>CM051499.1:15033101-15092840 GCA_028031935.1 Paedocypris micromegethes
GTGTGTACTGGCCACTCTAATAATGATAATAATAATAATAGTACTACTACTAATAATAATAATACATTTTATTTATAGGCGCCTTTTCAACACCAACGACAATTTCAATAAACACAGTTCAATAAACACAGTCAGAAATTGAGAGCATATCGCGAGTGGAGCCAAATGCCTCGTTGAGGTCAGAGGAGACTGGCCAGACTTGTTCCAGGTGATAGAAAGATGACAGTAACTCAAATAACCACTCACTCTATGGTATGAATAGCATAACTGAACGCATAACACATTGAACTTTGAGGCGGAGGGGCTACGGCAGCAGAAGACCACACAGGCTGCCACCCCTGTGTAGACTCAGAACAGCAAACTGAGGCTACAATTCACACAGGCTAACAAAATTGGACAACACAATATTAGAAAAGCATTGCATGGTCTGTTAAATCTCAATTTCTGCTGCAACGATCAAACGGTGGGGTTAAAACTGGGCAATTTTACATGTGAGGCTAACAAGCCTTTCTAGCAAATCAAGATGTTATCAAACTATACACATTTGAAAACAGTTTAATTTGAAAAAGAAACACACACACACACACACAAATAATGATGTCAAGTTCAGCAGATGACTAACATTTCACCATGATATTTCAACAGACTGTGTCTGTTTCATGCAGGAAGTCCCACCAACAGACCAGGACGCTGTATCTGTCTTTTCATCCTGCAGAGTTATTCAGTAACACATTGAGCTTGCGTCAAGTCCTGCTGGGAAGGTGTCAAAGGTCATGGCCGTCCAACTGAGGGCTCACACAGCCTCGGGCACATCAGTAATCACACACACACACACACACACACACACACACTTTTTAGACAAGTCTCGTCGCCACTACTGTCTCCAACGACAGTCTCAATCATTCATAATGATGAAACTTTAAAGACTATACAAGACACAAGAAAGTCAATCATCAGAGGTCTGGTTGGAGGTGATTTTACAACATTTAATTCTTTGAAATACAGTGAAAGAAAGAGAGAATAGATGAGGAGGGAAATTAATTATTTTCATTCAAAAAAGAATGAAAAGGGAAATAACAGACAGACATTTTCAGAAATACCGGTCAATTAATTGAATAGAAACAGATGAACAGACACATAAAGTGACAGTGATGGGTGAACATGAACTGATAGATGTTTGGAAAAATTAAAAGAGAGAAGACTTCTTTCTTGAAAAACTTCTAAGAGGAGTGCTTAGATGAACAAATGTTTGAGTTAATGTCCAGCCATTTGAAAATGATCACTTTTTCAAAATAGAGAGAGGAGACAAATTAATAGAATATTAGAATAAGACTTTTTTTTAATCCCACAAAGAGTCAATTTCTGAACGTAATGAGAAGAAGAAATCCGAGTGGGAGAAGAAGAGGGGAAAACGACAAAAGTAGCCGGAACAGAAACATAAGAAAAGATCTATTTGATTGAATACATTTTTGTAGCAAAAATGTATCCTTTTTATTTAAGAAGAAACAGTAGCAGAAATCCCTAGCGGCCAGAGACGACTCTCAAGAACGTATGCTGTGGCCAAATTACCCTAGTAAAAATTTTAATCTTGTTTGTCACGGTGAAATTTACTGCAAACCGTACAGTCCGCCTTAATGTAGTGTAGCCACGCCTTTCAGATCAAGACCCTCCCCCTTCCCCTCCCTGTCTAGCATGACTTACCTAACCATCTGTCTATTTAATCCCCATCACCAATAGTCAGGGGACGACAGAAATCAAAGGGCCCTTTCATGATTTTACACAACACCACAGCATCGGCCGAGCAGGGTTCTGTAAATATTTGCCGTTTCTCATTTGACGATGAATCGTTCCTTCAACAAGAGGATTGGTGGGTAAACAGCGAGCGTTTCTGGAGGACCCCACGGCCCCGTCGAGTTTGTTTACAGTGTGTTTTGCCGGCGTGGAGGCGCTGCGATGTCCTTCCTGTTTCCCATGGGCCTGCGTTCTATCTCATCGCTCGGCCTTCCTCTTTCTCCATCTCCTCCTCGTGGAGCGCTCATCCTTCCTCCCATCTCTTCTCACCACCTCTTGTGTCCCCGCTTTGATTTCTTGCCTTCTTCCCTGCCATAAACATTCCTCCCCAGTGGTCTCTCTCAGCTTCTTCATCTTTCCAGCGTTTAGTCAACGCATGACTTTGATAAAGCATGTCTGGAGAGAAGCGATTCCACCCTGAACCAGGCAAACACGCAAACATTTGATTCCTCCCCAGATAGCGATTTAGAGCTGCTACTGTTGACGATAGTAACAAGAACGGCAAAATGACTGCTTGATTTAAAGAGTTAGTTTGTATTCACTTCGGTGCATTTGTGTACACATGATTTTTAATTAATTTAATTATTAACCGGAGTGTACAAAAATTAATGAATAGAGGAAATGATAGACAAATTAATAAAACAAAATGAATAAAACATGGAGATGTATGAATATCATTGGATGAAGTGGGTGATTCTTTTGGATGGAATAAAAAGAAAGCCATGAGGATGGATGGATGAATTGACTGAGTGAGTGAGGAATTGAGTTCATGACTGAGTGAGTGTTGAGTGATTAAGTGATTGAGTGATTAGGTGAGTGGATGGTTGAGTGAGTTATTTGTAAATAGAGTTGGTGATTGATTGAGTGCATGAATGAGTGATTTACTTGTGAGAGTGAGAGTAAAAAAGTGGGTGGATGATTGATTGATTGATTGATTGATTGATTGATTGATTGACTTGTGAGTGAATGATAGACAGACAGACAGACGGATAGATAGATAGATAGATAGATAGATAGATAGATAGATAGATAGATAGATAGATAGATAGATAGATAGATAGATAGACAGATAGGTTAGTTGATTGGCTGGTTGATTAACAAGTACATTAATTGATAGTTGATAGTAGGATATATTGGATTGAAGGATAAATAAAGAGATTTAATAAATAAAGAGGGATTTTGATTAAACCAACAAAAGTATAGAAAGTGCAGGATAGCCAGATGTCTACATAGATGTGAGTGTGTTTATAAAGTTTTCTGGTTTAATGGAGGGAGGGAAAGATGGTTTTGTAGATATACAGACAGATAGATAAAGCACAACATAAACAGAACATAAACAGATTAAAACATTGAGAGAAATATAGAGGGCAAAAGAAAAACATGCAAGTTATACAAAAAGCAAAGGAGGAAAATAAGCAATTTTTGCATTAAAATCCAGCAGAAAAATCTGGCCAGTGTCTTTCTAGTACTGGGTTAATTTGTAACACGGAGCAGTGAAACCTCTGAAGAAGTCTGTGTGCATTAGAATCCATCCGCTTCTGACGCAGGATCATCACCACTGATTCTCCAGCCCCTGTCGAGCAAGCGAATTGGATCCCAGGGGTGACCATCATGAATCCCTGATCTTCACCCAGCCTCAGCACCACTCAGCTGCTGACAGATGTCAACCTCACAGATCAGTACGCTAGCACGCAATACGTATTGTCATCATCTTTGTTACTTACTAGAACGTCAGTCTCTTTTTCTTCATTTGTCTATGACCAATCAATCAATCAAATCGATCTATCCATTCATATTTCATTGTCCATAAGTCTTTTCTGTCTGTCTATCACTCCATCTTTCTGTCTGTCTGTCTTTCTATCTCTCCATCCATTCATCTCTCAATGTACATCATTCTAACTTTTTGTCTGTGTTTCTGTCTCTCCTTCCATCCATCTATCTATATATCATTGACCATCAGTCAACCAGCCCAACCTTCATTCATTAGTCTATCCATTCATTCATCTCTCATTGTCCATCAGTCTATCTTTCTGTCCGTCTGTCTGTAATTCTGTCTTTTTGTCTCTTCATTCATTCCGTTATCCATCTATCATTGTCCATCAGTCTATCTATCTGTCTGTCTGTCTTTCTGTCTCTACATCGATCCATCTCTCATTGTCCATCAATGTATCTTTCTGTCTCCATATCCATCCATTGCTTTGTCTTAATATTATGATTCTTAAGATATTATAAGATTAGGATTTTCAAATAATTTTAGATGGTCATCAGGTCAGCTATTCCCAAATCCAGGCTGAAAGCAAATCACATCCCAGTGATAGTATACGAATCCGAGAAAGATCACATGAATATTCCTGATTTTCACATCTCGTCCACACTGAGCATTCTGGGAGGATGAGTGTCGGGCTGATGGGTGTGATTTGTTGGAACGCTCCATTGTCCCGTGTTAATGATGTCCCTTTGTGAGAGAAGGGGATGAGGGTTGAAGACGTCGCCCGTGGTAAGGGAGCGGGCGGCTGAGGGTCTTAGTGTGACTGGCAGCTGGAATAATCCTTCTTTTGTGCCCTCTGAGGGGCTCGAGGAGTGTGTCCCGTCGCTTCAGACCAGCCAGATGGAATCAGAGAGAGCGACAAAGTATTCAAACCACACAAAAAGCCTCCGGGCCATATTAAGATTATCTTAGGTTCGGTTTTTGGTCTTTGGTGTGGTGCATTCGTGGAGAATTTGGTCAGGCAACTTGAATCATGCACTTTGATTCTCAGGTCAAGCTTGGAACAATGAAACGTTGGCGTCTCCAATTTGTTTATACCTTTGCATCAAAAACTCACTTAGACAAATCTTAGTTGTTTTTAAAACCTTGGTTTGGCTTTGTATTTGTGACTGTTTTTATTGGTTCTATCCCATCAGTCTGTGCATTAACCACTACTAATCAATTCTAATCAACTTGTTTCCTGTCCATAATTTGCCCATTAATTAAATCAGTTTTCTGTCTACCAGTCAAACTAACTGTCCAGTACAACCAGCCGAGCCCCCACGCAACCAATCAATCAACCAATCCACCGACCAACCTATTAATTAACCCTTTGAGCTCCACAATAGGTCTACTTTGGGGGAAAATTTGATGAAAAACACTCTGGATTTAACAAACGAACGAACCAACCAACCAACCACAAGCCAACCACCAAATGAATCAACCAACCAACCAACCTCTCAGCCACCAAATAAATCTGTTCTTTGAGTTACAGGATAGCTCAATTCATTGACTTGTCTATCTCCAATGGGTGCAATGGGTCACGCCACCTTGTGTCAGGAAGTGGACCTGCACGTGTTATTGTTCATCTCCAGTGAACAACGATTCTGTTTAGACAAAATAACTTTACCAAAATCTCCCCAAAACAGTTATTAGCTTCTAGCTTGGTAAATCCAGTTCCTGTTACCATACGAGGCAAAATCCAGTCAATTTAAAAGTAATTTTCCAAAACATTTAGCAACACGAGTCCCTGGTCATTTGCTCAAACGATAAACGGAAACAATTACACATTTAGAGCCAAACACGCAAACAGAAAAGCTCCAAGACAAGCTTGGAAACCCATTCAAATGTGTACAAAACATTCGCAAGTCGCATTACGATTCTCGCCAAACCAGATGCAATCAGCACGTTCTATCGGAAACAGACCTTGTGCGTCTTGAATAGCCACAGAGGCCATGAATCTATTGCCTGCTGAATAAATTGGCCAGAAAGAAAGAAAATAAGGGTTACGATATGTCTTGCATGAGTGTACAAATCCCACTGAAGAGGCAACGGTGGCTTCTGAAATGAGACTCATTCTTTGTGAGTGACTGCGTGTGTGTTTTGCACATGTATAATGAAAAGCGGTTAGTGAGTGGACCATATCCATTGGCCTAAGTGGCTCGGGCTCAGGGTCTCTTAATTTAAGAGGGGATTAGGTTTGCGCAAGAACACTGCATCCTCCCTCTCTAATTGGAGATGGCTAATATCTGGACTCCAAAATGGAGACGCTTTTATCTTCCTACGGTTAAATGCACCTAAAACATAGGGAAAATGACATTTTGGCGAATGCTACACATGCACAGCTCGCAAGCACTAGCAGAAAATGGTAAAAGATGTGCTGACATTAACTGGTATTTCTGAAATCTCTGGAGGTCTTTGAGGTGATGTCATCACAATGTCATATTTTTATGGCACTGGCTAAAAAATTCAGTCTACAGCTTATAGGTCAGTGATTCTTAATCTTGTTGGCGGTGTGAAACGTCTAAAGATCTGTACCAGTTGAGGAAAATGATTCAGTTCAGACTTTTGACAAAGTTGGTTATCATTTATTTGTTTATTTTTATATCTACCATCCTTTTTCTGCCAATGATATGAGAACATTAAGTTTTAATAACTGAATAGCAACTAGTTAAGCCTAATAGTCATGTCACATATTGCTCAGTCGCAGCTAGTAGAATGCAATACAAAGAATGTCTTTATTGTCATTGTATTGCTGGGTTAAATTGGAGCTGCAAACGCTACTCTGTTTACTGCAAAGGAATAAACATTCGGAAAAAAAAAGTAAAAATATACACTCTAGATAAATAGAATATTGCAAATGTTGTTTGTAGTGACATGATGGCCAATCACATGGCATACGTGAGATTAATAATGTGGTGTGTAGATCAGACCACAATCAACGTATTTGAGAGTCTGGATTTTTGTCAAACCGCAATGTTGATTCCAAAGTGGTTCGATGGAGCACAGGTTACAAAACGTAGAGTAAAATAAAATGTAACGGCACATTGAAAACGTAACTGCATATTATCAGCAGATTTTTGTCTCTTAGACTCGGTGACAAGTGAGACTGGTATTCTGGCAGTGCCCAAACTGTAGTTTTGCCTCCCTTTACTTCTTATATTGTTATTTATGCTTTTTATCGCCAAAGTCATGTCTCAGGTGTTTTCGCGGCAGTAGTTTTAATCTGTCTGTCATGCTTTCCTCAGTCAGTTAGTTATATTCTAACTCTAAGTTGAGTTGTATTCAAGCGCATTATCCTACACTTCAGTCTTTAACCTTGCATTCACTGATGATTTTGATGGAGCAAACTAATAATAGGGCTCTTTGATCTTTTTCATGCCACATTCTTGAGATTAAGTGGCAAATTATGAGAAAATATAATACTGAGAATTGGAGGATGATGTTCATTGAACTAAGACACACAATTATCAAGATCACGGAGTGTGTGTAAATTACTCAGTTGCACAGTACAAGCACTTAAGGCCCTAGCGAAACAGCGCTAAATAATGACACTTGTTCAAATCTTTTTTTTCAAGCAGAAATAAAATCGATCTCTCTGGATGTGAGAAAAGTATGACAAAAAATAAAATAGAAGAACTACTGAAAGCGCAGTGTGTCAAGAAATCATATAAACAAAGACAAAACAATAAAATAAATAAAATCGTCCACCAGCCTTGGTAAGTACAGGGCCTCAAAGTTCCAGTTCAAGTTTATTTATTTAGCACCTTTCTCAGTCCCAGAAAAACGCCACGCCGCTATGTGGAATTAGGAAAAACATAGCGTCATTAAAAAAAGCAAAATGTCCATTGTTCATTGGTGTTCAGACTATGGGCTATGACCACAAGAGCCAGCTAAATCGCAACAGTGGCTGGGAAAACAAAACCTCTGCCGTGGTGAGAGGAAAAAAACCTAGAGAGAACCCAACTCTCTGGTGCCAGTCTTCTCTGGCATGCTAACATTACAAAGTCATTGGTCAAGATGGTTCCGAACAATGTCTTCCTCCTGCGGGGTGGAAAGTGAGGCGGCTCCATCCATTCCCATGAAGGCACCATATCGAAAACTCCTCGGAGCAACGTCATTGCCATCCTGGTGGAACCAGCACTGCTCTAACGTCATTTCCAACCTTTTCGTACCGACACTCCTCCAAGCAATGTCGTCTCATCTTGGTGGCATCGACAATCCTCAGAGCGGCGTCGGGCAGGCATGTGGATTTACTCAGCAGGGGAGTAAAACGAGCAAGAAAAAAGCTATTAGTAACGCGAAAGACTGTAAGGCAATAAGAATAGTTGTGATGCTTTGGTGCAGGTGAGGTTCGGTTCCCGGCTTGTACCTTGTGCAGCCTTCCTATACGTTAATATTAGTCATTGAACATGTTATTATTACAGTTAGAAGAAATTAACTTTATTAAATTAACTTCAGTGGGGAAATTCATCTCTGCATTTGACCCATCTGAGCAATCTCGGAGCAGTGGGCAGCCACCCGGGGGGCATGTAGGAACCAGTCGTAGGGGTGATTCGAACCAGCAACCTCTTGGACACCAGTCCAAGTCCCCTACCTCTGGACCAATTAATTAATTTTGGTGCTAGATAAGCGACGTCCAAGTGAGTAAAAGTATAATACTTGGACATTTTACATTCTCATGACTCTTTATACTGTAAGCTATTTAGTTTTTTTTCTGAATGTATTCTGAAAGTGATTAAGATTGTCAATATGGTGAAACATATTGAAATTGTGCTCTGCATTTAACCCAACCTGTGAAGTGCGCACACACGTTGAAATGAACACACACAAACCCGGAGCAGTGGGCCATGTGGGGTTCAGTGTCTTGCCCAAGGACACTTAGTTCCATAACCAGCCATAGGGGGATTCGAACCAGCAACCTCTAGCAAGTCTAAGTCCCCTACCACTGGACCACAACTCCCCAAGTTTCCTTATTGAATAAAAATTTTGGTGCTGGAACTTATTAGTGGTATTTTCAATATTGACCATGGGGACTTTATTGACTACAAAGATGACCAAAGAATAAATGAAAGCTACCGCTGTACTTTAAATAGAGAAAAAGTAGAGTAACAAATTGAGCAGCGTTATAAAATTTGTCAGTAATAAATAATGTATTTGTAAATGTTCGTTTCAGTGAAATACTCTGTATAACTTTTGTCTATTTAGGCATCACTCACATTCTGGCGACGAGATTTTTTTAAACTTAACAAATTGTGTCTTGGTGCAAATAAGCAAAATTGAAGAAAGTCTTCTCCAACTTCAAGACGTTTTTTGTTTTCTTAAATTTATGTTTTAGACCAGGGGTGGGCAAACTTTTTGATCTGCGGGCCACATTGGATTCTAACATCTGACAAAGGAGCACAACAGCTGTCAATCACATTCTCACCAGCCAATCAGAGTAAGGGCCACGTGAAGTTTTTGCCAGAAGTCCAAACGAAAAAAATGAAACGAACAAATAAATCTGAATCAAAAGAAAAATTCTCAGACCAAAACGTGCAGAATGTTGTTTGTTTCTTAGAAATTTACGATTGATATGTTTGGCATCTTATTTCATAGACATAGTATAAAAATAAAGGTTAAAAAAATACTAGTACAATTCTGTTATGTATATTTTGTGTTTATGGTTTCGCATTTTAAAATGTGTTACAGAAAAACCTTCTAACAGATTAACCAGAATTACGTAAAAGAATGACTTTCATTTAATTTTAAATGTTTGGCGGGCCGGATTAAAACATTTAACGGGCAGCATGTGACCCCCGGGCCGTAGTTTGCCCACCCCTGTTTTACACCATTTTTATATCTTCCATATCTTCCAGAAGCTTGTTGGCTCATCAAAGGCAAAACTGACGGTTAGATGCTCCTGATAAAAGCAAGTCGTTCTAAAAGACTGTCGACATTTTGAAGGCCTCCTAAACTAAATAAATGTACATAGAAAATAAACTACTACGCCGCATACGAAAAAAAAAACTTGGATAACGTTTGGTTTCCTCTCACACTATGACCATCAACTTTAGACATTTTGCTTTGAAATACACACAAGCTCAACTGGAGAAATAAAAGCTTGACACGATCAGTGAGAATTCAGTGTCCGTTTCTGTTCAACCACATCAAGTTACGTAAACCGCCAACCACCAAACTTTTCGCTTTTTTTCCCGAAGAGGAAAACTTCTCCAATTCTATGTGAACTGTACAACATCTCTGTGAGATTCTCCAAGGGCCGGGAACTTCAAAACTCTCCTCAGAAGACATGTAACAGACCCAAACTGGCCTCCGAGAGCACGTACAGCAAAGTCTGAGACAAGAAGGGGGAAAAAAGAAGAGCAAAAGAATCTCCAAGAAACTGTAATTGAAAGAAAAGGCCGGGTTTTAAAGCAGCGTCTGATGAGATGAAATAAGAGCGCCGGCATTTTCGCCCCCTCCCTTCCCTTTTCCAGTTTTTCTCTTTTCTCGCAGCTTACAGAAATAAGGCATTTCTTTTTATTCCATCTGATTGAAAGCGAGACTAAAAGAGGACTAGAGGAAGAGAGACCAGCTTGTGTGTGCCCACTAGCTTTTAGTCCATGGCCTAATGAGTTCCTGAGGGATGGGGTGCTGTCAGTCATCCAAGGGTTCCCAATTTCTTTTTTTATTTTATGTTTTTTTTTTCATCTCCCACCAACTCCACTTATAGTGTGAAACTGAGGGGCATGACATAATTAGAGATCAGTGAGCTACTGGAACTTTTCCTTTTTTATTTTTAACCATGAGACACGAAAGCAGCAGTTCGATGTGCTTGGGAAAAAAAACAGCAATGTGTTCCTTAAGTCTTACAAACAGAAAAAAGAGAGTAAAAAAGAGATGTTCGATAAATAATGACCATCAATGTGAGTGTTCAAACCAAACTGTATAAATAATGAAATGTAATATATGGTGTTGAGAAACCATGATGAAGAGAACACATGATGAAGCAGTAATACAGAACATAAAGAGCTTTATAATATGGACGGAAGCTGTAAGTGACCTTTTCTCCAAGCTCCATTTGAAACTTAAGATCTGGCCTAAAAAATAATTATCACAAATAAAGAAAAAATGTGAATTAAAAATAAAAAATCACTTTCTGAATTGTAAAAAAATTGTTCTGATCCCGTCCCTTCTCATCTCATTTTTCAAAATATGCACAAAAAAAAAGCATGACTTTTAATTATTTTTATGTTGTCAGGAATTCCCAGTAAATATTTTTCATCTGACAACTTTCATATGGCATTTTTTCTTTGAATGTTTCTTAATCAAAAACAATGTGATTTTCCCTATCAAAGCTTTTCATACACAAAAAATTATTTAGATTTTAATTTTTTTATACATTTAGGAAATTGACAACTTAACAAGAAAATTAAGCCGTGATGTTTTGGATCAACTTTACCGTAAGTGTTTTTGTGACAAGCCAGTACAGCGTAAAATCACGCCACCTTATGTCAAATAGTGGTAGTGCACGTCACTCTGCTCTTTGCCATCAAACGTCTCTCTTTAATGTTAAAACCGTCCTTGAAAAGCAGAGCAGAAACCCTACAAGATGTTTGAACCAGAGTGAACAGGTCTTAAAAGACTATGTGAGAGATTATTATATGTTTCCGTTTGTCGCACGCGTAAAGTGTGTCGGACCAGTAGCGAGTAACAAACAGATGGGAGGAGAGAGCTGACTGACGGGTCACGGAGAACAAAAAAGCAAGATGGGGATTTGGAAACATCTGCATGTGAATGGAGCTGACCTGAATACTGCGTCGTCAGAGCACAGACGTCGACAGAAGCTTGCGGTAACTGCCAATGAGCACCGAGAGAAATAAAGCATGGACCAGAGAAGACAAGAACATGATGTCTGCTGATGGGGAGGCGTGTGCGGCACAAAAGCTCATTCAACATCAGAATGAAAACAAATCTTTTAATGATAATGCAGGTAATTCAAACTGTAAGAAAAACCCCTGCTAATTTACATGGGCGTTTTACAACAAAACACTGATTTATTGAATTAACGGCAAGTTGTTTTTTCATGCAGTATCATGCAGTAAAAAAAACGATATGGAATCGTAATATTACAGTATGTTGTTGGAAACCATAGCTGCCAGTAAATTACCATTTTTAAACTCATTCAACAACAGTATGAAAACAATACGGCAGGTATTCTAGGCTGTAAAAAAGACCACTGTAAATGTGCATTGTTTTACAGCAAAACACAATTTTATTGCATTAAAGACAGGTCCCTGTTTTATTCAAAATCATGGGAAAACATGTTAACATGAGTTTTGTGTTGTATGTAAAAACTGTATTACACAGTTAAGAAAATGTATGGAGCCATAGTTTTACAGTATGTTATTGGAAACCACCACAGTAGATTGCATGTGTTGTTGTAGTTTTGTGTAGAATGTAGTTTTAGATTGTCTTTTAAACATATTGTTTCAATTCATTACAAATGTTTATATAAAATCAAATCTGATGGCTTTTAATTGTTTGATTGTGTTTATATTTACTTTAAAATTATTATATATCATATGTGTTCATTCTTGTTATTTATAGCGGCTTTGAGTTGGTCTGGGACTGAGAAAAGCGTATAAATAAACTTGAACTTTATTATTACAAAAGTTATATAATGTAATAATTATTTATTAAATTTTGTAAACTATGCTGATAATTATTAAAGGAATGATCAAAAGTAAAGCTCAATTGTTTGATACACCAGGTCATGGGTTTGAAGCAAGACGTTGATGTACGGCAAAATGTTTAGTGCTGTAATAGTAGTTTTGTATTAAATACCTGAGTGTAAGGTGATGGTTCATTGTTTCAGGCTAATTATCCCACCTTCATGGCACACGGAGATGATCATCTTTATCTTTTGTTGGACTCCCTCTGCTCTGCAGCCCGGCAGTGTCTGTGCCAAGTGCGTTCCTCCCTGTGTGCCAGTGTGTGAAAGGGTTGAGTGCAGTTGACCCCCATGGGTTGTGTGGGCATTGGACTGATATCAAAGGCTCGGAACAGGGAAGATGGGAGGAGGTGAACAGCTACGGTGAGGGTGGGACACGTGCCAACTCGGATTTACAACCCTGAAGACAGAAAAAAGCAAGAAACAGACAGAGAGATTCATTAACTTGAACAGCATTTTTTGCTGGATGATGATAATTCTGAATATTTGAAAAGCATTATGAAAATCTGCTTCAGATTAAAAATCTAAAGTTTTAACAAAAAATATTTGTACGTTTATCTACAATATTACTAAACGATTTTACATGGCATTCAATTAACAAATACATTTCAAAAACTTTTAACGTTAAATTCCAAATCCTCCTCTATATATAAATCTATTCATATATATATATATATATATTATTTATTTATTTATTTTTTTGTATATTGGATCTTTGAATCTCATTCCTCAAAATGGCTGACTGTGCATGCAAACCTTAGTCATTAGAGGTGACTATTTCATTAAATAATTTTTACATTTGTTCAAAAAGATTGTTCTTTTTTTTTTTTTTAATTGTTAATGACCGAAACATCATGACACAATCATTTTGGCTTTTGAAATCCGACTTGACTGATTAAATGACAATATTTTCCAAAATACTATATGACGCATTATACATGAGATAAAATTATAACATTTTATATTTTTAGAAGAACACCACACAGAGTAAGATACGCAAGACTACACAGAGTTGAACGTGACGCAAAAGAACACTACACAGAGTTGAACGTGACACAAAAGAAGACTACACAGAGTTGAACCTGACACAGAAGAATACTACACAGTTGAAAGCTACACAGAAGAACACTACATGGAGTTGAGCATGACACAGAAGAACACTACACACAGTTGAAAGATACACAGAAGAACAAGTTTTTACTCTGAACTCTTTGAAATGAAAATGACACATAGTAATCCTGACTTCTTTCAAGATGCAGAGTTTTCCCATTGAATCACCTATTGTGAACCTAAATCCCATTAAACTGACCAGTACATAGATATTAATGGTTTAAAACGGGATTGTTAAATAAAGCATCTCTAATGTCCATTAGTATGGCGACCACATTCCTTCACTGAGACGTTTGGAGGCAGATTAAAGCAACGTGCGTATTCAACGTGTGACTGCTGGTTTTGAGCACAAAAAAGTGATATTGACATTGAGGGAAAATGCCTCGACGTTTGCCAGACAGTTGGTGGTAGATGAGGCAAAGATGCGAATGGAATCTCCCTCCGGTGTTCTGGGGGGTCTCGGGGTGTGACTGTGTTCACAAGAACGCGATCAGCTCTATTTAAGAGTTATGGATTAGCTTTGGCCTGTGCTGACAACACAGAGCTTATCTGCAAAGGACGATAGCACCAAAACAATCGGAGTGAGTGTTTGCTCAAACCCCTCCTGAAGCACAATCCCCCGGCCGGAGTTTCCAAAGTGACTGCCAAAAGAGGAAAAAAATGATGGGAGATCCCACTTTTCTCAACTTGGGTGCCAGTGGCAGAAGTCGAGATTTCAAAGAACGTTCAAAGAACTTTTTTTGAGCCACTGAAAACCTAATGCTCTTTGACAACACATTAAAAGGGTTTTCCCTCAGTCCCAGGGAAAACTGAACCTGAATGTATAATCTAACTGTAATACAAATTGATTTGCTTTGTGAAAAAGTGTAAATAGTTCTATGATTTATCTGTTATTTTAGGCATGCCTAAGCTTAGGATTCAAACCAAGCTTTACAAGTGTTTTACGTTAGAGAAGTTGAAACTTGTCTGTTAAACTATGTAACATAAAATACATTTGATAAGTGGACAAAAAGTAATAGAGTGGGTGGAGCCATAGAATTGGCTAATAATATCTAATAAAGGAATATATGGATAAATAGAGAAGATATAGATGGATGGATGGATGGATGGATGGGTGGATGGATGGAGAGGTAGATAGTAAGTAAATAGATCGATAGATGGATGGATGGATAGATGGAGAGGTAGATAGTAAGTAGATAGATTGTTAGATGGATGAATGGATGGAAAGATAAGTGGGTAGGAAGATAGATAGATGATGGATGGATGGATTGATGGGTGAATGGAAAGGTAGATAAGTAGGTAGATGACTGGATAGATGGAAAAGTGGGTAGACTGACAGAGAAAAAGGGACAGAGACAGAGACAGAGACAGAGACAGATAGATAGATAGATAGATAGATAGATAGATAGATAGATAGATAGATAGATAGATAGATAGATAGATAGATAGATAGATAGATAGATAGATAGATAGATCACTAATGAATCACAATTATATTTTCCAAAGGAATTTAGATCTAAATGTTTTTTGCACGACTTAAGTAAAGCTATAATAACATGTCTCACATTCTTTTAATTGAGAGAGTTTGACTGCCAATTAATTGCAGAACAGGACATTTTTGCGCAGCAGCGTTGTTGTCCGATCGAAGCCATGCCCAGCTTAGTTTTCTGAGATTAGAAGGTTGAGCTGGTAACACGACAAGCACAGGGAAGGGTTGCCTTCTTGCATTGTTGGTGGCGTTTATCCCCGGCAAGCTTGTGGAAATTCAGTCAGAATTAGCTGTCAAATTTCAGCCTCACTTGACAGCAGATTATTGTGCTAAAGAGAGCGGCAAAAAAGCCTGGAGTAATTTATTTTGCGGAGATAATGAACGCTGTTAATGATACGGGCTGGAAAGATGAGCTGCGTTTTGCGAAACACGGCTTGTTTTAATTGATCCTCGATTTTGGGGGGCTTATATTCTTCCTTCTCTAGAACATTCTCAGCTAGGCCTGATGCTAAGTTAATGGAAAGATGGCTGTGCTGTGATGAAGAGCAGATTGTGAGAAAGTTTTAATTGGAGAGGAAGAAAAGGTCTTCACCGTTATGTCGAGTGTATCGGGCGAATCAAAGCGATGGTGATGTTAAAGCATTCTGAGCACTTCCTTAATGATGAGGAAAATGTGTTCGTGGAATGAGGACGAGCATGTGACTGATATCTAATGCAGTCTAATAGAACCCTATGCTCACATTATGCCTTACACGTCGTTTACTGATATGAGATAAAGACAATCACACTTGCAACAATATTCAAATACTGAATGTATGCAAGAGAAAAACTAATCAAATATTTTATTGATTATTGGTAATTATCTTTGCTGTGTGTTGCAAATTTCTGACAGCAGATCAGAAGCAGCAAGGTTGTGGGTTCAAATCCTGCACCTGAAATTTGAATAGACTCAGTCACATTAGGTAAAAGCAATTGCCAACGTACAAAAATGAAATTATAGCCTGCAAAAAAACTTTTCTCAGGTTGACTCCAATGCCCACTACTGACAGCTTGACAAGAATTTATTTATATTATTATTATTTTTAGATTCCCAAATGAGATTCCTTTGACATTGTCAAAAAATTGTCTGCAACATTTGCATGGTCGAGCAAAGAAAACGACAAAGACCATATTTAGATCTTACGTTTGTCACAGTTAATAACAAAAAAAAAACAAAAAAACAATAAAAAACACACACAAGGTGTTGGGCATATTTTTGGCACTTATCTGACAGCTCTGTCAGCGCTTTCTTTCTCTTCTCTGGATTTTAGTTGTATTTTCCCCCACGTTTAAAAATGAATATTTCATTGTGCTTTTGGATAAAAACATGCCAGTGCTGTTCTTTGAAGCCGCTGTCTTCACATGCACATTTGTGACATCACAGGATCCGCACCGAGATCAAACTCCTCCTCTGCTTAGAAAACATGAAGAGGTATGAACACGGGCCAGCGGAGTGAGTGTTTGGCCAGCGTTTTGTCAGAATCTGACGTGAAGGGCCACACGTCCATGCCGGTGTAATAATAGACGTTTCTTAAAATAGTCGTTCAATTTGTGGCTGTTTTTAGAAAGAATCCGTCTAACAGTCAAGTTCAAGAACAGATCAAATCAAGTTTTTTTATCAGATACACAAATTGCGACTCAATAAACGGAGTGGATGGATTAAGTTAAGATACAAAAAAGAACTAGAGAAGAAAGATAGATGATTAAAACGTACACCATTATCCAAATAAACATACACAAACACACTTGCATAGTTGGGTCTGTAGGGTCCAAAGTGGGATTAAAACAACTTCTTTCTTTTTTCCCTGTCCTTGACCGCAACCACCAAAACTTCATTGTAATTTCTGACCTAAATTCCCTCCTTGACCATCAAACAGACCTTTTGTGAAGTCTGGAAAAGGCCCCGACAAGAGCCCGTAGGACCCCACTTTAATATAAAAGCCTAGTACACCAGCCCCGCTTTGACCTAAATGCCTTCATGCACACATATATCCAGTGGTGTAAAGAGTAGCTGAAAACCCTACTTGAGTAAAAGTATGGATACCTTACTGTAAAAATTACTCCATTACATGTTACAAGTCACTAATTCTAAGGATGTATCGTAAAGTATACAATTGTAAAATATCTTGAGTGTTTTACTTCAGAATTTAGCTGCAAAAATATCAAGAATTGTGAAAAACAAAAAACATTTTTACGAGGTCTAAATATGCAAATGAAATGTAATACCTCAATGTTGCAAAATGGAAAAACAAAATGGATTAAAAAAGAACAAAAAGTCAGAAAACTCAACTGCAACAAAGTGCAGCCGCTAATTCACATTCAAGTGATTTAGCTTGTAAATAGCGTCAAGTACTTTCAGCATCCTGCAGATGGCTATATCACCTTGTCTGCTGAAAAAATTAATTGTGGTTAGAAAAAGACTTTAGTAACGTAAGTAAAGTGTCTGTTTAAATGTAGTGGTATAAAGAGTACAGATACTCTCAATATAAAATTGTGGTCAAGTAGAGAATGAATAATGCTTATATATGTTTGATCCTCAATACAACATACATAGTATAAATTTTGATAGTACAGGTACAAAGAAGCCAAAAAATACTTAAGTAACAAAGTCTGTTTACTAAAATACTTCACACCACTACATACTGTATATCTATAGCAGACTGTTGAATGGAAAGCAAATTTTGTACAACGGTTCCCAATATATCCAAAGTTGCAGTTTAAAGTTTAAAACAGCAAGATTACGCCAAAATATACATATACTATTGAAAAAAATTTAATAGAAAGACATAAAATGTTTAATAACGTTTGAAATCACAGTTTCCTCCATCACAGGTCAACAAAAGATGTGCTCCTCTCATCACAAACCCTGCAAACTAAACGAAACGTGCCTATCACATGAGTTTATGTGTCCGTGAGTTGTTGTGAGATCTAGTGCGAGTGTGTGAATTGCAGATTGCGTGTGTGATAGATGTTGCTGCAGAGAACTTTGAGTCATAGATGTGAAGCCCTGAGGTGAGGAATTCCCCTCCACTTTCACTCGTCCATTTATCTGCCATCACATGAGAGAGAGATGGCAGAGAGATACAGACAGGCACAGAGTGCAGGACCGATGGACGGATGGACAGACAGATAGAAGTATAGATAAGACAGACGTAGCGCTTCAGAAAAGCAGTCTAACAGACGTTTACACAGAGACGTTGAGAGGCTGTTGTGGCCTAGTGGTAGAGAGTTGGATTCAAAGGTTGCAGGTTCGAATCCCACGCACGATCCACAACTGAAATGTTCTTGAGCATAACACTGAATTCAATCTGCTCATCAAGACTCTTTGGATAAAAGCGAATGTTAAATAAATGTAAAAGTAAAGTAAAAAGAGAGACAGCGAAGCTAGAAAAAAAATAGACAGACAGGCAGATGAGAAATACAAGTCAAACATACAAACATATTTATAAAAAGACATGCAGACAGATAGATGGACTAGAGCAAAGGAAAAAAAAAAGTTATCAAATTGGAAATATAATAGGTGGATAGGTCTGTGGGTGGTTGGGTGGATGGATGGAGGGATAGATGCTGTAAAGAACGAAAACAAAAATAGAACCTAATTTAAGTGGAGCAAGATAAAAATAAAAGATACATGGGGGCCAATAAAAGCCTAATAAAGGAATAATCTGTTTGTCTGTGTCATACTTCACCATTGGCAATAAGACAGACAGATATATAGATAGATAGAGATGTCTTCACGTGGTGTACGGATGGAAGGATGGATAAATGGATGGAAAGGTAGATTTAGAAAGATAGATAGATAAATAGATAAATGGATGGACAGGTGGGTGGATAGATGGGTGGTTGGATGGATGGATGAATAGATAGTAGATAGAAGCTGTAAAGATGAAAACAAAAATAGAACATAATTTAAGTGCAGCAAGATAAAAATAAAAGATGAATGGCGGCCAATAAAAGCCTAATAAAGGAATAATCCGTGTGTTTACTGGTCGGTGTCATACTTCACCGTTGGCAATAAAGCAAAGTTTCAAGTGCAGAAGGCATGATTCAGCACAAAGAGCCGCTCGTCCAGGTAGATTAATCCCGCTGTGAGAGGGCGGAACAAAACAAGCCCAAACCCAACTTGGTAAAATAATCATAAGTGGGTAATTTTCTTAGCAATTCTATGATACTACTTAAAACCTTTCTGGATGCTCTCACGAGCGCTACACAGCGACGGCCGTCTTTTGTTCACCGCCAGGCACTGATGTGCTTTCAGTTTCCATGCCAACAGACTTTCATCTTTCATCTTCCTTACCAGCTCATCCTACGCTTCAGATGAATTAGGTTTGTTACAAATTCTTTTGAAGTGTGGAGGCAACCCCCCCAACCCCAAACCCACTTCAGCCCAAAACAAAACACAACGCACCCCCCCTCCCGAAAAAAAAAAAGAGATCGGCCAATGGCGTCGCTCCGGCCGAGGGCGTCATGCGCGGCAAAACGCGCCGCGGTTGCAATTCCGAATATTCCTCAGCTGCTCTCCTTCATTTTCCCCGAGTGGCACGCGCTGAAGTACGCCCGCTATTCAGCTCCATTATGAAGCCCGAGCTCTGTCAAGATGCATTGTGGCCGTGTAATGATCTTCAATTACGCTGATGTTGGACCCGTAGGGAGATGCGGCGCGGGGCGGGGGCGAGACGTGGGAAGTGTATCCACAACAAAGCCTTGAGAGTGAGAAGCACCTCCACGTCCTCGGATGTGGACGCCGCTCTCAAGACGCTTCGCAGAATTACACTTGCAGACAAAAAGCCAGTATTTCGGCTCGTGTGACAGACTGCTGGCGTAGGCCGGGGTCTTTGAAGAGTTTTTTTTCAAGATTGCATGTCTTTCTGACGCCTTTCCTTCATGTTTTCTTGCTGAGCACCAGCTTCTTGTTAAAAAACTTGTCCTTTCATAAGCATCTGGCCTGATTTGCTCTAAAAAATGACTTTATAAACTCTTAAATGACAGCTTCATGTATGTTTCTTGCTTTTGATGGTCGGTTGCAAAAGAAGGAAACGTTTGTGAAATTAATCAAAGAAGAAACAATAAAAAAAGTGATGAAATAAAAAAATGGTGTGAGATCAAGGCCGGTCAGGGTCTTTCTGTGAAGGGTCTTTTTGTTTGCATTTCCTCGTATATACTTATGTGGGTTTCCTCTGGGTCTCCGGTTTTCTTCCCACTGTTTAAAAACTGTTGAATTGGCATTGGAAACTTGACCAGGTGTGAGTGAGTGAGTGTGTGTCTGTGTGTGTCCCGCTGCAGGCCAAAATTTGCTGAGATAAGTGCGTGACCAGAAATAGATGAAGCGGTAAAAAATGGATCAATGGATTAAAGTATGATACGAAGGTAAAAGAAACAGAGAAGAAGTAAGATGGACGATGAAATTGTACCCCAAGTTCCAAACAAACACACACACACACACACACACACACACCAACACACACACACTTATTAATACCAGCATTAATACCAGTGGGGTTCAGCAGTTAACTTAGATTAGTTAAATTAACATTGTTAAGTTAATTGAAGGTTTTAGTCAACGTTAACTTAAAAAGCAAACATACAGACATACAAACCCACCACTGATGGTGTATTATAATCTGAATAAAAGTCAGATGATTTCCTGCTTTCCATTGAAAAGAGAGTTAGAAAAAAGATACACACACCAAGTGTGTCCTGGATTAAAGAAACAAGTCAGAGAATTATGGAGATGAAGTGGTGAGTGGTTTCTTTTCCATAACTGGATTTAAGGAGGCAGTGTGGCAACATCTGAATACAAACTGAATCAAACAACTGGAAGAGGTTATATTGTGACGGAAATGAATAAAACCATGGCCTGTAATACTTTTTCAATTAGCATTTAAATGGCAACTAGCATATGGGCACAAGGACCGTTTATTTACATCTGAATGGATTCATAAGAATTGTCACAGAAAATGAAAACAATCATCTTGAATGTCACTGAGAAAATCTCATTTATAAATTATAAAAGAAAATGGAAAGACAGACAGAAGAATGGTGGATGCATAGATATAGATGGATTCACGAATGGATGGATGGATGGATGTATTGAGACATTCCTTTTGTTGTGTTTTTGAAATCCAAAAAAATAACCAAAGTGACAGAACAAACCAAATGAAATTATTGTGACTTAAGCTTGAGAAAATATGGTATATACCCATCATGCCTTTCAGGACATGATTCATATTGACATAAATTATGCTGACATCATGTATGTATATGTTTTTGATTTTATGAATCACAATGTCATCAAAATGATTCAAAAGATTCATCTATATTTTCATCTTGACATCATGTATGTACTGTATATGTTTTTGATTTTATGTCATCAAAAAGATTAATTTATCTGTTCATTTTCATCTTGAAAAGTTTTATTCACTCAGAAGTTTGAGTGAAAGTCACAAAAGAATGGAACTTATATATTTTAAAATGTTGCCTTTCTTCCTACACAAACAACTCCCAGGAGTCAGGAGAAGATGACATGTAAGCTTGCACTTGAGCGTTCTCGGAAGGTTCTGGATGTCTTTGAACTCCTAACAGGCCTAAACTATGAGGAGATGCTTGGCACGGCCACATCACGGTACGTGGAGAACGCAGCTCGATAAGAGCCGGCCGATCCTTGATTTGAAATATCTCCACTTTTATAAATTCTCCTCCTTTCCCCCAAACCAAACTCAGTCATTAACTTCAAAGCCACTGATGGAGCTTTTAATTAAGAGGAATGTAGCATTGAAACACCGAAGTGCAGATAAGCGCCGCTGTTTTCTCCTCTCGTCGCATCATTAGAATAACACACAACCCGCAGTGATGTCATCACCACCACTTTCCCTGACCCCGATGGACCCCTGTAGTTCCAATGAAATAAACTGGACTTTAAAAAATTATTCTGCATGATTCTGAGATAATAACCGTAAGGCAGGAAGTGGCTGTCCGGTTCATTAAAATGTAAATAGTCGTGCCATAACCCATCTAAAACTGCTCGAATCACACTATCGTCTCAGACCTCTATAGTTTGTTTTTCTTTGGAAATATTCATAAAACATTGTATTGTCTGCAATGAAAAAAATTGTATTTTATTTAATCTCTACACAATAATAGGTGAACTTTATTAATAAAAAACAATTTGTAAAGTAAAATATGTAAGTCTGTGGACACCATAACGTAAAATGGCTTGGCAAGTTCAGTAATAAAATTCAGTAAAAGTAATACTTGAACCTTAACAGAACATTCTATATTGAAAAATATATAATTGACTAACTAACCAATCAACCAACCAACCAACCAGCAGGTTTTTACTTAATAAAACAATGATGATAACTCACAGAGAACTCGGGACAAACTCAGGAACAAGATACAGCAGGTGCCACAACATTGAGTCAGGTGAGACTTGTCAAAACGATACAAATTAGGTACAAATGACTGACAGCTGAAACCAATGAACCAGTGAATACATACAAAGGTGACTGGGAACAGGGGAACATGGGAAGTGTAGTCCGTGGTTCTGTGACAAACTTAATTAATTAACGAACTAACAAGACAATCAAGAGGGTAAATAGGTTAACACATAAAATGTTTTGTTGCCATGTGTTGCTTTATTATTTTATATTAAATAAATAACTTAACCACATTTAAAAGTAAACACAGTATACAGTCGTATTATTGGTCTATTACTTGATCAGATTTAAACAAAAGAAAGTACATTCACAAAGTAAATCAAATTGATGTTTGTATCCTGACAATTGATAATTTTTTTGTCATACAACAAGAGAAGCCGCTTTTCGCCCAGATTGTGTTTTGTGTGCTTAATCGGATTTCCTCCGGGTCTCCGTGTGTGTCATCCAATCAGAGTGTGTGTCCTGCTTTCAGACGCAGAGTTTCTAAGTTTGGGCCAGAAATGGAAAAGCGTTCCCAAAATAGAAGGATGAATAACATTTAGATCTTTACTGTAGTACAGCCCAATCCGTCTTGTACAGTATATTCATAAAGTACAGTAATCACTTTAACCGAACAGATTGGTTAAAAACAACCCAATCACTGGGCAGGTCATGGCAGCCGCTCTCCGCAAAGTTCATGTGACGTGCCATATAACTCGTGCAACGCTGCTGACATTTACTAGGTCTTATTTTCACTATGGTTTCTTGGAAACAATATGGCTTTTCTCTGGATCCGTCTAGTCCCGCAGGCCGCGGGGAGTGAGGTCTGGCCCACGGGGACGCCTGAATGTTGGCCAGATTAATTGCAGGGTGTGATGGCGCAGCACGCTGGGAAAACACACGCACCAGCACACGTGGTAGAAAGCATCCGTCAGCACGCTCACTCCCCGATGAGTATCTACACCCACCCAGAGGTGCTGCCCCTCTGTTTCTAGGTAGCCCAGACCTGGCACACTGCCCAGCGCCTGCTGCTTTCATGTGGCCGAGTGGAATTATCTCCCTGTTTTGTGTGTGTGTGTGTGTGTGTGTGTGTGTGTGTGTGTGTGAGATTCATTCAGAGGTAGCTACCATATCGCTGTTCTGGATGCGGGCCAGCCACCTGTGTGCATTGTGTGTGTGTGTGTGTGTGTGTGTGTGTGAGTTCCACAAGCATCTGCAGCAGCGCAGCAG
The DNA here is from genome assembly GCA_028031935.1 of Paedocypris micromegethes. Taxonomy (NCBI): domain Eukaryota; kingdom Metazoa; phylum Chordata; class Actinopteri; order Cypriniformes; genus Paedocypris; species Paedocypris micromegethes. The sequence continues at coordinate 15,056,636 of CM051499.1, forward strand.
ACAGAGGCCATCAGCCTGCAGGGCACAGAAGATAAAAAGAGCCTCTTTCACAAAATGTGTGGAAAAGCCAGGAATAAAAATGAGTTTTTAATTGGCGAAGGATGATTCATACAGGTGTAGATTATATATCAGCGAGTGTGTTCCACTACATGAAATGTCGAGGATGATAAACGAGCCAGAAGGCGAAGAATTGGGGAATTTTTTGGGCAGAGAGAAAAGTTGAACAAAGCTGAAATGTTTCAGCATAATGCTGATAATTATCATGACTTTTTGACAAAAATGTTAATTGTATACATAGTTGGTGTATGTACAAGTTTATGTAACCATACTTGAGTAAAAGTGCGGATACCTTACTGTAAAAGTCACCAATTCCATAACGACTTGAGTAAAAGTGGTAAAGTATCACAAAAATACCATGAAATGTGAAAAACAAGAATTTTTTATGAAGTTTTTTTTGCTAATAGTTGATTATTAGCAAATAAGTAGTTGACTACTGATGAATCGAGCCACATCGGGACACAACCATTTTGGACTAAATCGGCTGCTCCAAAAAAAGCGGCGCCGGACACGCCCCCCTCCCAAAGGGCCTCGCCACCACAACGATTACTTCTCCGAAATAAGATGAGAAATCACATTAAAATAATATTATACACTTTATTTTCGCAACACAAGAAATACTGTATCATATGACAGTGCAACCTTAGCGTACCTTTTAGCATTGAAAGATCCGTCCAATCTGCCCTGACGTGTTCTCTTCACAGACTGATTCTGAATAAAGTCATCACACACATGGAAGTGGTATTTATATTACTCATTAGACCGTATTATACTCTATCATTAGACAAGACTATATTCTTTGTCCAGGTTTTCGTCTGTTTTGATCTCTGCTCGTAAGTATTTCCTACGTGCCTGACGGATCATTGCTGATGCTGAAAAATGCCTCATGTTTAGTGACAGCTCTGGTGGTTTATGGAAAATGTTTTCAACTCTCATTCAAATTTGTCCCAAAAAAGCAGCTTTTTTTGCCCCAATAAGATAGCACTAATTTGCGGTATGAGATACGATTTGCTTTGGTACTTTAGGATTTGAGTCAATAAAGCGGCTGCCCCAATTAAGCGGTGGTGACTATATAGAAATTTAACACCTCAATATTTCAAAATGGCAGAACAAAACAGATTAAAAATAGAAAAGCATGTCTCAGTCAAACTCAAATGTGCAAAAGAGTTTAACCACTAATTCATGTAATTTAGCTCATAAATAGCATCCAGTACGTTCAGCATCTTGCAGATGGCGATATCGCCTCATCCGCTCAAGAAAAAGATGCCGACTTGTCGGGCACAATCACAATATAACTAGTACTGTTAAGTGCCGATATAAATGTAGTGGAGTAAAGAGTACAGATACTCAATCACAAATTTAGTAAAATAGAAAGTAAAAGTTGCTTACAGTAATAGTTGTTCTTACACATCCACATTTATATGAACATAAATTATATAACCATGTGACATGTCATAAAACGCCTCAAATACATTTGAAATATTGAATTTGTTTTTTTAGCAAAGCGGTTTTTATTACCCTTGAAGAGCAAAAACATTTCAATATATCCCCTGAATATATTACCAACACTGATGTCAATCAGATTGGTCTGTCCCAACAATACTACATTAATTTTGTATACAATTACTTTAACAAGTTGCTATATCAAACATAAATACAATAACAATGTCCTAGACTCTGTGATGATTCATTTGCCCCTACAGAGCCATAAACTGAACTTCTAAGAGGTTTTAAAAAAGCTGTTTTGGATTTGGGCCTTTTCACAAGTTTACCAGACACTTTAAAGAGCCAATCAGAGCAATCTACACCTGCATCCATGCCCACTCCGGGTATGTGTGGTCTAGCTACAGGTGGCCCCTATGCTGCCCCCAAATCCGGGCTCTGGGTTGTTGACGTCTTGTTGAAGGAAGGGACGCCCTCCTACACCCCCGCAGCGCCAGTATTAGATAAAGTGCGCCCACTGCAAACATGTCGGGGGTCTCTAAAACCACTCGCCTCCCGATCCTCAAGTGCCATCCAAAGCTTCCCCCAAAAAATTGGAAAAAATGTCTTTTTTTGCCGCACACAGTCTGTAAATCTTCGCAATCGTGAAACTAGATGAATGTAATGGTAGATAATGAAATGTAGCAAGTGATTGCCTTCAATGAAATTTGGCATCATTGCGGAGAGATGAAAGAGAAGGGCTTCATTGATTGCTGCCTAGTCACTAGCCTCCGCGGAGATAGAAATCTATCTAAAGAAAGTCCATGTGCTTTGATGTGAGGGTGTCTGGGTCTTACATCAGAGCCAAGGTCGACAACCTTGAAAGGCAAGGCTATTAGGAAAAAAAGTAACAAACAAACCTCCATGCGAAACGAAACGGCGAAAGAAGCCAAAGCAGATTTACCAACAAACTTTCAGTAAACTAGATCGTAATTGGAGTAAGGAAATTAAAATCTCAGCACTCACGTTCGCTCCCTTCAAACAATCCTTTTGCGCGTTGCCGTATCAACGCGAGAACTCGAGCTGGTGTTTGTGCGGCTTGCGCACATCAAAGAGATGATAAAGCCTGGTTTTGCCGTCGGATAAGGCCGGTAAACTGCACCTCGCTATTAAAAATCCCAGCCTAACTCCATGTTATTTATCTTCATGCTTTTAAGACCTAATTCACACAGGGGCAGCTTTAAAAAAAACTCATTACGAGCGAATCAACGTGTCTGTCGTATCTGCTGGAAATGCTTCACTACTCTACATCTGATGCATTAAAATAATCTACGTGACCACTGATTTGCTTTTGAAAACTCTTTATACTCCTTAGATTCGACTTTTAAAATCAGGCCTGCAAAATAAAAAACAGACTTGAAAACGGATTGGATGATTGATGTTTGGATAGACTGTCATAATTTAGTGGCAGTCGTTTAATCGTAATTGTTTATTAATCAACTGTTGTAATGCAATGGTTGAAAAAAATGTTTTGATTTTTTTCAATGAGTGCATGACAAGAATGTGAGGTGATCACACATGTGAAAACAATACTGCACAATGATTGATGGGAGACAGAGAATCATGGGTAATGGAGTAAACTGGAACGAAGTGACCGTGAAATCCGGACAGATTGCCCACTTAATGGTTCAATTATTACAGCCGTATTCCTTGTTACCTTTTTCGATTTTGCGCAGCTTCGTTTATGCAAATGAGGTTTCTTGTAAACTGTGAAAACTTTTCACTGGTATACTAATTTAGATTTTGTCATGTCGGTATTTTCTTGCCTTTTTGGTTTATGTAAAAAACCTCAGATATTGTATTTGTGTCTGTCTCCCCTAAATCTTGACAAGGTCCTAAATTGACAAAGAATGATGGATAGAACAACAGATAGTCAGATGGATGCCCAGTGGTATAAAATGTATAGTGGGCGTTTAAGGAGGCATCCTGCTTAGTAGGCAAAACGTCTACGCTCAAGATTATAGAAGTTGAGATATGTGATTCAACATTCAAAAGAAAGATCAGACGCTTGCAGTGATTTTGTAGCATTACGATTCATAGAGGCGAGGCGTTTGAGATTTGTTGCTTTTTTGTTACCGATGGGCGTGGCCAATCCTACACACGCGCTTTCAGGTTAAGAATTCACAAATATTGGAAGTTCAATTTATGCATTTAGGAATAGGAAAATGGATGGAATATATAACTGAATCCATCCAATTTGAATTTGAAGAAATGAATGAAAGTTTTCATGGGTAGAATGAAATAAGTTAACTTAAAAATAAAACAGAGATGGAACGAGGAATCTGACAGTGGTGTAAAGTACTCGAGTAAATGAACTTTATGTTACTTTACTTGGGTATTTTTGGGTACTTTGTACTTGTACTGAGTATCAAAAATATAAGCAACTTTTACTCTCTACTTTACTACATTTTTGATTGAGTATCTGTGCTCTTAACTCCAGTACATTTGAATGGACTCTTACTGTTACTCGTTACATTGTGATTGTGTGTGACAAGTCGCCATTTTTTTCTACCGACGTTAATTTCTTAGGCGGACGAAGCGATATCGCCATCTGCAGGATGAATCTGAAAGTACTGGATGCTATTTATGAGCTAAAGTTTTATCTACGTAGTTTGTTCTGCCATTTTGAAACATTGATGTGTTGAATTTCATTAGAATTTAAGGTAATAAAACCTCATAAATAAAGTTTCTTGATTTTCACATGTCTTGGTGTTTTTAAGAATGAATTTAGTACATGGATAAGTAAAATACATGGATAGTTTCCTAGAAAATTGGATACTTTACCATTTTTACTCGAGTCTTCTTGGAATTAGTGACTTTTAACTTAAGGAAGTAATTTTCACAAGAAGGTTTTTGTACTTTTACTCAAGTATAGTTTTCAGGTAGTCTTTCAGCTACAATCTGGGATCTGACCACCATCCGTGTGTTTATATTAGAGAATATTTCTCCCGAATGTGGGAATAGGACGCTTGCAGACAGGCTGAATGCGGTTTGAGAAGATCTGAGCATTAAGCGGAGCAGAAAGAGGCCGGGGCTTCCCCTCCACCCTACTGTGTCTGAACACGACTTCCTGTGTCGGCATTAATATACGGCTCAGAACAAGCACCGCGTATCCTGTGTAGTTTCCACGCAGATGGAAATCTTTTTATGACTTTCACCGCTAGTTAAAACTAGACGCACATATGAAATGCGCCTTTGATAAGGATGGAGAATTGATTTACGAGCTGACTTTTACCATCGCTCACTCATAACCTGTTCGCCCCGAGCGAAGCTCTCGATGCAGACGTCTCACAGGAGAGGAAACCACCGGCTTTGATTTACTGACAACAGAGACAGGCCATCAACTCCAGTCTTCCAGAACATCTCAACACTTAGCCTGACGTTCAAGAGGCTACTCATGGGATGCTTTGAGCTAACGCGTGTTTAGGAGTAAAAAAAAAAACTGGTGAAAAGCTCCCAGTGGACGTCTGACTTGAGCAGAACCACTGCCAGAAGAGAGTGAGAAGGTTAAGCGCTTTTGTGCAGCCAATATTGAAACAACCTGATGGAGTCGAGACTGAAGCTTTGGAAGTGGAGGTTCAGAAGACCCTCCAGGCTCAGCTATTGTTCCTCGACTATCTGGGCTCCCGCGCGCCCGAGTGCGGAGGCTGCTGCACTGCATCATGGGATGTCTGATCTCACAGTTGATAGACATCGCACTCCTGATTTCAATGGATTTCAAATTAAAGCAGACACTTCAAAGAGCACACGGAGAAAGGGAAGAGAATAAGGCCACAACTAAGAAGAAAGATCAGTTATGAAAATGAATCAATGTCAATTTCAGCGTGTGAACATAAAAATAAAGAATAAATCAATGATGGATGAGAATATGGACATGTGTATGTAGTTCAGTATGGATTTTGTAGTCATTTTAACATGAATATTAAAACAATTTTGTGTCTAGATTTGCACATATTGCATCCAAGCAGGTCACAAACCACTTCATGCTGCTAGACATCCTTATATAATTGTTTTTTGACTCCATATTTTCTCGTTTTGTTACACTCATACAAATCTAGGAGACAGCAAAAAGAAATATTTGTCCATACACATTTCTTATATGGCAAAAAACAAATATGCAGGTGGTACTTTGTAACATTAATAGCAAAGTAACAAAAACAGCTATTAAAAATCTGTACGCAAAATTTATATAAAAATAAAAGTTTCAATATTAGCAAATGTAATAAAAATACATTTATATTTTTTGGTCATTTAGACTTTAAGGTTTTGAAAATAAATTAATGTCTATTTCTGATACCTTGAGAAACGAAAAAGTAGAATGTCTTTTATTGTACTTGTACAAAAAGCATACAAAAAAATTGAAAAACCCTTGGGCAACAACATACCAAAATATGAAGATGTATACGAAAATAGAAAACACAGTATAATACCAAGTACGGTACTTAAAAAGATCATAGAGAGCAGTAATGTAACTGATTACACAAGAAATAGTCTCTTTATGTCTTCGACTTGCTCCAACAACTGAAGTCTCAACATCTGTTAGAGTGAAAGTAAATGCAAAAAAAACCCGCAAAAATCACACACTTCTTGTAGTTTTGGTAAAGGATTTATTGACGGTGGCTTGCAGATTTGCTTTATGTGCTAAGCTTTTTTTTCGGTGTTGTGCTTTTCGTTTTTGAGTAAACATTAAAAAGAGTTTGGCAGATACAGTATTCTGAGATTTGGGACAGTTGTGATCCAACGGTACCTAGTTGGTCTTGAGTCCAAGAGGTTGCATGTCGGAAGCCGTACGATAATTAAAATCTTTAATTCCGCAGAATTCGGGAAAGAAAATATCAGCTGGTCATCGGGAAAACACTGTGTTTATCTGCGTTCTCCGCCAAGCAGAAAAAAAGCATGATTGCATCCCAGGGGTTTGGCTGATCAGGTTATCAGCGACAGATAGGAGAGATCTTGAAACTGGAGGTGAAACTGAGCTTCTCTCGTGTAGAGTTTGCTCAGAGAGACTGTCGGAGACGACGCTGCAGTGTGTGACAGCGAGCTGGCTGATTGCATCTCTGCATGACCGAGACTTCAAAGACTCCCGCCGCCCAGTTTGACCAGATAAGGGCAGTCAGGCCACGGTTCAACTCGTGGACAGGAACGCACGGAGGGGTCAACGGGAGGACTATTTGGGCCGTTAAGACATGGGGACGACATGGTAAGCTTTACTGATATGGTCTCCTGAACACATTTTGAAAGTGAGGTATTGTGAACAACACCGGAGATTTAATTATGCGGTTTTGCAGATTTTTAACGTAAAGTGAGTGAGTTTGTCAATATGGCCGCTAGGACTTGTATCAAAATTAACCCATTAACACATTTTAGCACATTCGGTGAAGTTACACACAGAGAGTGAAGTCAACACACGCACACCAGGAGCAGTGGGCAGCCTTCAGGTGTGGCACCCGGGCAGCATGTGGAGGTCAGGGTCTTGCTCAACCACACAGGCTTTAGTAACTTGGCTGTTTGTCAGTTGTTCCTCTATCCATCATGTTTGTGTGTTTCTGGGCATTTTAAATGTGTACGAGAAGGATCAATGTTTTGGTTAAAGTTTCTGTATATTACAGAAATTATTTTTCACAATAGGCTATATACTGTATGTACATATTTAATTACAAAAAATTAATTTAATTGTAATTTGAATTGTCTACTTAGTACTGCAGAATATTAACTATTAAAAATGTATTCTGTTGAAAACAGTGTTTTTAGGGTAAATATATATTTACTGTTTATACTGTACAGTATATAGGTTCATAACTTTCAGATTTCAGTATTATTATTATTTACATTATGTCGATTATATCAACAAGTTATGCTTAAGATACAGTACATAGTAAAAATACTTTTTGTTCTTTTGTGCAATTTTGCTACCTTTACAAAAGATTCTCATTTTTTACACTTTTGTTTTGATCATCCATATCTTTATATATTTTACATCCATAACTTCTTATCTTTTACATCTTCATTTTTTTTTTATAATCTGTTGTACATTTGTTGCTAACATTAAAATAGCAATTGCTCTGATTGTAGATCTAATAGTAAATCACTAGCACATGTTATATTAATTTTGATAATAGTATCATCCACTTTAAGTGTCTTGTTGGAAAATAAAGCCATACACACAAGCAAAGGAAAAACCATAATCTTACCTAGATTAAGTCAGAAAGTATTAACAAACAAAGATTTCCATATAAAACCACTAAGTCAACAACACACAGAGTGTTTGCACGGAGGAAGTGTGTGAGCGCTAATCATTTAACAGCTTAGTTCACTTTTATTCGCTTAAACCTCTTCACCTTAAAAAAAAAAAAAAAACAGTGATCCCGCCACCGCCATTCCAGCAAGGTGAATCATGCGCTCGCTTTGGTCCACACTGCCCTGCGTCCTGCGATAGATTTGGGCTTCAGGCTGGTTGTCAGCAGCACCTGGTCCAGCTCAAATATCACAGACAGCAGCCGATCGGCCTGGAGAACCAGGATCACGTCTCCAGCATCAGCTGCGGAGTCCAGGTGAACAGAGGTGGTCTTCTCCCCTCGCCCTGCTGGGAAAGCGCTTGACAGGTAAAGTCACAGCACAAAAGATGCAAACAATTGGCTGAATACATCTAATGACAAAGAGCCAGAGAAGAAGACATCTGGCCTCCGACGACTGGCTCCGGGTTGGGTGGTGAGTCACAAGCACAGGTTCATCCCCATTGCACCATGATTCTTCTTTAAATGAGAGAAAATGACAACAAACTGTACCTTAAAGACAATTGTTTGGTTTTGATAAAAAAAAATGTGAGATTAAGTCTATGGTTTTGATTGACCAATCACATTGCAGAACAAAAATGAGCTTATTTAAATGAGTTATTTAAAATTAGTTGTTTTTTTTCCCAGACATGATCAGATGAATGTTATCGTGCAGATCCATTTTTGCATGGATCTACTCATAATGGTGGTAGGTTAATGAGTTTAATTGAAGATTATTAAATTTAAAAAATTGCTTTGATTCGAAAAACTGATTATTTAGTTCAACAGATGCATATTTATTTGTTGTGATTTTGGTTATTTGTGTAATTTATTATTGCATTGTTGTTCTACTTTGCATGTTTGCTTATTTTCAAATATTTAGAGAGAAACTTAACCCTAACCCAGATTTACTAAACATCTTTTTCCGTGTGACTCTAACCCAAGATCTTATCTTTTCTGGTTGGAACATAGATCATCTAGAAGCAGCTTCTAGAATAATACTTTGACAAGAAATCCGAGTTTAGGCAGGTTTTTTCTTTTTTTATTGGACGTGTTTTCAATTTTACAGACACTAATTTCTAGTGGCATACATATATTTGAGGTAATTCCTTTGAAAACATTAATGTTTTCTGCTTCATAGAGCTACGTTATGTCGACCATAGAAAAATAAATGAATCAGCATTCTTATATTTTTCGATTTGTCTTACTATAGTCTCTCTGGTAAACAAAGAACTAAAGGACACGCCCAGAGCCATTTACCAGCCAATCACATGGCTGCATATATCCTATAATATTATACTGCATTGATACATAATTACAGATTTCTAAAACCGCTTTCAAAAGTAATGTTGTGCTAATAGAAACACTTTCTGGGTTATGGGTTCAAATCCCACAGTAAACTTGAAGGAGAAGCGTGTGGATAAACCAGGAACAGAAGTGGCATAAAAAGTGTAATAATCCATATTTCTTAACTTTATTTAAACCAACAGCTCACTCATGACATTTCTTTTATATATTTTTGCATTTGTGTTGTTGTATAGAATTATTTTCCATTCGTTGGATTCTCACGCTTCTATACACTTCATTGTTAGCCAAGTTTCTGACTGAGAATATAATTGATCTCTACAACAAATTGTGTTGTTTTTTCTCCGTACATCACATTCAAACGCAACAATAACAACTGATAAACGTCGGATTTGGATCCACAAGCGACTAAACGGGAAGTGATTTATCGCTGCCAGTGATTTATCGTTGTCCTGAGCGTCTGAGTTTTAATGATTAATGCTCAGAGTCTTTTGCGACTTATCTCTTGTTTAAAAATGGCTGGGAGACGGAGAGAAGAGGCTTCAGATCCTCCGACTGCTCCACTGCCACAGATCCTGTTTTGTTTGGAAGGAGTCGCTCCTGCTTTGGAATAATGGGAAACTAATTGCCTGAGCATGTCCCTTCTGTGACCACGGGATTCCCTAATACCAATCCAACATCGTGAAAAGAAGAAGAGAAGTAAATCACACAGTAAACTAACTTTAAACTTCATGTAGATAAAAGTGATGTAGATCTACACGCACACACACACAAACGCAAGCACATCTGAGATGTAATGCTAGTGTAGTTCTGTAGAGAAATGCAACTTTTATTTATCAGTTTTCCTGTCAGTTTAACTTTTTTTTCCATAAATACATAGTTTTATTTTGTTTGTTTATGTATTTGTTTATTTTAGACAAGCTTTATATTCTCATCCAGTGTTTTTCTATTTTTTTTTTTACACTTTATGTACTGTATTAGAGTTTTATTTAGATTAGAATGCATCTTTTTACTTCGGTTTTCCTGTAGCTCCAGAGAACGGGAGTCTGGAAATCAAAGACTGTGGGTTCGATCTCCAGAGAAAGCAGGACATTGGTTTTGGTTTGGATAAAATTGTCTGGTAAATGCGGAAAAGTAAATGTAGTGGTCACCAGATTAACCAGGGATTGTTGTGTGGTGAAGCTGGTCAATATTGGCGCTGATATGAGAGAGTAAGAGAGAATCTGAGGAACTGAAAGTGAGAAAGAGATACAGAGAAGGGAGAGATTGAGAAAGCCTGTGTGTGTGTGTGTGTGTGTGTGTGTGTGTGTGTGTGTGTGTGTGTGTGAGAGAGAGACAGAGAAAGAAAGAAACTGCTAGAACATTTTGAGAAAGAGTGTAAGAGACAGAAAAAGAATATTCTAAAAGAAACATAGAGAGGATCAAACGGAAAGGTCAAAGTGGGGACCAAATGTTGCGGTTTACACTAAATTGGGAACCATATGGTCACTTGTGGGGACCTTCACTATTTTAGGCAACTTTAATTAGTGTAGCATGATTACCACTTTGGCTTTTTACCAATATTTATTGTTGTCTTTTGTTTTGTTTGCTGTTGGTTTTTTCTTCACACTTTAAAATTGTAATTTTGTACTTTGGTAGGTTTCAGGTTACAATAAAGTTACTGAGATTGTATTGTGTGTGTGTGTGTGCGTGTGCGCGCGCGTGCATGTGTGTGTGTGTGTGTGCATGTGTGTGTACATAGGATCCTCGGGTCCAGACATGAAACGGAATTCTTTCATCATTGCTAATCTGCAAAACATAAACATTAGAGCATCCACACGCTCTGTGAATCCGTCCCAGTGTTTCTGCGCCTCCACCCAGCCGACTGCGGTTTGGGATGTGGGAACTCGTGTTTGCAAGAGTGCGTGAGTATCTCGACCTGTTTGTTTACGCTTGCCAGAGTCACTGTGAGTTCGAGATCGATATCCGCCAGCTCTCGAGGCGGGACACGAGCAGGAGTCGGGAAGCATCTGAGCGGCCACGCATGTCGGCCTCTGGGCTTTATGCACATTTACCAGTTTTCCGAGCCCCTGGACTCACATTAGACTTCTTAGAAAATCTACTTTTCAATTTAACGTGAAATAGTGTGACGGCCACCACTGCATCACTCATGCTCCCCGTTTCATGACCGGCGAGGAAACATACAGATGCTTTTCAAACTGTTAAACTACAACGGAATGTGAACATTTAAAAAAGGGAATTTTGAGGTTCTGTGTTTGCAACGTTGATTAATTAGTCAACACAACTTTTCACGAATCTTGCATCATTTCGTTTTTACACCAGATAGAGAAAAACAGAATCGGATAGGCCTTTAAGACTTGAACCTGCTACTGAAAGAATGATTAAAAAAGGAGTACAACTGAAAAACAACTCGGGGAAATAGAGCACAAACTGAAGAAGGACAAGCAGAAAGAAAATTCGAAATGTAAAAAAAATTAAAATGAAAGCGTAATATTTTAATGAAATAGTGGGGGGGGGGAGACAGAAAAAAAAAAAAAATCAAATGTAAGACTGGAAATCTAAATACAGAAAGCCAGACGTAAAAAGAAAGCTGAAAGTAAATTGTGAACAACAGTGAGTAAAAAAACTAAGATAATAAATATCGAAATAAATAAGCCAGAAACAGAGAGAAACCATAAAAGAAAGAAAGAAGGACAATAAAGAAAAAGTTAAATTGAACAGAATAAAATAATAGGAAGAGATACTTTAAAAGAAAGAAAAGATAAAAATCCTAAAAGAAACAGACACAAAAAAAAAGAAAAAGTAAAATGAAACACAAGTAAATGAAATTTAAATTGAAAAAAGAGAGGAAGGTAGAAAGGAAGAAAGAAAGAACGAAAGAATGAATGAATTTATGAGAGACATAAGAAAAATGATATGAAAGAAAGAATACACAGTCTAAGAAAAAAGAGAGACAAAAGAAGAGATGAGATGAAGCCTAAAAAACGAAATAATCCAAAAACAGACGTTTTTACCGGTTTTCCAGTAGTGAAAAAGAGAAAGAGGGTTATTTTTGTATGCATTTCTTTTATGATGGAGGGATGAGTGATCTGACGGCTCAGAGGTGGAGGCCTGTGGCTACAGGTTTGGGAGTGTGCTCAGATTATCTGGAGACAGACGTTCATATTCTCAAAAGAACCCACAATTAGTCATATTTTCATGTCTAGCTCACTGTTCACTAATCGTGTATGAAATCACCATCATTGGTTTGAGGCAGCAAGTGTGATGGAGGTGAAGATGATTCACGGACAGTGATCCCTGCCGAATGATGTATAAATTACAGCAGAGCGGCGTCATGCTTGAAACGTTCCTTCTCGTGTCAGCCTGCAGATGGATGGAAGCACGTGGCACAGGGTGGTCTCTACCTGCATGGAAGGCTTGGAGACCAAGTTGATTTCTTTTAGCATTCTGGAGATAAGGCCAAGCCCGAGCACCACCGTAATCCCGTTGGCAGCCCCTTATTATCCCTGTTTAGCGCTCACTGTTTGAATGTTGCGTATCTGTGACAGATTAGGCCAGATTTTTCGGGATTAACTTCAACGTATCGAGACCTCCGACACATCCGACTATCCATCAGACACCGTGCTGGGATTTATATCCCACAAAAAACACAGTATCTCACCACAGAGTAATATTTAACCCAAAAATCAACCCTAACCTGAAAATAAGCCCTAGTCAACTCAAGATGAGCAACTCGCTTGTGTTATGTCTATACATTAATCCATGATGTCACACTTTCAGTTGTGAAGTTAAACTGTAAAAAGCGCAAATGTCATTTCAAAAATGGAGATTTAATCAGTTCGTAGCTTTCCACAATTTTGCGATTGCAGAGTTTAGCGCATCGATTTTAACCAATTCAAAAATCCCAGAAAAAAATACTTCAAACATGTTTTCTGTCTTTCGTTGCTAGTTCTTTGTATGTGTGTTAGCGATGTTTGGGTCCGTAAGACTAACGAGCGTGACCGTGATTGGCTGTTAAATTGTTGCGTTCAGAGTTAGTGTCTGCAACATTTTTTTTTATGTTTGGTTTCCACTTGCTTTTTTTCCTTTTAATAAAACCAAAATCTTGCAAATGTGTCTTTCTCCTCTCAATACAAAAAAAATGTGAGTAGTGTGAGAAATTAGTGCTAAGACATCTACGCAGAGAGGTTTTGTTTTCCTAGCCAGTGTCGCCACTGCAGCTTGCTTAACTGGTCATTGTCATAGTTTTAATACCAATGAACAATGGACACATTTGCAAAAGACTTTGTTTTTCCTAAACTACGCATTGAGGCCTTGAGTTGGTCTTGGACTAAGAAAAGCGCTATACAAATAAACTTGAACTTGAACTTAAAATGTCAACGTAAGAATCATCAGACCTTGCCTGGTAAAGACCAGCTCCCAACCTGATTTTAAGATTAAATTATTGGCGAAAATCTTTTTTGAACGCAACAATTGTAATAATGCAATAAATACATGCATATGTATACATAATACATTTGCATAAAATGTAGGGCTTAATTTTGTTGTTTAGATAAAAGGCATTATAATATTTAAAATATATATAAAAAATAATTGTTTAGAAATTATCCAAAATATATATACATATTTCATGTTTGTGTATGTGTGTGTGTGTATGTGTGTATGTGTGTTTCAATGATACCTTTTGTTTTTGATCTGTTTTTTTTTTTTTACATGATACCACTTGTGCTTTGCAGGAATCATGATATTGGACAAACGAAAGGCACGTGGAATACAAAATTGGAAGGAGCAAAGGCCTGCTGGAGGAAGACGGAGGATAATCCGGTTTCATATGGTTCACATGAGAGACTGGTGGTTATCGCCCCCCAAGAGTTTGCCGAGGCTACAGGACGAAGGCTGCAGTTTAAAGTGCTAATCCACCCCGAGCTGGAGCATTAACTCTGTCCCTCTATTCACACTTCCAGCTCCAAAGCCACTGTGTACAACATCCTGAGCCTTCCGTGGTGTCATCTGCTGACTGCAGTGTTTAACTCCATTATGGAGGAGAATAATCTCGGCCACACAGTGAAGATTCACTAAGGTCTTTAGCTTCTAATCCAGTTCTGGAGATGTGAGTGTGTGATCGCCAGCACGTCCTGGTCTGTGTTGGTGCTGGTCTGGAGGTTTATTAATGGTTTTTAATGCGTTGGGCTTGGACTTGAACAGCAAAACACTCAACTTTTTAATGAATTGACATTTGAACTAAACTGAACAGATTTGGACGACAACAACAACACCATTGGAGGTTTGACCTTCTCCTCTTTGTTCGTGTTTCCAGATCAATGCACAGCACCCTCTTGTGGAAGAAACACGTCGAAAAATGTAAAGACATTTCCGATTAAGCAACTTTAACATTGAGTTATATTCAAATAACGGTATATACATGGACAATAACATAGACAACATGTAGTCGCACAGTAAGCTATTTTAAAATTACATTTTATTAAGTAGTCTAAGCTAGATTTTAACTTGAAGGATGATAGATAGATAGATAGATAGATAGATAGATAGATAGATAGATAGACAGACAGACAGACAGACAGACAGACAGACAGACAGACAGACAGACAGACAGACAGACATATAGACAGATGGACAGATGGACAGATGGACAGATGGACAGATAGATAGATAGATAGATAGATAGATAGATAGATAGATAGATAGATAGATAGATAGATAGATAGATAGATAGATAGATAGATGAACTAAAGATAGAAGAACTAAATACTTAAATGCATACATTTCATATGTATTATTAAAAACACAAGTGTATTTTAAAGTTATTTGTACAAATACACACACAGATTGCTTGTTGTATGAAGCAAGTGAAAAGTTTTTATTCTCTTATACATAATATTTTAAAGCCACAAAAATAAAATATTAAAATAAAAGACCCTCCTAAACATGTTAGCTTTACTAAAGATTTGCATGGTGTCAAACGGTAAAAAGCCCTTTCAAGCCATTTAGATCAAAAATTCATTTTTGAATCGGACCCTTATTGACGGAATGTAATGAACAATGACTGGACTGGGACGGTGAGTGGTGCGGGTGTCTTCGGGACCCTCGGCACAGACACAAAAGCAAGACGAGTCCAGGCCCACCGACGCCACAACAAAGGTGGGTCCTCATTGTTTCCAACTCTTTTCATCTCCACTCGCGCTCTCAAAATATTTAGAGGAATGCTCGGAATAACAGCGAGAACTGAGAAACCCGGGCTCTGTATATTGTTGAAAGGAACCCAGTCTGCTGAACATTTCTTCAAAGTCTATTTTCTTTGTTAAATTTAGATTCAGTTCTAGCTGCATTCACATAGCAAGACACAATATGGAGGATTTCGTATTGTTCCCGCAGCCCCACTTGTTTTTTGTCCTGTTATGATTTCTACAAATATACAAAAATTGTACACAAAAGAATTCAACTCGGAACCAGCAAGCCGAGTTAAACTGATGATTCACTTAAAACCGTGCCGGCTCTTATGGAGATCTAATCCGGTTCGACGTTCTCCTGTGAAACACCGAAGAACGTGATCAATGACGACCATCTGGAACCATTTGAATCAGACGCATATCACCCGTCTTTCCCTATTATTCGTTCTACAGAATGTTCCTTGGGATGCAACATTGATTAGGCCCTCAGGGGCCCTGTGGGGGCCCGGTGGTGCGGCTCCGTCACAGGAACCCGATGATTGACAGATCTAATGAAGTGTATAACCATCGGGGCAGAGGCGTCAAAGCTGCCAAGACTTCTATCAGTCCGCGAGATGACCAAAGAGTAGATTCCACGGACGTTCAAAGTAAATGGCGGCCCCTGGGGGACCCTGGGACGGCATCACATCGTGGAACATCATTTACATGAGCGCTGGTGATCAAATGGTGGTTGAGGCGGGAAACATGAGATTATAAACCTCGACAAACATTACAACATGGATTACCGTAATACAACTGTGAACAGAGATAAAACGCGACCACTTGACCAGGCAGAAGAGAAGAGGAATAGAAGGGTGATGTAATTAATTGGATATAGGAAAAAAGATAGCAAGAGAGAGAGAGCGAGGGAGAGAGAGAGAAAGATAGAGAGAGAGAGAAGGGTGGAGGCAAGATGGAAAGGTAGAGAGAGAGAGAGAGAGAGAGAGAGAGAGAGAGAGAGAGAGAGAGAGAGAGAGAGAGAGAGAGAAACTAAAAGGCCAGAATCAATGAGAACGTGCTTGATTTACATTATAATGGCTGTTAATCAAATAAATAAAAAAGAATATAATGCGTAAATTGATTTTCCGTTTGCACACAATATATTAATCACTTTAGATGCTTTAAAATGTACATTTTTGTTATGCATATGCTGCAAATGCTGTTAATAATGCATTGTAGTATTAGTTATCAGATGCATCAAAAATCTACTTATAAAGACATTAAGAGCAAGAAGAACATCATCTTATAATTTTACATATCATTTGAAACAAGAATATTGCAAATAAACATTTTTCTTCACATTTCAATTTTAATTTTACAGGAAATCAGCATGGACTGGCTCCATCACTGACAGAGGGTTTTCCATGTTATTGTATTTAATTTAATTTAATTACATTTAATTTATTTTTAGATCTTCGAGTGCTATTTAGCCACTGCTTTCATTATCAATTTTAATACACCTAATTCACAAGACGACTATTAATTCTACTTTCTTCATTAAAACATGGATTCACAGGACTAAACAATACAAACTGTGAATCAATTATTTTTTAATGTTATTTCTAGTATTTTCTCCGAAGTTAGCCAAAATTTTAATACCATTATTTGCAAATAGTTCACCAGCAGCTAGTGTTATCAAATTGCCCCGCCGTTCTTTATGTCTTAGTTCTGCAAATCTAGACGAAAAATAAAAAAAAAACTTTCTCCCCATCATCCCCAGTGTGGGCAACAGTGGGCATCCCATAATCAAACCACAACAACATCAAAAATGTTCAAATGTCTATTTTGGAATTGTTTTCCACCCATCTGTTCATTTCATTACGGCTCGGCGGACCCCCCACCCCTCCCACCCTCCCCACGTGCTTCAGAGGGGTAGTGAAGAGCAGTGGAACCTCTGAAGACTCGTTCTCTCTTTGTTCTATTATTCACCAGGCCGGGCTTCAAAACTCTCCCGCTTCTCAGTGGGATTGCGATCTGCCTTTGCAGCGAGTGAGGGATGGAGAGATGGATTGGAATTCGCTCCGATAGATCAAGAAAGCCAAACACGGGGTCTCTCGAGGACATTTCCCACCTTGGCTCGGGACCCACTCAAGGACCCGTACAGTTCTGTTCTCTTATAATCACATCATCACTAATGCATCGGAATCTTCTCTTAGCCATGTCGGTGCATTAAATGACAATATATTTCCCACACCCAACCAAAACCAGTGCTTTGATCCAATGGATTTACTATTGATCAGCGGTGTAAAGAGTAGATGAAAGTCATACTTGAGTAAAAATACGGACCCTTACTGTACAAATTACTCCATTACAAGTTACAAGTCACCAATTCCAAGTGACTTGAGTCTAAGTCTAAATATACAAATTTTAAAGAACTATATATATATATATATACACAGTATATAAATGTGAAATGTCGTTTATTTTTTTGTAAATTTGATGTGTGATAGATAGATAGATAGATAGATAGATAGATAGATAGATAGATAGATAGATAGATAGATAGATAGATAGATAGATAGATAGATAGATAGATAGATAGATATGTAGATATTTATGTATTTATTTTTTTTTGTAGGAACGTTCAAAGTATATGATACTTAGAAAAAGTTTTTACTCGTAAAAACTCGTAAAAAAAAGGAGTATTTTACTCGTGCTGAATTTAGACTCAAAGTCCTCTATATATGAAGTTTAATTTCTTGATATACAATTGAAATTTAACACCTCAATGTTTCAAAATGGCAGGACAAATTTAAAAAAAAAAAAAAAAAGAACAAAAAGTCAGTCTTAGTCAAACTCATATGTGCAAAAAAAAGTGCAACCGCTAATTCACGTTCCAGGGATTTAGCTCATAAATAGCATTCAGCATCTTCAGCATCCTGCAGATGGCGATATCGTCTCATCTGCCAAAAAAACGTATTGTGGTGGAAAATCACAATCACAATGTAACAAGTAATGGTAAGTGTTCATTCAAATGTAGTAAAGAGTACAGATACTCAATCACAAATGAAGTCAAGTATAGAGTAAAAGCTTGAATTTTAGCTTAAAAGCTTAAATGCTTAAATTTATGATTCTCAGTACAAACTACAAAGTAGAGAAAAAATTCTCAAGTAAAGTAAAGCACTTTACACCAATGTTATTGATCACTCCCAAAAATATGGCAAGGCGGGAAAAGTACGCTATTTTTAGATGTTGCGCGCGATTTGAATGCACTTGTTTACCAAGACCGCTCATTTGTACCAGCATAAACAGTTATTTGCCAGCTAACGGCACTTGTTTGTTTTTCCTCGCAGACTTCGCTTCCACGGCGTCCCACAGGCAAAGCGCACACTTTAGTAATAAGGACCAGACAAATGTTTTAGTACAAGCAGCATCGGGTGCTTTGATGTACTCTTAGATCAAGTTAAGTCTACAGTGATGTCTTCAAAAATACAAATATAAAAGGAGTAAAGTTAAACCATCTTCCCATCTGCACTCGCCCCCAAAGACTGATCATTAAAGGCTCTGCGTGTAGAACTGCAGCGACTGGAGAGTTGTGTGGACCTTGTTGGAAACTTCTGATGAACCGTTCCCCGATGAGACGGAAGCTGGAGAAGACCTTCAGAAAAATGTTTCTCTGACTTTTCATATCCCAGTAGAAACGCAGCCCGGTAATAAAGCAAACTTTAGATTAGCTAACAATCCGGAGCGGCGGAGAGGAACGCTGATCAATGTCGGGTCTTGTAAGTGCAGTGATCAAGCACAAAAGACGATTTCAACAATCGTTTTGTACTCTTGTCATTATTTAACCTCACTTGGCTAGATTCCCAACTCTGTGCTTCTCAGGATCCAGCACACACATTCCTCTATTAAGTAGATCACAGAGAATGACGCTAATGTCGCAGACCTGATTATGATTTAAGAATTGCGGAAG
This sequence comes from Paedocypris micromegethes, assembly GCA_028031935.1. Lineage (NCBI taxonomy): Eukaryota > Metazoa > Chordata > Actinopteri > Cypriniformes > Paedocypris > Paedocypris micromegethes. The sequence goes on from CM051499.1 coordinate 15,075,892, forward strand.
AAGGCAAAATTACATTTCATCTACTCCTTTACTTTTATTATAATTGTATTTATTCATTAATTTTTTTCATTAAATGGAGCGGTGAAAGTACTTGAGTAAATGGACTTTGATACTTTCCTTGAGTATTTTTGGCTTCTTGGTACTTGTGCTGAGTATGAAATATATCAACAACTTTTACTCTCTACTTAACTACATTTGTGATGTGTACTGTTTACTCCACTACACTGTTTCTCGTTACATTGTGCGTTGAGTCGGCATCTTTGGTGGACTAGGCGATATCGCCATCTGCAGGGTCCTGAAGGTACTGGATGCAATTTATGGGCTAAATCACATTGTAGAGACAAGAGAGAGTAACAAACTATACGGTAATGTACGTATATTTTATCATCTGTGCTGCTCAATATCTTCCAGTTTTGTTGTGATAAACAATAACAATAAAGTCTTGTTTATCAATAATAAATTATGTTTTCATTTTACTGTTTCCTTGTCTATTCAGCTCACCTGTATTAACAAACTCTCCTTTGCATTAAAACATTGTACATCAGCACTTGCGATAGCTGCTTATTAACTTTTCACCACCATATCGGGCATTTTAGCGGTATATATGGGACAATAAAGTGAAAAAAAAAGACAACAAGATAACGTTCCATCAAGCCAACGGGGTTCAATATCTCAATGCCTAATTAAACGTGCCTCTTGCTTACATCTTTGCCAGGTTGTGAATTATTTATCTTTGAATTGTTAATAAATAATAACAGAAGGCTCGAGAGATTCTGGCCGCTCAATTAAATGATGAAGAAGGTGAGTCTGAGCAACGGGGGTCGATGCATTATTATCAGGGGCTCTGTCTCAGACTTTTTTTTGGTTCTTCATTATAACGCTTTTCTTCACACAATGCCTCAGTACAAAGACCGACTTCAAACACTTATACGTCGTGTGCTCACTTTATTCCGTTGTTTTCTGCCCATCCATCTTTTATTCTGTCCATCCTCTTGTTATTTCTGTCTGCGTCAGGTTTTAAAACGTCGGGAAGGGTCTTGTTTCGAAAAAAGTTTTGTTATTTTTACAAAAATGCCAACTTTTCATAACTTCACATTAGTTATTAGATCAATATCAACAGTATGCATTTAAATTTGCGTTATAGCGAACTTGCCTCATGTTTGAACTTGATCTCGCCGTGACGCAAAACTACATCAAATTTGAAAAGGCAATACTATATTTATTTAGTTCTACTGTTAAGCTTAAGTCAGCTTATTTTGAATAATGCGTGCTTGGCATGCTCAAATCAGATCATGATTAACCATAATTCATCGCATTGTCACAACTCAATGCACTTAAATATATCATACGAATAAATAGTAGAGCTATATCATCAGTCAGATGTTTGTAAAAAAAAATGGAATGTGTTTGATATTTTTGAGGCAGACACAGTCATTTCCACAGGAGGGCAGCATAATCACCTGCTCGTTTTAATTTTTCCACAACCACAAATCTGTTTCTGGTTTGAAGCAGACTTTAAAATCCTTGCATTCTTTAAAATGAAAAAGTGTTTCATTGCTGTGTGACAACAGCAGACATTTATTCCAATGTTTTGTCAGTCCAAGCTAAAGACTTTCTTTTGGCCAGTTCCATCCAAGACGGCTGGTGTCCACCTGACCGCGGCTGTGGTGACGTGTCTGCGGATGCTGCAGAAGAAACCGCCAATGATGCTGAGGAATACAAACAGCTTTCAGTAAAGCGCCAGATTATGATATTATAACCCGTGCTTTTGAAACGAAATTTAGCTTTCATACTTTCAGATCTGTTTCTTCCATTTTTTTCTATTTTGCTTGCTGCTTCTGTTGTCCATGTGCCCTTGTTTAGTGCAGTGCTCCTGTCTGTCGGAATGAATTTATCCTGAAGGAAAAGATCAAATCAATAAACATATTTGTATGAATTGACTCCAAAAAAGCTGCTTGAATATTTTTTTTCATTACTAAATGATAACAGTACAAGTACAGCTGAAGAATGTGCAAATATACACTACAGTATATGGCAGTTGCAAATCCCAGTCCGGACGGTTCGAATCCCAGACCGGATGGTGGTATGACTGAGTCTCCTTGATCATGACACTAACCCCCAAACAGTGTTAATTTTGACAAAGATTTTTAATTTGGCTGAAGTCATAGTCTTTTGACTAAAACTCAGTTTAGTTTTAGTCCCAAACTAGTCATGTTGATTTTTTTAGTTTTTAGTCAAATTTTAGTTCATTCAATACCACAACATTTTAGTCGACAAAATTACAGTATAGATTTAGTCAACAAAAATATAGGGGCTATATATTCTAAAAGTTTACTTAAGTTGCTATGTCTAAGTACTCTGAAGACGTAGTTAACTATGAACATATAAAGTATATACAAAGATCTTACTTTGGAATTTGGAAAAACTTTTATTTTTCTTGAACTTATTTGTTTTCTTTTCTAACCCTAACCCTAACTGTTACACCCCCACCGGTGACGTCACCACCCTCACCGTCAAGTTCACATCACAGCTGTCCCGTATTGTCCTCGTCAATCCCCGAATCATCCGCACCACCTGAGTCTCTTTCTCTGAACCCTTCATAAGCCCTTTCCACTCACTCCTCGGTGTCTGTTGTCGTTTATGGATCGTCTACGTTTCTACGTCACACAGACTGCTTATCCTTACCAGTGTTCGTCCTCTGACCCGTCATCATCTGTCCAGTGTCTTCGTGTCCTGAGCATCTCTCAACCAGTGTCAGTATTGTTAGTTGTAATCTCTCTGTCATTAAACCGCCCTGTCTGTGAAACCATTCCCATTCCGTTTTCTCTTTCTCCTCCACTCTCGTCCACTTCTCTGCTATCCCGGACGAGAGTATAACACTAACTTTTCTTTCAATTCAAATAAATGTATTCTCATACATGAAACCTCAACAAAGAAAACTATTAAATACATTAAAATAAAATATAAAATTATAAATGCATCATAATTATAAGTAACAAATGTTTGCACAAGAAGAAATCTTTAGGTAGTGATTGTAGTGAAAGAAAAAAACAAGTTTCATCTAAGATGGTGCTTCAGGTGTGTTGAATTTTTGTTGTATCGTTGCATGGTTTTGTTGTATGTTCTTTTAAGGCCGCATTTAATGTCAAATGAATCCATATTTCTGACCACTTATTCCTTCCAGGAGTAGACATTTTTGAAAAAGCTAGCCTCATACTCTGTGTTTGCACCCGCCTTTCTCCACAATCTCTGATTATGATTGGATGTTGTCAAGAAAGGCATTTTTGTTTATTTTTTATTCACTGACAAAAGTGTCAATAAATGTAGTTGACAATGACAAAAATATTTTGCCTATGAAATTAAACACTGCCCCCACATGCCCCCCAGGCGCCACGGCGTAAGTCTGTCCACTCCTCCAGGTTTGTGTGTGTTCACTTCACTGTGTGTGACTTCACTGGATGGTAAAAAGCAGAATATAATTATGACATGAAATTTAAATTACCTGTGTGTCTTTAGCAGCACTAGGTGGCAGTGTGCTAGATCTGGGTGAAGAGTGTGAGTCCTCCTGAGCTGTGTGCTGACGTCTGAAGGTAGTGAACTGTGTGAGCGGTGCTAATAGTGGTGAAGGATGGTTTGCTGACTGATTCTTGATCTTCATCCTGGCTAGACTCATCCAGCACGTCTCCATCTCGCACACTTTAGGATTTCCGATGGTCTCCTGGTTTTTAGAAAGGTTCTCTGTAAAATAATATTATGCAGGAGTAACTGAAGTCCAATTGTGATGTCCAAGGCAATTAACAGAAAGAAAAGTGAGTGACATTAATTCATAGTTGAGTTGAGACTTGAGAGAGAGGGTGTGTGTGTTGTGCGCTGCTATTGGTTGGCCACCAATGGTTGGCTGCTTTTTTACTATAAAATTAATTTGATTTTTTGTATGCTACATTTTTGGTAGAGCAGACCTGAAAGAGCAGACCATGATTATGATCGTGAAATGACCTTACGACCATTGCACCCGAACTATTTGATAAATTCTGTACAAATCATACACGTAGCTGCTATTTTAAGTATTGATTTGGTTTTCATAAGTATTGATATTGATCAAAGAATATACCTAGATATTAGCCTCTAAAAAGCCCACTATTGTGTTCTCGTATCAATCATTAGCATAGAATATGACAATTGCTGTGCGTCATAAACTTTATTTTTCGTTACTCACTTTTTGAAGGAAGTTGAGAGTTCACACTAGATTTACCAGCATGCCCTTCTGAAACCGCTGGTCTGAGATCAGACTCCAAACTGTGACGTTTGCTCTCATCGTTCAAATTGGAATTTGGAGATTTCAGAGACATTAAGGTTTTGCGAAGCTGAACCCCGAAAGCGCTCTTCCTGTTGTCGAATTCCTCAAATTTTCCTTCTGTGGAATCGTCAGTCCGTATAAATGAGATTCCTGCTGTTGCTTTAGAAGCATCTGATAAAACACTCATCATCTCGTGCCCTTGACTTGAATAGATGCTCTCAATATACAATGGAATCATCTCATCAACATTATCCTTTCTGGGTTTGAACTTTCCGTCCATTTCCAAAGTATCTTTAGAATCTTCTTCATGTTGATTTTCCACAATCTCTTTGGATGCTTGAGCACAACTCTTTGAAAATAGAATCGGTCCAGAATTGAGAGCCTTGTAAATGGGTTCATCTTCTTCTGCCTTGGTCAAGATTTCACAGGATCCGCTTGGAGATAGATTCTTTAAATCCACTGGATTCATAAAGGGAGGCTGAGATTTGTCCTTGCTTTCTGTGACACACACCAGTTCTTCTGAGTCATGTTTCTGGATGGGTAGACACTCTCCTGGAAACTCTGTGTCGATTCGTTCAGGTCTGAGTTTTGGAGGTTCAGATGGTGGCACTGAGGAGATTGAAGTCTCCCCAAGTGAAGTGGACAGACTATACCAAGGGTCAGTGGTGGTCCTCCATCTAGACTCATCAAATGTAGATGGAAAAAGATTTTCAGTTTGAATGAGTTTTTCAGCTGGAAGCTTCTCTTGTTTCTTCTGGTCATCGTATGAAATCACTGCAGCTCCATCATCAGCCTGCTCAGACAAAACATTGTCCAAGTCACTGAAGCTTCCTGAACGATCCTTGGGAGACGCCTAAGTATGAAAATGTAATATTAGTAACGTCAAAATGTGGCTAAATCCCATGACATCATGTGTCTGGTGTAAAATGCTCTTTTTAAATCAATTGCTATTGATTGATTGATTTATTCTATGTAAGTATTATGCTAATTGTTATAGTTATAATCTTTTTACGCACAATAGCAACAACAACAACAACAACAAGAAAACGGGACAGATTTTGTTTGATTGATTAATTGAATCATTCAATGAAACTTTTATGGTAAATCTCATTTTTATAAATGTGTTACACAATAACATCATATGTAGCAAAATATGAACAGCAACAACAAAATGTAACAGATTTTATTTCTACTAACGTGTACTGTTTTTTACTGTATTATTGTCACGCAAGATAAAGTAGAGAAAGGCAGGATCTGCAGAACAAGATTTTAATAACTAACTCAGAAGATCCAGTAGAAAAAGATTTAAGGGCATACAAGACAGTGGTGAGACCAGCTCTGCTCTATGGCTTAGAGACCGTGGCAGTGAGAAAGAGACAGGAGGCAGAGATGGAGGCAGCAGAGATGAAGATGTTGAGGTTCTCTTTGGGAGTGACGAGGTTGGACAGAATAAGGAACGAGCACATCAGAGGAACGGCTTACGTTACTTGTGTTAGCAACAAAGTCAGAGAGGCCAGACTGAGATGGTTTGGACATGTGCAGAGGAGGGATAGTGAATATATTGGTAGAAGGATGTTGGAGATGAAGCTTCCAGGGAAGAGGGCAAGAGGAAGACGAAGGAGGAGATAAATGAATGTTGTAAGAGAAGACATGAGGTTGGCTGGGGTGAGAGTAGAAGATACTCAGGATAGAATGAGGTGACCCCTGATAAGGGACAAGCCGAAAAAGAAGTAAGTTATTTCTAATAATTACAAATAATAGGGTTTATTTTATAAAACCGATTTACTAGTATTTTTTGTGTTTTAGTTGTTGTGATTGTCGTACAGTCAGTCGGGTCTCACCTTTGCCGTTCTGTTTCCTTTTGTACTGGCACGTTGGTTTCTTGGTTTGACTGACAGACGATGGCGGGCGGCTGAGTTGTCTAATCTGCCCATATAGTCCACTTCAGTTACGGGTGTGGTTGAGATGGAAGGGGGAAGGGATGTTCCAGAATCTGGGGACAGAGGCCTTGACCACTGGAAAGGATCAGACTCAGTCAAGCAGCATGTATAAACTCTTTAAACAGCTTTACATGCTATAACTAGTATTTCAGAATAGTTGGTGTAATAGACCAGTTTCTGCTAAACTCGGAGAGCTTAAGTTTAGCAGTCTCTTGTTTCTGTACCAGCGTATACAAATCAATTATACACACATATATAGTATGAAAAGGTGTATAAAGAACACCACGTGTGAAAACAAGATAGATTTAGAACAACAAAATAAAAACCATAAAATACAAACAAACAAATACAATATAAACAATGAAAAAAATCATTTCACAATTATAAAAGTAAAACTGAAAATGTAGAGCTGTAATAATGTTTACTGAAAATAAAGCTACTTTATTAGCTAACTGAAATACCTAAAAATGTACTACTGAAATATCTAAAAAAAGAAAATTTGATTTCCCTATTGTAAAGTTTCCATATAAAGACTTTGCTATATTACCTGGTATGGCGCTTCACGTGTCACTCGCTCGGGAATAAAATATTCTGTAGGACTACAGGGCAAACCATCATCCTCGGATGTGGTTCCGGAATCTTCTCTGCGCTTCCCAGGGATCAGCACTGGAGGACAATTTAGATGCAGGTTTTGTTGCTGCAGTTGAACCTACCAAAACATGAAACACAATGAACCACTTATTCAACTGAATGGAACTGAACATACATCGACGTGGTACATTTTTGGAATCTCATGTTGAGAGACTGTAATTAAGCATCACTGTTAATCAAGACTGGCATTAAGAATGATAAATATTAAAAGGCTCTCTCAATAATTATCGGTGCCAAAACACTGTCTCACAGTTGAGAAATTTAAAGTACTCTGAGTCTGCATTTCATCCAATCAAACAGTGACCTGGGACAGTGGGCAGCCTTAAGCTATGGGGTCCGCTGAGCATGTTGGATTCAGTGTCCTAAGAATGTTTCATTTGTGGTCCTGGATCTTCAAGTCTAAATCCTTACCACTAGGCCAATATATAATTCTGCAGAAAAATGACAGCGTACCTACCTGTAAGGCCTTAATTTTGCCGTGAATGTTGTCTTGTGAAAGAACTCGTGGAGGATCTGTGGTGTGATCGGGGACAAAGATGCTATCGTGGGACAGAGCCCTGGAGCTCAAGCACTGCCGCAACCTGTCAAATCAACTCAACTCATTTGTCCTGGTTCACAAAGTTCGATTTCAAAACCGACAATGTAACAAAACCAAAGCAACATTGTAAACATGTGTCTGCTAAGGTCATTGGTTCTTTTGCAACCATAAATGTGGAAAGGGCCAAATAAATAAATACATACATAAAATAGTATATAAATAAATTAAATTTCAATTTAAAAAAGAAAGTTATTTTTTGTATATTATTGAATTCTGAAAGTAACTAAAGTGTGATTAGTAACTAAAGTGTGAAAAGATGTGACGTCTACACAAATTTTCACAAATCCTCCAGAAGGGGGTGCTATGATTACACATGATATGTCCATACCTGGGCATATTTCGATTTTCCCTGCGTGGACTACTCCCCTCGCAGACAGACAGGTTTCCAAGCTGTTGTATTTTTTTATATTATTTTTTATTTTTATTCAAGTGTTATTTAGCCACTGCATGAACAAGATTTCTTTATTGCTGTTATTCTAGTAAACTTGTTATTTATCATTTGGTGAGTTAGATCCATAAATAATCCAAACCAAAGGCAAAACTTTGTTTAGAGTGAACTAAACCAAGCAGGAGAAGAGATAAGTGAATCAGAGTCACACTTACTGGCCGTCTTCCTCAGAGTCGTAGCCTTCTCGTAACACTGGCTGTGCAGCGATATCCCAGGCCGACTGACTCTGCTTAATAACACCTTCCATTTGCTTCTTCTTTAGTTTTCCAAACAGCCGCATCTTCAGCTGCTTAAAACGAGATTTCTTCCTTCCAGTGTTGGAAAGACAAGGCAGTGAAGGGTCTTTAGAAAAGAAGAAAGTGATGGGTTATGGTGAATACAACAGTAAGAGAACTAGCCCATTCACTATCCCTATAAATCAAGATAAATTATATCCTTCAAAATTAAAGTGAGATTATATTTAGTTTTCCCAATAGTTCAGTCAGTAGAGTGCTAGTATTTCAAACACCAAGTTATGTGTTTGATCCCCATTAAAAGCATATAGTTGTTGATTTGAAAAAATTGTAATGACATGAAAATTGCTTTGGATAAAAGTGTCTTCTACATGACTGTAAAGTACATTTTAGTATCTATTATAGTTTACCTATAAACATATTATCAAGTCAAGTCAAAGTATAAGAGCAGTAATTCTCACATTGAATGCTGGTAGTAAACAGGTACAAATCATTTTTATATTTACCAATATGTAGTTATATTTATACAAGGGACAGTTTAATATTTAGTAATCCCCTGACCTGTGAGCGCTTCATTTTTGTCCACTTCTCCATAGGTGGGTTCCATTTTTTTGATCTGCTCAAAACAAAAATATAAAAAAAATTTTTTTTTGTGCCAATGGTTGTGGTAAAGGTTATTACTGCAGGTCTTGTGCTTACGGTAGTTGTAAAAGTCAGCTGAGGTTACCTACAGAACACCTCTCTATTATTGTTCAAATGTGAGAAGCTCTTTTCTGAACAATGATAAGGAGCAATTATCTTACAATAAAAAGAAGTGAGAATATTTTTTTGTCTAGTGACGCAGAAATGGAAGAAAAGGCTGAGTGTCACATGGGCCAAAAGCAGGTACACGCCCTAGATCAGTATTCAGCCAATCACAGCGCTACATACACTCGTCAAAATTCATGCACCCCTTCAAACCGGCTGCAATGAATAGTCTCCGTAACTCAAAAGTCTTTTGGCTGTAGAAAGAAATTGGAGTGAATCAGAAGAGAACATGCACGAGACAAAGCTCGGCCAGGTCTCAAACTTGGTTCCTTCTTGCCGTCTAGTGACACACATTCTGTTTAATACAAATCCCTGATGCTGTACATGAAGAACATTTTCCCCGCTGGTCTAAAGTCGTAACCATTGCGACCACACAATACGCCAGTCAATAAGGATTATTTAAAAAAGATCCAGATTCAAAAGTCCATTATGTGATTCAGACAATCACTGGGACAGGGTCATATTACCACAGGATGTGTTCAGTCTGTTTTCTGCTAACTGGGTTATTAATGTTTAGTAGTCAATCTTTTCACGTTTGTAGTTCTTTGTACAGTGGCATAGCTGTTGTAAAGGTTATTTTATATAAGATGTCAGAGAGACTATTGTGCAGAGACTAAAGTGAAAGAGATTAGTAATGAAAGGATGGATCTGTGATCAAAAATATTTTGCAGGTAGCTCGATTCAAAAACGGACACAGGACTGTCCCCTGAGGTGCACCTTTATTACTGTGACGCATATGCATGGATATGCACTGTAAATAAACAATAAAGAAAAAAAAAATTGTTGTAAAAACACTGTCGTGCTTTAAGAAAAACAATTCTTTAAACCATTATAGTACTATTTTCTGGGTCAAGCATTCATCAAGTTGAAAAGGCTTGAATCTGGGACACAGCGATTTCCTTTAATCCCACTACAAATGTCTCCAGGAGACAAGAAGTCAAGAAAACCCAAAAGTCCCATTCTGAATCTTAAACAGGACAAGTTACCAAGTTACAGAGAAGCACCTGATTGGAGTCTGCTCACATATATTAATGACCATCAATGCTGTTTACCGCTGAGATTCAGTTTCAAACTGATTTAAATGTGATTCAAACTTGACACATCTGTGAATTTTTGATTGACTCAATATCACGTATGACACATTTGTGAATGGCATTAAAGCCTATGCTTTTATTGCACATTATGATACAATCAAAAATGAATTATCAATGCAAGAACCATTTCTAAAATAGCTTTCCGAAAAAAATATTTGAATCATCACATGGATGTCAACAGGTTTTAATCATCCTTTCTGCCAACACACAGACACACACACACACACACACACACACACACACACACACACACACACATCATCCATCTAAATTATTATTTCCAAATAACAAAATTCAAGAAAAGCCATAAGAATTTCAAGAAATTCTTGAAATTTGTATGTTTTCTTATTTTTACTATTATGTTTTCAACCTCCCTCCCTCTGTCCTTTACAAATGTGGCCTTTTACTTGAAACTTTTGATTCTTGATAACTTTTGATCTACAGTATTAAACCTTCTTGTACAGCATGGTTTTTATCCTGCAAACATTAACCGCCCAAGCAGAAAGGATGACTAATCTGCTTGAACATTAACAATGATCCTAAACGCTGCAGTCTTTATCCTAGAATGAAAAAAAAAAAAGACATTTAATGAACCTAGAATGAAAGCAAAACATTCAATTCACTCGTTTTTACTAGTAAACATCTGTTTAAATCCAAGTGGAAATCCCAATGTTCCTTGTCAAGACTCGTTAGTTTTAGCTTTACTCAAATCTTTTAAGGTGAAACGTGGCGTGAACGTGACGAAGCCAAAACATCTATAAAATGTATGAGAAGTCAATGTGTAATATACAAATAACAATAATTATTATCTTTACCTTCTTGAAACGAGGATGGAGAAGCAAGTCACCAGCGTCACGCTCCCGCAACAACCTAATCCGCCGGAGGGAACTAAAGGCTCAGGTGACTGTGGCCACGCCCGTGTCGTGACGTCACGGGCCGCGCGGCAGCTGTTCTTTCACTCCTTTTATCACCGTTATTTACGTTTAAAAATTAGATCGTGTTGTGTTGTCTCTAATTGTCGTCACCGTGTACTCATCATCACTGGAGACAGAATGTATTTACTGTACTAGCTCCTTGTTCTATAGAACTCGTTGTAATATAACAGGAGAAAAGCTCTCAATTAACCCGTAAATCTCCAAACCTCACCTATGTTCAAAAGCTCACATATGTTCCTTGCCAAAAACAGAAGGTCTTGTATTCAACCAGCTAGAATGAGTTTTCCATGTAGTGTGGGTGGCGGTGCAGGGTTTGAGGTGACAAACAGGCATGAGGAACTTAGAGAAGAAGATGACTAGCCTGAAGATGCCTCTTCTTCTCCTGAATGAGGTGATGAAGAAGAGGAATATTTGAGCATCACTGCATCACTGGTTGTTGCCCTGATTTTCTACCCAACAGAAAGTTACAAAAAAAAAAAAAACTATTCATCTAATTCCTAAACCCCTTGGGGTACAGTGAAAAAGTTTACACCATCTAATTCTGAGATTCGAGAACAACAAATCATATATCAGTTGTCAAACGTTTTGTGATTTATGATAATTTTGTGCTTTTTTCAATCAATTGTGTTTGAGCCTAAACATAACTAGTGTTTAGTTTAGTCATATAAAATCAAAAAGTGTCACATGAATCTATATAGTCTCCATATCAATGTCTTCTTGAAAACTATCAGCGGATCATTTAGAACCAAAAGATGCCTGTATCTGTCTAGTGTGCACATCAGCTTTTATATTGACAATCTTACACACTTTACATTACTTTCAGAATCGTTAATAGAAATCACACATCCACAAACTAAAATCAAGTCAATGTAACAATGTCAATGTTAATTCATTCACAATACACTTAGTAAGGTACAAACATTGTGACTCTGATGTATTGAACTGGATAAAATAACAGATGCATTGTCTTATCGTTTAAGAAAAAAGAAGGAGAGGGAGTTTGTCAATACGGCCACTAGGGACAGCATATACGTAAATTCTTTTCTGCATTTACCGGCAACCACCAGTGAAATTACACACGCACAGTACAGTGAACACACACAAACCCGGAACAGTGGGCAGCCTTAAGCCGTCGCGCCTGGGGGGCATGTGGGGGTCTTGCTCAAGGACACTCAGTTGTAGAACCAGCCGAAGTGGGATTCAAACCTCTTAAACACCAAAACGTTTTTAGCACTGTAAACCAGTTTTATTGGTCAATTAAAATTGTTTCAAAAAGTTAGAAACTCCTGAACGTTTTACCTGCGTATGTTAGTTTTAAAACATGCTATTTATGCTGATTTGTAAAGTCATACACTTATTGTCAAACACAGTTTTTGTTCAAACTATTTAAATATCATTAGAAAAAAAACTGTCAACAATCTCAGGGTGCAGATTTGATTGATGTTAAGACAAACTATTACGTACGCTGCATTACCAGTGCTCAGATGTGTTCAGTTTTGCTCAAAGTGTTGACCCACATGTTTATCTCCTAAACTACGCGCATAGATTTGAGAAAAGTCTCAACCGTCATTGCTGCTTTCAGCTGTATTTATTATTATTTCCCTCTTTTGTGGCAGGGTGACTGTATATGGTGGCTCTTTAATGCTTTGTCGTAAAAACATAATTAAAACGGTGAAATATCCACTGTGTTTAGACAACATTAGATACCTTTTTTTTAGTTTTAAAAAGTGGTATTAAAATAATAGTTATATTATTAATATTTATACATAATTAATATTAATAAAAAGCTAAATTATTGAAGGAAAAAATTCCCCGGCTTTGAATGCACACTTTTAGATTTCTTCTGTGTTTGAAATTCACGCAACTTGAAAAAAAAACAACCAATGACAGACTGATTAAAACAGGCTTTAGTTAATGTTATTAGCTTTTATTTATACACATTATAGTTTTACTATGAATACATTTTGTCATTTGTGAACGATGAAAGTGCTGTATAAATAAAGTTTATTATTATTCTTATTTTAATTATGATTGGGCTGGTGAGACTGGTATTCTGCCCACAACACTATTTTGGATTTTTTCCTTGTTTACCTCTTGTTTTTGTCATTGCATTCACCTTGTTATAATTGGTTTAGTCTTTTCACCTGTCGCTACTTGCTACCAACTTTATTGCTATTAACCTTGTGTGGTCTTGGTTGGTTGCTGAATTGTCATGGTTTGTACTGGTCTTGTTTTTCTTTTGTTTTCCAGTCTTGTCCTGTCAAGATCTTGGATTTTGTTATAGCTTTTAGAACATAAGCCTCACTAGTTTCTGCAAATGGGCTCGTCTCTCGCCAAAGCTCTTCTGACCCACGAGTTACAACAAAAGCTACTGGTGCCTTCAGAACGTTTTAGTCATAAAGTTCTTTGAAAGTCAGCTTCCTGTAAGAAAGAATGGAAAAGTGAGTTGAAATAAGACTGTGTGTGTTTTCAGAAGTTCATTGGATCACACCTGTCAGCTCGGTGGGACGCAGGTAAGGGGTCATCTGAGTCGTTATTAGAAAGGACTTGAGACCACGCCTTAGGAGAACTTCGTGAGCGAGTGTGTGGTGGAGACGAGGGTCGAGTGATGGAGAGAGCGGGCAACAAACCCTTCGCTCGCAGCTCCTGTGTCCTGAGCTCCCTGAGGGAACAGAGTTCATCAAGCGGGGGGATCCACAAGGCTCAAGACTCCACTGCTCACCTCTCTAAGCGCTCAGTGGACAGGTGTCTCTTGGTCATCTCCAGATCTGCCTCCAGTTGGCTTGATCGTGTTCTCAGATGCACCAATTCTCTGTTCTGAAGACTCCTACCGATGAAGAAAGTCAAGTTTGAATATGTAAAAAACAAACAAGGATTTTTTTCCGAACTAGGAACTTGTCGGGTCTCTAAATTCACTTGCCAAAATTGGACATGCTCAGCTTAGAAGGAAACAGAAGGAAATTTCTAAAGGCTTAAACATCGAAACATAAAACAAATCTATAACAATCAATTCTATGATTTATTATAAATTGAGTGTTGAGCTTAAACTGCATAACAAAAAGAATAATTGTTTAAGCAAATGCAAAGCTGTTTTTGAGGGGCATAGAACGCTAATCACTAATCACTTTTGTGTCAAAAAACAAGAAAAAAAAATTAATTTTACCTTATAATGTCATAAATAATTAGCATGCATATGTGAATTATTTAACATAATTAACACAACGTTTATTGACATTCACTCAAACACACTTTATTCCCTCCTTAAATAAACACTTCACTTGTTCTACCCTGCTGCACACCACAACGTCGCCCCCTACAGCCAATGGCTGGAATTAATAGTGCAGGTAAATGGAAAATATTCACAAAAAACATCTCAGACTTGTTTCTTTATGTTACACATGCAATGACTGAACATTTTTGTTGAATTTTACCATAATGCATGTATAGTGAACGTAACTATCAGTTTGTTGCAGTAAAAAAAAGTAAATATATTATTATATAGTACTTATACAGTTGACTTCTGTTCATTTAGGACACATTGGGACACTTGTATCCCAATAAAGCAGCACAAAGTTACGTTACGAGATATTATTTGGATTTTAGGATTTGTCTCAAAAAAGAGGCTGCCCCTTTTAACAGAATCTACTGTATATACTATATACACATAAGCAAAGATTTAAAACATGATGAAAATAAATGCTGAAAAAGTCAGGTCAGCAATAGTCAAATTAATGAACTAATAGATTACATATTATGTTTTTTATTATTATTATTGTCAGAGATTGCATAGACATTGATGATTTTGAATTGCGTGGCAAAATTTAGATTTATTTTATGCTCCCAGCCAAGTTTTTGGATGAAAAGTTTGAAGCATTGATGGACAGACATGAAGAATATGGACAGACAGACAAATATAAAGCGAATCTGACTGTATGATCACTCACATTTGTTTGTCAGCCATGCTGAGGTCTTCCTTCAGGGTCTTTTGAGATTCTCGTGCCGACACCAGCTGACTCTGCAGACTCTGACCAGACTGACGTTCACTGTCCAGCTGTTTCTGCAGCTGCTCCACCTCACAACAGCAGGAGTCCAGCGCACGCTGCATCTGGATGCACAACATCTGGTCTCACATCTCCGTTTCCAGAACTCCTGACCTGTGAGGACTCACAGCGTCTTTGCTGGCATCGAGTTTGATGCACAGCTCTTGGGTTTTCTCCAGTTCGGCCCTGGCTTCTAAATGCCTGCCCTGGGTTTCATTTAAGGCTTCTTCCATGTCAAGCATCTTTTGCTTGAGCTGAGACAGCTGATTCTTCCCACGACGCTCTGTGTTTAGCGCCTGGAGGAAGCAATTGTTTTTGTCATGAGAGGCTTTCGTGATTGTTGAGGACTGTAGTTGGCTAGCAACCTTTTAAGTTGCTTTTAAGCACTTTAATTACCTCTCGTCTATCCCGTTATAACAGATTGCACTAGAAATCTCATTTTATAATCTCTCATTTTTATAATCTCTCATTTCTCTCATCACCAGAAATGGTTGGCATTGCACGTCCACTCTCTCCAGGCTTTAGCTGGGTCAAACGTCACTGATAAACTCTTAACTGAATGGCGCAAACACGATCACGTCATCTCTATTTTACACTCTTTACATTGGCTACCCACTAAATACCCGGATAGAGTTTAAAATTTCATTGTTGGTTTTTACAGCGCTCATTGACCAAGCACCTCACTATTTCTCACTAAGATCTGTACAATCTAAACTTCTAGATCCCGGCTTAAAACTCACAGCGAATATGCCTTTGTTGTCGTTGGTGGTCTGAAACTATGGCATAATCACCCACCCCACATGAAATCTGCTCCATCTATCACTATCTTCAAATCCAGACTCAAAACACACTTGCTTTTGAGGTGTAATGTCCAAGATATTTATTGTTTCGTGACGGACAAATAACTGAAAATAATTGTAAAAAATATGGTGTTTTTTTATAGTTTGCACATGTTCTTTAATCTACATTTTGTGTTCTAAGATTCCACTTATTTAAGGTCCTGCTCTACTTTTTATTATGTGTTTTAACTATTTTTCCTCCTGTTTAGTTTTCTTAACCTGTGCAGTACTTTGGTCCTTTTTGGTGATGTGTAAATGTGCTATATAAATTGGTTTGGATCGATTGATTGACTGTGTGGTGTAAAACCTGCTGCAGGCTGCTCTCCATGTTGTCCGTGATCTCTTTGAGTCGGAGTATCTCTGAGTTAGCGTTGCGAAGCTGAAGCTTAAGGTCTGCGATAGTGACTTCCGCTCTGCTGGCGTGTTCCTCCCAGTTCTTCACCTGAAGTGACGCTTGTCTTTGAGACTCTTGCAGCTCCAGACACTCTAGTTCCTAAAAGAATGAAAAGTGAGAAGGAACGTAACACACATTTTTTCTAATTGCGTCCATTTTTGTGACTAGACCTTAGCAGAGAGCAGATCTTTAACTTGGGAATTGTCGGAAAAATGAACTTGTCCTTTCCTCTCCAAGGTTTCTATTTCCTGACTGGCACCATTGAGTTTGAGCTCTAGATCCTGAACAGAGAAGACAGGATCTTGCTAGTAGGTTGGTTAGATCTTGTCAGGCTTGACTTGCTCGGTACCTGAATGTCCAGAAGTGCTTTATTGAAGTTGTCTACAAGCTTATTGTTTTCTTGCAGCTTGTTATCTCTGATTTTTGTTACGCTGACCAAGTCTTTTTCAGAATTGGACAGCTTCATTTTCAGAGCATTGAGTTCTTTTTCATTCTTGTTCATCTTTTCCTTCACATCTCTGGAAATGGAAAGTTTACTTCATTTATTTTACTCGAACTGTACAAGTTTAAGGCGGTATGAAGAACCTACATCAGAGCTGACTCAAGTCCATCATTCGTCTCTTCC
The DNA here is from genome assembly GCA_028031935.1 of Paedocypris micromegethes. Lineage (NCBI taxonomy): Eukaryota > Metazoa > Chordata > Actinopteri > Cypriniformes > Paedocypris > Paedocypris micromegethes. Next base: position 15,092,793 of record CM051499.1, read on the forward strand.
AAGAATCTCAAGCTGTGCTCCTGCAAAAAAAAGAAAAAAAAAAAAAAA
>CM051499.1:15092864-15106748 GCA_028031935.1 Paedocypris micromegethes
AAAAAAAAAAAAAAAAAACATTGCGTCACAATGCGCACAGCGTTTGTGGCAGGTAGGGATGTCCTGATTTGATTTCGGACCATTTAAAAAAAATTGATGCTGATAGGCCACTTTAAAGTTATATAATTAGGTGTTAGATAATTACGTGACAAGATCAAATGGCACATAATGTCTGCCATATACAATAATAATGTATCAGTAATATATCTTTTTTATCATGTGTGATTTAAAACAGACTTTTGTTTGTGTTGTTGCTATTAACCTTGTTCAGAATGTTGAACTCTGCTCTTATTCTGGCAATTGTTTTGAGATTTTAACTTTATTTATGACTATTTATTTATAATAATTGCATAATTTTACACTTAAAATATATATTTTTAAAACACACCATTAAAAGTAATACGTCGAAGTACAATGAAAAATGTGCGCAAATGTTTGTTGAGTCTTCACATCAAGAAACCCGGCATTAAACGACTTGTATATCATCTGGTTTAAATAAATAAATATAGACAATTAAACCTGGAGAAAACAAATTATACGAAGCATGGACACGTTCTCGCTGTGACGAAACACTTAAACTTCGCTTATCTCCCTTTTTTGCACATAGAAAGTAAGTAAAGAGTGTGATGGACCAGTCTGAACTAATCACAGTCCCTGCTGATAACAGGTGAAAAATATTTTAATTTTTATAATAAATAAAAATTATTTGAAACTTACTTTTAATTTTAAATTTAATTTAAAATCAGAACATCCTAATCGTAGCACGTGTTAGCAGGAGTAAGTTGAACCTTCTCATCCAGTTGACTGCTGGCTGTGTTGAGTAGATTAGTGGCTTCCTCCAGTTGTTTCTTCAGCGTGTCAGCATCTGTACCGAGCTCTGAGATTCTGTTTTGCAGCTTGCTTAACTCTTCTTGTAGTGTGTTCGCCTCCTTCAGGATTAATTCTGAAGGCCATGTCATAATCAAACACAAGGATGAAAAATCACAGGCACCCAACGGGAAAGGTGAATGACACTGACCGTTTTTTTCAGCCAGTCTTTTATTTTTCGCTTCGGCATTTTGCAGCTCTCCGACCATATCTGTCAGTCGCCGCTGGGTTTCTTTCAGAGAACTTTCCATACAGTTATTTACCAATCTGTTCAATAAAAAAATCATTGGTCATATATTCAGATTTCTAGAACATACTGAAGCGTTAAACCAAAATGCCAACAGGCAATTTCAACACAGCAAATAAAATAAAATATTGCATACTCTAAATAACATTACAATTAACATAAACCGCACAATTGACACAGATTCTTTAGATGTGCATTTGGGTGGAAATGTATGTATAAAATATCCAATATGTCACGCATTAGCATCCTTGGCATCAGGTACCTGAGGCTGGTGCACTCGCTCCTCAGACGCAAAATCTCCTCCTCATTGGTGTTTAGCTTCCGGCCGAATGTGTGGACCTCCTCTTCCAGAGCACTTATTGTGTTCCTCATCTGAAGGTGTTGACCTTTCTCCTCTGCACATTCCTTCTCCAGCTTTCAGATAGATCACACGGACACCAGCCCAGATGAGCATGTAGGTGAATAAAATGCAATATAAACAGATTGATTTAGATTTTGCATTTAAACAATTTAATTACAGTACTCTCAGCTACAATTAAAAAAAATTATAGTATATGATATATGACAAATGTATGTGATGGTACATTTGATAAATAAAATAATATAACACAGTAGAAGAAAGCCATTTAAAAACAGAACTTTGTTAATTTGTGTTGTTGTTGTTGTTATACAATTATTGTTATAGAACAATAATATAACAACATATATGTTATATATGTAAAATACATACAATTGTAAAAAATACAAAAAATATGAGGTCATTTGGAAGGTGTCTTACATTTATTTCTCTGATGTTAATATTGTGTTAACAGTACAAAATACAGCAGATCACATAAATTAGTTTAATTTATTAATTTTAAAGAAAACTAAAAATAGTAAATGTTTTAATTTCCCACCTCAAAGACACACAAAACATTGAATACTACAAAAAAAAACAAACGCACACATCTTAATGTATCATGTATATACATATATAAAGAAAGACTAATTAAATATAGAGAAACATGTTTACGTTGTATATGCAAAGTGTGTGAAAAGTAAATACGGTATGTTTTTGTGTGCCCTGTTTTTGTGTCCACTTTATGAAAGAAAGAAAATTATCAGATATTAAAGGTGACTTACATTTAATACATAGAACATTAAGTTATTTACACAAAATGGTAAACATGAAAAATGATTTACAACCAATACTAGCCAATATACAGACACTTGTACACCACAGAAGCAGAGCTCTTACAGTGAGGAGAGTGTTCTGCAGGTCCTCCACCCTCTGCTCCAAGTGAGCTTTCTCGCTGATGGCCGTTTCCTGAGAGATCTGAGGCAACATACAGTTCAAAGGAAACACACACACACACACACACACACACACACACACACAGCAGGCTGAAAAAAGCACATCCTGCATTCCCTGGTGACATGATTCATTACGAAAGAGATTTCACTGGCATCTAGACAACAACATGCACAGGTGAGCATGGATTTATTGAGGTAAACAATCCCCTTTAAGACCATGACGGCACAGCAGAAAGGTTACTCAAGGTCACCTGGAGTCTCTCTCTCAGGCTGTCTCTCTCCGTGGTCATGCGAAGTAGGTCCACCATGGTCTCGGTTCGTTCGGCCTCAATGCGTTTCAACATGTTCCGAGCTGTCAAGCTACCTTTGGACCCCTCCGCAGTTTTGGACTTCATCAGGTCTTCACGCAAGGCTGCAATCTCATCCTGAGCCTGAGACGTAAACAGTGATGGTCACTAAGCAGTTAAAATGTCACTGTTGTGATCATTTGTAACGTCTTTACCTGTTGGTAGTGAAGGCTGGTGGTGTCCCGCTCGGCTGTGAGAACTTTATTGTTGGCTTGGACCTCTATGAGCTGCCGCTCACATTTCTCCATCCTGCTTTTCAGCTCATCTCTTTCTCGCAACAGACTCTTTAGCTGTGGGTCATAACTGCAATCCTTTAACTATAGAATAAAAGCCATGAGTGTTTTTGTTTTACAGTGAATTATTTAGAGATTGACAAATAGTGACTACTTTAACTGGGGAGTTTCTGGTGGGACTGTGGTTGTTCTGTTTCCATCTGTTTGGGCTGGTTGATCGAGCTCTCGACATTCTTAAATAGCTTCCTGTTTGAATACGAATTGGTTTTATAAACGCATGTTATTAACACATTGCTTTCAAAATATGAACGATATTTTAAGTAAAAATGTAATGCAATGAATACAAATCGGTAGATGAAAATATGGGGAGAAAGCCTAGAATAAAGTAAATATAACGTTGTTATTTGTAATTGATCCGTTTTAGAGATGGTATTTCCGCGACGACATTGATTAAATTTCAAGTTAAATGTCACGTGCATAATACCATTGTGCAAATTAAAACTTGTCGAACCTGTATTGTTTCGGCGAAAACCGTCAGTGTTCATTTTCTAATCTGTTAATGTTTTGACTTTATCCCGCGTTTAAATTGAACTTAAGAATGAAAAACGCAATCTGTAACGTAATATGTAACATAAAAAACAACAACATTTGCACGAAATGTAATTGATAGAAGTCACAAGAAACTTGTTAAAAACAAAAAAAAACTTTGTTGTTTCACTCTCTCAATGAAATTTGGAAAATCTTTACCTTTAAGATATCGGAGCTGACCAGGAAAATTAAAGCGTCGAGGTGACCAATCACATCAGAGAATTCATCTTACGGAAAAGTAAACGGTTAGTAATCCACCAATCAGAACGCATGATCTTGCTCCGCGTGCGTCGGTTGCTTAGTAGCGCTGAACGGTCCCATACTTTTGTTGAAAACCTGAAATTAAAAGTCACAGCTTAATTAAAAATTGTAAAATAAATCTTATTTTAACCATATTCGCATTTTGCATTAAACACAGTAAAGTTTCAAGTATTTAATCGTATTAGAAGAAAAAAAACTCACCGTTTATTTTACTTAGCCCACCACGCACGTACAGGAGTGGTACTACTACGAATAACGTGAACGCGCCAAGTGCACGCGCTTTCGTACAGCGACACTAAAAGCAGTTCGTTAATTATTTTTCTTTAATTTAAAACTATTAATGCAATTAAAAAAATTATTATGATAAAAAATATTTTCTTTTAAAAGTTTAACACACATTTCTAAATAAAGATGAACAAAACTTTTAATGTCGAAAACTGTGTGACATCACAATTCAAACGACATCATCAGCTGGTTGCCATTCACTTGATTTCACCCTGCAGAAAATGTGTGGTCTGTTTGAAAGTTGTTTTCTGCTTCCTTGAATAGCTTCTCTGTAAAAAAGATCTAATATATCAGGGAAGTTTCCCGATTATGTTTCTTGAGGCTCTGATTCTGGACTGAAAGCGTAGAAGTTTGAATGAGAAAAACCTTTATTGTTATTTCATCCTCACACAGGAGATCAATGCACGGTGAAATTAGATGCGTTATTAGTATTCTTGTGCAAAGCAGAACACACTGTACAGAAGACGTAGAACAACAAGACGCAAAGACAGGACAAAGACATGACGCACATTGACTAAAGAACAGACGATGGTGTAAAGGAGGTGTGGAGTCCATGTGAATTAAAGTGATTGGCTTCACACAATAAAAAGGGGTCTGATGGATCTTCATGGTCTAAAGAAAAACAGGAACAAAAATAAGTAAAATGGCCAGATAATGTATGCTGATGTGATGGTTCTGTATGAAAAGAAGTCTATGTCTCCAAGTCCGTGCAGTGTTAGTCTAAAGGCTTGATAGATGAAACTGTTACACAGTCTGGTTGTGATGATCCAAATGAAGAAGACTGAAGAAGACGACTGAAGAGTGTGTGTGGTCATTTACATTGCTGCTTGCCTATTGGACGCACAGTATGTCCATGATGGATGGAGAGACACAGATGATCTTCTCAGTTGTCCCCTATATCCTCTCAAGGGTCTTATATGATAAAAGCCAATGTAAAATTAATGTAAAATTTTAAAATCATATCTTTAAATATGTTAAAACTGTAACATGATACCAGAATAATTGGACTGTTTAGCGTTATGAACCAAATTTAAATATGTGATCTATGTGCAATCCATTCATTTATACAACAGGCTGAGTACTACTGTATTCTTCCACCAGCTCAGCGTATTTGTATATTTCTGAGCAAACAACAAAAAAAGAAATGCAGGGAATATGAAAAAGAGAACAGATACCCAGACACAGATGACAAAACAACCGCTCCCCGTTTTTATTTTTCTGTGCCAAACACTTTTAAAGTTGATTAAAGCTCATTTATTTTTTTTATTCAGTTGGGAAATCCGTCTGCATTTGACCCCTACAAACAATGAACACACAAACCCGGAGCATTGGGCAGCCTCAAGGTGAAGCACCCAGGAGGTTCAAGCTTCAAATTTTCTCTCTTTACTCTCTTTACATATCACACCATGGCATTTTTATTTCTCATTTTATTTCAGTTGGAGGCTGGTCTGGTTTTAATGTGGGGACTTTTCTTGCTCTAATGCTGTTGCTAGTCCCCGTGATTGGTTGTTCACCAAAGGTAACTTGACCCATGCCCTCATCCAATGCTGTTGGCTCTAGATCCCTGCAATCCAAAAATGCACAAATCCAGAAAAATGTCAGAAGGCTTAAACTAATGAGGTGGGTTTTTAGCCTATATATTATTGTTAATTTTAATAAGACTATCTGAAACTTTAATAGTACAGTACTTTAGAATCAGGACACTCAAAGTTAAGTACAAACTCACGCAAAAAGGCTTTCTTTTGTGTAATATTGTGCATGATGACTAATATCTACCTGTTAGCGTCTGGTCTTGTCCCGCTCGGCTGAGAGAACTTTAGCTTTTTTGAGGATGAGTAAGGCGTGCCATTCACTATTCTCCATTATGGTGTTCATTTGATCTAATTCTTGCAACAAACTCGAACCCACTTCGTAATCAAAATTGCGAGCCTTTATTGGTAAAAAAAATAACTGTGAGAATCTTTATTTTTATGTACATTATTGTGTATGTCTTAATTATTTTAAAATATGATTGGATACTTTAACTGTTGAGACACTGGCACGTCTGCGGTGGTTCGGGGTCCTTCTGAACAGGCTGGTTGATCGGGTTCTAAACATACTTCTTAAATTCATACCTGTTTGAATAAAAATGATTTATCTTCAGTATATACTACTGCACAGTAGAAACATTAACTCTAAAATTATTTTTATGAACTTTAATGCTTTTTACTGAGCTTATAAATTAAGATTGCAATAGTCTTCGAATGATCTTAATAAATGAGTAAAGAAATGATCAAATACATAATGCAATTTGAGTAACTTTTATAAAATGAATATTTATATTTTATATAAAAACAAATATTTTAAGAAGTATAAGAAGATCTGCCTGCTTTACCTTCTGTTGTAATAGTAACTCAAGTCAATAACAACACTCAAACTAGACCACGCGAAATAAAAAGACACGTTGGCCAATCAACGCACGGCGCAAAAGGAGAATCCCGGTAGTCAACAACCAATCAAATCACGTGATCTTACTCCGCGTGCATCCGTTGCCTAGTAGCTCTGACCGGTTGCGCGCATGATCTAAGTCAACACTCAAACATATACAATTATTTGATTGGTACAATAACGTTGTAAAGTTTCAAATGTTTTAAAACGTTGTTCTTCAATATGTACTAAAAGCAACATTTGGATTTCGAGACGACAGCGGATAGACACACACCATGTTGTAAAGCGCAGGCGCGTTTTAATAAAAGAACGTGAACGCGCCACATGGACGCGCTTGGGGGCTGCCTGCCTAAATCCGCTGGTACAAGGACAACACGCGAGTGCCCATCGAACGGGACGCAGTCTTTCTAAACAACACTGCATTTTCTCGCCGTTGATGCTGTTTCACTGTTAATGGAGTACCGGGAATCAACTCTTATTTCACCGGAGACATTTTACACACTTGTTTAAACTAAAGGATGAAAAGTATAAACAACGGCACGCAACTCCGAGGAACAACAGCCCATGATGACTTCACCATGTCGGATTAATTCAACCAAAGTTCGCCTTCACACGTGTCGCTGAAGTATTTTATTGCGTTTTATTAGTTTGTGTTTTTTTGGAGGGAATGTGATCCATGGGTGTATCCAAATAGATAGTCTCGTTTCTTCTTTGTCTGCGCTTCTTTCCCGTGACGTTTTATTTTTTAAAGCATCCCATTTTTTTCTACTCTTTCAGAATTCGAATTGTAAAAATTAACACCCAGACTATTTACTGATCCGTAGTGAGACGGAATAGTGCCGTATTGCGATCTAAATGCATATAAAACCGAATTAAGTACGAAGTGGATGAGGGTCGTTTTTGGAGTCGTTTCGCTTTTACACAAAGAGACGCCGGTCTGTCCTCCCTGGCTATGTCCTTCTTCAACTTCCGAAAAATCTTTAAATTGGGATCAGAGAAAAAGAAGAAGCAATATGATCACGTTCACAGAGACACGAATCCAGAAGAAATATGGGAGATCGTGGGAGAACTGGGGGATGGAGCCTTTGGAAAAGTGTTTAAGGTAAACAATATACCGTATTGACATAGATTTGTAATCATTACAAAGTATTTTTATTTTTACGCTTAGCAGAATTCTATTATAATCTGTTGAGTATTTATTGTTCAATCTGTTATTTAATGTATTATTTATTGTCTGAATAATAATTATCAAGGAATATTTGAAACATTTGAAACCTTTTTGTGTTCATAAGGCAAATATTTTTTGTTTTAGTTTGCATTTCATATGTTCTTTTATTAAATTTAAAAATGTAAACATAAAGTAGAGTTTGTTAAAAATGTGAGGACAGTGAAAAACAAGGTTAATTTGAAACCACATAAAAGTGCACAGAGCTTTTAAAGCTTCAACAATGTGTCACATCACAACTGAAATGACATCATCAGCTGGTTGTCATCCACATGATTTCACCCTGCAGCAAATGTCTGGTCTGGTTAGCAGTTGTGTGTTCTGCTTCCTTGAAGGGCTTCTATGTAAAAAGATTTAATGGGGCTTAGTCAAGTTGAGAAAATGGAGGATTTCCAGATCAGGTTTCTCGAGGCCGTGATTCTTGACAGCAGAGCACTTAGATGTTGTAATTTGTTAGATGGTTTTGTTCCAAAGTCATCGTCTTGTGTGATCTGCCGAAGATTTCTAGAAATGCAAGTCCTGTTGGATTTAGTCTTGTTCCGATGAACTTTGTGTTAATAATGCTGGTAGACTTTTTGTCTTTCGAGTCAGTAGTTTTATCACATTGGATTGATTTGTTTCATCAAATCAGAAATTGTTACAGAGATCTTCATAGAGATATTTTCGTTTTTGTCCATAATAATTAATTAATTTAATAAAATAATTATATAATTCTAAAGTGTCTGCATGTTTCCATAGATATTTATGACGGTTGTGCTGCTTCCAGGCATGTTTTAAAGCAATTATCCAATCACAGTTCAGCTCTCCTTTGTTGGTAGGTCAAAAATGTGCCAGTGTGCCATCCCATTGTTTTATTTCAAACCATCTGGGTAAAAAAACGATTGTTTAGTTTGTTCCTGCATTTCTCATTCAAGACAGAATTGAGAATAATCTTACTTTGACGTAAAGCTGCAGATTGTCCAATCAGATTTATGCATTAGCGTGCTGCGTTATGAACTCAAGCCTGGTGCAAGTCAAACTTCTTCCTGTCTTATTATTGTAAACCTTCCTGCAATAAACTGGTAGACTTTGACCTGGTTAATTTTTCACTGAACATGGTAGAAGGTCTTGCATTTACAAAAGTAATACATGGGGTCAGAATGATAAGCTTGACCTCATCCATACGACTGAAACTTGTTTTAATGATACTTAATGTGATTTCCGGGAATCTGCGGCTTATATTACGTTGACCACTTGACTGTAATTAGTGTTGTCTATCTGTGATGACCTCTGCTTCTGGCCAGGTCCAATCAAATACCTGCACCTATGGCTTTTTGTTATTATATAGATTTTAATATAATTGTCTTGAGGCCGATCCGAGTGTTTACGTTGCTAGCTGTTCTTCTTATCAATACATGATTGGTGTGCCGAACAAATCTGGCAGCCCAGAAATTGACATAGTAGTGAAATATCTACCAAACTTTTTTTAAATCAGAAAACTGTTCATGTAGAGGAGTTTATGTAGGCGTCACTTTTGTTAATTGTATGACTTTGCAAATGATATTCCTAGCTTTATAAAGTGTGGTGTGACGATAACAAAAACTGCGTTGTACGTGACGTGTGCAAAATTCTTTTTTTTTTTTTTTTTTTTTTTTTAGAAATGGTTGGTATACTGACGTTTGAAGCCTTTGCTGCCCTAACAAATTGATTTTCATTTTCTAAAATGTCTGAAAAAAAAAACAAAGCTGACAAGCCAAACACTAAAGAAGCCATTTTTGCATCAGAAAATAATTGAAACAACAACATGAATGATGTGTGGTTTTTATATTTTTTTATATATAATTTATATGTGTTTTATATTTTATGTAAACTCGTTTATTTTTATTTTTATTTTTTTTTGAAAACTAGAATTGTTAAAAATGTCTTCTTGTTTTCAGGCTCAGAACAAGCTGACGGGGATTTCTGCTGCTGCCAAAGTGATTGACACCAAATCTGAAGAGGAGTTGGAGGACTACATGGTGGAGATCGACATACTGGCATCGTGCGATCATCACAATATCGTGAAACTGCTTGATGCTTTTTATTATGAGAGCAAACTATGGGTGAGTCTGCTTACTTGATGGGTTCAAATTGTGTTCAGTTATTTGGTCAATTATCAAGTGTTTTAGCTTGAGCTTTTCTGTTCAACACCCATCTCAGTTTAAAAGTACATGGTTTTTGCTTCAGGTTTTTTAAAAGCTAATAATTAAGACTTCAAAATCAATAATAATTAAGTTAATTTTAATAAAATGCTTAAACTAATGTTGTTAGTTTTGTATTTAAACATACAATTTACTCTTTTACATTCACTTTTAATCTTTATTTCGAATTAAAATAAAGTCTCTCCATCCTGAACCACATTTCTGGGTCATAGGGAGCTAAAGCCAATCAGAAAGCTGGACACACCGACACGTGATATTTTATACTTCAGTTTTTCTGACCAGACCTCAAACTTGTTGTGAGGCGACCGCTAACCTACTATGCCGCCGTGCCGACCAAATTCGTTTTATGTTTGTATTTTTTAACATGAAAGATAATTTTTTATCTTTTTAATTGTAATTTTATTTAATAAGACATTTAATAACAAATAAAATGTGTGCTATTTACAAAAAAAATGTATAAACTATTTATCTATAAACTATGTACTGTGTTTCTATATAATGTTTTAAAGACAATTAATTGTAATATATAGAACTATTTACACAGTTTTAAATTAATGAAGTACATAGTACCAATCCAGTGACTCTATAAATAGTACAGTTTCCTATTTCCTTTTGGGAATAAGACACGTGACCTGAACTTTTTAAAGTCTCAGACTCTCAGAGATTATGTCCTGCTGAAGTCAGAAAGAAAGACTTGGCTTAGGCATCTTCTATCTGTTCTTCCACCGCTCCCTTGTGTGCCGAACAATGTGACTTAATCAGACGTGAGTGTTTTTCTCTGTTTCTGCTGTGCAACAGGAAACGGACTGATATTGGCCACACCCGCTTCCTCATAAACATATAAGGGACTTTGATTTGATTTGCAATTCAAAGACAGTGGGAACAGGATTTTCTCCCTCACAGCTTCATTTGTATTGTAATAATGATTAACCAAGTTGACTCCTGAACCGTCTCCAGTCAGGGAGGGTTTTTGTTTGGTATAAAAGGCAAACATTTTTTGAGAGTTTTATGGTTTGCGTAATGCTTTGTCATTGCCGGACTGAACAATTGCACATTATGGGTTATTGTGTTGCTGTGAGAGTCGAAGCCAATGCGTCACCCACAACGAGCAGCTCTCGGTGGTTTTTATAATGGAGTGAAATGATGGATGCTCACAATGAGGAAATCTAATACAGAGATCTACGTATAAAATAAGATCTATGTATAAAAAGAATGAGCAGACTGCTATTTCAAAGAATGTACAAAAATGTGAACATCGAACATCAAGTCCAGTAATTACACAAAAGTACTGTGATCTACGTGCTCATGATAGAATTAAGGATTTGTTCCCTTCGCACAATGTGCTTTAATACGTCCTTGGCTAAATCCTTTTTTGACGTTCACTGAGGTCAGACATGTCTTGTAGTTGTAGTGTTTGGTCACCTTCCGCAAATTTTCAATGGGTTTAAGGTCTGGACCGGCTAGGCCGCTCAAAGCCCTTAATATGCTTCTTTCTGAACCAAAATGTATTATCACGCGTTTGTATAAAAAGACCAGTCAGTTTTTATAAGCTGTTTTGAAATTAAATTAAAATTAAATTAAATTAAAAACCGTAAATTAAGTTTTGATTTTTGTATAAATTACCTTTAATTCCATCCTAGCTTAAATGAAATGATATCACAATCTTGATTGATCAGAATAAAACATTCTATTGTTGTTTTGTCTTGGGGTTTTTTGTGCACATTGTTAATTGGACATTTAAAGGATTCATTTCATACATATGGTAACTGATGACTTAAGTGGCTTGAAAATGAGACGATGTCTTTTAAGGGGAAAAAACAAGTAATTTATTAATATTATAATTAATATTTTATTATATGTAATATTAATAAATAATAATTATAAAGTTCTCTAAATATCACATTTATATGACACCTTTTACCCCCTCACCCCCTTTTGCCCCCTCAAGGTCATGAGGTTCTGCCTATGTTTAGGAAAAACATTTAATTATATTCTGCATGCATTATATGTTTTCTACATGAAACAGATTGCCATACAAAGTTTGGCAAATAATTAATGATACGATTGTTGATAACAAAACAAACAATTAATTATACAATTGTTGATAACAAAACGAATAAATACAGCAATTGTTTTGTTGAACATCAGAAAATCTGTAACACTTTATTGTTACTATTAAAAAATATGTGTGTTATTATTTTTTTTTTTTTACTTTAACATTCTCTGTCTAACCAAACCAGGTGACCACGGTTCATGGAATTTCTAATCCGATTAAGACATAAAGATCTTGATTCTGGCACATTCCTAACTGGCCAAACCCCTTCATCCTTCCTCGTGCTCATACCAGGCATCTCCTTCCTCATCCTCTTATGTCACTCACCACAGCAGGGAACAGCACACTCTCTCAGGCCTCAGCCAATCACAACCACGCACCACTCTAAGTTCACCAAGCTTGTTTCCGAAAGCAGATTGCGCCTCAATTTTAGACTGAGATCGTTTTATCGAAGTCTTCAGTCGACGTGAATAGTAAGCGGAATGAGTTCAGAATGACTAAAGCCAGATTGTCTATTCAGTTGGTTGAGATTATAAGTAATACGAATAGGATAAACCGAAGATTTTTTAAATAAAATTTGATCGTTGTCCGCAAATTGGAAATGTGATCATATGACTCATTCACTGTACTCTGTAAAATTCTGGTGCTTTTGTAAGCAAAAGTAGTAATTTGAGAATGTATGTTCTCTTGGTTTGGTTTACATGTGTTTTGTGTGTCTCCTCAGATCCTGATCGAGTTTTGCGGCGGTGGGGCCGTCGATGCTGTTATGCTAGGTGAGTTTAGAATCAGAATCAACTTTTTTGGCCAAGTTGCAAGTGACAACAAGGAATTGAGTTTGGTCTGACTCTGCCTTTTCCCCTCTATTTTGCAGATATTAACATAAATATATAAATAAAAGAAAAACAATGACATGTATGAAATGTATGAAACATAAATAACGGTATTGCACATTCAGCAGTATATTGCACGTAGTTATATATAAAATAATATAAATAAATAATAATAGGGTTAGGGTATTAACCCTAAATAATATTAATTTGTACCTACGTGTAGTTCTTATATTTTTAGAAGGTAATCCAAAAAAAAACCCAATTGGAATGGCTTCACCCTCTTGGTCTTGGGACTTGGCCTGTAAACACATCCTGACCCACCTCAGAGTAGGCTCCACCCCCTGCAGGAGGAGACAAAAGTGCTCCGGGCATTGTGGATCGGGTGGTAGTTGGGCGGATATGCCAGTGTGACCCAGTTCCGCAGCAAGGAATCTGGGGCGGGGAACGCCTTGCTCAGTGGGAAAGATCCTGAATGGTTGAGCAACACCAGCTAGAAATAGTTGGACCTACTTCCATGCAACTCCTCGAGAAAATGAATGGATGGAGGGATGTAAAATCTGTTTGAAATGTTTATGCCAACCAGATGATTGAAAGTTATTTTAAAGTGTTTAGTAACATGTTTATTTTTTTTATTTAAAAAAAATATATATATTACATTACATTACAAAAATATATTATATTACATTTTCAGTTATGTTCTGTATTTAATTTTTTTTTTAAATGAGCCTTTATTGCCTTTATTGTGATGGCTCATAATGGAGTCTAAAGCATAACCTGTGCATTTGTGTGTCATTTTGTGCATGTGTGTTTACCTTTATTATTACTAAGAACATAAATGTGTGAGTGCAGAGCTGGAACGACCCCTGACGGAGCCTCAGATCAGGGTGGTGTGTAAGCAGACGCTGGACGCTCTTCTGTATCTCCATCAGAACAAGATCATCCACCGAGACCTGAAGGCAGGGAACATCCTGCTCACATTGGACGGAGATGTGAAACTTGGTGAGATGCTTCTTCCTGTCGGGATAAATAAAAAAAAAAAAAAACATAA
>CM051499.1:15113713-15224020 GCA_028031935.1 Paedocypris micromegethes
TTTTTTACTGATGTCTATTTATTGTCAGGTAGATAATATGATTGCTGTTTGTGTCTATTCTTTTTATGCATGTAAAAGAGAAGTAATTTCACCTTCCTTTAGCTTATTCATGCTTCTGATCCTCCTCAGCCCGGGAAGCCGCCATATGGGAGCTTGAAGAGCGCCATCTTCAGGAGAAACACCAGCTTCTCAAGCAGCAGCTCAAGGACCAATACTTCATGCAAAGACACCAGCTGCTCAAACGACACGAGAAGGTCTCACATCTCCATCTCACTGCACTCGCGGCCATTTACAACACTGTGTGTTTCCTGCTCCCACAGGAAATGGAGCAGATGCAGCGGTACAACCAGCGTCTGGTGGAGGAGATGAAGACCAAACAAACTCAGGAGCGAAGCCGTCTGCCCAAGATCCAGCGCAGTGATGCCAAGACTCGAATGGCCATGTATAAAAAGAGCCTGCGCATCACCACCACAGGGGTCACGCCCGAGCTGGAGCGGGAAAGGGTCAAACAGGTCAGAGGTCACAGTTCATTCCTCTTCACCATAGTTTATAATGAATGTTGGATGGAGTCTTGCATCTCGTAGCTGCACAGTTTCCCTTTTCCTCTTCAGACAGAAGTGAGACTCTGGTCAATATATGATTTTTTTGTTTTTTTTAAGGATGTCTCGATTTGATTTTGAGATCATGGGCAGATAAAGTTATTTTTAAATAAGCCAGGATTCTGATTGGTCTAATCTGATCTATATTCAGATCACTATGTGAATTCACATGACGTGTCTGCCTTATAGAATAATAGTAGATCACAGTGAGTGTCCGACATTCCTCTCTTATTGTGCGACATTTAATACAAAGATCAATAATAAACCTGGAGAAAACAGATCTTACAAGGCGAATCATATTTTACGGAATCAGACTGATGGACATGGACTTTCAGTCTCACACTGATTTGGATCATGTAAACACAGTAAACTCTGCTCAATTTGCTTTATTTTGTTTTGCGCGTAAAAAGCAAGTAAAGTGTGGGAATGCACCAATCACTGCCACAGTCACTGCTGAACAGTTATGTCCTAATATGTTTTTAAAATAAATGTAAAATAAGGAAAAGTGACAAAAACATATGAAAAGTGATTTAATATTGTGATTAAAAATGCTTTAGACAAAATATTTTACTGAAACACTGAAGCTGCTGTACATAATGTGTGGTTCGGTGTAGCTCAATTTTATGAATAAAAAATGAATCTTTATGTAAAGCTATGTGTAAGTTTTGTTTATTTATGTATATAAAGATATTGTTTAGCAATCGGGATCAGGTCTGTCCCAATAAATAATGACTGATGGGATTGGGAAATCAAAAATGAAAACATTTATTTTTTTTCCAGGAACAGTTTTTTTTATTGTTTTGTGTGTATGTGCGATTGACCAACAGTTTGCAGCACAAGAAGAGAAGAGGCAGAAGAACGAGCGTCTCCATCAGCAGCAGAAACACGAGAATCAGATGCGAGACCTTCAGACGCAGTGTGACACGAATGTGCGAGAGCTGCATCAGCTGCAGGTACCAGTGATGCTCTGATACCGATTATGCTGATGCTGCGCGACACCGCCATAAATACTGTGTGTCTGTGTGTGTGTGTGTTTTAGAACGAGAAGTGCCATTTGTTGATCGAGCATGAAACTCAGAAGTTGAAGGAGCTGGATGAAGAACACATCGCTGAACTCAAAGACTGGAGAGAGAAACTCAGACCACGCAAGAAGGTTTTTATCTTGATTTCCAACTAATTGTATTACTTTTTGTCTTATACGTAGGTATACAGTGATACCTCATCTTCCAAATTTATTTGTGCCGATAGCAGTTTTGTAAGCCAACAATTTGTTAAATGGTACTGTATATAAAATGAGATTGCATATAAATCCGAGAATTTGTTCCAAACCTCCGTAAATTCAAACTAAATGTTTTTATAATACGAAAAAAATATTGTAATAACTGTAATAAAACACGTTACATCAGCCATCTTGATTCTCGTGATAATTTTGCAATAACGGTGACATCACCAGAACGTTAGCCGAGC
The DNA here is from genome assembly GCA_028031935.1 of Paedocypris micromegethes. Taxonomy (NCBI): domain Eukaryota; kingdom Metazoa; phylum Chordata; class Actinopteri; order Cypriniformes; genus Paedocypris; species Paedocypris micromegethes. The sequence goes on from CM051499.1 coordinate 15,115,780, forward strand.
TTCTCACGTGAGTTGTAAAAATAATGAAACAACACATACACTAATCAAGATCCGCTCCTTTGTGACGCGTCAGCGATTCCAGGAGCATGATCTGTGTAACCAAGTGTTTGTTTTTTTGTTTATTGACGTGCGTGAAGAATAAAAAAACGGACTCGCATGTTTCACTCAAAATATCTTCAAACAACTTCAAACATCAGGAATTATTTCAGATTTGAGAGATCATGTTTTCTCATCGACATCCTTCGCAGGGTGAAATTTTTGACATTTGTAAAGTGAGGTACCACTGTGTCTATCTATAGTGTGTGTGTGTGTGTGTGTGTGTGTGTGATACAAATCATATCTACATTAAATGTATCCATTTCATGTAATTGTACGTTTACTGGAGTTTTAATGTGGAAATAAACACATACAGATATATTTTTTATGAAATCTTTTACTTTTTACGTTCTTAATTCTAAAATATGTGAACCCGCAAACCTTCTCCTAGGTGTCACTGTAGATCCATAAAACAGTAACCGTACAGTAACCGGTACAGTAACTGTACCATGTACTGTACTTGTATAGTATCAAAATAACCCATTACTTACATTTATCAATATAACATCAGCATTGTGAGGATGTGAAATTTCTGTCCAGGCTTTGGAGGAAGAGTTTGCCCGTAAACTCCAGGAGCAGGAAGTGTTCTTCAAAATGAGCGGAGAGTCTGTCTGCTTCAACGCTTCTGGCCAGAGCCGCATCTCAAGGTTTTACCCGGTGCCAAGTGTTCAGTCCACCGGCTTTTAACTTCCCCTCCGACTGAAGATGCCCTTTTTTCAGATTAAACAGACACAAGTGTGTGTTTTTTTTTAAACTGAGTATTTTCGCTGGTGTGAATAATCCAGTGTATGTAAAGACCCTAGAATAGATTTTCATGTGTTTGATGGGAATTTTGTACGTAATTGTATTCTTTGGGATTTAGAAAAAAAGCACAATGCATTGTGATGACAGTAAAAGTTTTATTTCTTTTATTTTCTAAGAAGCTGCAAAATTTCAGGTGCTCTAAAGGTGATGACTTTTAAAAAATAAAATGTTTAATTTAGAAAATGTTTGTTGTATTTGTTTGTGTGTGAGTGAGTTTATACATGTATGAATATTTAGTATAAATGTTAACAAATTTACGATTTAACAATTACAATTAATAATAATATTTTAATTTTAATTAAAACAAAACTTACATATCCACGCCAATAACGTGGATTTTAACAAGTAACATGTTTATAAAAAGATGAATCATATTTTAGAACAATTTTCCACTTTTACAGTTAAATCGCAATGCAGCATTTTTATATTTTATATGTATTTTTGTTTGTTATTGGTTTGTTCCTTTGAAAAGCTAAATCTTTACCCATAGAAAGCTGATTTATCTAATTTTTATCATTAGATTTAATCCATGAAAATTTGTTGTGTGATTTGTTTTCGTATTGTGTTTAAGGCCTTTGAAGTTTAAATGTTAAAATAGAACCAATTCAGTAACTATACCAATGAAAAGCGAAAGCGGTAAAAAAATAAGCAGCTGATTTGAATTCAAGCGTTTCAAATCAGTCGTAGTTCAGTTCAACTTTATTGTCACTTTTTGAAAGAAAAATTAATGTAAAAATCTTGCTCTTGTGAAACTGTAAAGAAGAAATATGTTTTTATAAAAAGAAAATTGAAAAAAATAATTTCTGTAAACAGTCCTACAATTATTATTTTGTCACTAGTTTTAAAGGAAAGTTATTTAAACGCACAGAAAACTTAAAAACTCAACTGTAAAAGTAAAATTTTTGACTTTTGATTTTGTTTTCTATAAAAAATCTAGCTAGTGTGTTTGACTTGTTGAGACACCTTAAACGGTATGTACAGTAAAAGCATTAAATGCATCTGGACGTCTTCACACACGCCGCTACGCTCTCACACTTCTCCTTCTGCGTCCACTTGAGTATGTCAAACCTGCAAAGAGAAAAAACGTTTTTTGTTTTTAAATAAACAGCATTATTTGTTCACGAGTAGACACGATGACACACCTGGTGCTCCTGGTACTCCTGCGTCTCCTGGTTGAATGAAAGAAAAGCCAAATCAGATGTTTTTTTTCACTCAATGTGAATTGTAGAGACACTAGCTAAATTACCACGTTCTCCTTTTGGTCCTGGAAAACCTGGCTTACCATTTAGACCAGGAGGACCCGGAAAACCTGTATTAAACAACATTGAATGACGTCTATGTATAAAAGACTCCATAAGAAACAAATATTTTGGGCCTACCATCTCTTCCTGGATCTCCTTTGTGCCCTGGATTACCTTGCAATCCTCCCAATTTGTGCTCTGTGAAGAGAAAATTTGATTCAATCAGTTTGTCGCATTAAAATGGAAAAATAAAATGTAATTTTTGCAAGTGTTGCCTCGAATGTACTGAATGATCTCAGCCATGTTAGTGACTCCAATTGGTCCTGCACCAGTCTCTCCTGGGAAATAAAAAAATTTAATTTAACACGACAAATGACATCAGGTCAATAAAGGTCAACACAGAAAGTGTTTGTCATTGATTTCAATTACATTTTACTCTAATGAGTTTGTTGGACGGAACATACCGGGTTCTCCTTTTTGTCCAGAAAAGCCTGGAAAACCCGGAACACCTGGATTATATAACATTGGATGACACTAATGTATTAACTTTCAAAGAAACAAATATTTTAGGCCTACCAGAGGATCCTCTATCTCCTTTTGGCCCTGGAGTACCTGGCAACCCAACCAAATTGAGTTCTGTAATGAGAAAGTTCAAAATCAAGCTGTTTGTTTGGATGAAAAAATAAACACGTAACTTTCTCAAGCCTTGCCTCGAATGGAATGAATGATCTCAGTCATGTTGGTGACTCCAGGTGGTCCCGGGGGTCCAACGATCATTTTCAGGCCATCCTGGTCCACCAGCTCTCGCAAGAGGCCGTGAGCTGCGGAGAAATTCACACGTGAAACCTGAACTTCTGTTCACGGACACGGCACAAGAACTCACAGCGGATGTAATCGGAGACCATCTTGGCAATGGCAACGTAATCCATATTCTCAGAACGGGGCAAACCTGTGAAATAACAGTAAAAGTTAATAAAACAAACAAGTGACTAGTTGTTATTGTTTTTATTAAATGGAAAAAAAAATTGTACATATGTACTTTGTAAAAACTTTACATTCTTTACATGTAAAATAATAAATACAATTCATTAAAATGTAAAGGATTAAAATAAAAATGCTAAAAAAAGGCTATTAAATTTAAAAGAACTAATGTTTAGATTTTCAGAGAAAATAATGTTTCTTTTATTTCTATTATATCAAAGCATTGTAGAGACAGTGTGCAACTGAAAATCGCTTTATAAGTAAACTCAACTTGAACTTATTATTTTACTAATTCTTTAATGTAACACACTTTTAATTTGTTATTTACATGTTTTTTTATGAGCTATTTATTAACATTTTCTGATTTGATTTTAATGTTGACTTAATTTGACGTTACCAGTTTACTGATTTATTGATTTTTATTTTGTAAAATTTACATACTCTTGTTTTTTGCTTGCATATTTGTTTGTTGGGCCTTATTATTTAAGGATGGCTGTTTGCATTAATGCTCTTATTAAAACAACTTGTTATTGGCCGTGTACAGTCAGATTTTCGAAAGTAAGCACTTTTGAAATATAATGCGATTGAAGGTTAAAACTAAAATTCAAAACATTATCATTAAATACCAGAAAAATGCAAGACTGTTCTTACGTCTTATATACTCTTGAGGCTCTGCTTGAAATTGGTGCTGCCGATCATTGGCGGCGTAAGAGACAAGTCCTCCAGAGTTTCCAGGGGGTCCTTGAGGTCCTGGAGGGCCAGGTGGTCCTGGAAGACCCCGGAAACCAGCATCTGAATCATACATATAGTACAAATAAAATTCCACAGGAAACCTTAATCTAGAAAAAATATTCAACCAACCGTTTATCAAACTCATCACTCTTCCGGCAACCTCTTGAGTGTTAAAACCATATCCACCTGGCACACCGGGGGGTCCTGGGGGTCCCGGAGGACCGATCAGATACCGTCTCACCTCTTCTCCTTTATAAAAGGAAACGTAAAACGATCCTTCAGATGCACAAGAAAGAAAGACAGCAGGACCTTCTGACTGGACACTCACTTTGAAGATAATCAAAGACGCGGTTGGCCAGCGCATCATCTGAGGTTGATCCCGTGGATCCTGGTGGTCCAGGTGGACCTGGTGGGCCGGGTGGTCCGGCCAAGTAATCTCGCATAGGTTCACCTAAAAATAGGAAGATACCCATTTTCTCATATATTTACAAACTTCTAAATGTTGTTATCGTGATATTATTTAAGACGCTTTCAGTTAAAACATGTTTGAACTACAATTAAATTGTCTAAAAACCCACTTCTCAGGTATTCAGAAATCTGTTGAACAACATCCGGTGAACCGCCACCACCAGCGCCAGGAGAACCTGGTGCTCCAGGAGCTCCTGGAGGTCCCGGGGGTCCTGGAGGTCCAGGTGAACTTCTAGATCCACCACCTATCAAAACATATAATGTAAATGTTCTTCCAGAATCAAGAGAAGCCAAATAAAGTTTCTATAATTAGGACAATCAGAATTCCCACCATAGGAATATCCTGGAATTCCTGGGGCACCAGGAACTCCAGCATCTCCTGCAAATTAAATAAAAAACATCATGTCAATAAAGGTCAACACCAAAATTGTTCATTGAGTTTGAGTTTGTTTCATCAGTGGAACATAATAGTTGACGTTTGTACCCCTTGGACCTTCTGGTCCAATGGGACCCATTGGTCCTTGTGGTCCCTGTGGTCCAGATGGACCCTCTGGGCCTTGATCTCCACGTGGACCCGGTGATCCTGGAACTCCTGAGGACAGTAGTAAGGTAGTGTTATCTGTAAAAATTCACTATGCTGATGGTCAACTCACCAATCCCAGGTTCTCCAGGTAATCCAGGCTGACCTTCAGTGAATGGTTCATGAATAAAAATTTGTATACGCTACGTATGTAACAAATAAATGTAATTCATAAAAACTCAAAGGCGTATGGTTTCACTCACCAGGGAAACCTTGAATACCAATGTCACCTGTGAAAAAGACAATTGATGTTGAATTAAAAATACAATGTATATTCATTTATTATTATTTTCTTTTCTCATTTCTTATTTTCTTACAATATAAATATAGTGTATATATATATATATATATATATATATATATATATATAAAACTAAAAAAAAAAAAACTATTAGTTATTACCTTGTGAACCCTTGGGTCCAATGGGTCCAGGAGGTCCGGGAGGTCCCGCAAAGAAGGTTTCTGTATTCACAAAAACAACAGATTTTTTAATTTTTTTTAGCTTTAAATTATGAATGTGTATATATAAATCAAACACCTACCAGAAGTTGGTACGAAGCTTCCTGGTTCACCCTTTTCTCCTGGAGGTCCAGGCTTACCAACACCTGTGTGGAGAGTGTTGTGTGGGTCAGGACATACAAAACGCAAGAGAAAGCATGTTAAACTCTAAAAACAACTCATTTACCATCCTCTCCTGGGGGTCCTGCTGGTCCTGGAGGGCCGGGTGGTCCAGGAAGACCAGGCTCCGCAGCAGAATCTTCTGTTTAATGAGGACAACCATGGATTGAATCAGTGAAACTGATGAAGATCATCTATTGTGAAGCGAGTTAAACGCACTGATTGATCTCTGTCCCGGCTTTCCATCTTCTCCTTTAACTCCCTGGTCTCCTTTCGGTCCTGTGGATGCAAAACAATGAGTGAACTACATATTACATTATGGGTCCAGTTTGAATAAAATCATCTCACCAGGTGGACCAGGAAGCCCAGCAGGACCAATCGGACCTGAGGAACAAACACAACAAAATAAACATTTTCTTAAAGTCAAATATTAGTACAGTGGTATAATTTTCTTTGTAATGTTCTTACCAGAAAGGCCGGGCTGTCCTGCAGGTCCTGGAGATCCAGGTGGTCCGGGAGGTCCTGGAATTCCCAGTGTGTTTCCACTCGAGCCTTCGATGATGTCATGGGGATGATTACGTAATTATTGATCGATTATTGATAAAGACGATAGATTGACTCACCTGTGGTAATGATTCGTCCAGGTTCACCTGCTTCACCTGAAAGACAGAACAGTGTTCACATATCACTGGGAAATCTATAGGATATTTACAGTAATTTTAGATTAAAAAAAAAAAATTTTAATTTACACAAGTAGTACATATTGTGTGTGTTATTTGTATATTGATTATATATTTAATACATATAATAAATTAAGATCACACACACACAAACACACACACGCATACATAATTATATGCACAAAACACACACGAACACAAACACTTATTACTATGTTTTATACATACATCTTTGTAATGTACGTTTTTTTCTTATTTTTTATTTAAGAAAACCATATTCATAGTAAATTTGTACCTTTGGGTCCTGCCTGGCCTGGTGTTCCTGGCAATCCTTAAAGAAGTAAAACATTTTGATTCAAATTACATTATGTCATTAAAGTTATACATTACAGTACAGTATAGTCTATAATTATCTTTGTTCATATATAAGAAAACAAGAACAAACCTGGTGGTCCTTGAAGGCCTGGTGTTCCTGAGAAAACATTATCACACTTTAACCTTTATCCATATCAGGTAAAAATTTATTCATATATTTGTTGTGCTAGTACCTGGGATTGCTGCATCTCCGGGTGGTCCTGGGGGTCCTCGAGCTCCAGGCAAACCAACAACACCCTGGTCACCTTAAAATTCCAAGACAAAACAAACCCTTAAAAAAACTTTTAAGTCAAACCATTTATGGTCAAAAATGTTCAAATGACCTCTAATTCCTTTAACACCATCTGCTCCTGGAGGTCCTAATAAAATAATACACTCAAATTATAAATCTAACAATTTTTAGGTTTACTGAAAAAACAAACAAACAGTTGAATTACAGAGATTTTTACCTGCTGACCCTTTAAGCCCTTTCTCTCCAGGAGGCCCCGAGGGTCCCACCAGACCTGGCTCACCTGATATACAATGTTTATAATATATTGAGATGATCGTTATTTATCTTGTGAATTAATTCTAATGAAGAATATGTTTTTTTATTAAATGAAGGAAAACTGACCAGTGGTTCCACGTGGTCCTCGCTCTCCTTGATCGCCTGGTTATTGGAGAGACAATATATTTTGTTTTGGATTTATGATTAATATTTTGTGAAATTATTTATGTTTATTAATTCTTCCAACCATTTTAAATTTGAAAGCAAATATTGGCGTCAAAAAAGCACCAATGTAATTGTATGAAAGATCAGGCGTGATTTTCTGTTATGCATGAGAAACAAAACACTTCAGGAAATCCAAAACTCTTAAACCTTCACTGACCTTTGACCCCAGGTGGTCCAGCAGGTCCTTTCTCACCTGAAGTAATAAAAGATGAAAGACAAAACCTTGATTATGAGAAGAACATGAAAATAAAAGTACAATGTATTTACCCTTAGGACCCGGGTCACCAGAATCTCCACGGAAGCCTTGGGGTCCAGGAGCCCCTTGCAGACCTGGAGATCCTGGACCTCCAGCATCACCTGCAGCAAACAAAATGATTATGTTAGTTTTGCATTTCCATAAACAAATATTTTTACTGGTTTCATTTTTATTATGAAATTATTTGACACAAACCTTTTGGTCCAACAGGGCCTGGTGGTCCTGCCATCCCAGGTTGTCCAGCATCTCCAGCGGAACCTGGATAGACATCACATTTAGTTCTGAATGACTAATGTAATAGTGATATGTCAGTGTCACCTTTCTCTCCTTTCTCTCCGATTCCTGGGGGTCCAGGTTCTCCTCTCGGACCCGTCGGCCCCTCCCGGCCCCTCGGTCCAGGCAAACCATCAGTTCCTGGTTCACCTGGGGCAAAACATGAATGTGGTGCGGCTTTAGACTTGAATCTGTTTTTTTTCTGCACATTTGTCAGTCTTTCAGACCACTACCTGAACCTCCTTTGGGGCCTCGAGGACCTTCCTGCCCAGTGTGACCAATGAGACCAGGAGGACCTGAAAGTAAAACACAGATTAATTTTAAGTGGTTATACTAAAACTAGATATATCAAATAGAATTCTGATTAAAAACATTCTCACCTGGGAGTCCGGGAAATCCTGTTTCACCTGTTGTGATATAGAACATTTGTTAGATTTGGGGCAGTTTTGTGTTAAATAATAAAGTAAAATGTGTTTGAAATAGCCCCACCTTTAGCTCCAGGGGATCCTTGCTCACCTAAAATAAACAGTTAATCGAATCGTCAGATATATCAGTATACAGTATATATACACACCGGTAAACAGAAGAAATACTAAACCTATCCTATCTATCTGTCTGTCTGTATTTTATTCTCTTATGCATCTGTCTGTCTGTCTGTCTATCTATCTATCTATCTGTCTGTCTGTCTGTCTGTCCGTCCGTCCGTCCGTCCGTCCGTCCATCCATCCATCCATCCATCCATCCATCACTCCATCCATCTGTCTGTCTGTCAGTCATCCATCTGTGCCGAATGCATACATTCCTTGTGAAGGTTTTACCTTTAGGTCCAGGTTCTCCTCTCTCACCCCTGAGGGAAGTTCCCAGTGAAGCTTAAATAAAAGGTGTTTGAATATTAAAGCTTCCGTTTAGCGTCCTCAATCATGATCATGTGCGATCCAAACCTCGAACAGTGTCGGACTGCAGCTCAGATCTGAGGATCTGCTGGATGAGGCGCTGCAGCTCCACCGGGTCCTGAGAAACCGAGGAGCCTTGCAGGTTGATGTTGTTATCAGAGCGAGCGGCAGGGACGGCGTACGCGCTTTCCAGCGGATCCACGATGTTGACAGAAGAGGACAGACGGCTGGTCCGTGCCGAGGTCGCACTGGCGCCGCCATCAATGACGTCCACTCGAGCTTTCAGCCTCTTCACCTCCTCAGCTTCACAGAGAGCAAGAGTCAGACAACTGGAAGCTGGTGCTTTAAAGCTGGACATACCCAGTGCGATGAGACCACAGAGGAGACCCAGAAGAAACAGAAGACCCAGAATCAAACCCAGAAGCCACTTCCACCACGAGCAGCAGGAGCAGAATCCCAGTCCAGCACCGTCTGTCTCGTCTTTCTTGATCTCTGCCAAACAATTATATTTAGATATTTACACACATTATATTACACAAATTGATATTGATCAATTCATTTTTTTAAATAATTCTTAGATTTCTAACCTGCATATGTGGCCTTGTCCTTTGTCGCCTTAGTAGCTAAAAATATAACATAAAGTGTTAGACTAATGACACTGATAATGTTGGTGAAAGTGAGATTTTATCTGAGCCAACCAGTGATAGTGGAATCCATGGTGCTGGAAATCATCTTCTTCTCTCTCTTCAGTGAATCATCAGAGGTGTCTGTGTAATAAAATTTGTTTAAAATATAATCAATTGAAAATTACACTTTAATAAAATTAAAGTGTGTATTACAACACAAATTGTTTATACCGTATTTAGGAGAAAATAAGCACATAATACTCCTGAATAAAAAAAAAAAAAATTACTATGCGAGCATAAGCACCTCCTTTCTTTCTTGATGTTCTGACTTTCCTAATACTGTATTCTGGCTAAATTCTTCTCTTAACAATACTTCTTTTAATTCTATTCAAAAACATAATTTTTACTTGAATAATGGATAAAAATTGAAGGATAAATATAATTTCTAAATATAGTAGAATATATTTATGTATTGTGCTCCAGACAATTGTGAGAAATTGAGCTTCTACAATTGTGAAAAAAGGTTCTTATACGTACTTGTGTGAACATGGTATGAACATAACATACATACTTTGCAAAACAAGTCTTTAAGCACACACACATACTACCACTTTAGTTAAAAAAACATTTTTGAGGCCCACCTATGATTTAAATGTCACACACACACACACACACACACACACACACACACACACACACACACACACACACACACACACATACAGAAACAGCAGATATATCAAAGTGGGGTCTCACTACTGACATAAAATTCACTATCCTTGCACTCTTACGTCACCAATTTCTATGCAAATTTCAGCCCTAAAAACCATCTTGCTTTTAAAACAGGCCTGTGTCTGAGCCCTACTTTACTGTGACACCCTATTTTGATGTAAATATCAGAACACAGACACACACACACACACACACACACCTGCTCCGGCACACGTGCTGGTGAACTGTTTTTCGGTGTTTTTAGACATGATCAGTCTCTCAGTCTCCTTCTTTGCAGCAACATTGTCTTTTCCAATGGCGATGAACTTGCCGTCTTTCACGAAGACGTCGTCCGAGGTGATGGGGCTGCTCGCAACCGCTGCGCACAAGACTGTCAAGTACTGATACCAAACACACAGACGTTTCTACAAGTGATTTATTACCGGTGACAGCGGTGGCCAATCCAGTGCTGCCAGAGTTCTTGTGTACGCCGTACACTGCATGTACAGAGACACAGGGAAAGGGTTAATGAATGGATGATGGAGAGACAGAAAGAGAAATAGACAGACTGAGAGACAAAAATATAGAGAAATAGAAGAAAAGATAGACAGTCTGATAGGGAGCCAAGCAGATGGACTGAAGAAAAAATGGATTGAGTAGACAGACTGACGAGTAGACAGACAGACAGACAGACAGATTAAATAGACAGAAAGGCAGATAGACAGAGAACAGAGAGTTTGGGAGGTATAACGATTGACAGACCGATGGATGGATTGAGTGACAGACGTAAATACACACAAATAGAAGAGATGAATGGATGAATGGATAGATGGATGGACAGATGGTTTGGCAGATGGATGGACGTTTAAAAATATTTACATTTTGGCAGGTCGATTGGTAGGTTGGTTGGTTGGTTGGTAGGTAGGTAGGTAGGTATGTAGGTAGGTGCAGTATGTAGGTAAATAGATAAGACAGATAGACAGACAGACAGATGGGTTACCTTGTCCAGCACTCATTCCGTTGGCCATGAGAGAAGCTCCTCCTGATGTGGACAGGTTGTTCTGCATCCCGTACACTGACCAACATATGTCAGAAAATTTGTCTTATTCTCAGTTTCAAAGTAACTGAAAATATCTTGCTTTGAATTCTGAACATAAACTATTGAGCGGAAAACAAACGCACTAACGCTGGAGATTTCACCTGAACTGCTGATGACCGAGGAGCCCAGCGACAAATTATTCGGCAGTCCTGCTGAAAACACACAGACAGGCGGATTATTTCAGATTATTTAGATTTACCTATGTAAATCCATCAAAACCAGAGGAATGTTGTGACTGACCTGTGGGAGAAGACGGTTGATGAGCGGAAGAATAACTGAGATTGTTAGGGTTGGTGTAGTAGCCACCATATCCAGCTTCCATCACTGAAACATCATAACCTGAAAAACACACGTGTGTGAGAGTGTGTGTGTGGTTTCTCGCGATCACATGATGTGGATGTACCTGACGTGCTCTCGTGCCGCATGTCCACGCTGCCTTTTTTGGGAATCGGTAAAGTGCTGGTGGGAGAACGAGGTGGACTGATGCTACCGGAGCGACTTCCCTTCAGTAACCTCTTCACATCGTCCAGTTCTGTCCCTGAAAACAACATGACATTCAGGTTATTTAAAAAGGTAAATCAAAGGAAAAACGAGAACGAGAACTGAAAACACATAACGAAATTCCAAAAAAGAGTGTAAATTAATATTAGTAATAAGTAATTTGAGAAAGACTGACATCTAGTGGATGGAGAGGCGCTCTGCAACCTGGCTCTGATCTCGCTCTCTGAAAAAGACAATATAGTTTATGTTGACGTATGTATATATAGATACGCAATGTTTCTTTTACATACCTCGAGTGTGAGTGCGTCCTCTAGTGGGCATGTTTACTGCAGCTGCAGAAAAAACCAATGCACTTTTTCAGATAAAAAGATTATTACTAAATAATATTTAATCATCATGAAGTTTAAGGTTGTTACATGTTAGGTAAAAAGAATATTTTTTGTCATTATGCATAAATGTTAGCACGATAGATGTAGACAAAAACGGAACATCAAAATATGCAATGTTTTCAAGGTTTTTTAGAGAACACAATATGACCAAGAAAGATATTGTTCATATTTTATGTAAAAAAAAAACATTTTTACATTATAGTTATATCAACATTAATGTGAAAGCTTAAATAAAAAATGTGTTGTCTCTTAAAGAACATACCATAGTCTTTCTTTCCATATTCAGGGGAGGAATTTCCACTCGAGCTCCCTGAGTAAAATGATGCACACAATGAAAAAGTCATAAAACATGGCATATGATCTAACTTTGATACATTTATTAAGATCATTATGAGATAAAAAAAGATTGGTAATTATTTACCTTCATAACTTCCTGTGTGAAGGGTCAGACTGGTATTCTTCTCAGTAGGAACCGTGCTGTAACTCAAACCAGCAGCTTTCCTTGTTCCAGTAGGAGAGGAGGAGCTAAACTTGGTGGAGGTCATGGAACTGGACATTCCTCCGGAAGACATGGCTGCAGAAGAACCAGCGCCCGCCCTGGAGATGCTCATACTCCCCCCGGAGCCAGACTCAATGGAAGAGAAGCCAGATGAGAAATCTCCTGCTCCTGCGGTGGCTGAGCTGATGGAGGTGGAGATGCTGCTGGAGCTTTTTATTGCGGAACTGGAGCTTTTCACTGTGGAGCTTCCGATGGGCCCAGTGCTTATACTGATCTCACGAGACCCTCCGTCAAATCCACCGATCACAGAGCTTGAGCCAGAGCCACCGCCAGAAGATGAGGCTGAGGAGAAGACGGAGGGTCATCAGTGTTCAGAGTTTTACGAAGTTTAAAAAAGTGAAGAGTTTATTTATAAGTTTATTCCAGTCGAGACAGGTCAAAGGTCAACATAGAGGTCCACAGCGAATGTATGTAACTCTTACAGGAAATGGCATAGTTTCTGGACACGCCTCCATCAGAAGAAGTGTGAGTGACCAGCCTCTTTTCCACTAGAACTGTTCCTCCTGAAGAGGAGCTGGAGCTCAGCACTTGATGACCCCCGCCACCGCCACCGCTGCCGCTGCTGATGATGCTGCCGCCGCCGCTGATGCTGCTGCCGCCCTCTAGTGGTGGCCAGAAGTAGAACAGAGTCAAGTCATGCAACATAAGGATGTGTGGACTGATATTAAATACACTTGTAAACAAGGCTTCGTCCTTCCGCAAGAAAACGTTTTTCCTTTTAAAGCACAAACAAGACTTTTCACTTACTCGGGGGGAGAGACGTCAGTCTAGTAGTGGTTACAGTTTCTGTCTGTCTCTGAATTTCTATAATTGTATGAAAACAAATTAGGTTTTTAAATGAATAACAAATATATTTAAAACATCTACTGCAGTTTATACAAAAATGCATGTTAATTATTAGGAATAAAAAAAGCTTATTGGCTTTTAGACTCACCTTTCCCAGATCCCCCTGATCCCCCCTCAACTTTTACAATCTTCGTTGTGGTTAACTTGTCCATTCCATGTTAACTAAAGCAAAAATTTAAAAGATAACAAACAAAAAACAAACAAACAAATAAATGAATAATCTTAAGACACTATATAAAGTAAAACACATTGTGGTTCTTTCTTTCAAAAGTAAAAAATGTATGATAAAAAAGTTCATGTTTGGCAAAACTTAAAACGAACTTTTCAATCGGCTTTTCAAGCATTGCATCGTTATTAAAAAAAAACATATTGAATTAACCGTATCAAATATTGTTTTCATTGTTAATAAAATGAAATGCCTCCTTTGATCTCAGTTTGCTGAGGAGGAACTCACCAGTGGTGTAGAATCTGTCTCTATCAACCCTGACTCAGTGAAGTTGAAGGTCATTTGCTGCTTCTCTTAGTAATTAATATAATTCTCCGCTTGAATTACAAGCCTTAAAACATCTGCAGTCGACAAGTCTTAACCTGAAGCTTCTTCCTCAAGGCAGATATTCTGTCTCACCTGCCACTGCCTGTATGATCCATGCCATAAATCTACATTTAACCAGAGAAAGGTGAAATGTTTGTGTGTGTGTGTGTGTGTGTGTGTGTGTGCGTGCGTGCGTGCGTGCGTGCGTGCGTGCGTGCGTGCGTGTGTGTGTGTGTGTGTGTGTGTGTGTGTGTGTGTGTAAATATACGTGTGTGCTTATGTGTGCAAACAGTACAGCATATGCATATATTGAATGAACACATAATTGTATGTGTGATACAAAACTATTGTTTAATTATGTCTGTCACGCGCACACACGAGAATATGTCATAAAATGTTAGCATAGATTCCTTTAAATCAAAACGCCATTATCATGAATTTAACATACGTCCAGGCAAATGATTGAACTTTTAAATTGTAATAATTTAATACACAACACTTTAAATGCAGGAACTGTGATCTTGAATTTCCGCCAGCTGCAGGATCGTTGACGCCTCAGTTAAACTTCAGCGAAACAAATCAGCGTTTATCACCACAAGAGTGAGTAATGTTCTGCGCGTCTGTCATTTATCTGCGTGCAGACGATCTTTACGCTGAAACGACATGTTAGTGACGGCTCCTTTCGTCATAAATTACACAACAACATCATGCGCGTGCTCTAACCACAACAAAAACATTTACGTCGACGACTAAAATTCCAGTCGATTTACGTCGCACGTGCTTAATCTAACAGAATTATTCTGATTCAAATGAATCAGCAGTATCGTTCAAATCGATCAGAAAAGACAGACACGCGTAATTAAAAACTTCCAATTAACTTCCGTGTCACATAAAAAATGAAATTAGAATATTCCAATTTACTTCCATAGCAAAACGTTTACATCCATAGCAAAAACACAAGCATAAATAGGTTCTTTAAAAGCATAGGACATACCTTGTGGCTCACAGAGGAGAAATTAGGATATTGCACTCCTTGCTCTTCTGTATGGAGATGTGCTAGAAATTTGGATTTTATTAGCGAGCAGGAACGTTCAGATGCAATGACTAATCCGCAGTCGTTTTCTGACCTACAGTCACTTACAAGTTTTAACAAGAGAAGGGGGCTGTAACTCAGGAGTCACAAGCCCCCTGCGGCCATGTTATTTGTGAAAACAGGGACCGAAAATCATTATGATCCGAGGAGAAAGTTCATGGTACTGACTGGTAGTTGGTTTCCAACGCAAGGTGACTGTTGTTTCAAGGTCTAGAGTGAATAAATTGGCAGTAGTCTTGGGATGTGGGTTTATGTATGCATTAAAACTGTTCTGAGGACCATTTGTGCCTCACACGGACAATACACACACAAACTGAAACACGTAATATCACTTTTCTTATTTTCAAGGACCAATGAGAATGATGAAAAACTTCTTGACAACAGCTGCTCTTCCCTTGGAGCTACCTGGCCACCAGAAAACAACTTGAATAAGTTCAAGTTTATTTATACAACTCTTTTCTCTGTCCCAGACCAACTCAAATCCACTATGTGGAATTAGCCAATCAAAATTATAATGCAAAAAGACTATTAAGAAACCATGTGCATATGGTATTGTCAATGCTTCATAAATCTTGTGCATTTAATGCAGTGCTGTCTTTTTTCTTTCTTAATGTCATGACACTTAAACATAATAATTACACTGTGTGTACAGTGCATGAATAAAACATCCCGAAACACGAAAAGTGCATGACAAACAATTATAAAAGTCTTTGCAACAGCCTCTTAATGCTGACAATATATTAAAACTAAAGAGAATTTCTTTCTCTTTTTTTAACGAATGAAGCTTGTTAGAACAAGATAATGATACTGTATATAACTCTGTGTCATTTTATCTGAATGATCATCAAATGTCAAAATGTAATAAAAAGCGTACTGTCTAACACTTCCACAGTGTATATTTAGTAAAAGAACACAAAAAATGTAAAAGTTGTGAAAAAGTATAGTATAAAAAGTAGAAATACAAATTTACAGTGAGTTCACAATGACAAATATAGAGAGTATACCGTTAGAAATACAGTGACTTTACAGAAATATTGAGGAAAAACATCGAGAAATACAGTATTCAAATTCTGTGCAAGTACAGCAAGAAATATATTGAGTATATTGGGACAAATACATAGAAGCATATGTTGAGAAATGCAGTATATACTGTACAAGCATATACGTATGTAGTAACACAGTGAGTACTCAGTGAGAAATACAATGAAAAATACAGAAGTACAGTATGTACAATTGTATGTGTATAAATACAGTGAATATATAGTTAGAAATACAGTGAGAAATACAACAAGAAATACATCAACAAATACTGTATTAATGAGTGTATATGTAGAAATACAGTGAGTATTAGAAATACAGTGAGTATACAGTGAGAAATACATGTATACATTGCTGTACATTGTTTTTTCTCTGTATCCTAATCATAAGCAACTCTTGGTCTTTGTGTGTAATTTACTAATTATGTTTGTCCACATTTTTGGCTTTAATAACACAATATTATCTTGCATAACTTATGGCAACTTATTCTTCATTCTTTATTTCTCAAATGTCCTGAAAAATGTTTGCATTAAATTGTGTTTTGCTGAAATTCTCTGGATGATGTTGGAACATGCCATGACATGGTCTTGTAAAGTGTCTCCTAAAGGTGTAAATAAATGGGACTTTAGTAAAATACTTCACAACATTCCTATTTTCAACGCTAAAGTCCAAAATCCAGATTGCTCTTGATCTTGTGTGTTTTATCACCAGCCCCACATTTCTTGATTTACTGTAAAGGACTGACAAGGAAAAATTAAAGCCTGAAATTTCCCTTTGCCATAGGGTAATATTTTTCATAAAAACAGTCAAGTTAAGGCAAGATAGCAAGCAGCGGCTCACATGCATGCAGACACTCTTACTTAAAATAATAATTAATAAAAATAATAGTCACTCACCTTTGGTCAGACCAGTGCCTAAAAATAAGATTAATATATTTTACATAATTAATATTCTACAATGTTATTATCAAAGTGAACAATTGGTTACTACTAAAAATTAATTGATTAATAATTTTGACAAACTTTAATTGTATAATTTAAACCATAAACCCAAGTTACATCATCGATACTTGTGGAAAACAATTATAGTTGTAAATATCTCATAGAGTAATATTATATTTCCTCAAACTAGTTTGTGACTAAATCTACCCTAGCAACCATTTAGAGTTCCCCAGCAACCTGCCGTATCTTGGCATGTGAACATCACAAAGAGATGTATGATTGGATACTGATTTAAAAACCATGTACTGATGGCATTGGAATGCCCCATCAGGCTTTGACATGACAAGCTCTAGTCATTTTGAGAAAATGTGCCAGTTTTGTTATAAAACTGCTATAGGCTATGTACTAAAACATGCCTGTTATGCATTTCACGCTTCTGAGAATTATTAATCAGGTGATGTTTTATTTATTATGTCTTCATAAAAACAGCAATGTGCCAATATCACACTTGGCATCATTAGTTTTGCAAATTTGCTCCAGAGGTGTAAAGAGTAGCTGAAAACCATACTTGAGTATGGATACATTGCTGTAAGAATTATTCCATTACAAGTCACAAGTCACACATTACAAGACGACATGAATAAAAGTCGTTAAAAGGCACCAAGAAATGTGAAAAACCAGAAACTCTTTATTCATGAGGATGTATTTCATAATACAGAAATGAGATATAACCCGTCAATGTTCCAAAATGGCAGAACAAAATAGATTCTAAAAAGAAGGACAAAGTCAGTCTCAGTCAAACTCCAATATGCAAAAAAGTACTCTAACATTCCCGTAATTTAGCTCATAATTAGCATCCAGTACCTTCAGCATCCTGAAAATTGCCAAGACCACCCAAGAAACGTGTTGCAGTAGAAAAAGATGCCGACTTGTCGAGCACAATCACAATGTAATGAGTAACGGTAAGTGTCCATTCAAATGTGGTGAAGTAAAAAGTATACTCTAGTTAAATATAAGTAGTTGCTTATATTTTTGATACTCAGTACAAGTACAAAAAAATTATATACATAACTAAGTCCATTTAGTACGTACTTTCAATGATTTTCTCTGCCAAACTCAGAACACACACAGGAACTAGAACCATTTAATTTCTAAAACCACAAATGGTCTTTTGTTCGGCGTGCCTGGCTACAATCTATAAGGTAAATGCTAATGTGAAGTGAAGTGATGCTATAATAAAGAGAAACAAATCAGGACTAGTTCTGGCACTATAGATTGAAGGCAAGAAACAGATTGAATGTTGCCCCTGTTGTGACCACTAGGGGGGTTACTAGAGTGATTGAGATTTAACTAGTGAATGGACATTAAATTATTCCTTATCTGTTCTCTACTCGATCCTGAGCCATAATGGCTAGATGGTTAAACACTCTAAACTAAGGAAGATCTGGTCACTCCTAAGGGTGTTCATCTGTACTGTTTGGACTGAAGCGTACTTTTTCTTCTTTTTGTGCCTTCTATTTTCCTTATTGTGACATCTTTCTATAGTGTTTTTCTCCTGGCGATTCTCGGGTAATGATGTGTCAGAAGAGAGCAAGTAAAAGTTTGGTGGTTCTTGATTGGAGTGACATGTCTGACTTGATTTTCTCCAAATTCCACTTGTTGGCTCTTCTATCAGTCCACTGTATTGATAACATTCCTCCTCAGCCACCACATAATTTTGTTAAAGCATAATATTAGATGAATTACAGATGCAATAATATGCAAGCTAGGTACATACCAGTAAATGAAAGATTTTCAGACTGTAAAACTGTGAGACAATGGAGTTAAAAGAAATCCTTAAACATTTGCTTACGGCCCAATTACGACTTCTTGGCCCTAATGAAGTTATACTACGCTGTATTAGTGATTAATTCATCTTTAGGCTTCATTCCGAGCATGATGATACCTGTTGTGTGACATCAGAGAGACGCTAAACAGTCATCAGAAGAAAATCTACACACTCATGTCACTGCAGGGAGAGTTAAACTGGTAGATCATCTAATGAAGTGTTGTTTTTTTCCAATACACTTTGGTATTTTGTGTTACACGCGTCCCCCCCCACCCCCCCACACACACTATTTTAGGTTAATATTATCTTTTACTTTACAGTTGTAGAAGCTACAGCTTAATTTCGAAGAGAGTTATAAAATAAGGAACCAAACGAGAGACAGTTTTGTGAAAAATGTTGTTCTTGTTACAGGGAAACCATAATTTCGTTTCAACCATTTGAGTTCTGATTGTAGATGATGTGAGGGAGAGTATTCCTGTACCAGAGTTGAGGAAGAAAGATGCAGCTCCAGCAATAGTCTTGAAGTTAAATCTTTGAACTTGATCCTTGCAGCAACTGGTAACCAGTGGGTGTGAGGTCAGGTCAAATTTGGGTCTGTGGAAAAAACAATATATTTTGTTTGAAACTCATATTTTGCTAATATTAAGATTGTCCCCGTACAACACAGGCTGTAGAAACTAAATGTGTAGATGCACATTTGTTGGATTGCGCTTGTCGGATTTGGTAATGTTTTCAGAAGGACAAATCTGTACAGTAATGCAATAGAACCAATAATCAGTAAATGTACAGTATACATGCAGATTTAGTTTTTTTTCCTATAACGAGAGTTTTCACAAAGGTTAAGGTCCATTAGTGCGAATAGCTCTTTGTTCACAAGAGATGAAGATTCATGATCAAGACATTGTTTACCTCTCTAACTGAAACTCTCTAACCCAAACTTTACTTTATTGTGATTCATTGGAAATGTTGCTCTCGGTAATTACTTTTTTATTTGTTACAATATGCAATACCAGTCATGAACACTAGAGGGGAACAGCGATTAATTGTATAAAATATATATACTATATTTCCGCATCAATAAATTCGATATATATTAAATTAACAAACAGACTTAAATTCTTATAATTAAAAACATATTTTAATCTAAATTTTATTATAGACAGATAATAGTTTAGACACTGTAGCTGAAGTCTCTCTCCCACCTCCTCCCTGATCAGTCTATCCACCCTGAGATGCTGTTAGCAAACCACTGTTTGACTCCAACATGCTATTTGCTAACAATTCTAAGGACCCATCAGTAGAATGGTGTAGTCTGAATTAAAGCACTCTGAATTCGACTCTACAGTTTAGATCCATATCTTTTACTTGCTGTTAGTCACCGGTTCCAGCAGGTGGCGCACACTAACCGCAACCGATTTTTGGTAGTCAGATTGCAAATAGATTCCGTTGAAAACTATAATAAAAAAAAAAAAAACTTTAAATCTACAACTTACTTTACACTTCTTTCTACAACTCGTGAGTGTTTTCGTTAAGCCAAACGCAAAAACACGAGTTTTTTTTAAACGCTCCTTATGCACAAACAAAACAAAAGTATACAAAATCACAAAATAAAAGTATGAATTGAAATATTTTTCCTCGTATAGAGGTCTGTTGTGTTATACGGATTTAACGATACACATAGAAATACCGTACGTATTTAGGAACAACAGTTGAGTTTCGTTTCCTCGTCGTCAGAGAACGACGTCAAGTTATTCAGGAAGGGGGAGTTTCGCTCTCGATTAGACAGTTTCTATACTGAATGACGTCAGTCGTTTAGTCTTCTACGGGTCTTAGCTGTGATCATGCTGCGGTACTGGGGAGCTCAGGTCTTAGATCTCGGACTTTTACATCCAAAAGCCGTCAAAGATGCGGATCGTGACGTAAGATGCTTGCTTCCAACACCAGCTCTCCAGGACATGTCAGCGGGAGCAGGTTTCCTGGCCTTCATTCAGGATGGGACGGTCTCTGTGCTGAAGTTATGTGATGGAAGCGGAAAGAAATTAAGTAAATTATCACATAAATTACATCACATTTTACATTACACGTAGCACTTGATATGGTACACACTGTCTTTTCACAGTTTTGTGTGCGTGTGCGTGTTATGATTAAGAGTAAGCTGAAAATCATACTTGAGTACGTATACACCTTACTGCAAAAATTACTTCATTCAATATTAAGTCAGGTTACAAGATCTGAGTAAAAGTCGTAAAGTAACCCATTTTAAAAGAACTTAAGTATTTTTCCTTGTAAAATTGTACTTGTGGGGAAAATTGTGCTGAAATGAGTCTAGAAAACACCAAGAAATATGAAAAACAAGAAACTCTTTATATGTGACGAGTTTTTTTCTAATATACAGTAGAAATTAATTTTAATTTAATTTCCTTTCATTTAAATTAAATTCAACACCTCAATGTTTCAAAATGGTAAAAGAGATGAAAAAATGCAAAAAAAAGTGCTACTCCCAATTCACGTTCACGCGATTTAGCTCATTAAATAGCATCCAGTGCCTTCAGCATCCTGCAGATGGCGATATCACCTCTGCTCTTGCTGCGCAAAATCACATTGTAAGGATTACAACTCCTTTAAGTATCCACTCAAATGTAGTGGATTACATACAGTATACTCGATCGAAAAATGTAGTCAAGTAGAAAGTAAAAGTTGCTTATACACAAGTACAAAAGTGACAAAATTGTCAAAAATACTTGAGTAACGAAGTCCATTTATTAGATTAACAACAACAGTTATTTATAGTGTGATAAGAGTCTTACGGCCCACCACTAATAAATGTGTGTGTGTGTGTGTGTGTGTGTGTGTGTGTGTTTGACAA
The DNA here is from genome assembly GCA_028031935.1 of Paedocypris micromegethes. Taxonomy (NCBI): domain Eukaryota; kingdom Metazoa; phylum Chordata; class Actinopteri; order Cypriniformes; genus Paedocypris; species Paedocypris micromegethes. The sequence continues at coordinate 15,137,518 of CM051499.1, forward strand.
CAAGTGCATGTGTGTTTAAGAGAACAATTAAAATGTGGCGGAAAACAAATCAATTTGTTTTCCCCCCAGGTAAAAAGCAGCTAAATGAAGACAAAGTCATATCAATTGAATGTTTAGGAGATGGTGCGCTACTTCTCACCTACAAAGGAAAAGTTCTGGTTATGGATGTGACCATGGTGTGCAGGTGCGTTCAAAGACCAGCAAGAAACCAACACCAGCAGTTTTTCAGTCGCTGCCAATTAAACATAATTCAAATGAAATTAACAAATATAATGAATTGGTTCCTCAGGCCTCTGGAGTTTGTAGACGGCAACAAGCATGTAATCCAAATCTCATGTGGACATCAGCATTCAGTGGCGCTGACCCGAGGTATTCATGACATTTCCTGAGCACATGGATTGTGGTGTGGATTTTCCGATCTTCTCCGTTCAGATGGTGAGGTGTTTGTGTGGGGGGACAACACTCACGGTCAGCTGGGTCTGGATGGAGGATTCTGCAGCACAGATGCTCCTCAGCGGCAGTATCATCTAGGCGAGGTTCCTCTGGCTCAGGTCAGCGCTGGAGGAGACCACTGCTTCGCTCTGTCCCTTTCTGGGATGGTGATGGGATGGGGCAGGAACTCGGTCGGGCAGCTGGGTCTGGGGGACACGACAGGTTGATCTTTACAGCCATCGTGCAAGTCTGAGCCTGATAGAAGATCTTTAAAATGACTTTATCTTCACAGACAGACACATCCCAACGACTGTGAGCAGCCTGTGTGGAAAGAAAATTGTGTTCATAACGTGTGGAGCTGAACACACTGCTGCACTATCAAAAGTATTGACATGTTTTCGCAAGTTTTTATGAATTTTTTTTTTCTTTTTTTACTTTAACTGGCTGGTCCATGGTCGCGCTTGCATCTCAGTTTACTTGTGTGTCAAATCATTTTTCCCATTGAAAATAATTACAATGCCATTTAGGCTTTCCTACTAATTAAAAGTTACAAGTCACCAATTCCAAGAAGACATGAGTGAAAGTGGTAAAATATTATTAATTTAAAAAAACTTTACGTACTTTACTCGTAATGAATTTGGGCTCATAAAACACAGATAAATGTAAAAAAAAAAAACAAGAAACTCGTTATATATGAGGTTTTATTTCTTAATATCAAAACTGAAATTAAACACCATGGCATAACAATTTCAATAAAGATTGAACCAAAAGCTTATATTTTTGATACTGAGTACAAGTAAAAAGTAGCCAAAATACTTGAGTAAAGTAACAAAGTTCATTTACTCAAGTCATTTACACCACTGCCCACGAGGCACAAAGTAAAAATGCAACAAAGCTCAGGTTTAAACCATGTGTACTACCTGATCGCGTGTTGGCCTCTGGGGGGGCGCTGTGGCATCACTGGGGTTTGAAGCTTGTATCTCAATTGTCACTCTTGTTTCAAAGCGATGTTCCTGTATCTCGGAAATCTCATTTGTCAAGTCACTTGTTGGTCAGCGTACAACAATAAGCATTTTATATATTATCAAATGTGTTTTTCATATGGTTTGTGTTGTGTGATCAGGGAGGATTAGTGTTCACATTTGGATGTGGACGCTATGGTCAGCTCGGACACAACTCCTTCAGAGACGAGCATCATCCACGACTGGTTTCTGAACTCTGGGGGTCTGAGGTTTCCCTGGTCGAGTGCGGAAGGTGAAGCTGGGACATCCAATGCATGTTTTTGGTGCTTTTTATTAAATCTGATCATTTCATGTACAGACATCACACCCTTGTCTCAGTCAAATCTCAGATCTATTTGTTTGGAGACACACAAGGGCTGATGAAAAAGAAAAAAATGACTGTGCCGTTCCCCATTGGTCTGCCCACTGGTTAGTACCAGTTACTCTTTACTTAGACGTAAGAAATGTGTGATTATTTTGCTGTTTTATTTAAGTATTTCTTGCACTCAGATTGTATTCGCGGATATAAAATTGAAAAAATCATTCCTGGAGAGAAACATTTGTTTGCTCTGTTTTCCAGAGTAAGACCAATTTTGTTCATTACCAGATTTCTCTCGCTTTCTCAGTATATCTTTGTCAGTCTGTGACTGTCTATTTACAAGTCTCAAAATGTATGTATCTCTCTATTTTTGTTTTGTGCAGGAATATACAAGGAATTTGATTTCGGCAAATTCTAAAGTCAGTCAAAGAAGAGAAATCCTGAAACTTAATTACAGAATGATCGAAAGATGGGTGTCTGAAAGCTATTCAAAGTCATGGAAGTCAGTCAAGAGGTTTGAATGAATTTGAAATCAAACAGTAATAAGGAAAATAAATAAATAAATACTGTGACCTTGCATTCTAAACATCAAATATTATCTTCTTATGAAGCACTTTAATCAATCAGAATTTAAAATATGAATTGAAATACATAAAAATGTATGTTGAAAATATCTTGTTTTTACAGAGAAGTAAATGAAATCTTCTCTACTGCCGCCGCTCTGAACGGAAGCTTTCTTGATACACGGTACAGCACAGTTTTTTTTTACAAATATTTTAATGTTTTTATCTAAATATTATTGTCAATTCTTTGTAGCTGTGACAGACATTTTCAGACCTCGGCGAAGGTTTGCGGTTTGGATTTCGAACTGGTTAAAAAGTCCTTTGCTAAATTGGCAGAAAGCGAAAGGCTGATTTCTGAGGTCAGTCAACCAACTGTTTACATCAAAAATATTTTGACAAAGAAACTTGATTTTTGTATGTCAGGTGGTAAAGGTGGTCCAGAATAAGCTCCTGCCCCCTCTGAGTCCAGAACCTCTGAGTTGTGAAGGTCTGAGACTTTACCTTCTCCTTCCTGAGCTTCTCAGACATCTCCAGAGACCTCAGCAGACTCTACTCACAGAAGCCCTGGCCCTGCAGATCCTCTGTCTCGAGCCCGCTGCTCTCTCCGTGTTAGGTAAAGCTCTTTAGGCATCTCAGCCTCTTTGTGGATCTTAACACAATGTTCTGCTTTGTTTTCAGAGATGTACTGGCTCAAACAGCCGGACGAGTTGCTGAAGGGTTTGGTGGAGTTGTTCCGCCGGGAACCTGCTGATCTGATTGACCAGATCGCTGTCAAGGAAATGGATCATAAAAAAGTGGAACGCATGCATAGATGTTTGAAGGTCCTTGAGATCCTCTATGAGGTGAATGATACACCCATGTGATCAGGAAGAAAGTCTTTTCATTAAAATTCATTAGTGCTTCTGTTTTGAAGGTGGTCAGCAGTGGCCAGAGAAACGTCTCTAAACGGGACTTCATCATTCACGAGATTCACAATCTTCAAAATTTGGTGAGAATTAATTCAGCTTACATGAGTTTGGTTTACATTTAGTGTCGTTTGATTAGTGTCGATTCTAGTAAGTGTATATATACTGTATATAACTATAGTTACTCTGTGTTAACACCAAACATACACCTGTGTATTTACTATATGCATACATTTGTTAATTGTTTTGTAGACAGTTAGAAAAATGTACAGACAATGGACGAACAGACAGACAGATATAAGAAAAAAATTACACGCTTATCACAAAATATATGCAATGCCGACCTGTGAATACTGTTTTAATCAATACAATAATAAAATATAAATGCAAACTACTTATAGGAGATAATAAAGAATAAGTATTCTTACAAAAAGTGTGTGTGTGTGTGTGTGTGTGTGTGTGTGTGTGTGTGTGTGTGTGTGTCTAATCAATTTTTTATTTTTGTTTTTTTTTTGTTTGTGTTTTATGAAAGAAACATTACACTGCTTTGTTTGAGTATAAGAGAAAACCTTTTTGAGTTTGGTATTATCTTGTCCGACAGCTGACCGTCACAATCGATGATCTGAACAACAACCATTTTATACATTACACTGGAAATATCAAGAGTATTCAGGAGCTGTACATCTACTATAATGTGAGTGGCACATCAAACACGTTTTTTCTTCGCGACTGAGTTATGTTGATCTTTGTTTTTTTTTTTCAGACCATTCTGAATATTCTCATACCATATAACTTCATATTTAACTTGGAAGCAAAATGTCGCTACATGAGAGACAGAGAAATTAAGGTAAATATTGGTCTGAATCTGTAAATGAGTTGCTTTTCTCTACCTTTTTATATTAATTTTTGCAGAAATGCCTAGATCTGCATCTAAGACGCACAGCCTTGCTAGAGGATTGTTTCAGTTTGCTGAAAACAACATCAGAGCATGATCTCAAAGGAATAGTGAGGGTAAGACAGATTGAGGATATTTTCATGTACGCATTTAAATCGATCACTTTCGTATTTAGAAATACTGACCTGAGACAAGCTGATAAGACCAGCAGTTTGTTTTGGTGTGGAGCTGTGTTTTTTTCTTTCTGGTAAATCATAGGTGCTTTACACCGAGGACGCAGCTTACCACACGGCGGTTCACCTCAAGGACTTTTTTCACAATGCTTGTGAAGAGTTACGTGCACCGGACTTTAAGATGGTCAGGCGGAATGAGATCACCTCCATGATCTGGTTTCCAGCAAAGGTAAAGCAAAGACGGCTGATTGTTACGTTGATTGGTTAAACTGAACAATCTTTAAATTCACTGGGCAGTGGGCAGTTGTGGTCCAGAGGCATAGAATTGGACTTGTGTTCAAGAGGTTGCCAGTTTGAATCCTTTTCCAGAATGTCTATGAGCAAGACACTGACCCCACATGCACCCCGTGCTCCACCACTTAACGCTGCCCACTGCTCCGGGTTTGTGTGTGTTCAATTCACTGTGTGTATGTAACTTCACTGGATGGTAAAATTCTGAGCACAATTTTGACAAAATTACTTATTTGACTTAACTTTACTATAGATTAAATTCGTATAATGTTGTGTAAAATTGGTTAATGAGCCAGAAAATTGGTGAAATAAGCTGCAGAGTTTGGTCCCTAGCCATTGTTTCCTAAAATTGCTCACTGCTCAAATTAAAGTCAAGTACTCACAGTTCCTGGGTGTTGCTGGTCTTTGTCTGTGATGAGAGCTGCTTTCTTATTATGAATTTTTATTGTTGATTCTCATAGTTAAGGTGCTGGATAGCTAGTGTTCTGTAACCACGTTCTTTTGGAGTTAAACAGTTTGAATGTCTCTTCTCACACCAGCCGTGCAAGGAGACGGAGAATTATCATCTGTTTGGGATTCTGTGCGGCTTGGCTTTCAACAACAGAGCTGTACTTAATCTTCCATTTCCTTTGGCGCTGTTCAAGAAACTTTACGGCGTGAAACCAACACTTGAGGATCTGACGGAGTTTGATCCGGTTCAGGGCAGGTGATTGTTTTCACTATGTTTTCTGGTTGTGGTTTTGTGTTTATGTTAAAATTAATTGTTATTATTTTGGTTATTAGCAGAATAGTATTAAATAGATTTTGTTTTATTTACAGTGTTTTGCCCTTTTCCGTTACCACTTGTTTTATTATTCTCTATTTCGTAAAAGTAGTATTTCTAATCAGTTTAATACATTCTTTTTTTTTTTTTTATTATTATCATCACTAGGTGATATTATTATAATACCTGATAATAAAGCCATACCATAAACACTATTATGATGCTTGATGTTTTTATCTCAATTATTTTAATAAAATTAATTTATTTAGATTTAATATAGTCTGTTTCTTTTTTAGTTTACTTCCCTCCCCTAAGTTTAATGGTTTATGCAAAGTAAATATAATGTTTGCAGGAGTTTTCAAGACATTCTGGATAGTGATGATATTGAAGAATTATACATCAGCTTTAAGGTTTGTGTTCGTATTTTATTTGACTTTCAAACAATTGAATTTGATTTAGCTTTTGACCAAAAGATAATTTACGTTTTTAAAACTTGAAGGTTGCGTGGGATGAAACAGAAGTAGATCTGGACCCTCATGTCCCAGGAAAGATTGTCACAAATTCAAACCGGTCAGTGATGATCCAGGTTATGTTTCATACTATTTATCAATGAAAAATAAATTACGTATATGTTTTTTCAAACCTCTGAATCTGTGCTTCAGACAAGACTTTGTTGAGAAGTATGTGGATTACATCCTGAACAAATCAGTGGAGGGAGTGTTTGAGGAATTCAAGAGTGGATTCTTCAAAGCCTGTGACAGGAAGATGGTGGTATTGTTTGAGCCACAGGAACTGAGGTGTTTGCTCCTGGGCAATGAGAACTTTGACTGGGACCTCTTCAAAAAGGTTCAAAATGCTTTATGTACTAATTTTACCCCATTTAGAATTCAAGCATTAAATAATGTAGAGAAGCATTGAGTAGAGTTTCTTGATCCTTAGAACACCAGATATAAAGATCTGTATGATGCTGACCACCAAACCATCATCTTCTTCTGGGAGGTGTTTGATGAACTGACTGAGAGAGAAAAGAAGGCCTTTTTGTGTAAGTTTACCACATTTTATTAATGTGGTTTAAGAGACAGAACTTTATAGTTAAATGATTTACTGGTATAAATTAATACCGATGTGTGTGTGTGAGAGAGAGAGACTATGTGTGTGTGTGCATATAGTTATGGACAAATCTGGACATTGATGGACATTGGTTAAAAATATTTTTTTAAACAATTTGCATTCAGCTCATAGGATGAGCTCATGAGATTGTTTTTTTGTGTTTCAAAGTGTTCTTGACAGGTTTTGAGAAAGTGACCGTTCTGGGCATGAGCGATGTGAAGATGACAATAAGACCCCTGCTCAATTCCACTCAGGACCATATACCACAGGCCCTGACCTGCCACTCCATCTTAGACCTGCCTGTATATTTGCACAAGAAAAGGCTGAAGGAGAAACTAAGTGACGCGCTCAACCACAAGAGGGGATTCTGGGACGATGAGGCTGAAAATTAAAGAAGCCTGTAGTTTTTTTGTTATGTATGATAAAGCCACGCGTCATGTGATTCTTCTGTTTCAAGTTTCTATTTCTTAAGAACCGTAAAATGTTCTAATCTTTATTTCATGGAATGATTGAACTGTTCTTTACTTTAGACTTTTTGTATTATATTTGTTTTTATGTGAGTAGCTGTCAACAGTGATTTATGTTAATAACATTAAAAGGAAATCTGTACATAAAAAGCTATGAATAAATGCGACATTGATTGGTACGTATAACTATTATGCCTTAATGATGTATAACTGATTTATTTTCTTTTGTTGTTGGTCATTTGTTTCTGTGCTGCCAGATTTACAGATTTTGTTTGTTTTAAATTCAGTCAAAAAGTTTTTTTTTTCTGTAGCACTTGCCATTTAATTTTAAAACAATTTTTTTTTTCAGCTTTGAAGTCCAAATAAATTTTAGCAGAACACATTTAATTAGAACGTGTCCATGTTTGATTTATCTAGCGCTTTTTGGAACACATTTGGGATATTGTATAAATATATAGTATCTCGATTCATTCTTGTATTAGCACATAAGACAAACCGATATATTTAAATGTTTCGTAGAACATTCAGTGTCTGCCTCTGTAAGCTTTAATCGTATTGGTTGACCTCGGTCACATGACCAATGACGCAATAATCTCGGTCGTAACTTCCTTGTTTTATATGAAACGGTAAACTGAAAGCGTTTCAGTAATGTACGGACAGCAAAGAGAACGACATGATTTTTAAGAGGTAACACAATATTTTATAAATCACATACATACGGTTTTACGAACATTTAGTATATTAAAATGGTGTTTTTGTAAAAAAAAAGTGACCGACACTCTACTCCTAAACCTATATTATGTCAGACACGTTACCACGATACTTTACAATAAGACACACAGATCAGAATCATTTAAAATGTTTCATGTCTAGATTATATGGTCTACTTGTTTTCTAACACTTCAATCGAGGGAATCTGGAATGGTTCGGAACTGATCCTACAGGCCGAACTCAGATTGGTCTGTATTTGTCTTTAGAAGATTCCGGATTATGGATTTAAACTTAAACAGTCAATAGAAGAAAAACGAACGTTTTGATTTCGCAACGATTTCACTAATGTCGTGAATTCGCACGACCATTCGTAGACTTCAGCAGAATTCCGTTTTCGGTGCTACAGAGTTGATATCCAAAGATTCATGAGCATCTCAAGTTCAAAATTTAATTTCTGACTTGGGTATGTTATTACATTTTTTCAGATTTTTTACGTTTTTTTTGTAAGACGTATTACATGCGTCTTTCTTATAGCCAATGCTCCGAAATGTGAATTATTTCCACAGTCACCTGTCAATTCGATTCCGTTCCCATCACGTCTGCTGTTTGGACATGTAACCTACATTATTTATGTACTACGGTATCCACATTCTTACTCTAATTCAATTTCAGAATCGAGTAGAGATTCCATTGATTTGTTTTTTAATTACTTAAGATATACATTTATCACTTTAGATATAAATCTAGGTCAACAATATATGTTTATCCATTTTTAACTATAGATTAGCACATTTATTTTAATCAGTTTTGCTAAAATTGATTTCACATTATTTCTCTTCATAAAAAGTGTAAAGTCGAGTGTATTTCATATGATTCAATAATGTTTATTTAATGACGTTTCAAAACACACGTTTCATTATCTGGTATTTTTATTTAATTTACACATCAGTACAAACATATGCATATATTTGGTATACTATATATTGGTTTACTACCATTTAAGTATGCTTTTACTATTCTGGCATTATTATAACAGTGTTTTAGGTAATAAATAGACTGTTATGATGAACCCAATTTAAAATACAACACACACATATGTTAATATTTCTATATGTGTGTCTCTAAAAATTGTGAAAAAAAACTAAAAAATCACATACTGCATATTACACATGTACATATTTTAAAATGTTAATTTTAATCTTAATATTTTAAAACACAAGCAAATGTCTCCATAATTTGTAAAAGTTATTTTGTGTATTCCAGTGTGAATATTATGTCTGCATATAGTCTACGAAACAAATTACCAATATAACCAGTGCAGTGAAACCAGTGAAGTGTAGTGGCTTATTAGGCTCACTACTGGATTATTAATCCGAGGTGTTGTTTAATCAAACAAGTATTTAGCTTTGTATCATAATTGCTTGACCAAAATGAGGTGTGTCCTCTTCCCTGCCCTTTTACTCAGTCTAATTCCAGGTTCTTGTCACGTTCCAGGTCTGTCATTCACAGGAGGAGACGGCAAAGTGACGCAGCCTAGTAGCTCTTCCTGCTCTCCGCTCTGTCCTCGTGGTAGTGGAGATGATGCTGTGCTGGGGCAACGATGCTTCGGGACAGCTGGGCATCAGTGCGTCCGAGCAGTCTGTCTATGAACCACGGACGTGTTGCGTGTTTGATGGACGGGGTCTCAGCGAAGTGGCCTGTGGAAACCACCATTCCCTTTTCCTGTTGCATGATGGGAGCGTGTACACATGTGGCTCGAATAGCTACGGTCAGCTGGGACATGACAAGGACGGATGTAAACCGGGTAAATTGCTTCTGTATGCAGTACACACACACACACACACACACACACACACACACACCCCTACACCTTTTATTTGTTCCTCTTGAAAGTGTCTGAGCTGTTCTCGAGTTTGTTGTTTGTAAGAGCAAAAATATTAAAAGTACGGTTTTTATATATGCACCTATATATTTATCTATTTATCAGATCAGAAACATCTCATAAAACACTGTGCAAGAAACATTGTGTAATCGATTTACTTGCTTTACTATATTATTATTCTACATATTTTGTACATATCGTACAATAAACTATATGGTACTTGAAATGTATATTTAACAATCCATCATTGATTGCATTGCTGAATGAAGGATAATTGTGAATGAAAACCAGATTACTTCGAAAACCATGTTTGATAAAATGTAAACGGAAAGTTGAACTTGGAAACATCAAGACTGATTGATAGAAGTCTGGTCAAATACTTGTGATAAGTCTCAAATCTCAAAAGCTGAGACTCTTTTCACTCTACTTCCACAATCAGTTTGAAGTTTTCTATCTCTATTGGTGTTTAAATCTTTACATTATACTCTACTGTGGTCCACTGGTAGGGAATTGAACTTGTGTCTAAGAGCTTGCTTGTTCAAATCTGAACCCCAGAGACATTGACCCCCACACATGCCTTACATCACAGATTAAGGCTGCCCACTGCTCCGGGTTTGTGTGTATATGTAGAGCACAAATTTGATGCGGTCTCTAAAGTGGCCATACTTTATTTCTCTACTCACAAACGTTTTTTGTTAACCAAGGTGTCATAATTTTGCTGTTTAAAAATTATATATTTTTTGTCAAAATGTTTACGACTGTGTTATTCTCACATAATGTATGTTTGGACACTGACACACTCATATTTATTGAAAAGGAAAAAGAAAGAGAAACCATGTGCCAGATCATTATTGTAAAAGCACAATTAATATAATTGTCTTATTTAACCTTAGTTGAGAACATTTTCATTTAGAATATTAAAGGAAATAGTATTTCAATATAATTGAAAAGTCGTGTATATAAGTCGACTATAAGAATTTTTTTCTTTGACTAAAGTGATGGATCTCAATTTTTTCAACATTTTTATTGTATTTGTGTAATTTAAGTTTTTTACGGTATTCATTTACTGTACACACAATAATTTTTATTGATATTGTTGCCATTAATTGAGCCATTTATACTGATGTGGCATTAAACCATGAATGAACATTCCATAAATAAAATTCACTATACATATGCCGTAGACCCCTGATTTACATTTACGGATCGTTTTTAAACTATACATTAAAGAGTAGTTTTTTCATTCTGGAAGTGCGTAAAGTAGTTAATATGGTACAAAATCTCGTAATATCTTGTATTTAGTTAGTTTAGCCTTTTAGCCAAATAGTCGATACACTAAATAGTCAATACAGAATCTCCGTCTAGTTTAGCTTCAGGATTATTTAGTATTGAACGTTATTAGCAATGGGTGGATGATAAAGTCACTCTGTTTAAGCTTGCATTAAGAATTTCTGGTTCTCGCTTGTTAATCTGGTTTTTATAGAGCTCTACAGGTCAGCGCTAATGAGATAGTGCCATTGTTCATTAAGACGTCTATATTAAAGGACTGTGTCTTAGGTAAAGAGCTATTTGAGGACGTTCAGCACAGTCAAGAAGGAAGTAGCTTCTAGAAGAATGTCAAGAATCAGACTTTTTTTGTTCTTAATCATGCTTTTTTAAAGTTTATGCTCATATTTGTATCAATTCTTTGCTGCCTTTTTTGTAATTAAATTTCAGAACCACCACAAATATCTAAGTAATATTTAAATTACATAAATCTATTTACACATTTACATGACAGTTATTTTTTAATAGTACAAGTAAACTGCAAGGCATAATACCAATCTGTAATATACAATTCTATTTTGATCTGACGCACACATCTTGATGATATGTAGGTTTTAATAGGCATGTCCTGATCCGTATTCGGGATTGGGTTTGGTGACTGATTAAGTCTTTTTTTCTCTTATCTGTTATTGGTTCTTATTGGTTCGTCTAAATTTGGATCATTACATATGTTATGATGTGAGCAAATACAGTGTCACAAAATGTGTGTCATGCAGGAATAATATTAAATCACAATGAGTGACGGACATTTCTCTCTTGATTAAAAACAGTATGCTATTGACCCTGTTTAGAATGTAGAAAGCTGCGGGTTCTGACGTTTCGAATGTACTTGAAAATTGTGAGATTTCATTTGATTTAAGTTTGTGTGTTCTGCATAACAGAGAAAGCTGTGTCCATGCTTTTTGATTATGTCTTCTAGAGGAAGCATATAGACATGGACAAAGTGGAAGCGGTCGGACAGATACGACCTAAACCATTCTTACACTTTTCCAGAAACAGAAAGTCTTTAATTAATATAATAATAATTAAAAATAACATGTTTAATATTGTGTGTCTTTAATATTGTGGTCTACAGTGTTAAAGGCAACACTTAGATAACCTTGAATGAGACGTTCCCCTTGTCCAAGGTCATTTGAAGATCATTTGTGACTCTAACCCTAACCCAAATGTATCATTTTGTACGTTTTTGAGAATTTTTGAAAGAAATGATACAGTATGTTAGATAATAGTATGTAGTTAGTTTGTTCCTCAGCATTACAATGGCTTTTATTGAGCGGCTTTATAACTGCATGTTTGAACACCTGTGGCACATAACCTAGATAAGATAAAATAATAATGAATTTATTAGATTTAAGTTGGTTTTTAGATTTAAACGGGAAGTTGTGTTAGTTCTAGTTATAATATTAATGGATGAAGCTGGATTCCGAATGGGTTTCTATTTAATACGTGTAATTTTGGGCTAGTAGGTATGGATATAGTCATCATTCTGATATTTTACTTTTTTTTTTATTTTAAAGTATTCATAAAGTTGTTACTGAGTCTATTGAGCCTTTATTTCTTTGTTAACAGCTACAGTTTTCAACTTTGATACCAATGAACATTACATTTTTCTGAGATAAGTTTACTGAATTGTTGTTTTGAGGATATCAGGGCCTGTTTATAGGAGAATATGCAAAACATTGACTATTTGTCAGATAAATGTATGGATTCTGTAATCTAAATAAAAGTGGACAAACATATATCAGTTTAGAGATTGGATCGAGTCCAATATTAAGCCAAAAATGTATTTTTTTATTAAGCCAAATGAATTAATGTTATTGATGTTTACATTTTTTCTTATTAATAATTTTCTGAATAGTAAATAATCGTTGTGATTATGTGACCCCCTTGTATAGGGTCAAGTGTGGTCATTGCTCTGTGTGGATCTGTTGCAGAACTGGTCGGCGCTCTGGATGCTCAGAAGATCTCCGGCGTGTCGTGTGGTCAGTCGCACTCTCTGGCTGTGAATGACCAGGGGCAGGTGTTTTCCTGGGGGGCAGGAGAGAGTGGGCAGCTCGGTCTTGGGGTGACTGAAGAGTCCATCCGTGTGCCTAGGTCAAAATTCTTTGTGCTTTTCTTTTTAAACATATAACTTTTACATTTTCACTAGAACATTTTTAGTAAAAGCAAGTATTTATCCATATTAAAACCAATACACATCTAGTTGCTATAAACGTGTCATAAATGTATTTTTTTAATTATGATATTTGTGTGTCATAGATACAAGAACCCGGTACTCTGAGTACATGTATTCAAAATGTATAAATTTAGTTTAATATCGAAAGTTGTTGTTTTTGTTATTTAGTTATTTAATATTTAAAGTTTTTGTTTAATTACTTATTTCATAATTTTATCCATCCATCCATTTCTTGCATGTCTTCTCTCATCTCTCTCCTTTTCTTTCTTTCTTTCTCTCTCTCTCTCTCTCTCTCTCTCTCTTTTCTTTCTCTTTCTTGCTTTTTCTTTCTCTTTCTTTCTCTCTCACTTTTATTTTCCCGTTCTCTCACCTTTTCTTTTTCTTTCTTTCTCTCACTTTTTATTTCTCTTTCTCTTTTTCTCTTTCTCTTTTTCTCTTTCTCTTTCTCTTTCTCTTTCTCTTTCTCTCTCTCTCTCTCTCTCTCTCTCTCTCTCTCTCTCCCTCTCTCTCTATCTCTTCAATAGTATTGATGTGTGTGAGCATAAATATTCTGTATCTTGTATTTAGGCTGATTAAGAACCTGTCTATGCATCGAATATCACAAGTCATGTGTGGGAACCGCCACTGTCTAGCGCTTTCTAAAGGTGAGATCTCCATGATCTTCACTGGTCACTGGGATGTTCACTGCTCGGCCTCTGTTTCAGACGGTCAGCTGTTCGTGTGGGGGGAGAACTCCAGCGGTCAGCTGGGTTTGGGGAGGGGAGAGCCGAACGCATCATCGCCACAGCCGCTCAAATCGCTGTACGGGATTCCACTGTCCCAGATCAGCGCCGGCGGCCACCACAGCTTTGCCCTGTCTCTGTCCGGAGCCGTGTTTGCCTGGGGCAGGAACAGCGCTGGACAGCTCGGCCTTGACGACATACGAGGTACAGTGGCACCTCCACTTACCAATGTCTCCACTAAGCAAAGTTTCACTTTACGAAGAAATCGCTAATGTGAGATTTAAATACCATACCGGCCAAAAGGCAAACAAAACTGTTATGTTATATTATCAATATTTTATCATTTTAAAAAACATTTTGTCAGAAGCAGATCAATGCATTTGAAAAAGTGTCCCACCTTACGAAATGTTCACTTTATGATGCGGTTGTTGGCACTAATTATTTTTCGTGAGTTGAGCTACCACTGTACCTGCTGCTTGGATCTAATGGCTTTTCTGAACTATGAATTGATGTTCATCTGGGTTCTTCCAGACCGAGCCATTCCCTGCCACATCAAGTTCCTGCGCTCACAGAAAGTGGTTTACATCAGCTGCGGAGAAGAGCACACTGCCGCCCTCACCAAGGTACCCGTGCGTTTGCTCAACCAGCCCACATCGCAGAGTGTGAAGCAGTTGAATTTGTCTGCATATGTTTTACAGAAATTAAGAAGAAAGAAATAAATAGTCAGAATAGCCACTAGGGGTCATATCCAAAATGTGCTCTGCATTTAATCATCCACTGAAATTACACACACACACAAACCCGGAGCAGTGGGCAGCGTCACAAGTCCAATCCCCTACCAACTGCCACAAATCTATATTACAGTGTCATGTAAACAAAACTCTAATTTATTACATTTGAGTGACGTGTCCTAAAACGTTTAACAGACAATTAAAATAACATTTATTTTCTACACTCAGGGTCACTCACTCACTCACTCACTCACTCACACATTCGCTTGTGCAAAAAGCTCATGTAGAGACATGTAAACAAGCTGAATATACTGACAACAAAAATCATCTGGAACCGTTTTCCTATACATTAAACGTCTGGTTTAAAAAATTGAAGGTTGTGCACATGTCGTGCATCAGGATTTGTGTTTATGTCTGTTTTTTTTTCCAGTTGACAATATTTCTTTTTTCAGAATACAGACTTTGTGATGTGACAATCTTTTAATTTTAAGTCCTGTAGTATGCTTATTTTAAGTTTATTTACAATTTAAATCAAACATTTTTTTTACATTTTTAACGTTTATCCAAATACTTTTTGTTATATTATAGAAAATGGTTTTCTTAAAATCATTGAAAACAATCCTGGCCCAGTTTCACAACTTGAGGGCGCAAACGCTTAACGCTGCCTACTGCTCCGGGTTTGTGTGTCTCGTCACTGTGTGTGTGTGTGTGTGTGTGTTACTTCACGGGATGGTTAGATACAGAACACAGTTTCAATACTGCTCCTAGTGGCCATATTGACAAACTCACATCCGCTTTATTATATCATTAAATATGAAACTGTGGTGCATGTGTGTTGATTCAGGAAGGAGGTCTGTTCACGTTTGGAAGTGGATCTAGAGGACAACTAGGCCACGACTCCACCAACAACGAGCCTCTTCCTCGCAGAGTCATGGAGCTGATGGGCAGCGAGGTGTCTCAGATCGCGTGCGGACGGTGAGGGGACGTGCATTATATGTATAGTGTGTTATATATATAGAGGCCGTTAATACATGTCAGTGTGTGCTACACCTCACAGGCATCACACACTTGCCTTTGTGCCCTCCACCGGCTTGCTCTACGCTTTCGGCTGTAACGCTCAGGGTCAGCTGGGGACCGGCTTCACAGGAAATGCCATGAGTCCACTTCCTGTCAGGATCGATAACATCCAGAGCCTATGCAACCGTAAGATCAGTATCCGATTCGCTTTTTTAATGGTATAAATCTGCTTTCTGTTTTGATGATCTGGTTGTGTGTGTTGATGTGACAGATTGATTGATGGATAGATACATTTATGGATTAAATTAATTAATGTGAGAATTGATGGATGGCTGACAGGTAATGAATCCAGATCGTTGGGTAAAGGGATTGATAGTTTTCTATTAATCTGAAAATGGTATCTAATCTTGATTTTTACAAACGTGCACAACAAAACCTAAAACACTGTTTGTGTATATTTTTACTTTCACTTTCATTATTTAATAAAAGGGTGTGTGCGTGTTCTGAAAGTTCATTCTGAAAGAAATGCTTGTTTGTTTTCAGAAAGCGAAAGCTACAGTTTCGGAAGAATCCACAGCGGAGGGGATCACAACTTTCTGCTGTTGTTGCCTCAAGAGGCGAGTGCTGAAAGTGTCGGTACAAATGGCACCACACGTGGGCGCTGTTGTCCTGCTAAAGCTTTACTGCTACAGTATTTGAATGTCATTGTCTTAACAAGTGTGTTTGCTTATTGTTAAACAGGATCATAAACCGAGTTCCGAGGATTTCCGTATTATCGAGTCCAGCAAAAGCATTGCTCTGATCAATTCCGAGAGTCTAGAAAGATGGAGGGTGAAGCTTCATGACAACTGTGACTCCAGCACCACAAAGTCAGTACATACGTGCATTCCATACTCTCTTATGCATCCTGTAAATAGAACAGTTGCTAGATAAGCCTAAAACATTTTTCATGAATAATGAGTTAATTAATTTTTTATTGATAACCTTATATCTGATTCAATTTCAGCCTTTAAAATATAATTATGAATGTATATACTGTGTGTGTGTGTGTTAATATTTTTAATAAATAACTATTTAATATAAATAATAGTATGTTTATTAAAAGTGCAGTATGTTGAATATTATATATTATACAATTTATAATAATCTCAAAACAACAACACCATTTGTCAGTGCATGTGTTTTTAAATTTGAATATTATATTTTTATTATAATATGAAATACGTAAATTATTGTCTTGGTGAATGTTTCTGTAATTCTGTACAAAGTTGTATGCAACTGTGTACGTTTTTTAATAGTGTGCTGCTGACTTCTTGGCCAGGTCACTGTTGTAAAACATATCTTGATGGGCTTTTACCTGGTTAAATACAGTTTATACAGTATATATTTATGAATTGTTATGCAATATTTGCATATCAATATTTTGTTTATTTGTAATATTTTTATTAATATGAATATGTAACATTGTAAAATATACTACATAATATATGGCATAATACAAATACTACAAAAATACTACATAATTACATTGTTATATAACATAAAATAATTATAATGTACTGATTATATAATTGAATACATCTCTGAATATATTGCACATACCGTGTGTGTGTGTGTGTGTGTGTGTGTGTGTGTGTGTGTGTCTGTCTGTCTGTCTATATATACATAGTACATAGTTAATAAAAAGAACAAAACTGACAGAAAAAGAAATGTGCTTTAATTAAAACGGAATTAAAAGGCCACGTTGTTGAAGTGATGTTGTTGAAATGCTTTTAAATTGTTGTGTAAAGACCCTGCAGTCGTTTCAGTGCTGAAATTAACGCTGACGGGTTTGGCCCCTCCCCCTTGTAGTGCGATCTTCCTCCTGTTGTCCTCCACTGCCTGCTGGAATGCCAGTTTCTTGGACCAAAGGTGAGAGAAGCAGATGTTTGAGTCTGGTTCTGAAAGCTTCCTTTGAACATCTTTATCTGAGACTAAAACATCTCGAGCCTCATTTCATGTCTGGTCCTCGCAGTCCTCGACGTGCTTAATCCACACCACAGCCGAAACTGTTCCACAGATTATCTTCTTACATAAGGACAACCGGTGTCACTCGCACTCAGGCCGGGTATTATGGGTTGAGAGGTCGTGTCTTCATTTTTTTGAAATGCTGCTTTAAATATTTGATTAAAACGACACGTGGCGTTTAGGGAAGCACATGCAGCTGCAGAATACATCATACTTTTCCTATTTCTTCTTGTTGGGATTATTTTGGCATGAAATTATGTGAATAAAATCAAAGTGTTGTGCTAAAATGATGATAAAAAAAAAAAAAATAAGGCTTTTCATTGTCATCAACCAGATTAAATATTGTCTCACGTTCAGAACATATTGAAATTTTTTTCCAAAAACTGATTATTAATGGGATCAAATTTACACCACATCTTTGCTGTTGAGATTCTAGACATTTTAATTTGTCGTAAAACCTCTTTTTATGCTTTCAGTGATGATGGGCATTTTAAAACCAACCCTAAATCCCCAGGAATCGACTTGAGCGCCGTTCAGCTGCTGTTTGAGATGCTGATGCAGCCGCCTTTCATCGTGATTCTGAAACAGGTGTGTGTTAAAGCCCCGAGACGTGGGTCCGTTTTGTCCAGACCTTTAGATCTGGTGTGTGTTCCTTTCAGGCTTTTGAGTTCTCTCTGATCCCCACGCTTCCCTCCTCTCCTCCTGACGTGGAAGCCATGCGGATTTACTTGATCTTGTCTGAATGTCCCGCTCTCAGCGATTCCAAAAATTTCTTCCCCCTCACCATCCCATTCGCCAAGGCCATCCTCAAGCTGGACACCAACCCAAGCAAAGTGCTCGGTACGATAGTGTCCATCCTGTTCAACATATCTCGCTGTATGTAAAGTGTGCGTTATAAAAGAACCCTTTTTTTCTAACTTTAGACAATTGATTTGCTTTGTATGTGCATATTTAAAATATATTAAAAAATACAAGTGCCCATTTTTACGCATTTTTAACTTCGGATCTCTCTACGTCTCCCTATACCTCTGACTTCTGGGTGAAACACAGAATATATCTATATTTATTGACATAGCAAGTGGAGTCTCAATACTGAAGAAATACTGTACTAAATGTCGCAATCTGTAATGTCTATTTAATTCTAATATATATATTTTTTATCCATTATTAATGACTGTGAAGTGAAATACGAGTCACAAGTTTGCTTTGTTAAAAGAAGATCTTTCTTCCGCTTTTAAATATATTTCTTTTGTGTGTTTGTGCCTTGTCTTCAGATAATTGGTGGTCTCTGGTGGACTGCGAGGTTTTCTCCAGACAGGTTGAGATGTACAAAAGCGTCCTCGTGTATCTGTTGAGCAAAGGGAAGGATCTTCTGATGCAAGTGACTCTGGATATCTGCATGAACGACATCCTCCAACTCCTGGAGAAACTTCACAAGGTCCTTCGCTTTAATCCGTGGATGATATTTCCCAACATTAGAGATGTTTCTAGACTTCATTCTGTGTGTTTATGTGTCATTGTAATCCAAGTTCTCATCATAGGTTAATCTAAGAGCCCGTCATGTGGACTACAACCACTTCTACGTCCCCGACATCAGCACCCTGGTGGAGCTTCGGGAAGACTACCTCAAATGGTTTTGGTGCAAAACCAATGTTGTGAGTGTGCATTTGTTCTGCAGTTGGGTAGATCTTGAAATAAATCCAATCAAAAATAACTGAAGATTTCAGAACAATCCTTGTAGTTTGCAATTTGTGCTTTGTTGAATTCAAATGAATTGGATTGATTCTATTGATTAGGTCATTTGAATGTAATTTAACAAAATAACTTGCAATAACAGTATAATCTGGATACACTGAATCGGATTCATGAATCAAATTACATTTATTTGAAACTGACTTAAATGTGACGGTAACCAAGTTGATATTGTGTTCAATTATTTTAGATCACGTTATTGGATTGGTTTATTAGGATGGAACATACTTTTATACAAGCCAACTTGACCAATATATATAATAAATTAATAATAAATTAATTGGTTTGATTTTAATCTGATGCAGATTAAGCAGATTAATTTAATGGGTTTGGTTGGGTTACTTTAAATTTGGATTTAATTGACCAAAATAATTAGACTAGTTGATTTAACAGAATTGTTTTGTTAAGGTTAATTTTATTCTAGATTTAATTAATCAAATTTACCATTTTAAGTGTTTGATTGATGCAATACTGTGGCCTAAATTAGACGTGTTGCTTAATTTGAGTATATTTTTTTCCGTTTCAAACAGAAAGTCCTCTCATGTCCTCACTTTCAGGTAAGACGTCTCCATGCACACTTCACTTGCCATCTACCATGGCTTGATCATGTGACTTTCTCAGGCTCTTCATCAGGCTCCTGCCACATTATGTGCCTATCCGTTCTTGCTGAACGCTCAAGCCAAGACAACCGTTCTGCAGACTGACGCTGAGCTGCAAATGCAGGTAACGTATTCAGATATACAGTGGTACCTCAACTTACAAATGTCCTAGATAACAAAATTCCCCGAGCAACAAAATGCGTTGTCAAGAAAATTCTGTGAAAATTTCGCTATATGAAAGGAGCGCCTCTTTTTCTTACCGCTAGCATGCAGGGAGATGAGAGTCCAGACGTGTTGTTTAATCTTCGCACATGTCAAATAAAAAAAAAAAATACAAAAACAATACTTGGTTTCAGAGTTCTTGCTTCCAAAATACAAAATAAAATAAAAATAACATTTAACTTTGTCTGTAATGCAGCTGAGTATTTGTTCTTTTCTTACAAAAGTTGTAAACGATGCTGAGAGAGCATTTGTGTGTCATTTGGGTTGGACAGAATCAGAAAACGACCTGTTCAGTTGCTCAAAATTTATTAATTTATAAATTTAATTTAAAAGCTGAAGTGATTTTATTACTTAGAATGTGTGTTAAAACTTGTTTTTTTTACTTTGTTGAACTAGCTGAATAATCGTTCAAAACCTAGTGATTAATCATTGGAATAATCGATGACTAATTGATTAATTGTTCTAATAATCGAAAGAATAATAGGTTATTAAAATAATCGTTTGTTGCAGCCCTAATAACAATATATTTTCATTTTTAATATCATTTTTGTCTGAATCTACAAAGACATGGCACGGATTAGATGGATTACATGTAAAATGCGGCTCAGCGAACAAAATTTTCCCCGAACAAAACGGCTCTCGGCACGGATTAATTTTGTAAGTAGGGGTACCACTGTTTGTGTATATAATGCAGAATTCTAAATAAACTTTTTAAAAATTTATTTAAGCCCGTTTTAACTACTCTTTCTATAATCTAGATGGCTGTAAGGGGGGCTAATTTGCAGAACATCTTCATGCTGTTGACGATGGAGCCTTTACTGGCCAGAAACCCTTTCCTGGTTCTGCACGTCCGCAGGAACGAGCTGCTAAGCGACGCTCTGCGAGAGCTCAGCATCTACAACGACGTCGATTTAAAGAAGCCGCTGAAGGTTGATGTTCACCATCCATGACATGTGATTGAACATCGGGGTGCATCACTCTCATCCATCACTCTTCATCGCAGGTCATCTTTGACGGAGAGGAAGCTGTGGATGCCGGTGGAGTCACTAAGGAGTTTTTCCTGCTGCTGCTGAAGGAGCTGATGGATCCCATCTACGGCATGTTCACGCAGTATTCCGAGTCCAACCTGCTCTGGTTTTCAGGCACCGTGAGTTCTGCTAAACTCTTTTGCACATTCTTCAAAGTGTTTGGCAAAGATGGAGTGGAGTGGTGAAAGACCCCAGAAAACACGCTTGTAGAATAACACATAAATGCATTAGGTGGCAGTAGCAAACTTGTTTTCTGCACTAGAGCTTGCGGCATGAACAAATATTTAACACTGAAGAAAAGCGACAAACAAAGAGACAAATATACTAAAACGGGAATCTAAAATGAGTTAGCGTTTGGTACAGTTGCACGATTCCGGATAAAATGAGAATCAGAATTCTTTTTTTCAATAAAGATCACGATTGTGGAATATTGTTTTGTTTAATAAGATTTAACCCTGAACATCAGGTTGTCAAACAGCAATAGAATAACACATAGTACTCTTTGCTTCAAATTTAAATAAATGTAAGGAAAAATGATGTAAAAGTAACGATGTAAAGAAAAAACTCCTTCAGATCTTTTATAGTCCTTTTTTATCTGCAAAATCTTTAAAACAATTTTAGTTTGACGAGCTGATGTTCTTTGTGATGTGTTCGCTTTGACCAATCAGAGCAGGGAAGTCTCAAAATGATTTGTACTCAAGCAGAAGAGTTTTGCACGCAAGCGTGAAGATACGTGTGCACGCTACTAAACACACACACGCAAACCAGCAAACTCTTTTTGGCACTAATTTCATCCCATAGAAACACTGGAGTGCGTGTGATCTTGAGATCAGACGAGTTCGGCTGACTCGTATTAATGTTGGATTAAGATCGCGAGGGGGGTGGAATCAAGATTGCGATCTTTTAACAATTAATTGTGCAGCTCTAGCGTTTGGTCTCGGTTTACTTTTTTTTTTATAGGGGTGGGCAACGAAAACTACTTGAAACACTGGTTTAGCCCTAATGTTTTCATTCATACACTCTTTTCTTGTGTGAAAGTTAGTTTAAGTAAACTTTAAGGGCTGGAGTTGGGTTTTTAACACCAGGTTTATAAAATAAAATGCAGTAAAATACATAAAGCAAGGAAAATAAAATACAGTATTGGGTTTAGATTTTTACTCGTTATATTGCGCTCCTCTTTTGTAGGCAAGTTATTTGTCTATTTTCCTGTATGAATTTATTAGATGCTATATTTACCATATTTTACGAACTGCAGGTTTTTTTTTTTTAATTAAAACATCAATGGGATTTTACAATTTTAGCACAGCATCCTTATAATAATAATAATAATAATAATAATGTAAAAACATTTAACAATACAAATAATGATTGAATCTGATTCAGGAAGTGTTTGTGGTGGTTGCAGTGTTTCGTGGAGCACAGCTGGTTCCACCTGATCGGGATCGTGTGCGGTTTGGCCATCTATAACTCCACCGTGGTGGATTTGCACTTTCCATTGGTGCTTTACAAGAAGCTTCTGGACTGTTCTCCGTCTCTTGAAGATCTCAAGGAGCTTTCACCCACCGAGGCCAGGTTAAATCATGTCTCTGTCTATCTCTCTCTCCTCTATTCATTTTTTTCTGTCTATATATCTATCCATTCATCCATTCTCTCTTATCTATTCTGTCTGTCTGTCTACCTACCTATATAGTATCACTCTCTCGTTCTTTCTCGCTATCCTTCCACATTTTATGTATAATCTGTCACAATCTCATCTCTTTATCTCACAATTGATCCATCTATAATCATGTTCATCAGTATTTTTAGTTTTAAATTTATCACATTGGCATTTATCGGAATATATTTTTTTAAATTTGTATTAATTATATGCAAAATTACAAATATTGAGGTCTGTACCACATTGTTCTTGGTTTTCTCCACTTGTTTTTTTTTTCTTGACGCAGCAAGTCTTTCAGAAACTCAACTTCTGCAAATCACTTGGCGGCGTTAAATCACAGAGCAGTAACTAAGAGCTAGAACGACTCTTCTCCCCCTTCTCTCTCTCACTCTGTTACATAAAAGCCTTGTTTTCATGCTAAATTAAAGCTTCGGAAGAAGGTTGGAGCCTCCAGCCAAACCGCTAATGGCTGCAGGAGGAACCCAGAGGCTCTAAAAGTAGCTGCAAACAACTTCACAATTACTGATGACTTCACTTACAAAAAATGCATTTATTTTTATTATCTTATTATATTATTGAATATTCTTGCTCTGCATAATCATCAACTGAGAGTCTAATTAATTCACTTTTTAAAAATGATCACAACAGTGTTAGAGCACAAAATTGACTACAATTTTTTCAGAAATTTGTTGCTGCCTTTGGGGATTTAGAAAAATATTTTTTATTTCTTTATTTCTGCCGTTGAGATTCTTTCTGCATTGGTTTTCCATTCGTTTCTGCCTCGGTTTTCATCCAGGTGATGATTTTAACATGAAATAGATTGAGACAAAAAGCACATTGAATGTTTGTTGGAGCTGATATCCAGGATTTACAGCTGTGTGTGTGTGTGTGTGTGTGTGTGTGTGCGTGCGTGTGTGTGCGTGCGCAGGAGTCTTCAGCATCTGCTGGACTATACTGAAGATGACGTGGAGGAAACTTTCTGCCTCAACTTCACTGTGAGTTTGGATCTTACTTTTCACGTTGTTACCTTACGTGGAAGCATTTTTGTATTTTTTATTTTCTGCTTTTGATACACATGCAATCTTTTTTTTTTTTTAACTTACTTTTTTTTTTTTTTTTTTAAATCTTCGGAAAGTGCCATTAAAAAAACTTGATTTATGGAAAAACTAAAATTTGCGAACAAAATTGACAATGACATTTGATTATTACAGTCTTGCATGCATCTTTAGAAGTTGTTCTTTTGACATTCTTTTTTTAAGACGCCTATTAAAAAAATCGTATGCACATAAAAATTAAATATATACTTTATAATAGTAGTACATACGTGTTTATTTATGGTTTCACGGGCTGGTTCTGACCCACAGGTCACAAGAGAGAGTTACGGGGTGATGGAGGTGAAGGAGCTGGTGGAGGGAGGGCGGAGCATCGCCGTGGACAACACCAACCGGTGGGTGTGGCTTTAAAATATATCAGTTTACCTTTCTCTCAATACATAGTACGTAGTGTATATGATATTACATAAAACATTTTTTAAGTAACTGTTCATCTGTCTTTGAAACATTTTTTACTTTTCAATTCCTTCATGTCTCTCTCACTCTATTCTGTCTGTCTGTCCATTTTCTGTCCCTGTCAGTGCATCTGTCCATCTGTTTCTTTTCTATGTTTCGGGTTGTTTAACAGCAGGAATCTAGTGGCTTTGGAAAAAACATTTGTAAAATGAAGCCATAACAAATGAATATAATGTGTGTGTGTGTGTGTGTGTGTGTGTGTGTGTGTGTGTGAGTGTGTGTGTGTGTGTGTTTGCGTGTGTGTGGGGTCACATGAACTGGTGAAGAGATTACAGCTCAGATTATCAATCATAATGCACGCGCTCCGGCCGCATGTCAATATGTGCTGGGATTATATTTCATCGTGTTGAGTTTCACCCAGGAATTTAACAGCTGGTCAGAGAGAAAGTCAAGCGCTTTTCCCTCCTTCGTTTTTACTAGACGAGTGTAAAAGGACTTCTGTCTGTTTCTCTAACTTTTTCATCTGTCTATCTGTTATCAGTGTCGGTCTGTCATTCATTTCTATCTGTCATCATAATCATCTTTTTACAATTCAATTCTTTCTGTCTGTCCATCTTTCCGCCCTTCTATTATCTAACACTGTCTGTCCATCCATCGTCTCTCCATTTCTTCCTGTCTATTGTTTCTCTGTCTGTTGTGTATCTCTTTCTATCTGTCTTTCCATCATCTATCATCAATTTCTTTCTGTCTGTCTCTCCATTTATCCATATTTTGTACAGTCATTCATCTTTTTTTTGTCTATTATCTATTATTCTATTTTCTAATTATCTCTGTTAATTCCATGTTTCTTAGTCGCTCCAGTCTGTCATCTCTTTTTTCTGTCTTTTCACCGTCTGTCCCATCATTTATTTTGTTTGTCTGCCTGTCTGTTCCTTCTCTCAGTCTATTATTTAATTTCTTCATCTTTCTATTATCGGCCACACCGTTTCTTTTATTCACCACTTCATGTCTTTTTACCATCTGTCTGTCTCTTTCTATATTTCTGCCTAATCAGTCACAACTACCTACCAATTCGTCCACTCATCTGTCCATTTATCTCTTCTTTCTGTCTGTCCGTTCTTTCATCTTCCATCTATTCTCACATTCGGCGGCCTGACAAAGTGTCCTGGTTATTGTAGGTTTCACTTTTTAAATCTTTCGTCGGTTTCTAGTTCTAAGATGCATGGCTCAGACGATAAAAGCGAGGGATTTTGGGTTTTTTTTTGGGCGGGGCACTAACTGGTCGAGGGCTTGTGTTGCAGGAAGGAGTTTGTGCAGGCGTATCTGCAGTACGTGCTGAGCGACTCTGTGCTGGAGCAGTACTCGGCCTTCTCCAGCGGCTTCCTCAAGGTGTGCGGGGGCGAGATCCTCTCACTCTTCCAGCCCTCCGAGCTCATGGCCATGGTGGTGGGCAACAACAACTACAACTGGGAGGAGATGGAGAAGGTGAGGAAGCGGCCCAGACGCACCTGTGTGTTGAGGATAATCTGCCGCTTTCTTTCTCTACCGGTCAGAACGCTTCCTACAAAGGCGAGTTCTCGGACTCTCACCCCACCATCAAGATGTTCTGGGAGGTGTTTCACGAGTTTCCCTTGGAGAAGAAGAAGAAGTTTTTATGTAAGAAAGCATGTGTTGTTCTTTCTGTATTTCTCCTCTGATTTCATTGGTCAGTCTGTCTCTCTTTCTGGCTCTTCTTCTCCTCTCTTCAATTTCTGACTCTTTCTTTCTCAGTTATGCTGTATTAATTTTTGTTTTTCACTCTTCGCTTTTTTCCCTTGTTATTCAAGTTCAAGTTTCTTTATATGGAGCTTTTATTAGTTATTGTAGTTAAAGTTTCTTATTTATTCACAGTATTTTTTTTTATTCATTTATTTATTCCCCTATCCTGCTTTGCATTTGTTTTTATATTTATTATCAATGTTGGAACCTAAATTTTTAAATTGTGTAGAAATATTTAACGAGTTAACGTACAGTCAAGTACCTAATTTGAAATGCGTACAAAATATTAGTATTTATAAGTTGCATGCATATACGCATCACGGTCCCAAGTACCGGGAACTAAAAGTTGCTCATGTTGTGTGGTGCACAGAAGTGAACAATAGTGACAGTATTGTGACGGCATTGAGATGTGGACGTGGTTAAATCTTAAACACGCGTCTCCTGAATGCACAATGTGTACTTAGTTTTTATTTGTTATTATCTTAGCATTTTTTATATATACATACTGTATATATGTATAGTTTTCTTGCTTTCTTTTTTTGCTGTTGATGTTAAAAAAAGATTACTATATGTATATTTATATACTATATACACACATATAAATACACACACGTTTATATATTATATATATATATATAATATTTATATAAATATAATATATATATATATATAAAATATTACATTTTTGAAATTGTCTCTTGTTTTTTCACCATGGATTTTAAATTGCTACATTTTTAATATCAAAATACAAGAAAAGTACTTAAGTACAAGTAAAGTAAATAAAGTACTACAAGTAAAAATGTAATACAAATTATATATAAGTATATGATATTTACCATTCTATGGTTATAAAATTAGATGTAGTTATTAAAGTATTAACTACATATAATTTAGTATATAGTGCGTCACTAATGAAATGACAATTGTCTTTTCCGTTACAGTGTTTTTGACCGCCAGTGATCGCATCCCGATTCACGGCATGGCCAGTGTACGTATAGTCCTGCAGTCCACCGCCGCGGCCGAGCACTACCTTCCCGTGGCTCACACCTGCTACAACATGCTGGACATGCCCTGCTACCAGACCAAAGACGCCCTCCATCAGCGCCTCACGCAGGCCATCGAGCAGTACGAGGGCTTCAGCCTGGTCTGACTGAGACTGCGAGACTGGCCGTCTGCTAACGCTGCACTTTAAACCCTTAGAGTAAAGGAACAATAGCTGCTCGCATACATCCTCCCACAGATGAGCACATACTACACACAGTTTGAGTAAATCTGTTATTTTTCTAGTTTTACAGACTCTCTGGTTTGCTCGTCCGGTCGACACGCAGGGTGGTTGCTGGTGTTGCTTTTTTTGTGTTGTCAAAATAACTATTTTTTAAATTAAAAGTAAAAATAAAGTTCAATATTTTTTTAAATAGTTTTTCTCGAATCAGTTGTGGTCCTGACAGACCAGGCAGTTTGTCTAAACCGAGTTGTTTTGGCATAAAGGAAAGGAGAAATTATTGTTGAACAACTGACACGCTAAAGGTTTGGACGTGCTTTTTGGAAATCGCGGTTCTGTTATTTTCCAGTTGTTTTTCACATTTATAAAATCACAGTTCTGGGGCTCGGCCGGGATCATCACTTATAAGACCAAAATATAAAAAAAAACATCCAGTTTATGGGATCATAACTATTGCAAGAGAGGCTCATCACTCATATAAAAACAGAACGGAAAAAAACATCTTACCTTCAATTTTGGGGGTCTTCTCCGGGCTCACCACTCACTTCTGGGGAACTGGGTCGCAATATTTTTTCAGCGATCCCTATTATGCATCTAGTGATCCGACTAGGTATATTTTCATATTCATTTTTGCTCTGAATCTCACAAATTTCACAAAAAGGTGCAAGTTGATGAGATGCCGTCCATCTCCGTCTCTGGCTTGTCCACATGAACCCTCGAGGAGACCGATTCCAAGAATAGTCCTGTTTGTTCCGAGCCTGTGCTCAGATTGGACGCGTTAGGCGTTCCCGTACCATGCTTTTTTTTGTTTGCAGGGGGACATGAATAAACTTAAATGCGTGGAAGTGGTCGGCGTGCGAGAGCGTGCCATTCCCAGGGTGCACGGCCAAAGTTGCTTTAAATCCGGGGTGATTTTTAATTGTGAAACATGATCCAGCAATAATCACTGGTGTGTAGTAGTGGGGGGATTACACTCATCCTACAAATGTGAACAGTGAACCAATTGATGCTTGAAAACCAACTTCTTGTGGTTAGTATTACGTAGATATTTTTGAATGGAGAAACGTGGTCGTCCATCTTGTGGGACTTGGTGGTCTCAAACGTTGTGGGATTCTCTGGTCTCCAAGTGGACATGGACTTGGCGTCACGCTGCATGGGATGCATTCGTTTCAACATGCTGGACAGTCGTACAAACGTGCTCGCTCAACTCTTTTCTGTCGATGAAACAAGGGCTTCACAGCGGCTACTGATGCATTACTTTACTGAAACGACACTTACTTTTCTAACCTTCAAATGGTTTTGTTTGATCTTTTTCAGAACAATAAAAGTATTTCATCTCCGATTGTAACCGAGGATTATTTTGTTACAAATACCGTAAAACCTCTAATAGAACGCCATAGAACGGTCTAATTTTCAACTCCTCTGCTCTATTAGAGAGGCCGTTCTACTAGAGGTGGTGTTCTATTAGAGGTACATATACATACAATTTGTTTTTTTTTAATGAAACAAAAAGTCAACAAAAGTGAATTCAGAAAAAATAGTTTGTTTTATATTATATGTACAAAATACAAATACAATCATGTACTAAAATGTACACACAGTATTCTTCTCATCCGTATTTGGTAAAAACAAGGTCACACTACTTTTTTTTCCAATCTGGAGAATAACAGGAGGACGTGACATGCACGATCAGCGCTCGTGAGCTTTTCCATCACTCGGTAACAATATTTCTACCGAGATTTACCGGGGATTTAAATCCTCGGTTAAACATCTAAGATTCTTTCTAAGGGCAAAAACACAAGCGTTGTACCTTAGCGTTTCTTCGATGCTGCAACATTGTTTCACTATTTCGCTAGTGAAAGAAACTTACCAGCCGTTTAGTAAAAATCCACTCTAGCTTAGTCAGTGGTCTCATAGGTCTTCAGTGTTAGAAACAATCAAATTCATCTAAAACAAGTACGAGATATTTTCACGGAAACAATAAATGTACTGAAAATAAACGAATTATGGCACTAGCGACGATCGAGAAGCACACAGAGAACCTTCCGTTCAACTGATTGAAGCCTGATTTCTAGCTATGTACACAGTTTAAGACCGCTCTCGTTCTTCAACACTTATGACGGGTGTGAATGTGGGCAAGATGGACTCCGTGTTACATACCAGATACATTCAAAGGCTTGTGGGAAGGGACGCAAGCAGAGTAGTTCACAAAACATGGTTGCTGATCCGTGGATCGGATCCCAGCGATCAGATATCGTGACTGGTCCACGTTTGGCCTGTGGCGGAGCACTAGATGAACTTGGAGGAGTCTCCTTTACTGATGAGCACCTCCAGCAGCTTCAGCTTGGCCTTGATGTGTTTGTACTCGTTGTATTCGCCAGCCAGCGGCGAGCGATCTTCCTTTTGCACGTTTCTGTAGGCGCAGAAGAAGAAGTCAAACACCGAAGCTTTCGCACGTACCTCTTTCCCAACCAATCCTTGCGCAAACATCGCCACGGAAGGCCATTGTTACCTGCCGTTCTGTTTGAAAAACTGATCCTCGAATTCCCGGAGGTTCTTGCGAATCCTTTTCTTCTCTTCGCGAGCTTCCTGGAGCTGCTCCACCAGTTCCTGCCTGTGGGTTTGGTCAGAAAGGAGAGATTGAGGATTGTTTGCCAGGACACAAAGGTTTTCACACTGTTCTAGTATTTAACCAGGTTAACCAGGTTTAGGTTAACATTGTACGATGATTGTCTGAGTTATAAGATCAATGCAACAACTGAAAAGTAGGTGAATGCTTCTTGAGGAAATGTTTCTGCAGGCCTTGAAACAACTTTCTATTTCGCTATGGTTTATTTGCAAATGCAAATCAAAAAGTGTTTTAATTTTTTTTTAACACCCTGGATAATAATTTAGAGTGTAATTATAAACCAATTATAACACTCATAATGCACCATTAGTTTATTACAGCCCCATAAAACCATGTAATAAATGTGTCTCCATAAATCATCCTAGTGTTAGTTTTGTTCATGGCGTAAATTCATGCAATATACTAATTTCTGAAAAATTGTAAAGAAAAAATGTGCGTTTTGCTTCTCCATTCACACTGAACACTCACATGGTGGCGGCGTGCAGGTTGGACAGTCTCATGTCGGTCGTGTTCTTGGAGGGTGAAAGTTCGTCGACTGGCGAAATGAAGCCATCTGCGTCCTCGTCCAGCTGGTTGAGAAGTCCCAGCATGCTCAGATCCGGCTTAACCGTGAGCGTGAACTGCGTCCCGGCGTCGTCATCATCCGAGCCGTCTTCCTCCTCCTGGAACACAACAGATGGTTGAATGGCATCTCCAGGCGCTGGCTGGAACTAGCATGGCGGGGCGGCCGCGTTCTACTGGTCGATTTGGACAGGAAACGGGGTTTGGTTAAGCACGTTAGTACACACGGGCACGCCGGGTTGATTTGAGCTTTTAGTGCGGTGCTCTTCAGATCAGCTGTGGAATCAGTCCTGACGCTTGCCGGCCATGCGGTTACTGATTGGTCAGGCTGCGGTGGTGATTGGGTTAATGAGAGGGAGGAGGTGGGTTCAGCCACGGAACAGCTCTTCACCTTGGTGTCGCTGAAGAACAGCGCTGGGACGCCCTCGATAATGGGCTGCAGCAGCGGCCCTCGGCGCTTGCTGGATGGCGAACCCTGTGATGGGTGTTAATGGTGAAATTACAACGCAGTCAAGCCAGTCCTTCACATCAAGCCTCACGGAGACGTACACAGAGACTTTAAGAGAGGATGATGCCTCAACAAGGATGCCAATTTGGCCTGTGGTGTAAAGTAATTGAGTAAATGGGCGTTGTTACTTTGCTAAAGTACTCTTTGACTACTTGTACTGCGTATCAAAACTATAAGCAACTTTTACTCTCTACTTGACTACATTTGTGATTTGTAACATCTGTACTCTTTACTCCACTGCATTTGAATTGAGGTTACTCTCCATTTATTTCTACTGCGGTCAATTTATTGACCTTATGAGGCGATATCGCCATCTGCAGGGTGCTGAAGGTACTGGACGCTATTGATAAGCTAAATCACTTGAACATGAATTAGCGGTTGCACTTTTTTGCACGTTTGAGTTTGACTGAGACTGACTTTTTGTTTTCGATTTTGTTCTGCCATTTTGAAACATTGAGATGTTAAATTTCATTTCAATATTAAGAAATAAATCCCTCATAAATAAATAGTTTATAATTTTAAAAGATACTTATTAGACTTTTAATGAATGAGATGAATGAATGAAAATGCCTTTTTTTGACCCACAGCAGGGGACTCAAGTCATCTTGGAATGGGTGACTTGTAACTTGTAATGGAGTAATTTTTATAGTAAGACTTTCATACTTTTACTTAAGTATTGTTTTCAGGTACTCTTTACACCCCTGGTTTTAACAAATGCTAAGAGGTATAGCCGAATGCTAACAAAAGTGACAGATAATGAACATCATAATTCCTCCTTCCAATTGAACAAAAATCAATAAATAGGTGTGTGAATTTTTTTATATATATATAAAATTGAGCCACGCTTAACACCTTCATGCGCCAAATATAACCCGAGGGCCGAGAACGTCAGAAGCGTAGGTGAGCACACAGAATTTGAAAATAGGATGTGAGCTTGTGCTAAGCTAACAACAAACTGTGCTCTTTACCATATCACTCTCCAGCCTATTTAGAGACGGTTGTGATTACGTTTTCAGGGAAACATGGCCCAGCGACGGGGTTCCGGATGCAACCAATCATCTCGCGCGGTTAACTGTGCTTGGAGCTAAGAAATGCAGATCTGTGTTTATATCAACACGCAATGGTGTAGGAGTGGAGAACATTATATTTACCAAAGAAATTCATCTTCATGATCATTGTTGGCATGTACATAGAGTGCTATTGCTAAATAAGCGCTCATCGGACTGCACACACCCATTAGCGAGCTACAAACCGCCCACCCTGAAGGTTTTTATTCATTACCGGAAATTTCTACCAGGCTATCCTCAAGACTAGAGCGAACACGCCGGATCATTGTCAAAACAAACATTGCAGCTTACCAGACGGAGCCCCGCCCACGCCTCGAAAACTGCAATCAGGTGACTGTTATGCTAATTCCAGCATACGAACTGGTCTAAAATCTAAAACTGGTCTCACACGAGAATTTTAAAGAGATAACGACCTGACCAGAAGTGGGCATCTCAATGGAATCAGATTAGGTCCAAAATAATCAAACGTAAATTTCAAAAACACAAACGAAAATGTTTCACAGAAAAAAAGTTTTTTTTTTCTTTTACGCTTGCAAACATCACATTTTCGTTCAAAATTGTTTGTCTCTTTTCAGAGTGTTTGGTTTGTTTCATTTTTTGCGTTTGTACTTCTGGCACAACATTTACTCTGATTGGCTGGTGAGAATATGATTGAAATGTGATTGTGTTTATGAAATTTAAATTCAGCCGCAAGACTCTGAAGAGGATAGTGAGGAAGATCATCTGTGTCTTCCACTGTATTGTCTTCACCACTGCATTTCACTGTGTATTGCTCTGCTGAACATGGTTGAAATGACAAAAAAAGCTTCTTTGACTTGGTAAGTGATTTAGCTTGAAGTGTGGCTAAGCTAAGAGGATGAAGTGAAATTACCGGTAGTTGCTAACTTTGAGGCAACAAAGAAACATTTTTTTAACTAAAACGTAACAAATGCTTTGCACAGTCTCAAAGCTGCTATATTAAATAAACAGAACAAAAAAAATAATTTGATAGCACATTTGACTATGGCTAGACTATGAATAAATAAAAGGTGAAAAGAACGTACGATGACTGGGATGGCCGACGCTCTGCAGAGGATCTGCTTGACCAGTCGGTATCTGTCGTACAAAGGCTTCATGACTTGCCTCTCGCTTTTGGTGACCTTCAACAACAACATGACAGATGATAATTGACATGTTTTATTTTAACAATTTTTTTTTTCTTTGACAAATGAACCACTCACCGGCCTCCCATGAATGTTCTCGTAGTACAGAAGCGCTTTCTGAAGAGCCACTTTCTCAGCTCCGATCTGTTCCCGAGTCATGTCCTGAAAAGAAAAACAGAACACGTTAAGGTCGAGCTAAAAACAGCAGTGTTTTGAGCTTCATAGTATCGAACAAACTGATGATCATGATTTTAAGATATGAACACAGCATGAATATCTAGATCTTCTGGAATATTTTCTTAATCATAGTGTATTATCTATTCTAAAATGTACATTTGAATGCCTTGGTCAATATTTTGAACTTCAAAGAAATTGAAATTGTTAAAATTATAACATAAAGAACATAAGTGAAGAAATAAGTAGATAGAGAAAAATTAGGATCCAGACTAATATAAATATCAACTCACAGCGGTGTAAAAAGTAGAATAGAGTAGAATATAAAACGATGGAAGGACGTAGAAACATGTACATGAGAGGACAGATAGAGTGACTTATTTGAAAAAGGAAGTAATTAAAGAGAAAAAGAAAAGGAATAAAAAAGATAAAAAAGAATAAATAATAGTGAGAGAGTTTGTCAATACGGCTACTAGTATTGAAATTATATCGATACCACTGGACCACAACAGCCACAGGTGTGATGAAATAGAGGGTTTGGAGACAATATGAGAATGAGAGAACAGCTTAATAAAATTAATGAATAGAGTGATATGATGGAGAAAAATAAATAGATACGGCTAGCAAAATATAATTTTATTTTACAGCCAATCTCACCTTAATGTCTTCAGGTCGTCCAGTCTCTCTGCGTTTCTCCTGAAGTTTGTTTACGACCGTCTCAAGTGTATTCTCGACTGGAGGTTTGGGGGCTTTGGTCTCGGGGGCTTTTTTTTCCAGCTGAGACCCAAAACTCTTGGGAAGCGTGTTGCTGCGCTGTCGGGGGATGGGTGTCAAATCTTCTTCTGACTTCAGCAACTTCTGATCTGTGAGAAGGCAGAACATGAAGCAGCAGTGGTTTATGTCAGCAAGAAGTGCTTTTGTTTCTTTTTTGTCACACAAGTTCTGAAAAGAAATATTTTACGAATGTTTGGATTAGAGCGATAGATCGGACTGGTTGATTTGTTAATGTAGTTTATATTCTTGTTCATAGTCATTTGAAACCAAAGTGTAAAGAAATTTTGCTTTCATGTGTCCATAAAAGCTCTGGTTGAAAACAGGTTCATTTGTGGTGTGATTTGGAGACTTTTTTTCTGAATTCTCTTGGAGAAATGTCAGTCATACCTTTTAGATCTTTGCGTAATTTGGCCAGTTCGTTCATCCACCTCAGCACCTCTGGATTTGCGGCTTTATCGCTGTGTGAAGGCTGGAGAGACACACTGCTATTAGAATCCGTGACAGACACGAGACTTCTCACGCAAGTTACGG
Organism: Paedocypris micromegethes; assembly: GCA_028031935.1. NCBI lineage: Eukaryota > Metazoa > Chordata > Actinopteri > Cypriniformes > Paedocypris > Paedocypris micromegethes. Next base: position 15,172,141 of record CM051499.1, read on the forward strand.
AACTCATTTCTCACCCTGTATTTACGATCATCCTCAAACTTCTCCTCGAACCTGTGAATCTTCTTCTTCAGAATATGGATGCGCTTGGAAAGCTGGGCCGAAGTGAGCTCTTCCCGGTCATCCTCGCAGGAACCTAACGAAGAACTTCTGCGCCTAAAGAGCAACACATTTCCATTGTTCGCACTCTGTGGATCCAAATACAGTGGTACCCCAACTTACGCAATTAATCTGTGCCAAGAGCAAAAACTTTGTTACAGAGCGTTTGTTTAGTTTGCCCTTTGGCAGGTGTTTATTAAGGTACAGTAAATAGTGACACAGCGGACGATCTCAGATGAATGATTATCGTCAATTTCCGGATTACATGACGTCATTTTAAGATGGTGGCTCTATTTGGCAACATGTGTGACGCCAACGTGAGAGAAAAAAAAAAAACATTGCCATTCTGGGAGAATACAAGTTTTTCTTGTCTTTGGGAAGCAAGATAAAGTAGTTCTCTAAAACAAACTACCATTTTTGTTGTATTTTGTTTATTGGCCGTCCAAAGAAGATTAAACAACTATTTTACACAGGTCTGGACTCTCATCTCCATGCACGATAGCAGTAAGAAAAAGATGCGTTCCTTTCGTATAGCAAAAAAAATTGGTACTCGGGACGACGTGTTTGCGGCGATGCATTTCGTTACTCTGGATTTTTGTTATGTTGGACATGTGTGCGTCGGAGTACTACAGTACAATCACGGTTTGTGTGTTTGTAGTGTTACCTGACAAACGAGTGAGCGTTGGGTGGCGATGGAGGAACCTCCGTGTCGTCCAGATACTGCTGACCGTCTCCGTACGCGTAGAAGCGCGGAGAGACCATCGGGTCGCTGTCTTCCTCCAGGAGCTGACGAATCAGCTTTCCGCCGACGTGAGGCGAGACACGGGCTTCCTCGCGGTCCATGCTTTCTCTATGCCATGACGAGTAGGCCGGCACCGGTTCTGTAAAGCAGAAACACACACGTCATGACAACACACTCCTTGTCTGATGGGGCTAAAAATAGCAGGTAAATAACAGCACAGCATGTTTTAATTTCACAAGTCGCTAAGGAGATAAGCCTGGAGATCTGTGTTGATACACCGCCATGGCCAGACCTTTGTGTACATATCAAATTTTAACCAGTCTGATAGCTCATTGGCCTTGACAACATTTCGTTCAACTCTGAATTGTCCGGCGTGTCTTGAAGTGCACATTGTGTGCTATTAATCAAACACGGGAACGTGTCGTAATGCCCTGCTGTTGTTTTCGCCCCAGTGCGGTTCCTGCAAAGTGACCTGTGGAACTTGGCATGAACCATCCAACTCGATCTTATCTATTGTTATAAAGCTGATAGCAGCAAAATCACATGCACTGATGTTTGAATTTGGAAGGTCGATACAGGTTGACACCATTATAGAGGTTGAAAATTTTGGAAAAATTTACAATTTGGGACTTACGATTCAAGGAAGTAAATAATAAATGGCTTTCCGGTTCGATGGAAAACGGGCTTCCTGGATTTTTGGATGCCACTCGCAAGCCACTGCACATGTTACTTAAATGGTAAACAACTGAATTTACACAACAAACCATTTACTGTATGACACGATGTTACTGCAAACTCAACCAAAAACACACTTGTTGACCTGTCAGGTTAAAACAAAAGAAATGAAGAAATGTGACGCTGTGTGATTGTACAGTAATTTAAGAGATTGAGAGAACAAAAACATACTATTATTTTCTGACCATTTGGTGCACCAATAAAAAGAATCTATCCATCAATTTTCTACCACTTACTCCACTTCTGGAGTAATCCCATCAACTGTGAATTTGTGGCCAACCATTAATACATATCTACCGTAATTGCGTAATTTTTTTCGTTGTTTCTGGATAAATAATTAACTTTTTAACATGTTTTAGGACTTCAAGTGACTTCAAAGTTACGGTAAATATTTGTCAGTAAATGAATTGACTGTACAAAATCCTAAATATTGTGCTGCACTAGTTCATGTACGTCATGTTGCGGTCACCGAGTGCTAATTGTTGATCGTGTCTGTGTTTTGTGGTAACTTGGGTGGTTTTCTATGTAAACAGGCCAATCACACGGCTGTATATTGGTATATGCATTATAAACATCGGCAGACTTAAGTCAAACATCTCAGAACGGCCAAACACCCGATTGTCTTGTTTTAAGGGTAAACTCTCAGAGTGAGTCCTTGATTACGGTTTTCAAAATTAGATATTTGGACTAGTACAAAACGATAAAAATTAAAATAAAATAACACAGGCACATTGAGTGATTTACTTAAAACGCGCTATTCACTCAAAACTTTATCCCGACTGATCCTGTGCGGCTTAAGTCCCTCGGTTCTGTGCGATTTTTGAGTCATGTGTTGGAGTGAACGGATCCGGTTGAACTCGGGAGCACTTGAAGCCATTTTGTTGAGCAAAACGCAACCAAACCGCCACAAAATGGCCTTTCACTTCAAACTCTCACCAAAAAAAGAGGCGTGCAACTCAACGGGTTATTGCAAACATAAATAAAAGCAGTTATTACTGTGTCCAGGAACCGTGCGAGCTGGGCTCATGCCAGTTTGGGTTTTGTGTTTAATGGGAATTTCCATGCAGCGTTTAAAGGTCAGCGAAGAAAAATGGGTCTCCTGAATATCAGGGTTGGAGAAGATCAGCCCTTACCATCGCTGTGACTTGATTTTAAAAGGCTTTTGAAATCAAGAAAAGGTGCTGGGAAGAAACACGAATCTGAAACAAAACAAGGAGAGATGACCAGGCAGAAAGAGTCGGGTGTTTTTCACAGTGGTCTCTGCGATCACATGGCTTGAGACCGCGGGCATCACAACTGACGAACATATGGGTAAACCGCTGCCTCCTGGCACCACACTGGGCCACCGCAATGGGATTTGGCACAGACGGCAGTGGGACAAAGGTCTGGTCGCTCAGGGTTACATACTGTCCTCTAAGCTACTGTATTTTACATCTCTAGGAAACATGTGAAAATAATTACAGACTTAGTGGAACTATGTGCAATCCTATGGGATTTACAACCTTTAGCTAGGGATTTGTATCATATCCTTTAATGAAATCAATGCTTTTTTAATGCTAAAACGTAGGGGGGAAAACAGAGCGCTGTGGTCTAAAATGTTCTAGAACTAATAATATGCTTTGAAAAATATAATACTGTATTAAAAGAAAATATAATTCTACTAAATTAAACAAAAATTATATATATATATGAATTCTAATTTAATATAATTCTGCTTAATCAAAAAAAAACAAACAAACAAACATTATCATGTGTATTATATATATGCAAACATGTGTTTACATATTTTCCTTTGTACTTTTAAAACAGAGTATGAGTTGAATACCAAGTATCTGAAACAAAATTGCAAAAAAAAAAATCTAAATACCATGAGATACATAATTTGATCATTTTGTCATGGAGCTCAACGTTCTAGGGATGTGCACAACCACACTGTTTCTCAATAAACAAAATTGTGCTGCTGTTTGAATCAGATTAGTGTGAAGATGAACAAATTGTGCCATGAGTTGCTTAAAACTTTCGCTAGAGGGCGTGTGTGAGCAAATGCGTAATACGGGACAAAACTGCTAAGTCCATCTGCACAAAATTAATTATAATAAAAAGTTAAATATGCATCAACCTGGCAACCCACACAGCAGGCAAAATACATACATACCACTCATCTGCGCCAAAAAGTGAAAGAAAGCGTTGTTGTCCTTAATGATAAAAAGGGGTGTGTTGAACGTGTTTTCACAAGTCTAGCCGATGCAGCATGGCTGGGAAAGGAAACAGGAAGGTCTGACGGATCCGAGAGTGGCGTGCTCAGCTAGTTTAAAAGGTTTAGCTCCGACGTGCACATAGCAACAGCATGCAGACTCAGGAATTTAACCCTTCTCGCCTTTAACTTCTCAGTTACTCAGACTATACACGTCCACTTGTGGAGCCAAACGTCTGCATGACGCTTGACTCGTTCCCCCCCAACCCCCACCCCAAACAACATCAGACCCGATGAAAACGGCAATATGGAAATATGTCAAGTCTCTGTGGTATTACGCAGCATCCAACGGCGAAGCACGTAGCAGCAAAAAGCTGCACAAAAAACAACCAGAGAGCTTTCAGTGGTGTGTTTGTGTGTTTACAAACATTGCATTCTGGGAAACAAAAAGCTAAAAAAAAAAAGGTGGGAAAACAAAACCCACACAACCACAGTCAGATCTGCTTGACAAACTCCCACTGGCATTCACGACTCATTCTCAGGGGCTTTCACACAGGAACCAAAACAAGCCCCATCAGTGTTTGCTCTCAACATCCATACGCAGAAATGTAGCATCACTGCCACAGCGTCTGCGACAGCACCGTGAGAACTTCTGGTCTTCTGTGAGGCGACCACAACATGCCTGACTTGCTGGAGCACATGTGAAGACAATGTGGCCCAAACAGGCTTCCAGCAGCCGCCCATGTGCACGCAAAGTAGGAAACTCTGATTAAAAAAGCCCACTGACCTGCCCAGTTGCTGTCGTCGGTCAGAGCGGACAGGTCCAGGCGCGGGACGTCGTCGCACGGCTCTGCGCCACTAAGAGCCTCCAGGATCTTCATGGCAGGCGTCTAGCAGAGAACAGAAGGAAGGATAAACACCAACTACACCAGAGTGGGGGGCAGTGCGCTTCTTAAGTTGAGCAATACCCTGCGTACGCCTTCCCCCATCTACTTACAGGTTGGGAGGAGGCATGGGGTGGAGCTATGGGACAAACCCCTGCCTTTTGATTGGCTGGCAGGCTGTGTTTATTTCTCTGTGGGTGTGGTCAGTCAAACTTTTTTTTTTCCCCTCAGCTCCCACCCCTCCCTTTAGCCCCCAACTGTTGTCCTGTGCCTTTGAGCAGCTGTGTGTCCCAGTAGCCGAGGAAATCGGAGACGGACAGAAAGGGCGGGGGGACAGGGGACAGAGAGCGAACATGTCCAGCACGCCCGGCACGCAGAATCCCCTTCCCTACCTTTGTACTTGGACATTCACTCTTCTGTCATTGTCAATGAGGATCAATCGCGCCAGACCGGGCACGCAGTGTGGAACGTGCCGCTAAGTCGCTCGCTTTTACTGCAGGTTTCCGGCGCTGGAGTGGTGGGGCTTCGGTCGGGGTCTATTTTTAGAAGCAGGTTGAGTTTTTCCCCTCGCCTTCTGCTTTTCCGTGCCCCACATTGCGGATGGTATGACAAAAAGTCCGGCTATGAGAGGTGTAATCTAAACGCAGGGTATATTGTTAATAAGGCGCTAGGCTTACTCACGCTAAAGCCGCCGGATTTGAAGAGCGCTTTGGCTGTTGCAGACATGTTATTTCTGGAGACGTGATTTTTTATTCAAGCACATCATGGTCTAAAAACTGCCAATGGGGATTTAATAATGCTGCGCTCATTTTCTTGTGCTCTATGCCAGTGGTGAGCAACCTTTTCTGATTTGGGGGTCATACTTGACCGCGGTGAATATTAGGTCTACCGTGACTGCGATAAATCAATGTGAATGGATAAAATGAGTCTAGATGTCGGTCTGCAGTTGTTGTTCAGAAAGCAGTTTTAAGATGTTTGGGTCAAGATCTGTCTTTGAGTATCACAGAATCAAGATGATTGTGTGTCTTCGCCAACAGCATAGCTAATTTCAGATCTTTCACAAATTTGAAAAGTTCAGCAAAAGAAAACGGAAATATTCCTGATTTTCTCCAAGAAGGTTGTCTGCGGATGAAAGTTATCCTAATATGAGCGCACAGCCATACCTCCTAATAAACTAATATAACACATGTTCTGGGCTTGTAGTATCGTACAGTAAAATATACAAATGTACTAAACAAATTCTCCATCAATACAGTAAAAAATACAGCAATAATTTACACTCCACAGAGATTTGCCACTGGCCTTCAACCTGAGCCATTTAAATACAGATTTATGTCAGGATATGACACAATGAAACAACTAAAAGTGCTCGACAATAAACGTGCTAACAAAGGTACACGTGATAAGAGAATGTTACGAGGAAAAGTGTTGTAAAAATAACTGTGCACGTTCAAAGGCTGATCATCCTGGTTTTCGTCACCTTGTAAACAATCAGAATTAGGAGACGCCGTTAATCCCAGACGCGGCAAACAATGAATCTCACAATGACCCGTTCTGTCACCGAGGTGATGTACTGTTGTCTAAGAAAAGCACTTTATCATCTACTTTCTCATCTTACATTGATTACGGTGTTTAATTACTTTACAAGTTATTTTAAACTTAAAGGTGGGTGCACCATTTATGGCATATTTGCCGCATGATATGATGTGTGACGGCAAAACAAAGTCATTTTGGGTACGTGTGTGTTAACTGTCATTTAGTCGCTAACACTGATATATAGTCAGGCATGAGAAAATAACAGTTTGCTGCTGGGATCCAACCACACAGCGCCTGTTTTCCAAGAGTTTATGGCCACCGGAAAAGATGAGCGACAATATAGAGGCCTTGCACAGAATATCTTGCTTTTAAAATTAGCATGAAATGTTTTTTCCAGAGAAGCTTTTAGAGGTAATTGTCTTGCTTCTGAGGGTCGAGAGGTGTGCAGAGGCCGACGTGAAACAAGAGTGTGTTTACAGGGCGAACGGAAAGCTGATGTATATACAACATCCACAGGCTCATGATTAACCGATGACGAAAACGACTTGTTAAGCCGAGCAGTGGAAGTCAGTTGACTTAGATCAACGGGCTTTCAGCAGATTTGCAGCCTTCACATGATGCCTGTCCTAGAAAAACACGGTCCAGAATTTCTAATCATGGGCAATCAGCAGTAAACAATTCATCAGATAATCTGCTTGTCATCACTCGTTTACGCCATGATCAAAACCGTGACGACTAATGGGATTATGCCGCTGGTTACTGATGGGATTGAAGCTGTGATGGTTGAAAAATAAATGCAGCAAGAAGCAGGAATAACTAATGGAATATAAGCCATTATTTGAAAGAAATGATTAAAAAAAATTGCATAATTATTAAATATTTAAAAAAGCAAATACAAATAATTTACGTAAACAAAATGACGTGTAAATAAAAAGTTTTGCATATTTCTAATTTAAAGTAATTTCACAACATTGTGAAATGACATATTTATAAAAACATACTGGAAAACATTACCTGAATATATTTCACGATAATATCTGCTTTGTAATAATATTGTGGTAATATTATTTTAAATATGACTTGCTGGAAAAATGTTTAAAAAAAAAAAACATTTTGTTTGCCCACCTTAAAATGTACGGTTATATACATTTAATTAAAAAAAATTATTTAAATCAAGTGTGTTTGTGTGTGTGTCTGAAGGGTTGTTAGGGATTTTAATCCATTCAATAAAAATAACTTGGTAAAATTTTGATAAACTGCAACTGAGCAGGCATCATGAAACAACATATAACAAAGAAAAATCACGACAAAAAAAAAAATAATCGGGAAAGTGAAATGTGATTGGTTGGAAGTTGTGGTCTGGACATGAATATTAAAGTGTTACGTCTTTCCTCACAAACCCACTCTAATCAGCTGTCAGCATCAAGGAAATAGGAAGCGCTTTTACCACAATGCATGGGTGCGTGTCACAGCAGAGTACAAGGTGTTCCGCACGTCGGAGCGAACAAGTTCATGCGACACACTGATTCCACATGTATGTCACTCCGGTGACACCACACGGGTCACTGTTTAAACAAAGATTTCAGAGCATCCAAGACGACTAGGAACTACACTTGAGTTTGAGCCAAACTGCTCAATTTCTCATCTACCCCCGATTCCTTTGATTAGACTTGCGTTTTAAACCAGGAAATGTTTTCATCTAGAACAAGTGACTTTATAAGATACGACACGGCAATAGCATTTAACTTTACAGGAAGTCATTCATTTTGAACGACAGGTCGCAGCAGGTCAAGTGGCGTTCCTGTTGAATTCTTTTCTATGGTAATGAGTTGTGACGCAGAGTGCAGCAGCCAATCAGAATGTAGATGTCCCCTGCCAGCAGTGGGAGTTGGACCTGCCAACCAAGTGTTGCAGGTTCAAATCCCAGTTCGGTGGGTTTCACAACTGAGTGTCCTTGGACTAGATTCTGTAACACAACTTAAGACTGCCCACTGCTCCGTGATTGTGTTTGTTCACTTCACTGGATGATTAAATGCCAAGTACAATTTCGATACCTATTGGCCAAATTGACTGACTTGACTATTTACTTTAAAGACATCTCCTTTAAGCATCCCTCTCCTCTAGTCATGCTGAAATTAGAACAGTACTTGACTCTTTCTACAGAGGGAAAGTACTGGATTTGGTGAGAATATACGGTAACGCATTAAAGTTACAAATCTATTTTTTTATTATATGTAAGAGACATAATACAGGCCCACAGGTAAACCGCATGCTGATGGCACACTGGCACTTAACACTCCCTCGATGCCCAGATGGCACGACAGCAGGAGTGGTGGTTCAACAAATCCAGGATGTTCTCGCAATAACTGTTTGGATACATGACGGCTTTTTCTGATCCTTATATCCGAAAGTCTGATAGTGCAGATCAAATTATGGGAGAATGAGTGTGTTTCAGTGCAAATGTATGCAGGCCTTCTTCACAGTCGCTAATACAACAAATCTATAATTAAATAATGATTTTTGTCTCACCTGTATCACCTCCATTTTCTTTAGATGGTTTTCCCTAGACAACACAACCACAAAATTTAAAAGGAACATGCATCTGTCACAAAACGTTCAGTTTAAGTTTTAATCTTGAATCAATAATGTACTTTTTTTTAATTTGCTGTACTTACCAGTTTTCTGATAACATGGTGTTTGCAGTGGCATTTTCTTCGTGAATCCCAATCGGCACTTCGTATTCCATTAGCTAGAATTTACAAGTTAAAATGTTTATTTAGTTTAATTGGTGAATATTTGTTCATGGGTTTTTTATCTGAACTTGGTTTTAATCTAAAATATGTGATTAGCATAAATTAACTATGCTTATAATTTAGCTGTAATAGAGCATTGTGCCATTTTTTTAAGTAGATTTAAATTATACCATACAATTTATTTTCAAGGTGTTATCAGACAAAACTTTATCTCGGTGTTTAACCAGCAATCACGAGTGATTTCATATTACCATTGTGAGTCTAACGTGCGTCAGCGGCGGTGTGCCAGGAAAAGCCAAATATTATTATGGTTTCTGCCCAAATGTCATCATAACACAAACATACAACTAACATGAGACGACCATGTTTTGGCCAAAACACTGATGATAAATACACGTTCTGCTTAGCAAAACAAAGTGCAACATGTGGCGCTTTAAGCAAACATTAGGGATTTGAAGGTAATTAGCCGTCAGGTGCTTGCATCACTTTCATATTTAAAAATTCATATTTGGTTGTTGAGATGTGATTGTTCGAAACAACAGTATTGCGAAAGATGGTCTACTGTCAGCCTAAGTTAAATAATCAATGACTTATTTAACATTCAAGAACGCTATAACTAGTGAAACAGGAGAAGGTCAATACTGCTGGCAAATCTATACTGAATGGTAGAAAGGAAGAATAATGGATGCATGGGTGGATGAATTGATGGATAATTGCACAATAACACAGAATATTTAGAAAAATTTATAATAATTTTATTAATACTTTTTTTATAAACAATTTATTTAATATTTAATATAATTAATAATAATAATAATAGAAACATGTTTTTGTGTGTGAAAACATTGCAAAATTGCTGCAATACAATGTTTTCAGTTTCAGATAACATTAATTTTCATGCACATAAAAAGACTAAATAATAATATCGGAGTTTCATCCAGACAGACGGCAAGAAGGACATGATGATAACGGTAAGAAAAAGATTACAGAAACTTACATTAGAGGCGTCCTGGTTTCTGCACCACTCGCTCAACGTGGGAGTGTGTTTGGGCTTCCTGCTTCTGTGACCCTCGTGTGGCAGCGGCTGAGGGCTCTCGTCCTCCTCTGTGACCTTCACGCCAGAAGACGGGATGTTCTCTTTATCACCTCCGACCCTGAGAAAAACAAATTCACTTTCAGGCACCATAGAAGGAAAAACTTCATGGATAGGACTTAATGTGCTTGATCAGAAGAACTGAGCAGAACTGAACAAGACCCTGTGACCGTTCCTCTACTTAAAGCGATGCTTTATTTACATCTGTCTCTTAAGAAGGTCCAGATCTTTTGTTTCTGGAGTCCAGAAGATTTATTTAATGTTTTCGGTGTCATAGTTTGCTCATGGTAATGCTTGCAGTCAACAGGATTAGTTAAGTCGCTTAAGCACCCAAGTCACAGGAGACTCACCTTCATCAGCAACACATTAGTAAAACGCTGTAATGATTCCAGTACAGAGTTTGCTCCATTAAAAAAAAACATTTTTATACAAGATATGTGTTGGGAATTTATAAAAATCATCATTAGTCAAATATTCTCAATAAAGCAACCCCAAGAATGAATGTCACTTCACTGTTTGTCTCCTTACACTGGTTACCAGTTGCTGCTAGGGTCAAGATTAAAGCTTTAACTTTGACCTTCAACACGATTACTTGTACTGCACCGTTTTCTCTAGATACTCTCTAGAACACGAATATTCTCTCTCTGGTCAACTACAACCAGAGAACAAACAGCGCTAGCAGTTCCTCTACGTAGTTCCTCTTTCAACTTACTAACTCGCAACAAGAAAAAACTATCTGTGAGTTCACCGACTGTCATGATCTTCTGTTCTGGTGTTTTTCACGCTACAGAATTTACTGTGTTTGTATGACAAATTCCTGCTATTCGTTTTGTAAGTCGCTTTGGATAAAAATGTCTGCAAAACTACGGTAAAATAAAGACAACTTGCCAACTTCACACAGAAATTCCCAGAATTAACCTCAACCTCAGTTTCAATCTGCTGTGATCCTACAACTTAATAATTAACACTAATAAAACTATTATGGCGCCGCCGAATTCATGCTCATGCAATCATCTGTGATAAATATTTTATCTGTTCAACATGTCAAACTAAAATTTCAGATATTTTTTACTAGACAAATTGTCATGTTTTTATGTACACTGAATATGTACCCAATGTTTGGGTTCTACTGTTTTTGAAAACTGCTAAATGTGTATTAATTTTACAATGAAGCTGCATTAAAACAGTATTTGTTGCATTGTAGTGATACCTAATTGCCAACTTATAAGAACACAATATCTCAGCAATTAGAATTTAAATCACAGTAAACCTGATTATCAGTCCATTCTAAAAGACGATCTGTTAATGAATGCAAACTATTTTGATGCAAATCTGAAATAATGAAATCACTTCAAGACAATAGTTTGTGGTGATGAGCTTTTGCTGTAAACGCTGTTGTATTTCAGGAGAAACCTGCTCTTACCTGGAGTTCTCCATCTGGTCTCGTAGGTGTCTCCTCCTTTCTCGTGCTGATGACACTGGTGATAAAAGGCGATGCGTCGGCTTCGGGACCTCTGAACTTTGACCTGCGTGTCTGCGCGTGGTAAAGAGATGCTGCTCCACTGCAGAGCGGATGGTCTTCTCCAGCAATCTACACAGAAGCAAGAGAAAGACACATCAGTGGTCGATGCTAATTGCTTTAATCACATGAATAATGTAGGTCGATTCAGATGACAATTATCCTGCAGTGGTGAAACTATAAATGTATATTGAAATATAAAAGTTTATATAACATCACGTTGAATCTCAGCCATCACACTCACAGTGTTAAGTCCGGTCTGTAGTGTCCTGGACACATCTGTGAGCTGAAATACATAAAGACAACCATTCTGAGCAAGATTCTCAAAAATGAAAACATTTCTGTCTCAAACATGTTCACAAGTTAGAATATGAAAGATTGAGGAAAAAAAGACCAATTGAAAAAAGTTGATAATTGGTGCTGGCAAACACGAAACACGAGTAGAAACAACAAATGGGTGGATAAACTAAAAATACGGCAAAAAAACGATGGAGATATTGATAGTGTGAATAAAAAAAAAGAATGAAATTAAAATGGATGAAATAAAGAATGCCAAGCATAAGGAAGAAAAAAAGATGAAAAAAAAAAGTTAAAAAAAGTTAAAGAAAAAAGAAAATTATACAGGAAAAAAAGAATAGATTATAAAAACTATGGGTAATTTCTACCTAAAAGAGAGAGGGTTTGCTTTTTGGCCATGATGAAATGAATAAGAGCCAGAAAACCAGTCAACTTCTAAAATAGCAGAATTATGAGTATGAAGAGAACAGCACACTCAGGGTCGTGGCTAGTTAACCGCTATTAAAACACGTTTCTTCATAGCGTGCCGTATTAAAAAAACCTTGGATCATTGGATCATAAATGTAAACACGTTTAAAGGCAGACAGGAATAACCCGGTGAGGAAAGCAGTGATGGGAGTTGATCTGACGGCCGCTACCAGCTTTACATAACTTGGCGTTCGCAGGGTGCGATCCAAGACACGAGCGCTGAAGCCATCAGAAGAGGCTATAAAACCCGCCGCGAAGGAAGTCTTTGCGTAACTCTTACCCGAGACATTCCTTCCATTCTCACATCTCATATTAATGATAGTGTCTCTGCCATCCATAGATTTGATCACAATGAGATTTTTAATTGAAGATTACAGTAGTGAATACACTTTTAAAATAAGTCATTTAAATCAACAAAGTCAATGAAATCATATAAAATAAGAATTCTAAGGAGCGATACACTCAGCGATACACGAAACACAGACACACTCTCACTCACAGATCAGAACTAATCTATTACAATTATTGTAGAAAAAAAACAACAATTCATAACTACAATAACAATTAAGAATTCATCAGTTATTAATTTATAACAATATTGTAATTTATAACAATTTGTAATTTATGCCTTTCAACAACTTTACCGATGTTTACAGTAAAGTAGGATACATACATTTTTTCTCCGCTGTGTACAATTATTATTCTGTGTGTATGTACACGGTCAACACGCAAATGTATACTGTAATTACATAAATTTATGTAATTATTTAAATTTATTTTGCCTAAGTTCTGTTTACGCAGACATTCTAGAATGATCCATAATGCCACTAAACTGAAAACATGCTACTATTGTGTCTTTCTTTGAAATACAAATACTGATAAGAGGTTTGATATCGCTCACAGGCTGCCCGTCACGTTATCTGGACTCGAGCACACACTGGTTTAAGGCTGTCAGCTCATATTCATGGATGAAATGCATTCTCAGCTCTGGTGGCAGAGGGAGCATTAGCGTCCAGCGGGCAAGCGAGATGGTGTAAACATGAGAAATGTGTGAAGGGTCAGTTGCTATGGTACAAGAAGAGACCTGAGCTGATGCAATGAGTCAACACATGAAGTGAGAGAAAACAAGCAGAAGAGATGCGTCAAGTATGAATGCTTTGTGTTACGTAAAAGCTTTGTAAGCAGAATCAAAGTTGGATTCGTACATATATATTTGTAAGTTTTAGATTTTTTTATATCTTTCTATTTATATTACACTGATTTTGAAATAATGTACATTTAATGTACAATAATGTACACCTAAAATAGATTTATACATTTGTATACACATGTATTGAAAAGTATAACATTAATAAATAATTTAAAAGAACAATAATTTAAATATCATACTTTGAATATGTGATAGTATATATGAAAATAGTTCGTTTAAATTTTTTTTTTAATATATTCTTGTGTTCGTAAAAAAAATGTTTTTTTTTTTCGCACACATTTGCATCTCATACGCATTACTGACTAGATTATTGTTAAATTTAAAAACAAGTATTGAGGCATTTCACTTAACCTTTAAATTATACATGCTTTTGCTGTTGTTTTATAATAACATTTTTGCTGTAATAATGCATCTTCAAAATAAGAACCTTTGATCTTCACATTTTAGTTTGAATTTTAGTAAAAACAAAACAAATAATAAGATAATTAAATACTGTACATTCTGTGCAAAACAGACTTGAGATTTGATGAATGGAATATAGACGGATGTAAAGACAGACAGACAGACAGACCGATGAATGAATGGATGGATGGATGGATCGAATGATGAATGGATGAAATGTTTAATAGCTGAATGAACAGACAGGCTACCAAGTTGAAGAATGATGTGGTAATGGGTTACATGTGTAGGGAGCAACACAGCGAAAACAGAATGAAAGGAGCAGAGAAAACGAGGGGGTCCTACCTAATGAAAAAAGGAGATATTGGTCGCTCGTCTTCATAGAAGCTGAAAAAAAGAAACATAAATTAATCAGGGGTCATTCTGAATAAACAGCTCAATACAAACACAACAGGCTTCAGCCTGGGAAAATAACTGTGTGTGTTGGTGCACATGGCCTGAGTGTCGCATTGTCTTTCACACAATGTCCATCTAGCGCAGCAGTTCAGGCCTTTTGTGTCACCCGTCTTTAGCTGTAACTACAGCCGCATGCGTACAGTCTCTAAAAAATAAGGTGCTAATGAACCTCGGCCCGAAGAGAAGCCATTTCTAGCACGTCTATCTGTGCTTCAGAAGAAGAATCTATATATAATTATTACTAAAATTACTATATTAGCACTAAATTATTTAATAAATCATTTATCATTATCATTTGTTAAATTATATTTATTAATTATAATTTAAAAAATTATTTATTAAATAACTAATCTAAAATTATAGGCATTCAAGCTAAAATCAAAAGAAACACAATATCCAAATGATATAAAAAAGATTTGGAAAAAATAGGAAAGAAGTATTACTCAATAAATTTAATAAATATTGGAAACAATAGTACTTTTATACAAAACTACTTACTTATTTTATTTTGCAAATACTGTACCCACAAGGAAAAATATACCTTTTATTATTATTATTATTATTTAATTTAACACATTTAAATGTATTTAATGTAACAATATATATATATATATAAATATATATATATATATATATATATTATACAATAAATCAGATTTATAATTGTTGAATGCTGAAACTACATGCTGAAACTACGATGAATTAAGTGACAATAAAAAGCAGATATCATTGAAAGATCCAAAGAGTCGGCACAAAACACTCGTACGTGCAACATTGCACAAACATTGCTGTAAAATGTCATAAAGAAAGTAAATAATCAGAGTGTTGGGCACACTAAATTCCAAAAGAAGGGATTTCATACGGAAAAAAAGAGAACAAAGTCCTTTTGGCATTGACAATGTGTGAGGCACATGACTTCCCAACAAACTTCTCGAGTAAGCTGGCATAAAAAAAATGACGTTTCACACTTTTGTTGTGAAACAAAAACAAAACAACAACAATCACAAATAGGTCGAGAAGTAGGACTTCTCATTAAAATTGCATAAGCTTTTTGAGCATTTTGAGTTGAATTTATGAATGAGTTGGTGGGGGTATATTGGCATTTTTGCCCGTTTATAAACCAATACGTTTCTCAGGCTGTAATTCAGTCTGACAAGGGCATTAAAACGATGACTGTCGTCATGAATTACAGAACGGAAATCCTTCTAAGCCACCACCTCTTTGCAAACAACACAGCCTTTTAACTAGGCTTTTGTGCCTTCAGAAAGAATGGAAAAGTACCACATTAAACAACAACTGAGAAGTATTTACACATGACAGACGACCATATACGTAAATGCTACTTGCTTGACCGATGTAAAACATTTACACTGGCACACTGAGTCATTCAATAACCATAGATTGTCATTTTTAACTTGATCATTAAAATCATTAAAACCACACTTTCATACTTCAGTAGATTGAAAAACAAAAAGGATGGACACAAAAACACTGTGTATTAGACAAAAAAAAAAAACTTTAAAGTGCAGGAATTACTGAATTGAGGGAATAGAACTAAACGTCCTAGTTAATTTTACTGCACAGTTATTGTTTATTTGACCGAGCAGTTAATGTTTCAGGAATTGTTCTGTCATTGCAGAGTTTAGTTTTCATATATCAAACTGTTTTTCATTCAATTATATAGATAGATAAGATTGTGGGGGAAAATCTATTTCCATTCATTATACTGTAGAGGCTTTTTGTATGATTGTTATGCATAGTATCATCACATGAATAATTCATTCCATGAACTGTTAAAGTTGTAGTTTCATTCATTTTAAATTAATTCCCTGAGTGTTGTGTGTTTTTCATTTTTCTGTTTAGTAGACAACTTATGCTTTAAATCTCAATTCAAAAGTTTACAAGACACAAATAGTCTTCACTTTATATAGTCATATTGCAACAATGAAAAACACATGAATGATAGAGTGATAAAGACAGACAGATGACTGGAATGGATATGTAACAATTAACAAACATATGAATGATACATAGATACGTAGATGGATGCTGAACAGACGGCCAGATGGATGGAACGAACAGTGTTTATCTCAGTGTTACCTTTTGGTTTAAAATTTGAAACCTGCAACCTTCCAAGTCCGACTAACTGTTGGTCACAACTGCTATACAAAATGTGCTGATCGTAGTCTCCTCGTATTGCAGTGTAAAACTGAGCTATTGCTGGTGGGCACTAAATCTGCCATTTCAAAGGCTACCACTTTTGCCCTGTCGCTAGACAGCTCTGAGGTGTACCCCTCCCCCTATGTTAAAACCCTAGGTGTCATCCTCGACAGCTCACTATCATTTCAACCTCATGTCAACAATATCACCAGATCGGCTTACTTCCAACTCCGCAACATCTCCCGTCTGCGCCATTCCCTCACCCCCCACTCAGCAGAAATCCTGGTCCACAGTCTGGTCACCTCACGCCTCGACTACTGCAACTCCCTCCTCTTCGGCCTACCCAAAAAAACCACTCAGAAACTACAACTGGTCCAGAACTCCGCTGCTCGCATCATCTGCCGAATTCCTTCCTCTGCCCACATCACCCCGATCCTGCAACATCTCCACTGGCTTCCTGTACAGCACAGAATCAGCTTCAAAATTCTGGTTCTCACCTTTAAAGCCATCCACAACCTCGCCCCACCATATCTCTCTGACCTCATTCATATTGCCACATCCACTCGCACCCTAAGATCTTCTTCCTCAATCACACTATCCGTTCCTCCTACCCGCTTGAGCACCATGGGGAGTCGAGCCTTTAGTCGGTCTGCCCCTGCCCTTTGGAACTCTCTCCCCCCTCACATCAGGAACTCAGAAACACTAACCACTTTCATGGCAGCCCTCAAGACCCACTTGTTCAAACTGGCTTATTCACTCTAAATGTTCTTTAGTTCTCCTGTTTACTGTATATGTCTTCTAGTTATTTCTGTTTTGTAAAGCGTCCTTGAGTGTCCAGAAAGGCGCTAGAAATCGAAAATATTATTATTATTATTATTATTATTGCTTTTTATTCCAGACAGCATTGCATAAGACAACTGGACATAAACAGTCCTTTATTGACATACCCGTGTGTCTTGTGCATCGTGTAAACTACAAATTTAATTCTGGATGAGTGATTTCATC
Organism: Paedocypris micromegethes; assembly: GCA_028031935.1. Lineage (NCBI taxonomy): Eukaryota > Metazoa > Chordata > Actinopteri > Cypriniformes > Paedocypris > Paedocypris micromegethes. Next base: position 15,189,688 of record CM051499.1, read on the forward strand.
TCATTACCACTGAAACCAATAATGTTAACAGTGATTCATTACTACATTTATTTATTCAAAGATCTATTTTTGTCTATAGTAAAAAAAAATAAAAAGAACAAGACGAGGCCATCGGAAGCCGTATCATTCATACCTAACTTTCACATTTCAAGTAAACTTGTGTGGAACATAATTCAGCAAAAGTATCAACATAGTTGTACTTTTAGGATTTGATGATGAGAATAAATATCATTATTGGGATTACTGACCCGCTGAAAGTCTCTTTGACTATGCTTGGTCTGTTGTCCGTTGGCTTCATGCAGTCAGAACCAGGGATTCCGCTTTGATCTGGACTGTGCGGAGGAAATGAAGATGTTCTGGGACTGCCGGAATGAGCCGGCTGAGGAAAAGATCTCGGTGCCGGCTCAGTCTTCGCCTTCTTCACCTGAAATACAATACAACCCTGTGAAACTCCAAAAAGATTGGCTGACAAACAAGCTTGATTTATTTACAGCTTACCTTGCTGAACAAGAGAGGCTGCACATGGCGAAAACCATTTGAAAAAGTGGAATAGGAGAAAAATCTCACCCAAACAACAGCCCTGTCACTTTCAGCTTGCGTCATTGTACTAATTTATGTTAAGAACGCAATTACAGCTGTGAAACAGCTATTATTAGTTTTAAAAAGTAGAAAGAATGAAAAATAAGAGTAGCATCATCCCCGTTCATAGCAAAAATTCCAACCCGGACAAAACTCACAGCATCAACCCTTTGATTGATTTCAAACACAAATGGGACAACCAATCGTCATCCCAACAAAGTTCACACAAACACATTAGATCTGGTGTCAATTTAACACGACACAAAAGCTTCAATGGGACAAGATTGATTTTACACTCACTTAATTAGAAAAGGGCAATAGCCCAAACCAAACGCACAGGAAAAGTAAAAAGGATCCTAGTGATCAATGTGTGCGTGGGACCCATTTCAGCTCTGGATTTAAACATCAATGCGTTAATGTGTTAATGATGCAAAACACACTGGAAAATCGCTTCCATATTGAGTTTCGCATTAACCGCTTTCGACCGACTGTTTATGGGGAGGTCAAAGAGCCAGGCCAAAGCACAGGACGCAATGTGACGTTCTATAAAAAAATTATGAAGCTTATGAAACTTATGAAGTTTCACCATCATGCTTTTCACACCAATTGAAAATCAGACAAAGATTATCGGCACGATTTGGTAGATTTTCTGCAAATGTCTTCAATACAAAACAGCAGGACAGTTGCCAGGTCTGGTCAAAACTAAACATGAAATTTGTACTCTGCGTTTAACTTATACAACCAGTGAAATATATATACACTTCAGTCTGGAATTCAAAGCCGCAACCTTCCCTATTCCCCTAAGTCCAAATCTCTAACCATTTGGTCATAACCGACCATTTTACACATGTTCAAGTTCTGAGCATTTGTAAGGCACTTTTCGCAGTTTTAACTATGGATGTGTTTGTTACCTTCTTCTTTCTTGGCAAAGGTACAGGGTTGTGTGGACTGGATTCACTTTCTCTTGAGCGCTCTGGATTGTCTGTCTGGCACTGAGGGTCCTGCAGAAAAAGAATCAGTAGCTGTTTATATGGACTCAAACTGGTCGAGAAATGCGGAAAGAACTTTTACATAAAAGCACGTCAATTGGAAAGAATTTACTGTGTTTACGCACATATAAAGCACCCCCTCTGATTTTCAGGCACAGAAAAAAAAAAAAACAATTTCTGTAGAAATTACAAATGTCGTCTAAAATTACTTAATTTTCTTAATTTAACAAACCTAACTGATGGCTCGTATAACTTAAAAGTCGTTTTACTTTTTGTCACTTTTCAGAAAAATCTATTCTAGCAATCGGATCTCTACCTAGTCAGAAACCCTAACTTATCACCTCCCATGAGACTTTATACGCCGGTCAATAATTGCATAAATACAATAGTGAGATTATTAGTTGTATTATAAAGCAGCACTTCTGTGACTAAAGTCCACAGACGTCTTGGACATAATTGCAGGGGGATGGTGTGGTGTGGTTCATTGATTTCAAGGACAAAACAAAAGTTGCAGTAAAATGTTGAGATGCCATACTGTATTATTACAGAAGCCAAGTCGAGCAAATATGTATTGCGTATTGTTGATCAATTGCAGATCGTTGGCATATGACCTATCTCACTTATCATTGATTGGTTTAACAGTCGACTGGCAAGAGAACGTGATCCCCCGACAGCAGAAAACTCGTTTTTGCTAATAAAATGGAGAGCGTGTCAAACTGACAGGAAATCGTTCCTTATCAATGTGAGTAGGTGGCGAGCCCTGGCAGAATCGCAAGCAAGTCTTAAGAGGAATAAGAATTCAACCATCTGTCGTTTTCGGCTTTTCAAGTTTTATGAAATTAAAGAGAAAATGTTTATATAAAACTTTGTTTTGGATGATTACAATATTATTACGCAGCACTTCTTTACAATAAGCTACAACTAGAATATCAAACTTTGCGAAAGTACAAAACAATACAATTATCTCGTAATCGACTCATACAAAAGATAAAATACTCCTAAAATAAATTACTATGTATTTAATATTGCTCACTTGAACAATGACGCAAAGTTAAATTAAACTTTAGTCTTTTGAGAAACGTTGATATCACATTATAGACTATTGGTCAGCAATTGTATATGGTGAAGATGTTGGCAACTTCCTGTAGAGCTACAACATGTGAGTTAGTGAGCTATTTAGCTAACTTGAAATTAGCTCATAAACAGATATAGCATGATATGGGTATTCATGGCTGAGTAGTTGTATGTACAAGACGATGTAAAGCATGGCAACACTGGACTTTATGGAACACTAGCCCTTTAGGAGTGATGGATTGCACTTCTCCATCTAGTTATCTGATGCATAAATCTGAGTTTGGCTTTTCCCAGGAAAACAATACTGGTTTTACTGCATTGTTTCGAGGGAAAGCTTGTGGATGGGTAAATATGGTGTGGGGATGTTCTTAAACGATGAGTCGTAAACCTGTTATCCACAAAACATGGATAATGGAGTCTGATAGTGGATGAACCTGACTGGCCTGCACATTCAGATGAGTCCTGACCTCATATATGAGACCCATGACTTTTCGTCCTTGAGTGTGTGACCTCACAAATGCACTTCTGGAAGAGAGAAAATCCCCATGAACACACCAGGAACCAAAGAGTGGGAACCTCTTGTTTTGTTCTTGTTCAATGAATTACAAATGTGATGTAGTGTAGTATATACAGCATTGGGTACAGTATGTTTCGTTACAAAGTGTACTACTGGGACTTTGGAATTATCTATAGGTATTGCAGGAAATAATTTGCAAGAATTAAACACAGATACAGTATAGCACTTATAAAGTTATATATTAAATATATAACTTATATTACAGATTTTTATCTAATGCATGTTAATTATTATTATTTATATTAAACACATAATGCAACACTAAAGCTTTCATTTTGCTGTGATATTCAGACACAAATGAAGATGCTACAATCCCTGGTGGACTCTGTTCACCTTTTAAACACCTTGACCAGGCGAGGTTTTAGTGGCTCTAAATAGCGTTTGACCTTCATACCTTTTGTTTAGTGAAGGTTAATGATAAATAATTGTGTATCATTTATGATCCCAAATACAATTTATGAAACGACTGTCATAAACTTGGCACCGTAAAAGCCAATGTGGTAATGGCCAATACTGCTTAAGAGGGGCATAATGTTTTAGGTACATAATGTAAGTACATTTTTGAAAAGTTTCATTATCTATTATCAATAAAATACAAATTTCAAATGTTTACATATACTTTGCTTTACTAAAAAGTCATTTCAGCCATTGATGTTTATTGTCAGATTTGGTCTAGTCTTACGTGTCGTGCTGAATGAATTCATTGACCCGTGTGTCATTGGAAACGTCGTTCTCTGCAGGACGAGGTCTTATTTTTCACAACGTGTATTTTTTTCCATCAGCACTACTCAGTCAGCTTACAACACTGGTTTTCAGATTAGACGGCTCTCCCGCAGGCCTTATCTGGTCAAACACGGTGTGATCAGCACCACATGTCTATGTAAACAAAGAAGTTTCAATAGTTTTGAGTTTCAAGGCAACAGAAAAGGGCTTTCGTCAGTGTGTGTGAAGACTTTCCTCGTGCAGGGATATTTCTGGAGGGAGAAAGGCTGAACACGAAATCTTTCAGATTCATAAAGACGAGGAGTTTTCTTGCCAGAAGCGACGATGAAAAGCCAAACTCAACAATATTTTTGTTTAAATATTGCAAAACATAACAGAATGAATACATAAAGAGATACAAACAAAGTATGAGTATGTCTTTGCGGATCTGAAATCTACCATTTTAATATTCAGTAGAGAATGTGTATTGAGAATTGTAGGACTAAATAATGCACTACTGTATTATATAAACGCTTTAGTTTGTACAAAAATGTAAGAACAATTTTGGATCAAATCTGCATTGTATTATGGTTGAGATTTACATTTAAACCATATCATTTACACAGATAAAGCAAGTAAACAGTTCCTTTATGATGGGAATGTATTTGATTGAAAAATGTGTATGTTTATTGTGAGCATTATTTCTAACAAAGCTTTATGGTTTTTTTTTCCTACAACTAAAGACAGCCAATTGAATGTTATATAAAAAGTGTTATCCTGTGACTCAATCAGAAGAGCTGATGCTAGCAACACTAGAAGTTGTGGGTTCGATTCTCCAGGAAAGCAAATATATATAATATATTATCTCATGCACAGTAAGTCGTAACAAAAAAAATAAATATAATTCTCTAATAAAATGCACACTTTTAAACGGCAATTGTTATACTAAACCATCTAAGCATTAGACATTGAAAGAATAGTCAAGAACAATATTCATTTTAAATTTACAGTTTCATTCATCGTGATGGGTAAAAAAAATTTTAAACCACACTTTTCATGTTTTATTTGCCTAAAAAATAAGAGGTTATAAAAATTAATAATAAAAAGTATGTGCTCAAGAAAACATGTTTAAGTTTATGGCTTACAGGGGAGACAAAAATATGAAAAAGGGTATGTATACTTTTTCAAGACACTCGATCTTAGGTTCTTAGGTCGTAAGGTTAAACTCCATAAATTTTAATCAAAAAAGTGAAAATCTCTGATTTAAAATTCAGCTTTTATAACCAGTGTCACATTCACAGTTTTTTTGAATGTACAGAAACAATACTGTTATCGTAACATCAAGCCAGTCACTTAAGAGGATCAGAGATCCCATGGTTCATGGAGAGAACACACACAAACACCAGACCAAGCCGTCTCCAGCAGACAAGCAAACAAAAGGCCTTGGAGCTCGGCGCACGTACGCAACAGGCTGACATCATCATCATCATGGAGAGAACAAATTCTTTACACGACAAGGAATTTTCAGTGACAATCCTGCACAGGTTTAAGGCAAAATCCATGTTTTTGCTGTTATAATCCCACCAAATGAGAGTTGTGTCATAATATATAATACTTAAAAAATTCAGTTTGACTTCCTGATAACTTAAAGGACTAAAACATTTGTTGAGTAACTTAAAGGAAGAATGTGGCAATACACTTTGGTTAACAAGAGTGAAAGGACCGCAAAAGACTGCGAAGTTATTCACCTCGCGACACTTATTCAGAAAAACAACCATTCTGATGATTAATGGTTAAAAAAATGAAATCTTTAAAAACATTGGTGTCTAACAAAAAAGATGATAAGTGTATAAATAAAAAGATTATATTTTATGAATCACATTTTAAAATCTACTGCTTTCAGATAATAGTTTGGTTTAACTTGAACATTTCATTTACTTTACAATCATTTAGCAGACGCTTTTATGCAAAGCGACTCACATTTCATTACAACTTTTACAATTCAACAAATTCCAGCTTTTCTTGGGAATCCAACCCATGATTCAGTGTTTGAAACACCAGCGCTCTAAAGACTTTCCAAATAGTTTTAAATGTGCCACTGTTTAAAAAAAAAAACAGATTTTTAGTTTTAGCTTCTACAGACTCATAAACAAACATGTGATGGACGTCACCACTGGGTGACATTGAATTTGACCGTAACAATGCAAAGATTAAATATTCTATATAATACCATAACGTTTAAAACTTGATAAAATATGGTGCATGTGGGGGTCTGTGTCTTGCTCAAGTTGTAGAACCCACCAGACCGGGACTCAAACCTGCAACACTTGTGTGGCAGGTCCAACTCCCTACCGCAGGACCACAAAACTTCAACTGTGAAAAGTTAACCAGACAAGAAGAAGCTGCTTTCCATGAATAAAGATGAAAGTCTAAAGACCCATTTAAAGTGGAATGACAATCCTACAATGAACGCTGAGGCTACGAGAAGCTTTTAAAAAGAGGATGGACAATGAAAGCTGAACGATAAATCCTATTCAATGTCATGGGGAAGAAAAATTGAATTCAAAGAAAAGTATAAAAGTTGAGAAGATGAAAAAATGACCAATAGTGCGGAGCTGCTGCAATGACAAAGAGAGGAAAATAGTGTTTCTATGACATTCAAACAGGCTCAACCTACAACAATAATGAAAAGAACTTACTTTTTTTTTTGTTTTGTCGATTTGGCCAAAATCAAGATAAAATTGTGGCAAAAATTGGACGAGTCGACTCATATTGAACCTCAATCTTTTGACGTGTGTAAATAAACAGTTTCACTTGTCTATTTACACAAATGATCAGCACTAAATTCAATTAGAAAACAAAACAACAAAATCAGAAAAGCCTTTCCATTTTATTGACTTAGCAGAAGGGAAAAGGTGTCCTTGGCACAAGCTGCCGCAGATCTTCTCTTCATCTTTCATTCAATGTTGTTTCTGAGCGCATGAGCAAACAGCCCCGAGTCCACAATAACACCTTATGTGTTATCATCAGGGGTGTAACTGTAATACCCGTCGGAAAGAAAAATACGCCACAAACCCGAGTCTTTAACAGGAATTGGGATAAAGAATCTCCTCCAGAAGCAGCATGACGTACAGAGGAGTTCACATCAGCGCAGAGAGTGTCGCCATGTGCTGGGAAACACGAGATTTACAAACTCCAGCATCCTTACCATTAAAAAGGAAACGGTTAATGAGTTCCCTGGGAATAATATCGTTCCTGAATGATTACATCACAGGGATCACAGAGTTTATGTCAAGTGCAAACAGGCGTGGAAAAATACCCACACTGACGGCACGGCCCAGCACGCGCTTCTTTCACCCGTAAGTGAGAGGTGACATCTCTGTGTGTTCTGTGACGGCCACTTGGAAAACAATAAACCACTCACACAGTCTACGCTGCCGGGTTCTATTAGTGCAGGAGAAACTCGAGTGTTGATGGTGGCATTAAAGATGGCACTTTCAGATATGTGACGCCTGGAACAAGAGTCTTTAAAAATACTGTAACGTAAGGCTGGGCAATGAATCAAAAAGAAATCGACATTCGGAATTACTGTTAATAAATTACTGTTACTAAATTTCAATTATGACTTTACAATTCCTTTCCCTTGAAAAAAACACTTCTGCGTGCTCCATTACGTTAAGTTATTCCGTCAGCATGTCGAGCGTGGAAAGTGAGACTGAGCAATAAGAGCAGCTTATACATGAAAAAAAAAAAACAACAACACGGTCTCCGTTGTTAGGACACACTTTGGCTTCAGGAAGGATGACAAAATGAAGTCAAGTGTCAACACTGCAGAAAAATTGCGATTCGACACCCACAAGTAACATGACAAATTTGTTGCGGTCCTCATCAGAGCGGGTTTTCATTTTGGGTGGAAACATTATTATCTATTTTATTTAGAGGAGAGCTGCTCATTTTATACTTTTATTAAGAAAATATTTCAAATATTTTATATTGTTTCAAAAGGTATAACAGTTTTCATAAAAAAATGATCATTTGCAAAAAAAAAATAAATAAATACATGTTCGTAATCATGTTAAATTGTTGAATTAATCGAGATTTTAATTTTAGGCCAAACCGCCCAGCCATACTGTTAACGTGTGCACTCACTTTCACCATGTGAAGGTTTGAAGATTCGCTTTTCATCTCAATTCTGTCCTCTGTGGATTCTGTGGATCCAAAAATGGCGTCGTGGTTGAGAATCAGCTTGGCCATGATGCTATTGCAGATATTCTGCTCCCGTAAACTATCAATACCAGATGACACACTGCAAGAGAGAACACAAACAGTGTGTGATGAGGGCCTGCTGACAAAATCATCACATGACGCGAAAAATCAGTTTCCTGGCATTTACTTTTAGTTTAAACTACAGTGGTACCTCTCTTTACAAAATCAGACATTTTGTAAAAACAGGCCGCATTTTGCATGTAAATCCGATAAATCCGTCCCGAAAAAAAAATATATAATGATAGAATATTGTAATAACTGTAATGAAAAACATGTTACATCCGTCATCTTGAATCTCGCGATAATTTTGCAATAATTGTGGTGTAGCCGGATCAACGCGTTGTACTTTCGCGTGTAAAAATAATGGAACAGCACAGACACTGTTGTGAACGTCTTCTCTCTGTAATGTTGTTGTTGCAAAATAACACAACGGTTAATCTAACAACTCAACCTGCATTGTCTTTCTCCTCCACCGTGTGTTGCAGTTTGACAACAAAGTGGCGCAGCATCGTCAACAAAAGTGACGTCAGCTCGTCCTGCGTGACTCGTCGGCGGTTCCGGAAGTGGGGTCTCTGTAACCGTGCTCGTGTAAGTGCTTTTTTTTTGTTTACTGACGTTCTTGACGTTCTTGTAGCTTGTCGCTACAACATTTGGCCTATCGTATGGTGAAATTACTTCGTAAAAAGACGTTGTTCTTCATAAAAATACATTTCCAACAGTCATTGGTAAGTGAGATACCACTGTATATTTAAACGCCCATCATGCGTTTGACAAGGATCAGTCTTGTGCTGATCACCACACAATATACCCTTGAAAATATTGTAGGCATGCAATAAAGCACAAGACATTAGATTTAAATGGCTTTACAGTCACAATAAAATGTCTTTTAGTCTTTCACCATCTTGGACCAATAAACCCGACCTTTATTCTAAAACACGACCGGATTGTGTTTTTGTGTTCAGGTGATCTGGGTCACATCTCTCAGTTTTATTGTCAATTCTTTACGTGTTGGCACACACACACACACGTGTCATAAAAAAAAAAGAAAGTGTCATACCCTCTGTGCTAACGACACACTGAATACTGAACCGGAAACGACGCAGCTTTACAATATTTCAAGTGAATGAAATCTTAAAGAACTAAAATTTGCAACAGTTAATAGTTTTGAATAGACTTTTTATAATTGAAAATAATCAATTTTTAAGTGTATTCCTTTCATGTGCACGCTGTTAAAGGCCACTGACTATTCCATTGACTTTTTATGAAGCATAAAACCTTTTTTACAGAAACCTATTTACATATATTAACTATTACATTTACTTTTTTAATTAATTATATTACTGTAACATTACCATTTTTACCATCACACATTTTATTATAAACTGCGTAACTTCTATTAGCCGGTAATACAAATAAACATAATGTAACATTCTCTTTGCTTTTGAAGAGCAAAACAAGATTATTTTTATTTATTAAATTAATTATTATTTAATTATATATTATTTAACTAATTAAACATTTCTTTTAAATAAAACATTAAACAGGAATGTGTTCGCATTTAATGATAAATGCTTCAAAAAATGTCAGGCTGAATGATTGTCCGCCGCACATGTCGACTCCATCAAATCTGACCCTGTTTGCAAAAAGTTTTGATACTCTGGCTGTAATGGGTCACGGAGAGCTAGACTGACAGCGGTATTTGCGGTTTAATTAATCCTGACAAAGGGAACATGTTGTACACGGAGAGGAATGGATCTATAACAGGAAGGAATTCTGTCGCGTCGCTTTTACGTACTTGATGAGGTGTCAAACGCACATGCTGGGATTCCCTGAAACTGAGCGAGTGAAATCTTATCCAGCTCCATCTGGAGACCTACTTACAAGAGAAACCTACCCAATCAAAAACACTCCAGTTTCACTTATCTAGACGCAGCGCATGAAACACGCACGGTGGTTGCTGGAAAAAAAGTCGTACTCTGACAATAACCCCTAGCATCATTTATCAGACTGACTTACACTGAAAACTTGTCTTGGTAAATGCGTAAGTCTTGCATGTCACTTCAAGTCCTTCTACTGTGCTTAAAATAATGTAATTCATATCATTTGTAATTCCGCTCCAAATTAAAATGAAAAAAAACTATACTTGTGGACTATTGTTTTGCTGGCACAGATCCAAAGTAAATTAAGGATAACTATGTATGTGCATTTTATCAATTATACTTTCTTACTTTTGATATAATGCACAGACTGTCTTTTCCCACAAAATCATAATTTCACTGCGCAATTAAAAAAAAAAATAAAACATGAAATTGGACTGAAATAAATGCATGCTAAATCATCTACTTCAGCTAGGTCCATTACTCGCAAAAACAGATAAGCTATATCACAGACTAACTTTGCTGCAAAGTTCCTTTATTTACTCGTTTGAAGCAAAAGTTAACAATCTTATTTCCAAGGGAAACACAGCAAAACAAAAGCAAGGAGGATGGTGATTTGAAATAGCTGCACTGGCAGATGGTTTCTGGAGACATCTGGGGCTGTTACACCACCGAGCTATTCACTTGTGGATAATCAGATGGAGAGTTTCACTGCCTGAAAATAACAACCGAGTAATTTATGGCCACAGAAAGCATGCGAGTGATATTTGTATTAGCCTTGACATTTGATGAAGAGCTCAAACTGGAGTTTGGCCCCCTCTATTGGGGTCAACAACAAAAAAAAACCTTCCAAATATAGTCAACGGAGAGTGGGTCTTTATACTAAATTATATTATTATTCATCTCACATATGAATTTAAAAATTACTGATTGTCAATGATTAGCTGATAATATCAAGGCTTCTAAGCGTTGTGTCGAAGTAAATGACACTAGGGGATCAAACTTGTGATGGCAGCACAAACAATTTATTTGATATTTTCCTGACTTTGAGTTTGCAATAAACCGGCATGAAGACTCAATTATATTTAAGACTAATGCAGTCTTTTGGGAAGGCCCACTACAATATTTTCGTTTTCCTCACGTGGACCCCTGAAAAAATGCAGTGCTGTACAGTGCGTATAAGTGATGGATTGTGTAAATACGAATACGATTACTGTGGGGGAATAGCACAACTATGTCATTTGTATATGGAATGTAATGTACTATGTAAATTATAACAACAGTGCTTATATGAATACAGATGTGTGTTTCTATTAAAAAAATTCAAGCAAGAGAAAGATGTTAATTGTCTAAAATGGCAAACTTTGTAGATTCCTATTTATGGAATTTACAAATGGCCAATAATCCATTGGCCTATGGAGAAAAAAAACAGAAAAGCCAGCATCAGTGCTGCAGGGCTGGTTGTAGGTCAGGTGGTTTTTTTAGACACACAAGCGCTGATCCTTCAACACCTTAGACAGCCAATCAGAGGCAACAGAATGTGACACCAAAGCTACATAGAAAAACAACAAAACTAGACATTGTATATAATTAAAAGTTATAAAAGCGCTCACAATTTTAAAAAGACTCAACTTATATTATCATAACCTGAGATTTACGACAAACTCAAAATAAGAAATAGTAAGATTGTAACTCACTGAAAGACATTGGGCCCAAACACGGTTGCCAGGTTGTTTGCAGTCATGCGGTTGTAGGCATGTTGGCGCTCCACCTGGGACAGGAAGTGACATAGGTAGCGCAGGAGACTGTAGTGGATATCTGAAAGCTGGTGGAGAAGGTCACATAGGTCCTCACAGAAATCCTCATCGCTGCGCTCTGGCGGCACAAAACAGATTATTAAAGGAGGACCAAAATACTGTAGTAGAAAATCAACAAAGAAGCCAAAATTGCCAAAATCAGTGTGAAATATTAAAAACAAAACAATATGCAAATAAAGAAAAACAAAATACATTTTAATGCATTTGTACCAATATCGATATGTACCACACATTTACACAATTTAAGAGATCATAAAATCAATGCAATTCAAAATGGAAAAATGATCACATACATATATATTCATTAATTAACAAAAACAGATTTTCATTAGTATACTTTAAAAGTTTTCTTATTTTTATTTTTAGTTAGTAACAATTCTTAAGCTATCCTTACCAACAAAGCTTTAATAAGTGTGTTGTTAATGACAAATTGACCATTTAGTAAGTCTTTTCATATTGTTACACTTGTTTAATGCACAGGTTAGATTTATTTGCTTTTATTTATGCATGGGTTACTAATAACATACAATTTAGAATATTGTCAGAGAAAAATAGTGAACCGTTTAATAAATGACTCTGTAGTAACAAAGTAAGTAGTAAAAAAATAAAAGAGGAAGTGAATAAAGCTGATTCAGAAGGGTGTAAGAATTAGGTGAAGGGTGTGTGAAACTTCACATTAGGCTGAACACCTCGGACAATCATTACAGAACTATGCACAAAACTGCTGAAGGTTGAATAATTCATAACTGCTGGCGTAAACCACTTATATCTCAGTTTTATCAACATTAACTTTGACAGCTATTAACTTTGGGTATACGTTTTTATGTTTAGTTGATGTATTAATCTCGCGGTTGCAGACAGTCTCAAAGCAACTGTGCAAAACATGAACAAAACAAACAGAACAATGAATAGAATTTAACAATGACTATGGGAATGACCACAGCCTCTGAAAGCAATACATTGAAAGTTAATGTGATTTTTTTTTTTATCAAATTTGTTTTTTCTAGAATGTAACCTCACGTCTCATGCGTAGAGCAGACACTTTAATCCAAAGTGACCTAAACTGCATTACAGTCAGACGCGTCCTGTGACAAGCTACAGTAAATCTAATATAGTGCGGACTAATCACGTGAGGAGATAAAGGAACGTTAATATAGTTAGGACAGTACTCGATTCTTCCAAAAGTTGAGAACCTTTACACTGTACAAGAGTCAAAACAGAATGCAAAGATTCAATTTTGCGACTTTTCCATTAAAAATTACAACTTCATGTGATATGTTTATGTTCAAACAACAAAAAAAAAATACATTTTCATTAATTGAAAGGAAGATTCAAATCAGAATACTGAACATCATAGATGAGATCAAATATTTACACTGAGATAATATACCAGTGTTAGTGACAAATCCATTGAGTTAATAAAATAAACGTAAAACAAAAAATAAAATAAAAACGTGCATAAAAACGTGATAATGAAGTCTACAGGGAAACTGATTTGTGTAATACCTCAAGGAATTATTTTTATATAAATATATTTATATACGTACTGTATATGCAAGTATTGACATGGAATCACATGGTGAAGTGCTCCGAACAGTGCTGCTGTATTCAGAAATAAATACTAGATGAATCTGTGAAGGCCGACACATCTGCACATCTGGTTCTTCTATTATTAATGGATCCACTGGCCGTGAGCCACTTATTAAAGCTCCATTTAATCTTTTACACAAAATCTGCGAGATTTCCACACTGAAACACAAATCATGTAGAAAAGCTGGGCTCTCTAAGCTCGGTGGTCCGCAAGGGAACATATGCACGTTTACTTAAATACAGTATGTATTTACAGATAGAGGATGAATGCTCTTCCTATAGAATTCTGTCAATTCTTAGGCCTTTTTTTTACTCGCCAACATTTATTCATGCTTTATTAGAGGAACTTATATTCGCCAAGTATGTATGTTTATTAAACAAAAAGCTCTTAACAGGGTTCCTGCAGTTCCTGAAAAGTCAAATTAAAGCACTTTTACGGTCCATGTTCAAACATTTCCAGCACCATAGAGTTGTGGTAAAATTTATATTCAAAAAGGTATGACTAAATACGTTGGGGCACCAAGATGAAACTTTAACATTTTAATCATGTTTAAAAATATTGTTTTTATAAAGCTTATATAGCTTAATAATACCAATTGAATAAGTGTCTGTCAGTCTAGTCAACTGTCAATATTAGCTTATTTACAGTCCATATAAACAATTGAACAAAATGTACATGAATAAAATGCATGAATTACTCAAAATGATTTGTTCACCTTTATTTATCAAGAGTTAAAGAACCGAGTAAGTTGAAAGAACTTCCCATCACTTCTTCAGTGGAGGAGCAGTATTTTAGGCTGTCCAACATATTTTTATTCCTTCTTTTAAAGGCGAACTATTCAGTCAAATAATTGTTTGCTGTGAAATAAGTACAATACAATTTTCAAGCTATTTCATGCACCTCCTTTAAAATTCAAGCATTTTAAGACCTTGAAAATACATAACTGAAATTCAAGTATTTTCAAGGATTTCAAGCACCCTTAGGAACCCGGTCTTGGACTTGGCCCTCTGCTTAACTAATCTGTGATGTCTCACCTTGATGGAGCTGGATCAGAGGATTTAGTATGGAGGAATTGATGAGACCATCAGGGAGATCTCTTAGGAACTGCTTGAGTAAACTGGCCACATCAAAAGTGTCTGCTTCATGATGCAAGTCCACCTCATCTCCAGCATCCAACCTCTGACGCAAGTGATTTACCACTCGAACACTGCCATTCACTCGGAATATTCCCTCCTGATGTAGACCTGTGGAAACATGTTGGAGAATTACACACAACAAAGCTGGTTTAAACACACATGACACGTTTACTTTGGGTCAAATAAACCTGTGGTGTTGGTTGAGAGGCCTGATGCAGTGCTTGTCTTTTGAAGAAAGGTCACAGCGCCACCCAGTGAAAAGAAAGTGCAGACAACAAAGCACAAGCACAACTACCGTGCATTTCTTTGAGGACACTTATTGTTACATTAATTCATTTGTAATATTAATAATATTCCAAATTGATAATTAATTTATGTCATTATAATTATGCCATGTCTTTTATATTACCTCACATTCTTTTACTCAGGTCAAAGCAGACTTCACATCATTGGAAAACAAGTCACAAATGTATTCTAAAAGTTTGAATAGTTCTTGTTGCTACCAAAAAAACATTATTTGATAACAATCGTTTATGTACATAAATTGTATATTAATATATTTATACAAAAATGTTAATGAATAAAGTGTGCGTGTGTGTGTGTGTGTGTGTGTGCGTGTGTGTGTGTGTGTGTGTGTGTGCGCGCATGTCTTAAAATTTGAACAGAACAGTGTTTCTAGATACAAAATTAGAAAAATATATGGTATGGGACGGGTGAAATGAAATGTGGAAAAAAAAAATCTAAAAATAAATGCTTCCACAGCCTTAAATGTTCATTTTATTCTAGCATTAATATTACTTTCTATCCTCTAAATACAAAGTACATGTCTCCAATTTGTACATTTCTGTTTACATTCTGCAACTAAAAACTAATGAAATATAATAATGTGATTTAAAAGTAAAAAAAAAAAGTAAATGTATGTAATAAAATATATAACAGTAACTAAATATTTATTAGATTACATGTCAACAATAACATATAATGCAAAACAACATTTTATATAGGTATTATTAGAATTCCTAATTTAAAAAAAGCTTTTGACGTGCATTAAGAAAACTTTAACTAAAGCTGTCAGTTGTTTCAGGCTCTGTCTGGGTGTGTTGTGTACAGTGTTCTCGCTTGACTTTTTCTTCTATTATAACATCTCAAGGAAATCATCAGGTTACTTTGAATTCTTTATCCTATTTCCCAGATCAGATGTCATCCCACTCCAAACAACTGAAAGCCACTTGGCCAACTGACCATGAGTTTTAAGAAATTCCACCATGCTCCGGACCACCACAGGAACTCCATCTTCAACAAGACCCAGATCTCTCAGTTTCAGTAGCGAGACGCCGAAGATCTTCTTTCCTGTCGTCGTCGCAGGAGAGGAGTGCTTCAGCATGGGCAACAGCGCCATCCTCTTCACGTCCTCGATGTGAACGGCTGCCCTGTTGTGCTTGGAAAAACAAAAAAGAAAAGAGCAATCAACTACATCCACTGCTGACTGCATCAGGAAGGCCGCTAGTCCATGGGTTAGGACGTTTCTCGCTGTCGGAGTAAGGAAACGGGAAAGGTGGGGGTGAGTGGTTGCTATGCACCTGTAACCAGGTGAGAGGAAACACAACTCTACTATTTCAGGCGGTGACGGACGAATATCATGTTCAAGAAGAATGCAATTGCTATGCAAGGAAAGGTTCAAACTAATCTGACGCTTTAATAAATGTATTTTTAAAGGTATAAAAAAAAAAAATGTAAAACATTAAAAGATTACATACTATTTTAATCCAATTACAAACACAGTTGGCCAAAGTACACCAACAAACAAAACAGTCGAAAAAAAAAATGAAAGAGTTCAGATTAAAAAAAAACAAATAAAACAAGGGTAAATCAAACAAACAAAAAAAAAAAACAGTAAAAGCCAACATCTCAGACTAGTTCGCTCTAAGCTTTATGTTAAGCTCTAACTTTTTGCTTTAAGGGTGACTAAAAGAGATCTACACAGTAAGGCAAGAGTATGACAGAGACCAGGTAGAGACCTAAAAACAACTAAAATTATTTTAAAATCAATACAAAATATATAATACTTTGCACAATAATGTATTTTTCTTTTTTCATTAAGTAAACAATCTAGACTTTACAGACTTTAAAAAGGCAATTTCCTGAGTTTTGTCTAAAAGCAAGAGGTTACATTTTGTGAACTACAGTACAGTTTAGAGGAATCAAATCAATCTATAAAAAAAACAAATATATATATATATATATATATATATATATATATATATATATATATATATATATATATATATATATATGAATTATGGGCATTACGGTTCAGTTTTACATGTTATCACTGTTTTTTAGCCTTCACTTTGTTTAAGAAACGGGCTTGTATTTGATCCAGAAAATGTAGATATGCACCCGATGCCACTTTATCCACGTAATTATATTTCCTTGTTCTTGTTTAATGACAGCATCATTTACTAAATCAAACCTAATCTTAGTTTTAAAGAAACATGGTTTCTGTGGGCTTGCCCAAATCTCTAGAGTTGAGTTACTGCAGTTAAGAACATAAATCTGTCTGAGCTACTGGAACAGATGTCCATGAAATCACCCAAACATATCTGAAAAGACAGACACAAATGTCAACATATGCCACCATAAACAAACACACTGCCCATTCACACCTCAGGTTCAGGGAATCAGGCAAACGAAGCAATTCCTTGGAGAAATCAACCGATCTTCAAACAAACAACTACTTTATTGTACATAAATGAATAAGCTACAAGTAGTAAATTCAGGGTCCAGGCCTTCAATTGTTAGCCATCGGATCATAACAATTCTCAAGCTATATAAATCATTATACTGTATACATGTTGCATACTAATATATATATATATATATATATATATATGACATCACAAGCATTGTTGTCAATCATTTTATTTATCAGCGAATCAGTTAGAACACATGGAAAGTTCTATGATGTCATAGGTAGATACGCTTGATTCTGGAGTATGTTTGAATGTGTGTGCTTGTGTTTGTATTATTCCTCCTAGGAGAATAAATTCTACAATAACAATAGTGCTTGTTATTGTAGTATTGTTAGCATAACCAAAACAAAAAACAAATGCTCATCCATTAATTTAACATGATTAAATGAATACAATAGAACAGTTAATAGTTAAGTTAATAACCAGTTTTTACAAAACTCTACTGGTTATGACGTTCAATTAATTTCATTAATTTGCATCCAACAACTAATGCCATAACCTGAGTCCACTCATGATTTTACATGTCGCGCATGCGCATACGTGCACGCGCGCACCGTGTGTGGTCTTGAGTGCAAGTTTCGTCGCTCGTAACATGCTAATAACTGCTGCACTAAGAGTGACGAAACTAAAAAAAAACACAGTTTTTACGGATAAAACGATTGTTCACTATGCTTTACTATCGTTTATTGTAAAACAGATAAGCCAATGAAACAACACTAGGGGTTACTTCGAAGAGTCGGAAACTTTTACGTCTGTTTAGCGGTTTCGTCACTGGACAAAATACAGCAACAAGCGCATACAATACAAGCACTTAAACTTGAATATATCTCACATTTCCCGGAAGATTCTGGTCAGACGAGGTATTTTTACTTACACAGACAGTAATTGCTCCAGCCCCCATCTTTCTTTCTCTCAGAAAATGTGTATATGAATCCTCTCAAATTCCTTCTCGCGCTTTAAAATTGCGTCTTTAACCTCATCTGGAAACGTTTACGAGTCTTTTTGCGTGTAAAAAGTCCATCTTTGATCCACATAAACGCGCAGCTATTCCTCCAAACAACAGGCCGGCCGGAGGAATCGGTCCTTTTTTCCTCAAACCTCAGCGAAGCTTTGGAGACTACTTGCCGAAACATGAGCCACAGCCTCCCATTGGCTGGTCTTGTGAGTCACGTGACGAGCCCGGCACATCCATTGCACGCCGGGCCACTTTTATTTATTTATTTATTTTTTTGTTTATTGCAGCTTAAATGTCACATTTAAACAATAACTTACACTACAAAATCATATTAAACAACAAGCATATTGACAAATAAAAACAACACAATTCAGTGCTTTGAAAATATTGTGTTTTAAATTTGCTTTGTGGTGTTTCCAGTGATGCACAACAAGCGGTACATTCATAGTAAACGTTGGAAACTTTGGCGAATAAAAAGTCCATTTCATGTGTACATACACCCTAATGTACTTCGCTAAAATGTACATGTGAGGCCCTAGACCTGCACAAAAAACGAGGTTCAGTAATTATAAAATATAGTATATAATTATAATACAGCTAACAGCTATGTTAAACATTTTTATTCATATTATTTATATTAATATTTTCTATATTTTAAAATGAATTTACGCTTTAACCTGAACTTTGCATTAAACATTGCGTTTTCACTATTTTTTTTACAGACAAAACGTGCATAATTAATGTTTCTTAATTAAATTAACAATCAATAATTATGTTCCAAATCTAGCGTAAATACTATTTTTTTTTATTAAAAAAAAGTCATATTACAGACAAAATATTAACTGAGACACATTTGAAGTAAACAGTTCTAATTGCTGTTATTATATTTAGATTTTCAATGAATACCGTAATAAATCAATCATAATTCATTTCAAATTTCCATATTTATTTATTTAAAATACTGTATTAAAATGTTTGTACATTCATCTTGATGGTGTGTTCTCGTACATGTAGCTCTTCATGTTGTCTTCAACCCAGTGATTGAAGGCAGACACCCGTGTGAAGACAGACGGCTTCTTATCAACAACACAACCCATGGGACCAAAGCTTACAATACCATGAACCTCCCAAGGTGCTCCACTTTTGGATGGCTTACACACAAATGGACCTCCAGAATCTCCCTGAATAAAAGCAGAGGAAAAAAGTATTGTCATATTGTGCAGCTGACACACACACAAGCAACACATAAGAAACAACTGTAAATAAACAAATCTGAGTTTGATGTATACTAAATATATATATATATATACGTATATACAATATTTGAACATTTACAAAAGTGTAATAATTGTTTGTTTGTTTGTTTGTTTGTTTGTTTGTTTGTTTTGCAGAACTATTTTCTTTGCACTTTGCAAAAAAAAAACGAAATAATATTTTTTCTTTGTTGAAGTAACATTTTAACTATTAAATCACATCAAACATTTAACTAATAATGTATTACATTTCCTTAATTACTTGCATGCTCCAAATATTAAAAATGGTAAAATAAGAATATCCCAGACTCAGACTGTTCAATAACACATGTAGCAACATTCTTGGAAACATTTGTTGCTACAATGAACACAAGTCATGTATTTGTTTGGCTGTCATTTATGCTTTAGTAAAGTGCAGTTCCCCTTTGAATCCAACTCTTGACACGAGTTACAGTTGTAATCTGGAGAGTTCTGTGGCCTAATGGTACAGTATAGGGTGCCCAAACAAATCCTGGACATACGGGCACCACAACGGAAGTGGCATAAAACTCAAATTTGAGTGAAACGCTTCTTAACTTGACTTCACAATTGTTCTTCACACGCCAGTCTTACCTGGCAGGCTGATTTGAGTTCATCAGGTGACTGGTGACCAGCGCAGATCATAGAGGGTCGGACATTCTGTCCCCAGAAGCCTGGCTTACTGCAGGTCTCATATGGCACGATAGGAAGAGGAGCCTGATTTAGCTTCTTTGCCACCACCGGAATCAAACTACCTGTGGATAAAGCAGGATATTGAATAAAAATGTTTCAATAAAATGTATAATTAATTTTTACAGCTTTAAAACATGCAATGTAAAAGATTTTCAACTTTTAATAGTACACCCTGTTACAATCTCCTTGAAATTGGTTATACATTGATTTTACCAAACACATTTTCTGCCAGAGTAAAAAACAGATAAAATACAAAAATGTTGGTCATAATGGAATAAACAAAGAGTGGCACTGTCTTCCCAATGGCCCTTATACAGTACAGTATATGTGATTCTGTGAATTAGTCGGTTCGTTACACATTCAAGAGAACAATTCCACGAAAAAATTCTTTCACTACAGGTTTGCCCTATAAATATCCCGTGACACAATCAATGAATTAGTAGCTTTGACCCATAGAACAAACAGATCTTTGTTTCTCTGACCTTTCTCATCTCCCCAGCCTGTTACATAACAAACATGTCCGGCATCCATGATGGAGTCAGGTTTGGGGAGGCAAACCGGGCTGATCTCGGTTGTCATGGTAACCACCCTGGCCATTCGCACCAGAGCGATGTCATTGGTTACCACATTACTGGGGTATATGAAGTCCTTGTGGATAATGATGGCTTTGACGGCTAGACATTCTTCAGTGGATCCATCCAAGCTGGAGTTCATGTGATGCTTCCCAAGACACATCTGCCACATGTTAGGAGCTGTGATTCTGAAACAAGACAGTTTTTGAGTTTTTTAATACTGTATAAATATGGCGATGTGAGTTCCGAACAGTCTTACTGTATGAAACAATGAGCAGCAGTGAGGACCCATTGGTCATGGATGAGGGAGCCTCCACAGACGTGTTGGAAGGGTCTGGACATGGATGGACGGGCCTTCAAGTACAAATGTGCTATTAGAGAACTTCATGGTGAGGCTTCTATTTGTGTATTTTACCTGCATGGACACTTGCCAGGGCCAGGAGTGTGGTTTCGCTTCAACACCGTTCACAATCTTAGATTGGGAGTCAACAGGATTCACTACTGGGACCCCGCACACTTTAGGCCAATCTAGAATAAGAGAAGTACGTAAGGTTGGAATTAAATGGAACGTGCCACTTGTCTATAGAACACTGTATGTATCATGTTTTTTTTTTTTTTAAAGATAGACTGTTATTGTAAATTTTTTTGCTTTCAGAACAGTCAAATAAAAAGAATTTACTGATGGTGATGTTGTCCCACGGATTTGTGGGTGGAGCGGGAAGTGTAGGAAAAACACTTGGGTTAGTGGTCCAGTACCCTCGAAATCCCTTTTCTGATCCATCAACGTTACTAAAAAAGCGGATGATGAGCTTATTCCCTTTAACACTCAAAGATGGTGGGATGAAGCCGCAGAATTTATCTAACAGAAAAAAACAAATAGCAAGTTAACAGCGAACAATTCTTTGCCCAACTTCGTGTTTAGCGGAAATGAAATAGACTTCCGACCTTGTGACTGTCCAGCAGCATCAAACACCTCCACGTAATCCACACACTGTCCCAGCAAACTAACAGCTTGCAGCTCAAAGTGAGTGAAAACTATGAAGATCTCAGTGGCAGACGGAATGGAGACTGTCCACGTGCACACGGCTTGGTTGGGGTAAGCGTCAGGCCAGTTAGGAGATTGCAGCTCTCCACTTTGACCGGTGAAGTGCCCACCACATCCCACAGCCGCTGGAAATAAGAACATGGGGACATTTTGGAACTACGGAAACTTCTGTAGTCCTATACACTTTTGAAAGCAGATGCTTTGGCTCCCGGAACTCACTTTACGTGGTTTTTCAAGGCTGCTTTTATATATCAAAGCTAAAGTTGGGTGATGGGATAATACAGTATTTTTATTACAATACAGTATTAACTTCATGCTTTTCCTAGAAATCAAACCCTTGCTCTGTTGTTTCAAACACCAACCGAAAGCAGCTCATATTTAAAATTCCCAGCAGTCCATGCCTTCTGGTGTGAAATGAATAATGTGTGGCAGAGTGTTTTTAAACGTAAAATATATACAGTATATTGGCATTTCAATTTACATCAAGATTTTTACATACATTTGCAACACGATTTTACATTATCCGGCATATGTTCTTGGTCCACCAATCACAGACCTTTCATTTTTGGTTGTCAACTTTCTGTCTTCTGTCAACTCTCCCTCATCAGCCACAGTTGTTTTACAGAAAGCGAAATGTTATTTTGTTGTAAAGTCCAAATGAAAATTCAAATTTGAATAAAATGTTTGATGACATTAACAAATTATCAAATGCTGCACCTAATAACTAACATTCAAGCTTCTCAGTTATGAATTATCGAACCATGTGAGACAAGCATGTCGAGTGGAAAATTTGTGGACCCAATTTTCACCTTGCCAACTCTGGCCTCGCTGAAAAAAGTTAGAATGCCCTTGCAGTAAATGGCTGAAAAACATATAAAATAATAATTTATTTCTGTCAATTGTTTGGATTGTATTTGTTTTGGATTATAATACTTTGGATTATATTATGGATTATGTTTTGCATATTGTTTTAAAGTTATCAAAGATTCTTGACATTATAAAAGGTAAACACCCTTTTGTGTGTGTGTGTGTGTGTGTGTGTGTGTGTGTGTGTGTGTGTGTGTTAATCTATAGCGTTATAAAATTACACCATTTTAGTTTAAGTCATCAAGGTTTGTAACTCACTCTCGATATCTGCAGGATTCACCGCTTTCCACATGGCACGGAATCCTGAATCCACAACTCTGTTGTTGGAGGAGAAGCTGACGGTGAGCGTGTCACCTGCCGTGACCAGATCTCTAGGCGGTGAAGAGCTGCAGTGGATACCTGGGGAAAACAGAAACACCTTAATGGCCGAGCTGTAAGCAGACAAGCACAGATAAACACCCACGAAATCTCTACCTAGAGAGCCCATGCTGTCGCTAAGGGTGAGTTTGTCATTTAGACACAGCGTAGATTCCTCTAGGGAGAAGTTGCTAAAGTGAAGGTGGAGGTTTTTTCCAGCAGGCACACGGATATTCCACTGGCATGAAGCTCCGTTATTGTAACTGTCGGGATGGTTCATGGACGCCAGCGTTCCCTGAGTACCAGCCACATCCTTCAGTCCGCCACATCCAGAACCTTGACAAAATAGGGTTTAAAATGTTCAAACTTGTGTAAAATATAACTTTAAACAGTGTTGGCTATTTTTTTCATTTATTGGAGGCCAAACATAACTTTTGTAAATTTACTTATAAAATTCAAACTTCACTATTCACTACAGTACTGTTGGCAACACTGTATGATAATTAAATATTTAAATTTTAAAATATTTAAAAATCAGTAATTGGCAGACTCATCTCCGATTGACAACTATTCTAATACTGTATTAGCGTACCGGCATTAATAACTCTTCCAAATGAACTAAAAACATGAGTGTATGTGAATATAAGAATAAAAGAGTGGCCATGTTTAACACCTTCACCTTCACAGGTTGAGCATCACTACTCTGAAATATACGGTATATAAAATGTATGCTTACTAATTATCACGATAGTTACACATTTCCACTATATACGAGAACCGTATTTGTAGTTTTTGCAGCTAAACAAAGGTTAAAAGTTATAAATTTGAAAACAACCAAGACACTTTGTCATGCTAAAATGGAAAAAAACATCTATGTAGTTCAAGTAGTAGAGATTTAAAGGCATTGCATTTGCCAATAAGATAAAATAATGCAGTGACATAGCTAGAATTTGTCAAATTAAGCAATTCCATTCAAAGCGGTGGTCTGCTGTACCAATGTCTGACTCAGAGAAGCTCAAAGAACATACTGGTAAGGTCATAGATGTCTTTGCGAATGAGGTTATCGATCCAGGGCAGGTAGGCAGAGAAGCGAGTAAAGACACTGGGTTTCTTGTCCACGATACATCCAAGTGGGCCAAAGCTAGTGATGCCGTGCACTTCCCAAGGGTCTGAAGCTCTGTCCTGGCACACAAGCGGCCCACCCGAGTCACCCTACAACAAACAACACAGATGTCATTTTTTTTTAATATATATTGTGAAAAATGTGTCATAAAACATGTTTTGTCAGAAAATGCAGTGGATCAGAAATGACGGCAGTTGAGTAACGATTAGTTGATTGAGTGTGGGATTTGTCAGTGTATTGAAGCAGGTAATTTTACCTGGCAGACGGACTTGAGTTCATCAGGTAGAGTGTAGCCGCAGCAGATCATAGTGGTCTTCACCTGGAACCACCAGTAGTCCATGCGCTTACAGGTGTCATACGCCACCACCGGCAGGGCAACTTGGTTCAGAGTCTCAGCCACTTTAGGAGCAGTGGAGCTGCCTGGTAGAAAAGGGAAAAAAACTTTAATTTACTTATTACTTATTACTAATTTAATATCTAACTGATAATTTGTAAATAATTTCTAAACTTTTGTTTCGCGTTGTTTTGTTTTGTTTTTAGGCTATGCTCTGCTACTGTATTCCCCCCCGCAGACTGATTCACCCCCGCTGTGTGAAGGAGAGATATCGCAGATCTTTCCTACCTGCTGCGATTAGACTCTACAACTTAAATTTGAACTGGTGACTGGAACTATGCTTATGACGGGCAGGTTCATTTATGGTCTGTGTTTGTTTGATTGTTTATTATGATGTGTGCAGTGCGTTATGGTGATGTTTGTTTATTTATGTTTGATGTTTGTTTATTTGTTTATTTATTTGTTGTTGCTGTTGTGACGTGAAATTTCCCCGCTGTGGGACTAATAAAGGATTTTTCAATTCAATTATGTTGTGTTATGCTATGCTATGTTATGCTACTTTACGTTATGTGTATGCATGTTGTGGGTTTATAATACAGTACCTTGGGGTTTTTTTTACCCTAATATACCTAGGTGCCTTAACATTTTTAGACACCAGGTGGCACAACTGCACCGTAGTGCTATAACTATGCACTCACTATATGCACACACACGCGCACAAACATACTAAATGCAATTCACATATTAATTTTGGTCAGAGGTATGAGTTTAATTTGTAAACATTTTTTTTATTAACTTTAGTATTAATAATGTCCCAGGCTATTCAAACTGATGTTTTGGATGGAAACCTTCATCTGTAGCTGTGTGAATTGTAATTGTTAGAAAGGATCAAACCTGTTTCGTCTCCCCAGCCGGTGGCGTAACAGACTTTGGCTGCCGGCAGAACCTCCTCGACCGACGGCAGACAGGCAAAACCAATGTGGTCGGTGCGTGTGACCTCGCCATCCAATCGAACCAGGGCGATGTCGAACTCCACCGAGGGGACGGTGGGGTACTGAAAGCCCTCGTGCCGGTAGATGGCTCGCACGCTGAAGCAGCGCTCAGTCGACTCGGAAAGCGTCAGGTTGTGTTTTCCTACACACATCTTCCAACGCTGCAGCTCATCGGCATACCTAGTTACACATGTCATGCACGCGCACGCGCACGCACGCACACACACACACGCACACGCACACGCACACACACACACACCCCATAATGTACTCCAAGATACTTGAAAAACGTATAATGTCTAATTACTTATGCACTTATTACTTGCATGCATTTTTTTTATTTAAAGCTAATTAATTATTAAGTGTATTTTTAAACATGTTTTTTTAGTAAATACTGTCTTTTATTTTGAATTGCAGTACTTAAATACATAGAATAATGTTAGCATAATAATAGTAATTACAACAATAGTAAAATTAGCTATTATTGTTATTATTGTTATTTTTTTTATCATCATCATCTTTATCATTATTATATCATTATTAAAACACAAAAGTGTTTATAGCCATCGCAAGATTGGAATATTGAGGCTAGAATATTGCTATATCATGCCAGAAACAACAACTATCTAATCATTTCATTATAGTTCAAAAATAATTATGACTGATGTATTATAATTTTCTAATTAGTATGTCTTTTGAAAAATATTTGATGTGTAGATTTTATCGTTTGTTTCCACTGTATAAATGGCAATATTTTGAATTTAAAGATGTTTGAGTGAAGCACCTGATGAAACAGTGCGCGGCTGTCAGGATCCAGTTCTGATGGATCAGGGTCCCACCACAAGTGTGAAAGAACTTGGGTGACGGTTGAGAATCAGGCCAGACCTTTAGGTAAAATAGATTTAAAATCACCACAATTCATCCACGTGTCACATTATGAACAGAACCAATTGCTCTTTATCTCACAGATCCGAAAGGAACTGTGAGATGGAATTCTACCTGCATGGAAACCTGCCATGGCCAGGAGTGAGGTTTGGCAGGTTCTCCATTAACAATGCGACTGCTGACAGCGGGAGGAAAGGCCGGCTTCCCACAGCTCTCAGGCCACTCTGTGATGAAGAAGAAGAAGAAGAAGAAGAAGAAGAAGAAGTACTATAAGAAGAAGTATATACTGTGTTTTCTTTCTACAAGGAAATGCACCCAATGTTAAACATTTAAAAAGGGACCCAAAGTAAAAACATTAATATCATTAATGTGTCATTAATATCAATAATAACAGCTCCATAAAGAAGGGTCTTGACAAATATGTTCTATCACTTGTTTCATTAGAAGTAAAGCGTCTAATGAAATTATCTGGCTTTACAGTATATACAGTATGGATATGGATATAACTCTCACCTATCTCTATGTCATCCCAAGGTTTGGGTGGCATGGGAGGCTCAGTGGGAATGGGAAGAGTGGGATCAGTGGTCCAGTGTGCGCGGAAACCTTTGGCCTCGGTGAAGAAATCGGCATGGAATCGTATCACAAGCTGGTTTGTGTTGCTTTTGATGGCAGAAGGAACTTTTGAGCCGCAGAAAGGGCCTGAGAAGAGGCAAGATTTAGGTTCATGCATATCACTAGTGTGACTTTTGCTCCATCCTTTTCATTCTATGGTTTTAGTGGAGTGTAAATTCTAAGCATGTTCGTGGTGGGAATAAATGGTGGTTATAAATATGTCACAGTTGCATCTGTTAACGGAGCTCATAAACATCTCGCCTTGAGAATGCACAGAACAGCGTCCTTGTCCTTGCGCTCACCATATTTTTTGGCCCCGGGTCGTGTTCCATCGTAGACCACCAAGTTGTCATAGCAGCGGCCGAGCAAGATGCCAGCCTCTTCCACGTCAAAATCAGTGAACGTCAATGTAATGGCCTTTCCCTTAGGACTGCGAATGGTCCAGAGACACGCGCTGTTTGCTGGGTAGTTCATAGGCCAGTTCTGAGACTTGATGATGCCCGTCTCTTCCTCCGAGAAACCTCCACATCCCTGGATTTCTGTGGGATATAATTTGCATAAATCCAGCAAAGAAATCAGATCACACAAGACAAATGTCTTGTTATGCAGCGGAATCACGAGTCCAGAAGACTCTCGTTAGCACAAAACGCAGTTTGAAGATCTGAAAATCTGGGTTAGCTTGAGACGTTTGTAATGGGAGTATTCGAGGATTCCTATTTCAGATGTCATTTTAAAAAGGAAAGAATTGCTGAATTTTCTGACTTTCTTTTAAAAAAGTAGACACCAGAACAAATGTCAGACTTATTTATATGTCAGTTTAAATTTCACAAATTAATTGCATGCATACACCTAAATCTATAGATATAAACAAAAAAATGTATGTAACAAAAAACATTTTTATCCTCAAACCTTTTGAGGAATTGTAAAATTGTAACAATTACTATCACTGTGATCCTATACATTTTATACATTGTATGTTGCTTTTGTTATTGTTGCTATTGTTTAGTTTTCAGTGTAATTTCCCTGCTTTGCGATCAATAAAATCTAAACAGTTATCAATGTTTTATTATGGTGGTTGTTGTTATTGTTGTTGTTATAATTTGAATTCAGGAAATACATGCATACATGAAACATTTGTGTACAACATTTCAAGCATACATCTATGTCAATATTTTACACTGTTACATGGATACAAAAACATTTTTATAAACATTATATATAAACTATCATTATCTATTCCTAAATTATTTGCATAATATAAAATGCAGTCACATTTATGGTAAAAAAAAATGGAATCTGTTTGGTGAAAAAGCCTGACTTTGATTGTTTACGATGTGTCTGACAGGCTTGAAGAATCTACGAGCTGAATTTGCTGCAGGTCTGAGGAGAACGTGTCACGGTGACAAACTTCAACAAGTGCTGCAATGCATATTAATGCCAGCGTCAATCAGGAGAACCACAGATGGCTTATTTTCCCTACTTGAGGAACGTCTGCTGAAGCAAGAATGCTTTCAATAGACTCACAAATGTAATTTAATTTACTGTTAAATGTGCCATTTTCAGACACAATTTGTTCCCAACACAATCTTGGCCAAGTCCTAATACAGCATTGTCAAACATATAGTGGAACCATTCTACAGAAGATGCTCAAAACTTACAAAATGGTATAGTTATAAAAATTCTAAATAATGGTGGATTGTTAGATCAACATAAGTTTTTTACAATCCATACATTCATTTTCTGAATAAGTTTTCAATTTCTGTGTCACAGAGCAGAAGACGGGACACGCATTCTGGACTTGTGGCCAACCAATCACAGAGTGGAACACACAGGCCGACCAGTTAAACTAAGTTTGATGAGTGTCTTCAAGTGTCAGCCAAAAAAAGGACGGGGAGAGATGGACTACTTTGACTTGCTTCAAATATACACGTAAACGGTAGAATAAAATCGTCCAAGTTACGTAAAAACTCATTTTTATCTTTTCCCACAAAATTGGAACTCAAAAAAGTGTTTGTAGTGCAGCTGCGTCAGTCGCACAAGTGGAGGCATTGATATGTGAGGAAAGAGATTGATTTAGACATCTCTTTCTTACCAGCAAGGTCCTCTGGAAACACGGCTTCCCACAAGACAGAAAAGCCACGGTCTGCCAGCCGAGCGTCTGACTGGAAACTTAGTGACATCTTGTTATTGACGCTGATGAGAACAGGGGGGAGAACAAAGCCGCAGTGTGTACCTGAGAGAGAGAGTGAGAGAGAGAGGGAGAGAGAGAGAGAGAGAGAGAGAGAAAGAGAAAGAGACAAGCAAAACTACTTTTACTATACCACCATTATAAATTAAAGTGCTAACTCTTTCAGACTCACTTATAGTAGATCAACTCAACACGTTTCGGCAAAAGGTATGTTTATTATTAGTGGACTATCTTCTTTTGACTACATTGTAATGTTCATACATATTAAGTTATTTACATTTTATGGTTTAAGTGCTTCTGTGTTTATCTGAAAATAAAATACTTTTTATATTATAAGGTAAAGAATAAAGAATTTCAGATTCGGAACTACTTTCCTTTGCGGAAAAATAAATCTGTAATGAATTTTGGCTAAAATAATTTGTTTTACTTCTCTCTTCAGCCTAACAGACTGTCAGCAGAACTAAAACTCACACACTGCTTTGTCTTGACAGCCAGGAATAGTGAAAAGATTCACAGTATGTGTGACACACACACACACACACACACACACACACACAAACACACACAGCTGGCAAGTAAGAACAAAATGTCAGGACCAATAAGCCAACTAAATATCAAGACCCTTTCTCAGTTCCCAGTTACTTCCTGGTTTTTTCAGTGTAAATGTAAGAGATTTAAATACATTTTCAAACTTCAGCTTGTGATATTTATCAGTCATTTCTCTATCTATCTATCTATCTATCTATCTATCTATCTATCTATCTATCTATCTATCTATCTATCATCCATCCATCCATCCATCCATCCATCCATCCATCCATCTATCTATCTATCTATCCATTGCCTTCCATCTATCAACTTGTCAATCATTCAATGAAAAAAACAATCAATTTATTGCTCACATCCATCTTTTGATTTATCTATTTTACTTTCCACTAAATCTGTTTTCTTTTTCTTTGTTACACAAATTGTATTACAGTAAATAAGTTTCTATACATTACATGATCAACTATATCATCATCCTATATGAACAAAATTGTTTACAGTAATTTTGCTATTACTATCTGCATTCTCATGCTCATCAAACATTGTTATTAATCACCAAGAAGAGAGACTGCATTTAAACTCAAGTGCTCTGCAAGCACTCTTCTTTTCGTTCTTTGAAGCTTCTGATTCTGAAACTCTCAATCTACAACTTCCATTTCTCCATTTGTCACAAATCTTTGGCAGTATCTGTGGAAGAATCCAGGAACAGAAATGCAGATAAGCATATCAGCGGCTCCCAGTGCGGTGAAATGTTGGCTAATAAGAGGCTGTAATTTATAGTGCGCTGGCACCTGCTATCAGCAATGCTATCAGCTTCTTTGTGAGGAGACGAGAGCAGGAGCTGCTCCTGATTCTGAGGTGCCACTTAGTTTTAGTTATGACTGGCAATAGTGAGAAGCATTTCGGCCTGATGTGTTTTATCCAATTAAATTTCTGGATGGATGTGTCAAGAATAAACTGCCTCGAGTGGATACGATGCTGGATCCAGAAAGTAGTCTTGCCATTGTTGCCTATAGTTTTTAGAGGAATAGTGTGCAATACAGCTCTGTAATACTGATATTATAGTTGGGGGGAAAAAACAAGTCAAATTGTAACTTTGAACAAGTCATATTTTCTTTCTATATTTTAGTTTTTATGCTATGACTGATCAGCCACAAATGAAATTCCACTTTGATTGTGTGCTTTATGGATCAATATTAATTGAACCAAATAAAAACGCAACGTCCTTTTTTTGTCAATACATACTGCACAGACAAATTACAAAAAAGTCTCTCCTCAACACAAGGTGGCGCCAAGGACCTCATGACCCTCGCCTTGTCACACAGAGGAATAAGAGGCTGTAATTATTTTATAAAAATATTATATACTGTAAAATGTTATATACTGTATTTTTTTTCCAAATGTTCACGCTCTTTTGTAAGCACACCAAAGATTCAGAAGAGTTGAAATATTGAAAGTGTGCAAACAATCTGTAATAAAATGTTTCCTGTGGCGCAATTGACCTTGCAACCCCAAGGCCATTGGTTAAATGTCACTTTAGATTGTGTAGCTTCTTCTAGGCAACGTAGTGACTGATTTGGAGCTGGGAGAGCTAAACATATTCTTCTACCTTTTACATTTAATAATAATAATAATTAATTTGAATTATTATAAATTGTTTTCCATCAACATCTACTCAAGGTCGTCGTACAGAATAGGACAAGACACACGATTTGCCCAATAGAAAAGCCAAACACACTATTGTAGACCCCAAATGCCCCAACAAGATCAAAATCACTTGAAACGCATGTTTTCAGATTGTGGGAGAAAACCAGAGACCTAGAGGAAACCCACGCAAGCTTGAGGAGAACATCCAAGCTCTGCACAGAAAGACCTCGACCAGCCTCAAACTCGGAGCCGAAAACTCGAAACGGAAATGAAATCTTCTCGCGCTACCCACTGCTCCACCGTGTCACATTAGTGCCTTACCCAGTGACTGTTGAGTGTCCTTGATGGTGAGCTTGTCATCTTTGCACTGTCCTGCTTCACCCACGATGCCGAGGTCAGTAATGTGCAGTTTGACGAGAATGCCCTCGTCTACGGTGATGTCCCACGAGCAGCGCAGGTTGGCGGGATAAGCGTTGGGATAGTTCTTGGAGGTTATCTGACCTTTTCGTCCGGACAGTTTCCCGGGAGAGCCACACCCAGAATCTAAACACGGAGCAATGTAGAGAAGATTCTTAATGTAAAAGGTGACTTATTGTACATAACGACTATTGTACAGGTGTTTTTTTGCAAGAAATGTTTTGTGTTAAAAAAAGTTTTTTTAGACTCCCACAAAAAGCACATGGGAGGGGACATGTAAAATTTAATAGAGAGCATTTTGATTTGGCAGCATTGAGACTCATTGAGATGCAAAAGATTTGTTTCTTTTATGTATAGGCGTGGCCAATCTCGGTTAAGTACGCACACATCTCACAGGTTCATTGTAAATACTTAAGCGGAAGGCTACTGTAATGAGTTTTCCCAGTAGCTCAGTCTGTAGAGCGCTAGTGTTTAAAAAAACACTGGATCATGGGTTCGATTCCCAGGGAAAGCAGGAATTTGTTGAATTGTAACAATTGTAATGAAATGTAAGTTGCTTTGGATAAAAGCGTCTGCTAAATGACTGTAAAGTAATGATCATTTCTGAACCTAATAATAATACCTAATAGAGTAATTATGTGTACAGTAAGTTCTTGTACCGAGTATCAAAAAAATAAGCAAATTTACTCACTATTTTTCAGTCATTTGTTTTTTTTAGAAAAAAGTCTTTCTATTCACAAATATGTTGTAATATTTATTACAAGAAATATTATAATATATATAAATTCTAACAAATATGGAGTCATGAGCTTGTTTCCCAAATAATTGAAACCTATTCTCCAAGCGTTTAAAAAAAAAGTACCACTATATTTCTATTTTGGCACGTAGACACAATTCTACCTTCTGGTGGAGGCGTAGAGGTCTGAGGAGATGTAGTTGGCCGGGTGGTACTGGGTGAAGTGGTTGTAACTGGTGGGGCGCTTGCTACAGTGTAGATGGCATTGAAGCCTTTAGATGTCTGAGCCGAATCAGACTTGAAACGGACCACCAAGCTACTGCCGCTTGACATCACTGCTGCTGGGACCTTGTTTCCACAGAAACGACCTACAGAAATGAAGATTTATTGCTTCGGCAGGTGAAAATGGCCGCACAGTAGCAGGAAATAAAGCGGAAGGGGTGGAATGGATGTCAGGACTCACCCAGTTTAGCGGCACCGTCCAATGCCCCATCAAAGACGTCAACAAAGTCACCGCATGCCTCGGGAACAAGGTCAAAGGTCGTGAATGTGAGCCGGATCTTTTCCCCATCGGCTACGTGTATGATCCACTGTGCATAAAATCACACGCTGTATCACTGAAGATGCAAAATGTCATTTCTTGGTCTTTCACAGTTACATCACTGCTCAGTTTTCATCTCAGTCTAGCCACTTGCAGCATTTTCTCCTTCCGCCGTACTTCTAATTGACAGATTGATCCAGGATGCAATTCTGGAATCCCGAAAGGAGATAAAAATTTGTGCTTTCTCATTCATCTTTACTTAGTTTGAAGTGTGGACTGGGAGCCAGGCTGCATGATTAGCTGAGCTGGGTAAATATCCAGCCAGATGGAGAGCCTCACCGAGAACAAGCTTCCAGCAATCTATCTTCTACAATCATAGCCTCTCGTGTCAAAACCCTTCCTCAAATCTCCCAGCTAACTCCCAACACGGTCTCCTCTCAATGCACATACAATTGGCCGAAATTTGCATTATCACATGGCTTTGAGACTCCAGATTGAATCACATCATGGTAAAGGGCCAAATAGGGGAATGGAAATAAATCAAGGTCATGTCGGGGTCACGCCAATCAAGCACCTGGTAGAGGGCGTCGCCTTCATAGTTTGCTGCTGGAAAGCCAGGAGTGGAGAACTCCCCACGGTCACCCTGCAGAACACCACCAGCTCCAACTAACTCTAGGAGACAGACGGAGAGAGAAGAAGGTGGAAGGAGAGTACAATATGGTAGTTTTGGAAAACGGGGATTATCCAAGGGAAAACAAAATAAGTTGGGAATAAAGTTATAAAGGAGAATGAAAAAAAAACATAAAAAACATCAGTACATTGGAGAAAAAGAGTCGAAGAAAAATTAGAGACAAGAGGGAAACAGGGATGAAAAATGGCAAACACAAAAGGAAGAGCGCACAAAACGTAATACAGTGTGGATAGAAATTAAAGTGAATAAATACAGAAAGAGATGGCAGGGGGAAAAAAAAACAAAGAAAGATCAAAAAGAGGGAGAAAGAGAGAGAACGAGTGAGTGAGTGAGACAGCCAGAGAGAGAGAAAGAATGAGAGAGAGAAGAATAAAAGGGGGGAGAGAGAATGAAGGAGAGAGAAAGAGAACAAAAAAGAGGGTGAGAGATGGCAAGAGAGAGAAAAGAGAAAAAGATAGAGAGAACAAAGGAGAGAGAGAGAGAGAGAGAGAGAGAGAGTG
>CM051499.1:15232041-15246146 GCA_028031935.1 Paedocypris micromegethes
AAAAAAAAAAAACAAGCAAAAGTGCATTTGCCAAAACAGTTCTAAAAAGGTCAATAAAAGCAGAAAATTGCTGCAATTTTGCTGTTCACTATAATATTTGATCCCACGACAGGAAGGTACAGTACAGTACAGTATACCATTCTGCCATTCTGAAGTAATACACATGCATTTTACTACATATTATTGCCATTTTACTCTGAACACTGATTTTCTATCACCATAAATACTTTCACTTTGTCTAAAAATAGTTTTTTAAGAGTTACAACACAATCAAGTCACCTTTAGCTTCTCTGCTTGGTCTATTCCTTGAGAGATAGAGGGAATAGGAGAGAGCGAGATCTCCCAGCATGCTTTGCACGGTCGCAACAAGCTACTAATCCAAACACCAATGAACTGACGGCAAACCAACGTCTTTCATTCTAGCACGGCGGGACGGGCGCAGCAGTTTGGCCGGCGGACATTTTGAAACATGGATCTGAAATTGATGCTGACTTGACGCCTCTTGCTCTTTTTGCCGGGTGGAGACGACAAGGACTTTCTGATAGCCGTCTGGGCAATGATCTTCTTCTCATGCTCCTTGATTTTGCACTGGAGGTGACTCTGGATGGCAAAGCCCAGGGACTCTGGATCAACTGACGCTCCATAGACCTCCCATGTCATACCTTGCTCGTCCCACACCACGTCGTGGATGCTCTTCTTCTTCTCCCTTTTCTCAGGCTGTGTCTCTGTCTTTTTGCTTTGTGGGGTGGAGCTTGATGTGGGAGGAGTAGTTGTGGTCATATCTCTTTTTGGTTTTGAAGATGGCCCAGCATTGGGCAAATCGACAGGAGGCTTGGGTGCAGACTTTTTCTCAGATTTGATGGTAGAATCCAGTTGTGAACCGCATTTGGAGACCACTACTGATGCCGGTAGGCTGTTGGCCTCTTCTGAATGCTTGTTTTGGCCACAAGACTCTATGTTAATCTGATAAACTGGTTGAAGGGGTGAGAATCCATGTTGGGGGTTAATCTGGGACTCCTTGGTCTTAGCCACAAACTTTGGGTCGGCATCCACATGCACCACGACTGAGCCCGGTTGGTGTGGCTTTATACTTGACACTGTGTTTGTAACCTCCTTGGTTGAACACAAGGGTCTTCCAGGCGTCTCCACCTCAAAGACCACAGCTACACTTTCTGTCTCATTAGGAATTACCAGTCTCGGATGGGTTTGCAGAAGACTGGGGCTAGTGGAAGTAGCCTGGTGGCAGACAGCCGCCACTGCCTGGACCTCGACATCAACATGCTGGTTGGGGAACTCAGCAGCCAAAGTCATGGTTGACGCCTCTTGGAAGTGTTTGTGTTGGACTTTCTCGTTGGACAATGACAGGAATCTTGAGATATCAAGTGCATCATTGCTGTTAGATTCCGAGGGAATTCTGTGTGGGTTTACATCCTCGGGGAAGGATTCTGTATTTTCTTTTGCAACAGCAAGCTGTGTCTCACCTGTTTGTGGTGTCGGGAAACCAGCAGGTGATTTATTGGGCTGGGCCAGTTGGGATATTTCAGTCGCTGGAACAACTTTGCCTGGAATTTGAGACGAACTTGAACTTGGAGCAGTCAATGTGGATGTTGGCTTGTTGATGGTTGATGTTTGGGATGAGCAGGTAATAAGACTTGACTCAGATGTAATGGAGACACCTTTGTTTGTGCCTGTGGTGCCTGACGAAAAATCCTTCTGAAGATCGTCTCTGACTGCAGAATCTTCGTTCACGTCAGAAGCTTTGGCCTTGTTGTCATCTCTGATTGTCTTTGTTTTGCTACTGCTGTTTTTTTCCGTGTCTATCTTCGATGGAGTGGAGAGGATTGGCAAGTCTTGCAAGTTTGAATTAGCATCACAATCTCTGGGATGCTGATTTGCTGTCATAGTTTGACTGGCTTGAGGTCGGCTGTGATCTTCGCCATAGGTTGCATTGTTTTTTTCTTCAAAGTCTGTGCTTGGTGAGTCTTTGACCTGGGGTGTGAAATACTCATTATCTTGATCTGATTTCATTTTGTGGACAGAGGAGAAATCCTTGTTCAAGTTTAAGTTTGGCTCTATGTCCCAGTTAGAGTTTAACTCTTTGTTCCCCTGTATATCTAAACTAGCCAGCTGTGGCATCATCTGGACAGTGACGGTCCTTTTGGGGTTTGGGATGTTTTCCATGTTGAAACTTTTGTCGGATCACAGTCTAGATATTCCAGAATGGTTCCCTTGAAAATCCTCCCTGGGGACGAGAGATTTAAACCATGTTAGACGAAAATTCTTTGCACATATATAGCAACTGCTTACATAAGATCGTTTTAAACATTCAGAATCTGATTACAGATCTTAAAGAATTTTATGCAAATATTATAGTACATTTGACATGAAAATATGTATGAACAATAAATGTAAGGATTGTTTTGCTACGTGATGCTCTATTTGTGTTTTGTGAGTGTATAAAATGTAGGTCTTTAAATTAGCACAGTTACTGTAGTTACAAACACACATACGCACACAAATATGCACTGGATGCACAACGTGTCTGCTATAGCACATGTTACTTTAACAAAAACTGAATTTAAAAGTGGAAAGTTATTTTGAACAATAAGCAATTCAAAAATGCTAAAATGAACTTTTAATCCTTGCCGCATAGACCACTATATCACTATCTGCATTCAGCTTATTCTCTGAACATCTCGACGCTGAAACTGGAAGAGCAATTATTTTGGGTTATGACCTTTAACTATTCAAACAGCCCTGAGGAACCTCAACAATGAAAGCTCGACAGTCTGATTTTGAGATATTATTAGCTCAGTGAAACTAAGGATTCTTTGTAATACAGAATATATACCGTAGAAAAGACAATACAGAAGAGACAAAACAAATGTAGATTAATCTCTATTGACAATTTATCTTTTTGAATGGATGGATAAAATGATAAAAATACAGAATGATAACAAAAAGAAAATTGACTGAAATCTGGCAGAAGTGGATGGATGAATGGATGGATGAATAGTGTAGGGGAGTTTCATAGAAGATGTGTTTCAAATAAAAGTGGTTAAAAGTGGTTTTCAAATGCATGTCGGTTTTCAAAAAGTTGGTTAAATGTATAAATGAAATCCAAATACGTTTGGATAAATATGTCTTATAATATATACAGAAACTCAACAATTCACCTCTATTATCCAATGAGACTAGCCACCCAGCATTCATCTCCCTGATCTTCTGCAGAACGAGTTGAATCAACTTGATTGGAAAAAAATGCATAATTCACCACTTGGGCAACAGATTTTAAAGTTAGGTGAGTTTGTCAACATGACATCTAAGGACCATATCAATATCGGGCTCCGCAGTTAAGATAAGTCCAGTGACGTGACCCACAAACCCGGAGCAGTGGGCAGCCTTAAATTGTGGTGCCTGTCGGGGACAGTGTCTTGACCAGGATCCGAACCTTTAACGCCTGTCGGGCAACTGGGGAAACCTCCCTACAGTTGGATTGCCAATGAAATCCAAGCATCAGCAAAAAGAACTTCCTGCAATGAGCATTTGCTTCTGTTGCATAGAGGTCAATCTCTGCCTCTCTGAAAAGACACCAAATCAGCAACACTGTCTTGCCATCCTCTAGAAGGCGAGAGCTTCCTGAGAAGGTAACAGCTTCTGGTGGGACTTTTTCCAGAGAGTATCTCTGAGTGGGGACCACCTCAGGTACATTGAAAATGTGAAGACCTGAATCAGCCCATGGTAGATGCTGTGATAATGTTGAGGGTGAGGAGCGGGGTGGTGGGAACCATCTTAAAGTACACTGTTATCTCCAGTCTTGAGCGCACTTGACTCCAGATTTTACTCACTGGACCACTTTACCAGGTGTACTGACTTCCGCCTGTATGCCAATCACCATCGTCCTGGTTCAATCCAAATAGCAGTCATGTTGTCTGCAAAAGTCCCAGTTTTATAGTTGGGTTCTTCCTGGGACTTTCAAACAGCTTCAGAAAGACAGCTCTCTAGTCCTTGAGGCTGTCGACGGTGGACTGTTTTGGTAGACTGTCAAGCCACACAGCTGAAGTGAAGGGGTAAAAATGGCGCCATCTAGGTTGGGGACAAACTGTTGGGTCCTTTAGCCTGAGGCGGAAGACATCTTCTTGAGATAGATTCCACACAGTTTCACACCAGAGGTTCTGATATATGAAATATGAGCCTAATATACCTTAATGGTAAGGTTGTCTGCCGGGAGTTTCGTAGAGTGATCAGCTAAGGAATGTGTGTGACATCGATACACCCATTGATATCACTCCTTGGTCACAGTGGGCAGTTGTGGTCCAGTGGTAGGGATTTGGACTTGTGTTCATGAGGTTGCAAGCTCAGATCCCACTCCAGCTAGTTCAACAACTGAGAGTCCTTGAGCAAGACTCTGACCCCGACTTCCACTGTCCACGAGTGCCAAGGCTTAAGGCTGCCCACTGCTCCTGGTTTGTGTGTGTGCACTTCACTGGATGGGTTAAAGAGCACAATTTTGAAACGGTCCCAAGTGGCCGCATTAGCTCACTCATTTTTTTCATTTTGGTCCTGAAACGTGCCCTTCTTCTCATCGCTACAACGTTAGAACTACTACTGACGTTATCTGCCTTCAAGATTTCGGTGAGGTGAATAGATTTCTTCACCAACTTCATGTGATGCGACTTCATGTGAAGCAAATCCCTTCATGTGATGCGAGTCAGAAACAATGAGAGGTGGATCTCAGTCTAGGTAAGAATCGTCTCTGGGCAGTCACTCCTCAAGACAGAGGATGAATAATCAGACTCCTGCAGAGTCTTCTCAGTCCAATAGTGCATTTCTAATAAAAGAAACGATTCTGAGCAGGTCATTGGCCATTATTGCCTTTGATAAGGGCTAGACACGCCCACCGACAGGTGCTTAGAACAATGCTTGTGTTCACAGCAGGATTCAAAAACACCTGGCATCTCTGTAGAATCGAGCAAACTTCATCCTCCACATTCCCCAAGTGTAATGTCGAAAGATATCTTGAAAGGGAGCTGTCTGAGAAAGCATGACATCGTCATCACGTGACCTAAGGGGGCGTGAAAACTAACACTTATCAGATACTAATAGTTACTGAGAATATAACAACAATGTCCACTGTTACTGAGAAAGACAAACACACACACACACACACACACACACACACACATACACATACACACACGTTTCAGTGTCAGACGAGTCAGAAGCCGCTTAACACAGGGAGGATGACCATTAAAATGATTTATTCCGGAGCAGTGAAGTTACGCATAACAAATGAGGCTGAAAAATAGATCTGAATGACTTGGAGAACACAGACGTATTTGGTCAATATATGTTTGCATAAATTGGTCAATATAGCCTGCTGTTACTGTAAAATAGTACTGTAGAATATACTGCATAATGTGTTGTATTCACCTCTGCAACACAAGCTTAATTGGGTATTTTTAAAATTGACTCCAAATTATTTTTTTTTTACATTTTGCTACAATTGAAAAACGGAAGAGTCGATGCACTACAATCATTTGATCTACACAAATCCCGGACAAAGTCGCGTCAACACTCAAATGAAACCAAGCCAACCTGGTCCAATTGTAAAACAGAACATTCTCAAGATTGCTAATTTCCCAAAAATATTTTGTCTTCAGCATATCAATAACAGGTAAAAATATATCTGGTAACGATTTGCGTTGTGTATAATGATTCTCCTTACCTCCAAACGCAGATGCCAGACGCTCTCTATACGTATATTCCCACAGAAACACTATAACTTGACCTTGTTGGCAAATGCATCATTGTTGTGGCTCCCAAGGAGCTGCAGAGAAAAGGACAGGGAGAGACAGTCCTGCCTGATACGAACATTCGTTTCATATCATTTTACGGCACAATTCGCTCCGCACACGACGGTGTCTCAATGAAAGAATGTTGAGCGCGCTACTGTGATGTAAAGCCACGCCTTCAAAGCGCATCTGACTCTCAAGTTCAACAAAACCTTTACCGGATAACAATATCAGCTGCCGCCGCAAGATGGCGCGCTTCACTGCGGATTAAACAACGAAAACCCATTTTTAGAATATTGATTATATTCACGCAAATAGTTTACGCAATTGCTGTTGTTGTTGTTGTTGTTGTTGTTGTTGTTGCTGCTGCTGTTGTTAATAATAATAATAATAATAATAATATGAATAATAAACATATTTGCAGTAGTGTTACTTGTAGTAGCATTCTATTGTAAATTGTTTCATAAACATTTTCGTTCATAAACATGTTCACTTAAAAAAACAAAACAATATTTCAAACACGTTTCATATCTATATAAATGTTATATTTAATATACATAAAACATTAATTATTCTCGGAATATATTTCAACATAATTTTGTTTTGACAGTTCATAGAGTGTTTCCTTTGCTCATTCAAGTTGTAATATCTCCGTAAATCAAACTAAATTAGAGATTAGCCGTGAATTAATGTCATTAGAATGACAATACGTTGCATCACAATAAAATGGCAAAATATGCATGATCTAGCTCAAATTAAACCCGCTTTACCCAATAGATGAAACACGACTAACCTTTTAATTTAGTTAGTGTTAGTTCTGTGAAGGTGTTTTGCGTTGCTATAGCGCCACCTTTCTCACGCAACACCAACCACACTCTGCTTATTAAAAAAAGAGAATTATCTCGCGTTCGAATAAATATTTCACAATTAATGGGATAAAATGTATTGTAAACACATTAACGTGTATAGAAATTCGTCTTTCTAGACTCCAGAGACACAACGTCATCATTTCGAATAAACTTCTCAATATTATGAGATATTACGTCATTACTTGGCATCTCAAAAAATCGACAGTTTTGGGTCGGAAACCGGCTTCCATAGTTTACGCTTACGACTTTTTAGTATCTACATCAACCAGCAGAGGGCGACCTCTATCGCACATTAGGTCGGCAGACATTTTACCCCGCAGTAAAAGTTGCAGGATTTTAATATTTTTGTGTTATTTGTCGACGTTTGCTGTGATGAAGACAACTTCTCGAGACCATCAAGATGACGAAAGTACCAACAGTTGAGTAAATAGTTTTTGCACTTCACTAACTGTTTTTTATTGACTGTTGGTTGGTTTGCAGTTTTGTGTAAGTCGTTTCAGACCACGCAATTATTTAATTGATGGGACTTTATGACGTGAAAATGCCATTTCCTTTAATGTTTTGCTCATAAGCTGTGGCGCAAAATGCAAAATATATATATTATTTGGAGCTACAAACAGCAATGGATGTGTTGTAATATCTAAGCACATGTCAAAGAAAGAGAGAATATGTTTCAATGTTTTAATCTTAAAAAAGTAATGGAATTAAAAAAAAAATTCCTTCTTTTTTTACGCCACAACTGTGGAACAATGACAAAACGCTGCAGATCTGAAGATCCAGGATATGTCCAAAACATAAAAAAGCCTTATGTGAACCCGCTCCGAAGTTTCATATGAAACGAGTTGAATTTGGAAATGAAAAAAAGCACATACAATTATTTAGAGTTAACAGCATCTGATATATAATACAATTTATTTCTCTTGAGTTTCTGAATTCATTGATATAAAGAACTGTGCCCCAAAGGGTTTAGGAGTTCCAGAGGTAAACATGTGTTTTTAAGGTTTTTAAACTTGGTTGTGGTTTTTCCTCATACTACATGTTTTAAAGGAACAAGGCTTCGGTGCTCTCTCACTCTCTGAACAGTTTACATTAGTTTGGACTTAAGATGGCTGGAACGGAAAAGTGTGAAAGGTCTCCACCCTCCAGCCATGTCCCACAAAGACAGCATCTGTTCCTCTCTGAACTGCTGTTTCCATGGTGACGGCCTCACCCCTGACTTCATTTAAACTGAATGACATCGCAACCTTTTCTGCAGGATAAACATTAAACATCTTTATCCATCTATCAGTTTGTCTCTACATACCGTTTGTTTACATTTCATTTCAGTAAAGCTTAATTGTTCTTAAATTAGAATTTTCATAATTTATCTTCTAATTCTCATCATCTACTCGATCAATTCGACTTTATAATTGATCATCATGTGACTTGCGGAGCTGTAACTGCGGGATTGTTGTCATGCATCAGGTGTGCCCAGACCTTCTTAAGGAGTTAAGTGCTTGCAATTCCCTCACAGTCAGGTATTAGACACGATGACAAAGCCGTGTAATCTGTCATAGCGCAGGGATTACAGTACAGCCACGCTAGCACGCTCCAGCTCGGCCAAAATGGCGGAATAAAAGGAAACAAATTGTGGAGTAATCTCCTGAGAGAAGAAGCTTGGACCAAGGGGGTTCCCTGGAAAACTCCATTTTGTCTCTCCTTCCGCCCTTAGGGACTTCTTGCAATCCCATAATCCCCCTGTTTGATGTTTGAGAGCTGATGGTGCTGGTGAGGACGGACCAGAATGGAGCTTTTTGTGTGCCGTGTGGCCGGCCATTTTTCAAGGGCTTGAATGACACGGCAAGGGAAAGACGGGTAACCTTAGCTTAATCTTAAGAGATTAGCTGAACTACACACACACACACACACACACACACACACACACTCACTCACTAACAGGTGTGTGTGGCCCTCTAGGTTTGTGTGGACTGTCAAACTAAAACCACTCTTTCTCTTTAAGAAAACAGAGAGATGGAGATAGCTCAAAATCAAGGATGAAAGACCTAACGTATGAAAAAATGTAAGAAGTAGGGAGCGAAGGGGAGAATTAAAGAGGTATAAAGCTAAAGAAATATTGTGATGAGGAAAAATAAATATGAAATACAGAGAGAAAAACAAAGAGCGTGTCAGAATAAGAAAGCTTTTCTGCTGTAGTCCACTGGTAGTTTTATTTCTCTGATTGCAAGATAAACACTTCTCTATTAGAAGAGTTCTGAAGTTCTGAATTTGTATAGGGTTTCACCGGCCGCTATAGAATTTTGACTAAAGTTTGCTTCACGTCACATGATCTCAATAAATGTACCATACAGGTCAAATGTTACATTAATAACATTGATTAACATTGGATAACATGTTACAATAATACATTGATTTGATTCTCTAGTCTAGAAGCTGAAAAACAGCCTCACAGCATTAAGTTCCAACCACCAAGTTTGATTGTGATGCTCTTTACCCTCGTTTATACCCAACAGAGAGTATTTTGCGGTAACAATTTATACTCTGACCATAAAACAGAACACTAAAAGTCTTCGTCTTTGTCCAGATGAGCATTTTCCGTGTCTGGAGAACTGATGTCCTCCTTGGTCTGCATGTTGCCACCAGTAAGATCCATCAAGACGTTCTTGGTGATGATTCTTGGGTTGCTTGTGCCATTTTTTTTATTTTTCACAGTGTGGAATATTTTGTATTTTTTGCACAGTTTTTCACTTATAGTTACTTCACAGTTCACTTCACAGTTTTTCACAAAATACAACATACATAAGTTTTAAGATCTAATAAATATAACTTTAATTATAACTACATTGTATATGGTATATATGCAAATGTGTGTGGGTTAAAAGATTCCTTCTCTTTTGATCTAATGGATTTAAATTCATAAGAACCTATAGCTGCAGACGAGAGTAAAGTGGCTGTATTGGATTTTGAGGAGCGATGGCCCTCAATAATATCAATGGATTTATAGGTGTAATTTGATTGTGTGGAAGAAAGGGCATCAGCCCACCGAACCTTAGACACTTTAGTGATGAGACAGTGCTGCATGGTTTTACAGTAGCTTATGTGGCTTAATGTTAAAGCTGTGTGTGTGTGTGTGTGTGTGTGTGTGTGTGTGTGTGTGTGTGTGTGTGTGTGTGTGTGTGTGTGTGTGTGTGTGTTTATACAAAGCTTAAACAATATTCTTTGGTAATTATTAAATTAGCAAATTTCAAGTAAATGAGTAATTCTTTTGCACACCAACAGGGGGCAGGATCACTCAGCTATTGCTAATGATATAGCTTCCTTTTTTCCCCAAGTTGACATGCTGATTGGCCTTCTTGACATTATTTGCATATTATAGTATATTTGTACATATATGACAGAGTTACGTATGTCATTTCAGTTTGGCTGTGAGTTTATCATAAAATACACACTTTGTTTGATGTTGGACCTCCTCATTACGTGGAATATTAAAGCCATCTTT
Source organism: Paedocypris micromegethes (assembly GCA_028031935.1). NCBI lineage: Eukaryota > Metazoa > Chordata > Actinopteri > Cypriniformes > Paedocypris > Paedocypris micromegethes. The sequence goes on from CM051499.1 coordinate 15,242,202, forward strand.
CCATGACTCGTGCTTGTGATCATAAAGCAGCATTGCTGATTCATGCGCTCTGCTCTTTTCTTAGACCTCGTCTTCTCCTGGGTGGCCCACGTAATCCTCAAAGTCTTCAGGGGCTCCACAAGCCATGTCAAAACTCAAAACCAACACTCACACACAAAAATTAAAGGCCTCTTCTTAATGCTCGAAGTTCCCCACCGGTCTGTCTATGGCAGTTAGGCCATTACGTCACTTGATTTCAGTCTCTTTTTCATTCACATCAAAGTTAAAATGAGAAAATCGGCTTAGAAAATGCAAAAATATAAAATATGTCGCAAAGCCAATTGGATGCTTTGAGTAGCAAGGCGCTTTCTTCGCTTTTTCTCGCTGCCTTTCTTACACACACACACGGTCAGGGTAAGTGACCCGGGGTCCTTCAGTGTCCTGCACTCAGAGAGGGATTAGAGATTAGCGTCCCGGCCGACATTCCTCACATACCTGTTTCTTGACTGGACTCTACCTCACACCGACAGCCTCATGACTCCAAGCAGGAGGGAAACCTCTGGTGCACTCACACCATCATCATCATCGACACTTACTGAACGATACACAAACCTTCATAGAAGGGTCTTCATAGAAAACAATAATAATTAATTATTTAAACTTGTGCCATTTTTTTCGGTCAGTTTGCTGGATTTTATCATATAACATTGTTAGCTGAAATTCTTGTTAGCTGTTTATTTTTACGTTTTGTTAATAAAGTGCATGTATGTTACATTTTATTACGATTTCTTTTTAGATCACTTAATATTCCAAAAATGCTAGTTTCTTTTTAAAAATTACGGATTAAACAAGGGGACATTCCCTCTAATTTCTGATTTACAGCTCGTTCTGGCTTGTTTTATAAACATTTTTGTCATATGTTTCAAAATAATCTATTTCTATATAATTGTTCATTTTAAAATAGGTAAAACGTACATTGTGTCATTAGTTTATGCAAGAGTTTAAGAACATGTAGATTTATAGGGGAAAAACCCACATCACTGCTGAGCAAACATGAAATGCCAATTGTCCAGGTGTTGAAATGATGTGGCCTGTGATTGGCTGAGGACTTTCCTTTCTACTTGTGCAAACCAACCAGAAATGTTTGTGATTTTATTCGTCACGCTAAAATACGGTACAGTACAAAGGTTTTGACACACCTTCTCATTCAAAGTGAACTTTATTGTATGACCATGAAAGTTCACACTGAAGGCATCAAAATTCTGAAAAACACAAAGAAGTATGAAACAAATGAAATAGTCATATGTTAGGTTCTTCAACGTAGCCATCTTTTGCTTTGATTACTGCTTTGCTCACTCTTGGCATTCTCTTGATGAGAATGAAATCTTTAATTCCATCAAGACAGTTTGAAGAGCATTTCAGGTGACTACCTCTTGATGCTCATTAATGCCAAGGCACTCAGTTGTGAAACCCATAGGAGTTGAACCTGCAATGCCTGGGTGTCAGGTTCAACTCGCTATCGTTGGACAGCAAGTGCCACCTGAAGAACAGATCTAAATTTGTTGGCCATGGCTAAAATAATGTTAAGAAAAAATTGAAACATGGTGGTGGGAATTTAATGCTGTCAGTGTGTACGGTACTGGAATTCTCGTCAGGGTAGAAAGAAAGATGAAAACAAGACTTGACAAAGATTTTAAAAGACCTCATACAGTGTGCAATAAAACTTAGATCATTATTAGCATGAATCAAGCCAATGTCTGCTGATGAAAAAACACCTCCAAATGAGCAAAGTGAGTGGCCTGCACAAAGCTTGAACTTGGAGCCAGTTTGTTTGTGCCGGAAGACTCATTTCTGCACGAAAGTGAAAGAAATACTAAAGAAGAAATGATGTAATTCCCCAGAAACGTGCTTGAAACTTGTGAACTACAACAATCGATTAAACGCTGTTTATCAAGCAATAATGTTATCAAGCTGTTAAAAGAGACACACTATAGCCAACTTCAGAAGAGCTAATACCGGTAATTACAAAACAATTAACTTGGAAGTCTCTTGGAATTTCATAATTTTTTATTTCTAAAAAAGTTTGCAACAATTTTGCTCTTTTTTTTGAAGGGGTTTTCAAATGTTTTATGTTATTTTTTATATTGTACGTATACTATTTGGTTAATTTTGACTACTTTAACCAAACAACTTCCTAAACAAAATGTTTTTGACTTTTCAAAATGTTTCAAACCACCTTTTCAAAATGACAGCACAATTATTTTCTTGTCATTTGTAGTTTGGTTCATTCTATTTTCTTCCCTGACAAGTGTCACATGGTGGAATTGTGAAGCTTTTGGTTGAGAAACTGGTTTATTTACAGTAATATCTGTGGCTTAAATGACTATCAATAGTGGCGTTTCTTTCTTTGTCCTGAGGCGAGGGCAGTGGATGCCCGCGTTTCATTAGCCAGTCTCTCCAGTCTCGCCCATTTGCAATTCTCCCCATTGTGTTTCTAAACAATGGCCGCAAACAAAGCATTAAAATGGAAATGACTGTAATGTAGCTAATTAGTTATCTGTGTTGGGACTGTTAGCGGGAGAGGGGCCGGTCATTGTGGCTCTCTCGGAGAATTAACAACACATTTACAGAATCTACAATGTCCATGCTAGATCTGTACAGTTAAACTCATATTTACCATTTTTTATATTCATCGATTAGATGGTAATGCAATTTTTTTTTTAAGTTTTTTTGTGATGTGCTGAATAAACTTTACGTTTTAGTGAAGGTGAAGAGTTTGAGTTTTATAATTTGTTATTTATAAAATGATGTATTATTTATAAAATTAGGTAATTATGAGTATATGATGTGCGAACTAAACATAGCATACTAAATGTTATCCACAGCATGTGTGTATACATACAGTGTATATTTAGGAGCGATACATAACTGTGTGTATGTATGTCTGTGTACAAATCATCTTATTCAAATTTGCTTTTGCTCTTAAACTTGCATAAAAAACATGTTCTGCAGATAATTTTTACGCAAGCAAAACATTATTGTGAAATGAGGTGCTCAAAAACCATTGCACTTGGAAAACATTTCTGGCCTCAAATTTGGAAAGTTCTACATGGCATTTGTTTGTATCTAGTATATATCAATTTAGATTATTTATATTTAATTTTTGTATAATTTAAACAGTTACAGAACAGTTATTAAAAAATGTAAACAACGAGTTTATGTAAGGAGCTAAAAAGGTGGGTTGGCTCTGTTTTTGTATATATTTGTTTGTTTGAGTCTTTCACTAGTGTGAATCCACAAATCTTATCACTGAGTGCTGATTGGTGCTTGGCTTGAAATGACACGTTTTTAATGAGCTCATCAGGTTCAAGTGTGTTTTCATTACTTCCTTCCGTTTCAACACAATTCTTCACTGGCACACCACAACTTTAAGTGCTTCTTTTTCACTTTGTAATAATATTTTTTTTTCTTCCAGTGTTGTTGTAAAAAATGATGTGGTGTGGTTGTCCGAAACACATTTGAGGAAGCCTCTGTCAAAAACTTTGTTGATTTGAACAACAAAAAGTGTAAGGCACGCAGTATGCATATGTGTGTATTATAATGATACTATCTGTAGCGATTTTGATATATATATATGTGATTTCTATATGTGATTTTGCACATACTTTTGGTAATGGTTTAGTTTTTTACATTTGCGTCATTGTGATATATCAGCGGCAATTCATTTTTTTAAATTTGAGTGTCTGTAATGTAAAACTTCTGTTTTTGTGTTTCAACAGAATCTATCTTATACTGATTTATATTATAGAAACAACATATTGTTGTCAGGGGTGGGGCATTAGCATAGTAGATAGATCGGTACAGTAGATGGACGGATGGACTCAGACCGACAGACAGACAGACAGACAGACAGACAGACAGACAGACAGACAGACAGACAGACAGACAGACAGACAGACAGACAGA
>CM051499.1:15246168-15258668 GCA_028031935.1 Paedocypris micromegethes
AGATAGATAGATAGATAGATAGATAGATAGATAGATAGATAGATAGATAGATAGATAGATAGATCAGCCAATCAAGACAGATCAGACAGACTGACGACAGGACAGACAGAAAGACAGACCTTATTTATAAGAAAAGGCATTTCTTTTTCTAATTTTGATTACATTTATTGGAGTTATTTTGTTGCTGATGTTGTTTTATTTTTTAATCCCAATCATAAACCACTAAGCTTAGTCATGTGTCTAGCATTCAGGGACTCAACACCACGAGTGGCCTGCCACGTAAATCATGTCACATTGTCAGTCCGACTGCGGTTAAGCTTCAATACGTGAGCGGCAAAAAAAGAAAAGGCCTTGGCTTTGACACAAACAACTCCAGCTTTAAGTATATTATCAGCAGCTTCTTAAAAGAAGCTTACCATTCATTAATGTTACTCTGCCAAGCTTTACACTGGACTTTACACTTTCTGACCTGCTCACGCGCACAAGAATTGCAGTCTTAAATAACTCAAATGGGATAACCGCTATAATCTTTCACGAGTCGGACATGCTAAGAGTTTGAAATCCCAAATCCTCGCTCGGAAGTGAGAGGAGCTATGAAAAGGATACGCGCAGGGAGTCTGCGTTTAGGTTTAATCTCAGTCGGGGTTTAAGACAGACCGCGAATGGAGCGAGTGAGGCCTTTCGTGCTGAGACAATGTGCTGACCGAGACCTGGACACAATCAACCAGACTTTAGTTTGATGTCATAATTGAATAGTTGGAATTTAAACGTTTTAACTACAAGTTCAATAAGTTGTTGAGTTTGAATTAAAAGCCATCCAGCTTCAGGCTTTTCTTGCTTTGTTCATCATCTGCCGTGTAAGTTGAACTGAAGCATTGTAAGTTCAGTAAACTTGAATACTGGAGTAGAGTCAGTTAAATTCTTTGAGCCGTTTAGTATTTAATTTGTGCTAAATTGCACCAAACATTAGTTCTGAAACGCATTTAAATTAAATTAAACGGCTTGTTCACTCAACTCTTAACATTTTTGTTGGACCAATAAGTCAGTGAAGAAACAAGAAAATTTTGCAGAAACGTTGGCTGAAAATATTGCAACATAAACTAAAATTAATCTCAATTATGTCAATATTTAATTAACTATATGAAATAATATACGTATATAGAATTTGTTTTTCACGGTGTCCTGGGTATTAGTATCAAAATGTTAGATGTTTTCCACCAAAAAGAAACAGATAATGCAGAATTTGTCTAATAAGAATCAACTGATGATTTACTGTTATCGTTTTGCTTTTCAAATGATGGAAAATTACCTTTTTTTAGGTAATTTGAAGTGTTTAGTATCAAATTACGTTTAATGGTCATCTATTAAGATTTAGACAATTCACAATAATTGAACTAGTTTGATTTAAAATTACATTTATTTAATAAAAAATGCATCAGCAGATTAAATGTATGTGCAATAAATGATAAGCGATATAAAGTGATATAGTAAATACATTGTGTGAGTGACGGTACAGTGCTGTAAAAATACTGTAATGGCTGTGATTATGCATGTATTGCAGTACTGTATAGGCAAATAAAATACATTTTACAATCCCCAGATGCTTTATGCTGATTCATCTATCAGTCTTTTGCAATCAAGCAGCATAGTGAGGAATTGATTTAAACGAATCGTTGCTCTGATACAGTCGGGTTTGGATTCCGTGGTGAACAGCTGCAAGACTTCCAGAATCATGAAATCAGTTTGAATTGACCCATAACCTTCATATTCCGGGCAAGATTCAGGTGTCCTTATGCTTTCCAGCATGAGACTGAATGAGAAGATGGAGTTTGGGTGAATGGGAAGAAGAAAAGGGGGGATGGAGAGAGAAGGAGAGAGAGAGAGGGATGGAGAGGATTAGGCATCAGGATCCCTTGGGCATTGTCTGGAAATCTGGAGATAAAGCAGGAAGGGGCAGGTGGTCAGAGCGCAGGGGGAGGGAGGTGTGTTTCAGGGGGCCGATCTGAAAGGCTGGGGGCAAACACACATTCATTAGAGAGCGAGTATGTTCTTACTCAGCAGAGTCTGTGTCCAGCTGAACAGACTCTCGGGCTGCTCACTTGGATTTATCCTTCTGGGATCATTGACTGATCCATCACGTGAGCTTAGACCAGTGGTCCTAAAAAGTGTATTGTTATGATCTATTTTTGCTTCTTTTTTGAAACAGTGGGAAAGCCTTCTTCATTCTTATTGGCCTGTTGTGGCTTGCAAAATGTACTGTGTTGTAAAAGAAACAATTATTATAGTGAAATATAGCCATTTATCATTTATGTTGACAATCAAGCATAAAGTGTTATATCTATATTTTATGTTTATCAATCCTGTAATTGTCTCCGTTTGCAGGTTTTGAGTGTCGAGTAATTTATTATTAATAAATACGTTTATATAACGCCTATAGGATTTTTTTTCAAATAAAAGAAGTTATTCATAAAACGGTATTGAGATATAGAAATGTGTTTATGCATATTCCAAAAGTAAATGCATGTGTGAATCTATTTGTGTAGTTAGATTGAATGAGAATATCATGCTAATTGTTTAGCGTCGTAATGACATGACAAATTCATGTAGACATAATTCCTAATCTTTAATCCTTCAAAATCACATATCAGAACAGCATCCAGATTTTGCGTGAGAAAATATTATTCAACCAATTCAGGAGAAAAATTAAACAATTATTTAATCCCAATCCCTTTTGTAATGAACAATTTCAGATAGCCTAATTATCTGTGATGGTATTCACACATACTTGTCTGACCGCAACATTTCAACTTCTTGCTCATAATTCCATGGATGCCCCTTTAAATGGTCTGATAGGCTGATGAACCAATAAACTGATTGAACTGATTATTTTGGTCCATCAGCAAATAAGATGTGACAAAGTAACGACCCAGCTGTAAAATTTGCATTATATTTATATGTATACAATAAATAGATACATTATATGAGTCATAACCATTTGGTAATAACCAATTGGTCAAACAACAATGTTCAGTACATAAGTCTATAACCAAAGTATATTAATGCCACATAAAATCATTATTTTGTATTTTTTGTGTTTTAACTGATTATTGATAACGAGACATCATAGTTTAAAAGTTTCTTGGTCTGAACACACTAAAAAACTGACAGTATTTTGATTTGGGGGCAAATTGACTTCATGGAAATTCGCGCAAAACGACAAAAAATAAATTAAACTGAGAGATATGTTCTTCTTTAGCCTTCCATTTGGGCGATAACAAGAACACACTTTGTCTGGCAAAAGTATCAGTAATAGAAATATGCGACATTGTTAAAATACAATTGGGATTTTAGTTGTTGGATTTTCCAGTAAAGTTATTTTAATAGACATTTATACATGCGTGTATGTAATCATATTTTATTGAATTTATATTGTATAATTTATTATTATACTGTATATGTATATATATATATATATATATATATATATATATATATATATATATACACACAAACTTATAATACATATATTTTTAATTTTATAATAAAATATTTTAGAATCTTTGTTTTTACTTCTAATGTTTTACCAAATAATAGATGACAAACAATATACGGTAATGTTTCATGTAGTGTATCATAATTTAATCTAAAGTTTTCATTTGACATGTCGTTTAAAGTTTAACAGTAGCACAATTTTTTTTTTTCATTGAACAGCTCAAAATGTAACCCTGTATCGCAAGTGAAGCTTGTAGTTTTCTGAAGCAAGATCTTTAGTCAAACTCAGATCTTCTGGCTGATTTTATCCCAACGCTTCATTGGAGAAGACATGACTTTACAAAGTCCCTCCTGGTTTCTCTCTTCGCCGATTCCTCGATTCCCTGCAGCTTCCATCCACTTTTGTATGAGAGGAACAAACTCAGGAAATCCTGAAGAAATGGAGCTCTTAGCCAAAGGCCCCGTCTCAAATGAGCGTCATTAAGTCACAAGCTCTCGGATGTTAGATATGCAGCCAATTAGTGGCCCATTCAGAGCCGAGCGGCCGCAGACGCTCTTACCTGCCGCCTGATAAAGACGCACTTGTTTTCTTTAGGGCTTGTTGTGTTTGTTTTGTGTTCCGCCGGGACGTCCTTCCAGATTGGAGATGGTCGATTGACACGTGACTGTGCTGACGGGACTGTGAACACGGTGTTTCTGCTTCTGCAACACCGAAGTGAAGACAGCCATGTTGTATAATCAGATTTACAAACTGGTCTCTGGAGATGCCCCACACCCTTGAGTCAACTTTAGCTAATGGTTTTAGCTTAAGATGCTGCGGTATGAGATTAATTCATTAGGTTAAGTGTGTGTGTGTGTGTGTGTGTGTGTGTGTGTGTGTGTGTGTGTGTGTGTGTGTGTGTAATCATGGGTAATGTGACACTACACTGATTTGTTCTAACACTAATTGTTGAGGTGAGGTTGGAATGTGTTTATCTTGTCTCTGTTTCTCTCTCTTTTTGTCTAACACCCCCCATCTAGTTTCTCTCTATCTCTCTCCATCTCGCTCTGTGTCTCTCTTTCACTTGTTTCTCTCTCTTTCTACAACTCTGCCTTTCTAGTTCCCTCTCAGCCCTCTCTCTCTCTTTCTATTGTCTTTCTCTCTCTCTCCCTCTCTCCTCTCCTTCTCTCTCTCTCTCTCTCTCTCTCTCTCACTTCCCCTTTCTCACACTCTCTCTAACTCTCATCTCTGTCTGTTCTGTCTGTCTGTCTCTTCTTTTTCTGTTCTTGTCTCTCTCACATACTCCAGGTATTCTCTCTCTCCTCTCTCTCTTCGTTCTCTCTCGCTTTTCTCTGACTATCACTCTGCCTTTCTAGTTCCCTCTCAGCCTCTCTCTCTCTTCTTTCTATTGTTTCTCTCCTCTCTCTCTCTCTCTCCTCTCTCTCTCTCTCTCTCTCTCTCTCTCTTCTCGCTCTCTCTCACTCACCCTTTCTAACTCTCAATCTGTCTTGTCTGTCTGTCTGTCTGTCTGTCTGTCTCTTCTTTTTCTGTTCTTTTCTCTCTCACATACTCAGGTATTCTCTCTCTCTCTCTCTCTCGTTCTCTCTCGCTTTTCTCTGACTATCACTCTGCCTTTCTAGTTCCCGCTCAATCTCTCTCTGACTCTTTCTCTCTCTCTCACACACACACATACACACACAAACACATTTTCTGTCTGTAGTTCTCACTATCTCTCTCTCTCTCACACACACTGCCTTTTTAGTTCTCTCTCTAACTGTCTCTCTGTCTTTTTCTACTTTCTACTTATTTCTAGACTTCTTAATTCCCACTAAATCTCTCTTTCCCCCTGTCCAATTCCCTCCCAATCTGTCTGTCTCTTTCTCATTTTCTGTGAATTAGTAAATTACTTGTCGGGCCAAAACGATCAATCAAGCCTCGTAAAACCCTCTAACCAATCGAGTCAATCATCGTTCAACCACTCGTTCATCCAGCTAAAAATACATCCCACCATCCAATGATTTGTGCAAAAATCCATCCAACATAAAATCCAGCCATCTTTCTATTGACCCCAGTCAAACTACATTGAATTTAACATTTGACATTGTATTTCACAGCTATCTGTTCTTCAATTTCACTAAACAGTCATTCCACCAAATTCACATTCAGCCAATAACCGTTCAGTCATCCCTCCATTTATTTCTTCCAACATCCTTCCATCCAAGAAACCAAAGTCTGTGTGTAACTACATAAAATATTGTCGATATTAACACATTTAATAAACCGCTTGCATTTTCATCACACCTCCAAAAGAGCAACATATTAAAATCAAATGAATCCAAAGCCGCTCTGCCGTTTTCCTTCACTCCCACCGAAAAGAACAAACCCTGACCGGCACCAGATGTCACTGGAGCCATCGACATTGAGACCAGTCAAAAGCGTCCGAGAAGCGAGGGAGGAGGGAGGGAATAAATTAATCACTCGCTTTTCTCTCTCTTTGATGGAATTAAGCTCACTCGCTCCGGCTGTGTGAATGTCCGCGCGTTTACCATTTTCTTTCTCTCTCTCTCCCTCTCTTTCGCCGTCTCCATTCCTGATGGGAAGCATGAGGCCACCCAGAGGAGATGAAGGACAGAAAGAGCCGGAGAAGGAGAGAGAGGTAATCCCTCCGTTGTGTAGGGGTGCGGGCCCCTGTCCTTTACCCCCACATTATCCTCTAAAAAATCCTCTCTGCGCCCCCCCTCCATCACCCCTAGTGCTTCTGCATTTACATACAGCAACAATGTGTGTTGCGCAGAACTGATTAGCCGAAGGGGGAGGTGTGTTTGTGTATGCGTGCGTGTTTGTTAGTGTTGAGGAAGAAATCTCACAGAGTCTTGGTCAACTGATCCAGCAAATTCCAAGTTGTGGACTAATGGTTGACGTTCTCTTAGATTGGATAAGTAATCATTCGCGGTGACGTACACGTAACATCGGGGAAATTGGGCCTCCTGTACATATCAACGTGTTTGTCCACTTGTGGCGCCATTTTGTTCGAAATTAGTCTAAATTATATTGTCATCAGTGGTGACATTGATGTAGAGTGTTGTTGCAACTGACGTCTAGTGTTCTTTAAATATTCTGATTTGACGGGTTTTTGTTTTGCATTATTGATATTCATATTTATTAACTTTTGTATTGGTAGCTTACTTCGTTATTAAGTTGATATGTTCTATAAAACAAACAACTGAAAGAATACTGGTCTGCTGTCAGTGAGGGAGATGCTATAAAAATTGAAAATTTTGTCAAAGTCTGTAATCAGAAAAAAAAAATCATGTACAAAACTGTCTACATGAAAATAATTAAAAATAAAATGAAAAATGTAAAAATAAAGTAGCAGAAGCATGCTTGATTTGATCACTTTGAATAATAGTTTTATAACTCCGTTTTGGGCTTTTTTGCTTTGTTTGATTGTTTTATTTTTTTCAGACTCACTTTATAAGATAATTAAATCCTTATTATTTATGTCATTCAGTCTTGAACTAATGAATCAGCCGTTTCACATAATTACACAAAAGATTAAAGGGAAAATAATTGCGCAAGTTGTTTTTGAATTTAAAGCCAAACTAAACTTCTTTTTAAGATCAGATTTGAATAGCAGAGTTTAGTCGCTGTATCATTGGTACATGTACATTTTTATTAAGTAAAGTAAATAAAATTCTAAGCATCTTTAAAGTTTTTTTTAGACTTAAAAAACAATCATTCTTATTAGGTCACAAGAAAAGTATTTTAAATAGCTTTTTAGAATTTCTTTAGAGCTTAAAACCGAGCATAATAGGATCTTCTGTTCTGTTTTCTGTGTCATCATAATATGAGTGGGCGCTGATTAACTCGCATCCAAAAGAAATATTAAAAAAAAAGTGGTATCTTTGAGTAAGTTAGAAATGACACAAATAACAACCAAATACTTTTCATTTCTCAGTAAACTCTATCTGACCAGTGAACTCGAAACACTTCAGTTCTTCTCCTTTCCTTCTGGAATAAGTCTCTTTAGTGGCCGGCGCCATTACACCTTCATGCACAGATCCACAAGTGCTTCAAGACCCCGCCGGACCCCTGTGCGTTCAAGAAGGACGCAGATGAGTTTCCTCGCGTCCCTGTGTCTCTGAGATCGGCGGGGTGCCGCACGTATCATACGCTCGGCCTGCTCGCTGAACAGGAGGACACCTCTTAGCTTTTGTCATGAGATTATGAGGATCTGTTATGTCTCTCTGTTCGGCCTTCAGCCCGCTGCGCAGAGAGAGACCAGAGCGAGAGAAAAAGAGCGGCTCTTGTGTCTGGCTTCTCAGAAAATTGAAGTGCGGCTTTGATGTGCGAGATGTTGTGCGGGATTTTCACGTTTTATAACCTGTATTTTTCCGCATTCTCTCTAGTCATTTGTTCACCCAACCAACCGATCACACATCTAGCCTCTCGTACTGTTTGATAGCCTGTAGGTCTCTCTTTTCTTCTATCTATCCATCCAACCAACCAACAAATATATCTGTCTGTCTGCCTGCCTGCCTGACTGTCTGTCTGTCTGTCTGTCTATTCTTTCATTAAATGGCAGTGTAAGAGGCTTTATCGTTTAGGCCTTAAATATCTATCTATCTATTGATTGAGCTATCTTCCTCTCTCTCTCTTTATCTCTATCTCTCATTCTCTCATCTCTCATTTCACTTTGTCTCGATTTTTGTCTCTCGTTATATATTGTATTCTCTCTCTCTCTCTCTCTCTCTCTCTCTCTCTCTCTCTCTCTCTCTCTATCTATCTATCTATCTGTCTATCTGTCTATCTGTCGGTCGGTCGGTCGGTTGGTCCGTCCGTCCGTCCGTCCGTCCATCCACCTACTCTATTTGTCCTGTCTGTCGTTAAATGGCAGTGTAAGAGGCTTTATTGTTTAGGCCTTAAATATCTATCTATTGATTGAGCTTTGACTTCCTCCCTCTCTCTTTATCTCTTTTTCTCAGTCTCTCATTTCTCATTCTCATCTTTCTTTCATCATATATTATATCCTCTCTCTCTGTGTACCCCCCCCCCTCTCGGTCTGTCTCCCTTATCTTTTTCTCTCTACACTTTCAGTGGCTATGAAAGTATCTCTCTCTCTCTCATTAATTTAACATCTATTACGTCTAACCGATTGTTTTATCTATCTCTCACCCTCAGTTTATCTCTCAATTCATCCAACATTCATGCCATCTACTTTCTCTTGCTTTTTTCCCCCTAATAAACACATGTCTGTATTTCTCTCTCTTTATTAATAAACATCCTTATATTGTTTTTGTCTGCACACTAATGCATTAAACTTTCACTGGATTACGTACCAGGACGTTTGGTAGATCCCAAGTTATTAAATATTTGGCAGGTTGCTGGTAGCAACTTATCAACTCTGGTGAGTCCAAACTCTGTTTATTTAGACTATAGTGTGGGGTGTTATGAGTAATATTGTGCAGTACATGTCTTGTGCCAAATCTTATTTCAAAAAGTCTTGTGTTTAAGTTTAATACAAGTGTAAATCGTCCTTTTCCCACGTTTGTTTTCTCAACCGATCAGCCATTGGTCCATCGACTTGTACACAGAACAAAACTAGTTCCTGTTCAAAACTAGTTTCAGTGACTTTGCATTTTTTACCACAAGGTGATGGTGTGTTTGCTGTTCGGCTCGAGGAAAAGAAGTTCTGAAATCAAAGCAGATCTCTTCATCCAACGGGAAGAGGAAGTGCGCCGCTACGCACTAAACGGGAGCATTTTAATGGCGGACGGGGACAGGCAGAGGCCCTGACGAAACTCCGATAGACAAATTGGATTACAGAGCAAAGGATTAAATAAAAAAAGAGAGGATGACAAACAAGACAAGCTGGCTGTGATCACAGGCTTTAATATATTTCTTTCCGTACTTCCTTTTCATCTTCCCCACTGACCCACCCTCGCTTTTCCTTCGCGCTCTCAGAAAAAAACTCTGGCTTAGTCTGGACTTATTAAAGCTGGGATTAATTTGTAATGCTCCCTTTACCCTGAGGGCGAGCAGCAGATTTGTTATCTAAAGCAAACAGGGTGAAGCGCAATAAAACAGACGCACAAAAGAGCGCGAAGCACTGAAGTTTTTCAGGGAAGCTTTTTTTTAAGGAGCTTTGCAGATTAAGTGAAAGTCGTATGCCTGTAATATGCGCACGACCACAAAAGGAGGGAAAGCCGCCGAGACACGTTTAGGGAATAAAGTGAAAAACTTCCGTGTTGTCTTCCAGGCTAATTTAATTTTGATGGCGGCGATTGGAGGATGTACAATCGGATGGATTTTTGTCTGGATTTCCACTAGGAACATTACAAATCACTCAAGTCAAATCATTTGTACGTTGAAGTGACATTTGTGTGAATTTGATACATTATTTATGTTTGTTTTGGTCAAAATATCTGTAATAATAAATTTTGTACATTTTCAAATTTACTTCAAGTTGTGTGAATTGTGTTTCTGTCAAAAAGTGATTTCAGAACCATGAAACCAGATTATAAATTGGTTTCTAAAATTTTGATTTTGTAGAAAACAAGAAATAGTTTGTTCACTCAACTTGAACTTTTTTGCTGGACTAATAGATTAGTGTGATAAAATCTTTTTCAGCTGAAAATCATAAAAATACTGTATAGCCCGAAGCAAAATGTTTTTAACAGTAATTTTAATCTGCATTTGTTAAAAACTCTGAAAGGCACACCATTTTCTCTAATTCTATCTATATTCTATATGCTGTTATGATTAAGAATGTGTTGCGGGTGTTTTTGGATGGTTATTATGCTTGTCGTGGCTTTATAGACTTACTTTTTTTTAAACTTTAAACAGTCAAAAAAAGTAAGTCTATAAAGCCAAGACAAGCGTAATGGTTGTCCTCCTTAAAGGGCCAGATGTAACTTATAAATGTAATCAAATGTAATGTAAAACAAATGCACCTACTCTTTAAATGTTAAACAACTGTTAAAACAACAATGTAGTTTTTGGTCAACACCCACTCTTCATTTAATTTTTGGTATTTGTTTTTAGACACTCAAAACTTTTAAGCTCTCGCAGGCCACATCTGGCCCCTGGGCCATGAATTTGACATGTGTGGTTTAAAGTAAGGTAAATTTAAGTAAAGTTAGTGAGTTGAGTTTATCAATGTGGCCACTAGGGACTGTATTTAAATTGTGCTCTACATTTAACCATCCAGTGAAGTCACACACAGAGTGAAGTGAACACACACAATCTCGGAGCAGTGGGCAGCGCTTAGCCGTGGATAGTAGGATTCTAGGAACTTAATCTTTATCTTGTTGATTGTTGTGTGGAGGTGTTACAAGTAAATACACAAAGAATCTCCAATAAACACAAACATGTGCAAAACAAACACAGACATACAATTTGAAAACCACATTTATTGTGCAATATGGACGTAAAATATCTAATTCTGTGTATTCCTGATTGCGAGTAATATGTTTTTATTACATAAACATTAGTCTTTGTTATCAGAATTTGTCATATGTTTGAGCGACAATACCCGGCTTAACACGGGTGAAGCGTCAGGCCACTGATTATAAACCAAAGTCGTTGTGTTATTATTTTCTCTATTTCTCTATACAAAAGCTTTTCTTCAAATGGTTTGTCCATATGTCGCGTGATCTTTTCAGATAGTCTGTTTCCATCTCATCGATTCTGACATGTGTATAGAGGTGGGTTGCCATGGCGAACCCACAGAGCTCCAGATAAAGGTTCTGATCCATAATCAATAGGTTGTAATTATTTTGATGACCAAATGGCTTAACTTTGTTTTTTTGTTGTTATTGTTTAAATCACCATAAAGCAGGGTATTTTTTCCAGATTGGTAATTAGAGGGATTGGCTCCTTAAATCTGTTGGGGTGATATCAAGTAATTAGATTATGAGGGAGATTAACCGTGTGTTTTAATGGATGAGCGTCAGGGAAGAAGAGCCGGCAGTTTACTCAGCATCTTAAATGCTACTTTTATAGGAATTAAAATCCTACATTAAAGCTGCAATTATATAAAGGCAAAGAGGATTTGTGTATGTATGTGTGTAAAGGAGTTTTACACATACATACACATGTAACATATGCGTATATTTACCTTAAATGTATGACAAAGGGGTTTGTTTGTGTGTTTGTAAATTTATATACTGTAGGCGGTTGTATATATATATATATATATATATATAGTAAAAACATTACAATACAAAGTGCAGTCATATATATATACATAAGATGTGTATCCAGTAGTAATAGATATAACCAGTAGTAACATGTGAAGCAAAAAAAACTTTCACACAGACAATCGATTCCAGTAAATACGAATTGTGTTAGAGAGCCACTTTACACAGGCAACAGTGGCTTCTTTTTTATTTTCTTTCACACACTTTTTACGTCTTGTGAAATAAATTAAATTGAATGAAACAAATTTAAAATAAAATGATTTAGTCACTGTGGAGAGTTCCAGAATCCCAGCTTCTTTTTGCAATGTGTCAGACGTTCGTTGTTTTAATACATTGTTTCAGACATTACAAATTTTTTAAAAGCTTCATTGGTACTGGTTACTAGGTATTAGGTATTAGTACTGGTTTCAAAGCTTTACAAACACTTCGACTCTTTAGACCATGTGCAGACACTTGCACGTGGAAGCGGCTTCTTGCAAATGGCTTCTTTTGAGAATCTTAGTAAGAAAATATAAGTTCCATAAGCAAGAAGAATGCAAAGTGTGGTCCACTTGCAGATTACACAGAGAGAAACTGTGGAGGTCAAAATGAGACCAGGAGAACATCTCAAGTGCTGGTCAGAAACAACCTTGTGGATGAATGTCTTCCATGCAAAAATGTCAGAAGCATGCAACTAGGTAACAAGATGAATATAAAGTTGGACTGATACTGGACTTGGTACATCTTGGCCGGCACGAAAAAACAGCAGCATTTTGTGAAAACCTACACCTTGCCAATAGATACACACACTGACAGAAAGCAAGGGGTAGGTAGGTAGGTAGGTAGGT
>CM051499.1:15263668-15309300 GCA_028031935.1 Paedocypris micromegethes
GCCTTATTTAGCTTTAAATGTACATTTTAAGTCGAGCTCATTTAGCGGAGGCTTTCCAAATCGAATTTTCGTTAAAACATTAAAACATTTTCAGGCAATTTACCAAGAATGTTGCTTGCTAACAACTCTACCAATAGATCTACAGAAATTGTATTTTTCTGTGACCGCATTACCAAATTAAAAGTAAAGCGCGAATGTTTTTTTTTTACTTCTTACAATTTACTAACTTTTTACTAATTGCGCCTGCATTACTTGGGGGGAAACGCTGTAAAGTACAACAATAAAAACCTTGTAGTACTTAAATATCTTCTGTCAATTGCTTTTACAAGTGAAGAATAACCAAATAGCTTTAGTTGCATTAAATGCAAAAAAGCAATGTGTTTTACAAGTTGTTTCACAAGTTATTTTAGTTCTCTTTTTTTGGCCAAGCAAAACATGTATAAATTGAAAAAGATAAAAAAAAAAGTTTGACAGTAATGCAAAAGAACACGTTCAAGAAAAAAGATCAAATGCTGTTTAACAAGGCATGAGGTGTAAACGGCCAATTAGCTTGTAAAGCTCTTGATTAGCAGAGTGTGAAAAAGATCATTAGTCAGGATGAGGGTCACATTTTTGACCAATGGCTTTTCTTGAGAAAGACCTTTCTTTGCAGAAGTCACTTGAGCATTGTCTTTACATGTCTTTATGATTTGGTTTTGGAATAAATCATAGACTCAATGTTCTTGTTGCAGGCCTTTTTGGAGCTCAATGATGATGTCATACCTCAAACAGGCCCCATATGCCATGAACGGGCTAGGGCTTGGAGGGGCAACGATGGATCTTCTCCATCCCTCAGTAGGATATCCTGGTGAGTTCTTATCCCAAAATGTAAATCCCAAGCTAAGGGTAGTAAATATTGGAACACTCCATTGTATGATTTATTGTGAATCCAAAAATAATTACTCGTGGTTTTAATTAAATAAAATTTACTTTAAATGCAGCAAATCCCCGTAAACAAAGAAGAGAGAGAACAACCTTTACTCGCACTCAGTTGGACATATTGGAAAATCTTTTTGCCAAGACGCGGTACCCCGATATTTTTATGCGTGAAGAGGTGGCCCTGAAAATCAACTTGCCCGAGTCAAGAGTTCAGGTGAGTTTTTATCGAGATTTTTACATTTCCATTTGAGATGAAGTCAGTACACCCAGGCTTAACCGTTGATGTTTACAGGTTTGGTTTAAGAACAGAAGAGCAAAATGTCGACAACAACAACAACAGAGCGGCAGTGGCTCTAAGATCCGTCCCACGAAGAAAAAGTCTTCCCCGTCCCGTGATAGCCCGGGGTCAGAGAGCAGCGGCCATTTCACTCCTCCTGCTGTCCCCAGCAACAACACGTCCTCTTCGTCCTCGTCTTCGTCCTCAGGCTCAAACCCCTCTGCTCTTGGTCTTCTCAACAGCTCGTCTTCAGGATCAACACCTGTCTCCTCCATCTGGAGCCCAGCTTCAGTCTCTCCCCTTCCTGCTGCCCCCTCACTCCCCGACATCTCCCCTCCTGCCAGCGCCTCATGCATGCAGAGGGCCGTCTCAAGCGCAGGGGGCACCACGGGGGTCCCATCGTACCCTATGCCCTACAACCAAGCTCCCAGCTACGCACAAGGTTACACAACCTCAACTGCCGCCTCCTATTTTGGAAGCATGGACTGTGGGTCCTACTTGACGCCCATGACCGGCCATGCCCACCACCACCCCCACCCGCACGGCCACCACGCACAGCTGAGCACCATGTCGGGCACCACGGGTGTGTCAGGCCACCATCCACACCACCCTCACCACATAGGGCAGAGCACTGGGCACCCACACCCGCATCACCCTCACCAGGGCTACGGGGGCACAGGACTGCCATTCAGCTCCACAGACTGTCTGGATTATAAAGATTACAAAGAACAAGCTGCCGTGGCATCGTCTTGGAAACTGAACTTCAGCTCGGCAGCTGCAGACTGCTTGGACTATAAAGACCAGGCAGCGTGGCGTTTTCAGGTTTTGTGAGGACTGATATACTAGTTTTTATCTTCTGTACCAGCTTTCTTTTGGAGAAAGCCCTTCTTTATGAGTTCAAAGACTGGTCTTAACGCCACAAGGAAGAAGTGGCGACTCCTGTGCCAACTTTTCCCACTTTTCAGGGTGACTAGGAACGATGGGGTTTGGCCCTCACCAAAGCTTCTCTCAAAAGAAAAACAAATACTGATTCGCCAGAAAGTGTTTCGGATTGGAGATCAACCTGAACTGCCAGATTAGAAATTATTTTTTCACAACCCGAGGGCCTTTTTGACGCACTCCCGGCTTGATGCACTGAATCAGACTGCAGAAACAATGGGTTTCGAACAATGAAGGCAATAATTTTGTAAGATTTTCTTGACAAGGAAGGTTCTGTGAGGTGATGTTCACCCTACAGGCGCCATGAGATGTCTAAGTGGTTTTGCTATTTGTTCTTTAAATAAATATGATCATAAAACTAAGCCCAGATGTTGTTACTTTCTACTTTGATTGCTTTGCATCTGACCATATAAAATTAAATACAGCACTATATACGGTATATAAAATGTCATTAACGTGTCATCTCTTGCAGTGGTGGTAATTTCATAACAATTCTGTGTGCTTGTGTGTTTTACTCGCTTTTCATAGTGTGATCAACAGCAATCATCAGCTAAATAGATCATGATCAGGAAGACAACCAATGGGGAAAATGGTGTTCATTATTTTGTGCAGCTAAAATAATCGACCTGTTATCTGGCAGTTAAGGAGAAAAAAAAATATTGATCTCAGGAAATTGTACTGTCTACAGGATGGAAGTCTTTTTTAAGCGTAAATCTAGAGAATATCCTTTACAAAGTTCATTTCGGTGTCAGAAAGTATTTGAACTTTACAAATCCCTTGACTTTACTTCTGATATTTTTATTTCTAATAAAAACTAATCCAGGTCTGAGTCACAGGAAATGAGCCAATCCCATCAATTCTGGGTCTATGGTCTTTTAATTAATTAGCAGAGGGCCATTTAATTAAAATACAAAATAAAAGCCAAAACTGTTTTTTATTACCTAATTTAGCTTGATCCGGTTTCCAATTTGGGGTAGAACGTTTTAATACTGATCAATCCACTCTGAACGAAAAACATCTTCAGACAGACCAACAAACGCGCATGCTTTCTCTCAGAAATTGGTGTTTCACATTGGCGTGTCAATTTATTTAACATTGAAAAATCTACAACTCACGATTTTAATTATCACGTCGTTGAGGACTGTCGTGACGCAGCTGAATAAACAGCGCTAGCGCATTTGTTAGCTTATTTACCTCGCGACAGCCCGCTGTTCTGTAACTTCGCGCTGTTGGCGCAAACATTGCGTTATTTAGTAGTTCTGTATTAAACGAGCACCGCTCATCTCTCGGCATGTTTGCGAAGGACTGTTGTGTTGTTAAACGGGAGCGAGGTAATCCAAACACCTGTTTTCTTTCCACCTCGTGTTTACCGACCGATTAGCATATGTTGAAAACGTGCTTAGTCATAATCATTCGATCCAGACCGACATAATGACGACATTTTGACATTGGAAGTGGAGCTTTGGACATTGTGAAGTGGAAGTTGAAATTGATTGAGAAACCTGAGAACTACTGCATTTTTTTTTTTACAAGTTAACAACATTTCTAGCTAGCTGGCACACAAGTACTTATTAGCAAAACTTTTAGTGTTGAAATTAGCTTTTTTTTAATTAACATTGTTTTTTTTAATTAGCCTTTAGATCTAAAGTTAAGCCTATTTGTATAAACAACATTTAGTGAACTATATAATGTAGTTTAGCATTATATTCAGCTACAAAGTAACATTTTGCTGATTGTTCGCATTATGCTAGCAGAAAATTTTCTTTTTAGAAAACTTTAATTGCTTGTGACTGAGTAGAATTACAGTAGTAGAAAGTACTTTGAAAAAATAATTTTAACAGATTATGCAAATTAATGTATTAAAGTTTTTAGCATAGGACTATAGCAAGTTATTTTAATCAATAACATTTGAGAAAGTTCGTGCACTAGTGTGTTCAAGTTCAAAGATCAGAACGATTTATTTGCCCAAAACAAGACAAATACTTCAATTTTTTTACTTGTTGTTTGTTGATATTTTTTTGCCTAAAGTGTGTTTATCGTTAAAGATGGCTGTGTTTGCTTCTAGATTCATGTCTGTGCAGGAGCGTAAATGGATCTCCCAGCAGCCCTTGGGTTACTGTCAGGTCTTGAGTGACAGCAGAGAGTTTACAGCAGAGAACTGCTGGATTAGGCCCATTCAAGCATAAACAAACCCCGAGGTTTCATCTGCCACAGGCCTGCGGGGCCGCGACACACTCTTCATGACTATTTATGGTCCGGATGAGACATAAGCAGAACCTCGTCACTTTGCAGGTTGAGGAATCAAAGGGATTCAGAGGCGTTGTGCAGTGAGTATGTGAAATATAATGGTTGGTACATTATTGAGATCTTTCCATATGCTTTTCTGATTGGTTCACATTGGGCGTAAATCTAGAGAATGTTCTTTACACAGTCAATTTCCGTTTGAGTGAGTCATTGAACTTTACATATATAACTTAGTTTACTTCTGTTAATGAAAATAAATCCTTTGTTCTGTGTGCAGACAGAAATTGTTGAAAAGTGTAGCAGCTTTAAATGCTGGAATTGCACGTTTGCTATTTCGAGTTAGTGATCTGACTTGAAAACCATCCATACATTTTCCACGTTTTTTTTTTCATTTCTGGAGAGCTGGACACACACTCTGGATTGGTGGCCAACCATTCCCAGACCTGACCCACCCAGACCATTTGAACCACCCATGTTGTTAAAAGTATGTACAGGATCAACTTAATTTAATGCCTGTTTTATTAATTTATGTATAGTGATCCTCTACCCTTAGGTCAGGGACCACTGGAGGCCAAACACACTAACAATACTACATAACATAATCTATATAATCACTGTGAGAATTATATACACCTCAACACTGATCACTTTGGATAAAAGCGTCTGCCAAATGACTGCAAAGTAAAGAATTAAAATAATCTATGAGTGCTTAATATTAGTAAGTCATCACACAGGAGCTTTCTTGTAACTCAAGCAGTGAAACTGTTGTTTGAAACACACTCAATGGAATGTCAGTTGCTATTGGCAAAGTGCATACACGTAATGTAAAACACTTTAAATAATTTGATATGAATTGATCTTACTTTTTATCCTCGTTAAAAAGAATTAAAATCTTTTATGAGAATGTTTTTTTTCTCATCTGTTCCAAGAAGATTCTTTCCTACCATCACAGCATATACAAAATCACAGAATATGAGGTATTTCACAAGCATGTAATTTTAAGTAATACTGGTATAATATGAGTTTAATTCATTAAAACATTTAAAATATATGCGTATATTACAACAATCAAGTCTGTAATTTGTTCTGGATAAAAGCGCCTGCCAGCTAAATAAATCCAAAGAAATTAGAACAACTGGGGATCTTTGTGGAAGAATGAATGCCTCAGAAGAGCATATAACACGTACATTGATCTGATCAGTTTATCAATAATAGCTAAATGAAATGTGTGTGATTCCCGTGGGGTGAATCGTATCTCCTCTTCTCTGTCTCTTCACCTCTTCTTGTGTCATTGCCTCTCATCCCCGGCTTTTGTCCTCTTTAAAGTGGTCGGTGAGGTGGTAATAATTTGTTCCTCTCCCACTTTTTTATCCTTCGTCACTGGCGCTCTCTCATCTTTTTTTAAGAAAGCGGGATGGGGTTCTTTAAGGGGCCGCCCTCCTTGTTTTTCTTTCTCTTTCATGTTTTCTTCTTCTCCCCACCTCGTTTCTATCCTTTTACGTGCTTGATGGCCCCAGTCCCTCCCTTTCAATTTGGGGCGCAAGGCGGTGTCCCGACTGGAACTGTTTTCTGTGTGATAGGAGAAATGGATTGACAAACAAAAACAACAAAATAAGTAAATGCAAAGTGTCAGGTGCCGTACAAAAAAAACAACTTTTCTTAAATAACTACAGCATGTACTTATATGCAAAATATACAACAGACAATATGAAAAAAGTAAAGTTAACAATGAAGGCAACTAACACCTTTTTGAGTTAATCAACATTTGCTTTGAAGTTGAACTAAACATTTCTATTCTAGTTTGGTGAACTTAACAAAATGAGTGAGTCAGCTGAGGTTCATGTTAGTTCAACGTCTCTGCCAGCGTTACACCAGGTATTAAAAAACTTGGCAATAAAAAAAATAAATCACCAAGCCAACACTTGCCTCCCCAAAATTCCACAAAGCAATTTATAAAAGAGATATTTTTCACACGGGAAAACAATCAATTGTAAGTGATTTTGTGTGTTGGATATTAACACGGACATTGATCTGGTCACAAAACTTGTTTGTTTACTCAACTTAATATAAAATTGCTTAATCAAAATTGCTTTTATCTATTATATATTTTAAAGTTACACTACTAATTATGATATATATTACCTTATTGATATATTACATTGTTATATATATATAACAATACTAATAATAATAATAATGTAATTTTATTGACTCAACTTTTTCAAACAATGTATCAAATAAAAAACTAATATGTTTAGGATAATAATAATAATAATAGTGCAATTTTTTTTTTATATTACACAAAGTGATAAGGTGAATTAAAAAACCTTTTAAAATCACCGTTTGGAAAAAAGTCTTGTACCCCTTTTAAAAAAGTTATGAATAAGTTTTCCATTGAAAACGTATTACAGTGTTAATATTATGAAATAAAACCGCTTTAGTTGTGGTGTTTCATCCATTCACTAGTCAACTTTTGTTCATGCAAAAAAAAAGCATATACTACCTCAATAACAAAAATTCCACCTTCACATGTTTAATAAAAAACTTCCCAAGTATTGTTTTATTAAAGGTATAAAATGTTGTTACATTGTACAGACGGATTGATAATTCAGACATTGCTGCCTCTGTGTCTGTTTGTAGGAGTCTGAAGATGACCAGGTCCACCGTGTGTGCAGATGTTTGGCTCCAGGATCCAGAGCAGGTGAAGAGCACAGTCAGACTCCTCGCAATAACGTTTGTGCTGGAGCTGTAAGTAGAAAACAGGCTTATAACGCAGCCCAGACCACAGACAATGAGAAGCTTCGTCCCAGCTGGAGCCGATTGAAGTCCCTGTCTCCTTTCTCTCCGTCGCTCGCTCTTTCTCCCAGACCTTCGTCCGCTAAGATGATTTCACGCTTAAGATCAGCCGTTTGACAACACACACTTTAATTAGATGTGCGTAAAGGGAAATATAAAAACACACACAAATCTCTCTCTCTCTCTCTATCTGTCTAACACACAAACACACACCCTTCTGTCTGTCTGTCTGTCTGTCTGTCTCATACACAAACACAAACCTCTCTATGCTTCACACACAAGCACACACCCTTCTGTCTGTCTGTCTGTCTGTCTGTCTCACACACAAACACTCACCTCTCTGTCTGTCTCACGCACCAACACACACCTCTCTGTCTGTCTCACATACAATCACACAGCTCTCTGTCTCACACACAAACCTCTCTGTCTCACACAAACACACACCTTCCTGTCTGTCTCACACACAAACACACGCCTCTTTGTCTCGCACACAAACTTTCATCTCTGTCCTTCTATTTGTCTCACACAAACACTCACCTTTCTGTCTGTCTGTCTCACACAAAAGCACAAACCTCTGTTTCACACACAAACACACACCTCTCTGCCTGTCTCACATACAATCACACACCTCTGTTTGTCTCACACAAAAACCTCTCACTCTCTCTCTGTCTCACACACAGTCACACAAATCTCTTCCTGTCTCACACACAATCACACACCTCTGTCTGTCTCACACACCAACACAAAGCTCTCTGTTTCACAAACACACACTCCTAATTCTTTGTGTTTCACACACGCACACACACATCTCTCTCAGTTGACGGTTTCACACACAAACACAGACCTCTCTCTCACACACAAACCTTGTGTCTTACATCTCACCGCCTCACACACATTTCATACACAAACACACTTCTTTCTCTGTTGGTCACACACACACACACACACACACACACACACACACACACACACACACACTTTTCTCTCTCACATATAATTGTTATTGCTTCTTCATACTTGTTTCTGAATTTGAAGTTCACCTGATTTTGGTGGGCTAAAGAGTCCAGATGTTAGGATAATTACATATAACATTTAATTTGAACTTTGTTCGTTTGTGTGCAAAACTAAATCATGTGTCATAGCCGAACATAGATGAACAATGGAAAGTTCATTGGAAGACTCTTTTTTTTTTTTATCTTTTTTTTTTTATTTTGAAATATATTTACTTTGAATTTTACAGATTGATTTTGGATTTAGAAGCTGCTTTAAATAGTTTGATATTGCAGTTATGTAATATAACGTATTTACAGTATGTATACATGCATGTAAACATGCGTAATGTGTGCACGTGTGTGTCTATGAGAAGTAAATTCAAGACATATACTGTACATTCACAAACATATACATTCCGACTTGAGTATGCACACACTCGCAACTGTGAATTATGAACTTGTTGCGTTGTTCTTGTTCACATTGATGGAACAATTTGTTTCAGTCAATTTTCTTGTTTCACAAAAGAACATAACATTCAGTAATTTATCTGAATTAAATATTCATCGATGTGTGTAATGAGTGCACTACAAACCTCTCTGGAACGGTAATCTGAAGGCATTGTGCCTTTTCAATACGGTCTAATCTGGTTGTGGGCGAGACGAGATCTTAGACTGATCGGTTGCTGTTATCCCGGGGAACAATGAGAGAATTGATGGCACAAATCTGGAGCTTGATTAGTGTGGTCTGATAATCTCGCCGAATGAAGCAGGAAACACACAACAAACGTGCTGTTTAGGAAAGAAGTCCCTGAAAAATGCAGGAAAGCTCAAGGTCATTGCTTTTGCTGCTTTGTTTTAAGTGCGGTATTAAAACATTTACGGTATTTTTAATTTTGTAGTACTTGTTTTGTACTGTTTAAAAATGTATAACAGATATTAGAATGTAAATGTATATTCTATATTTATTATTTTCCATCATAGTTGTTATACATTGTCAGTTTTTTTCTATCTGTCAGTTTCTTTCAATCTCTTTCAATCTGTTTACCCATCTATTAATCTGTCCATCTGTTTTTTTTTTTTTTTCTTTCTTGGTCTCTACGCCTGTCCATCCTTTTGTCTGTCTTTTTTCTTTAAATCTGTTTGACTGTTTGTGTATTTTTATTCGTTAATCATTCTGGTTGCTGTTTGTTCATCTATCTGTCTTTCTATGTTTAGATATTTCAATAATCTGCATTTTAAACATATTTCTATATCTCTATGGATAGGAAGAGGACGAATAGAAGTATTGGTGGATGTATAGATGGAAGGATTGATGGAGAGAAGGATTGATAGACGAATGTAAGAGAGAAACGAAGAATTGATAGACAGATGGATGGATGAATGGGTGGGTGCGCAGGTTTATTAATGGATTTATGGATGGATAATTTGATTGGCAGATGGATGGATGTATGGACTGATGACATAATTTATGTATGAGAGTATTTGTGGATAGAAGGATTGATAGACAGATGAATTGACGGATATACGGGAGGGATAAAGGATTGATAGACAAATCGATGGAAGGATTGATTGATTGACAGCACTGATTGTCACATGGATTAATAGTTAAATTGAATAATTGATTGATTGATTTACAGATGGAGGGATGGCTGGACAGATTGATTAACACATGGATGCATGAGACCGATGGATGGAAGGAAGCACCGATAGATGGAAGAATGGAACGATTGATACACAGATTGATGGATGGAAGGATTGATAGAGAGATGGACGGATGGATTGATGGATGAATGATTGGACGTGAGGATTGATAGACAAATGAAAGGTTATGAGAGTTCTGAGAGAGTCTGTATTTGAATCAGGCCTTCAGACAACATGATGTCTGTTAGAGCGATTTGTATCTGAGGTCGTTCTCTGTTTCTCAAACGTCTTTTATTATCAGATGCTCTCGGATATAATCCGGATGAAGATAGCAATCCCGCGTCTGTTTGCTAATCCCTGTCGGAATGTGTGTGTGTTGCCCGTATAGAGATACTGATCGTTTATTACCTTTGTCTGAACTCCTGAGTAAAAGTGATTTAAAGGCCAGTAAAAGCCATTAAAACTAAACCATCTTTTAATAATGAAGTATCGATTCAGAGAAATGAAGAAACCTGTTTTTCTTCTCCATCAGCAGGACACTGTGCAGACGGAATCACCAAAGTTGAAAACTTTCATGGGTTTTAACGAATAAAAGAATGGAGAGTGTACCCGGTTCATGGCGCAATCGGCTCACGTAGCGCTGGAGTTGTGTTGTTCTCGCTCACACAGAGCTCCAGGTAAGCTGACCAATCACAACTCTCCTCACAGGCTCATGGTTCAAGTGTGTGTCAAGGACAGAATACCCACAGCTCCCGATGATCTTCACACTGCAGCGCATTCTGCCCACGACCAAACACAATGGTTGACTTCGTATCAGAACCATCAAACCCATCATGTCACAAATTCGAAATTCCTCGAGTTTTTATCCAACCAAATTCTTTAGACGTTTGTGATAGAGATCAACAATAGTGAAAGCGATCAACATGATCACGGGGGATTAGTTTAAATGAAATAGATGTTCTGCTCTGTTGTTTGTTCAAAGGTTTGTGAGACACAAGCATTTCATGTTTTGGTTGGCCCGGCGCTCTGGTCCAGACGTTTGGTGCGGGTGTAAACACAGCGATTGAACTCTGGTGAACCACAGGTGATTTAGACCCAGTTTCTTCTCACTTTACCTAACATCACTGGAAAACACTATTGAGGTAATGTACAATGTTGGAAGCATCTTCCATTCGTGCTGAGGACATTTTATACATTCTTATTTTGCGTGCTTTTAATTTCGAATACGTTTTGAATGTTTAAAAATGGGAAAATATGTATATTGTAATAGGTTATTATTATTTCTCTGGAATGAACAGTCTACCATCCTCGCTCTGGATTTTCCATCGTAAAAATGTACCATTAGATGATCAAAACGCAGTTACGTATTTGTATCTTCTGTCAGCTTGCATATATACAAAAACAATACTAAATATGATGAGGGTTCAAAGTCTGGCTCAAAGTCTGACAAAGTTCATTTTTGACCCGAAATGACATCTTCACCAAAAGATAATAAGTTAATGAAGAAAAGATATTATTATGGATTTGTTTCCACTTTAATATGCTTCTAACAGAAAAGTGCCATGTCCAAAATCAATCATACCTTTTGCAAACAGTCAGTCTATGGAGAAATCCAAAATTCCATAATCCAGGCTGCTCCATGTATGGAAAAGTCTGGATTCTTTGTAATGGTATGAAACTTTGAAATGGAATGGTATCAGATGTAAATAGTATACTACGTACATCTGAGTTAGCCCCATTCATTAATTTTAAATTACTCAATATGTGAAACCGAAGATCTCTGCTGATGTCATGATAGTCATAACTGATGTGATGATCATGACTAAGGAGCTCGCTGAGGACCTGCACTTTCCGGCTACTCGTGAGTCCAGAAAGGACTGGAAGAACAAATGTTTTGAAGTGTCTACAATGCAGACAAAGCCAAAAGTTACACCTCTGCTGGCCAAGAGAATAGTGTTTGGATATTGATCACCAAGGTCGTCTTAATGGATCTGGGCTTCGTTGTTTCTAACATCTGAAAACAGACAGTCAAAAGCACACTGCTGGTTCCACATACATAGACCAAGAACAACTTCACTACAAACGCATAAAAAAAGGCTGCTTAGCTTTGCAAATTCTCGTCTGGACCAACAGGAAGACACCAGTCTTGTGTTTTATGGTCAAAATAAAGAAGAATTGGATTGTTTGACCACAATGATGCCTTATTTGGCATGAGAACAGAGAACACCATCTCTGCTGTCAGACATGGTGGTGGAAACATAATGTTGTGGACCCGAGAAGAAACGTCTAGCAGACAAAAACATTAACATTTTGGATTGATCCAACCTGAATTCTGACATAAATCTAATTGAGAAAATGAGGAAGTAGGTAAAGATCAGCGTGACATAGTTGGAGCTCTTTACTAATAGCTTGTCAGTAATTTGAGGAAGTGTTTGCTGTAGTCGCCTTATTTATTCCCATTGATTTTTAGACAAAATAAATGAACTAGCACCACATGTTTTGTTTAAATGTGAAAATAAAGCTGAGAAATATATATATATATATATATATATATATATATATATATATATATATATATCATATATATATATATCCATAATGATCCCTCATGCACCCTGTTTATTACCCTTATTATTGTTTAGGTTAAGCCTGTGTCATGCCCAATCTATGGGAGAATTTCCTAGTTAAGCTGGTATACGTTATCTAATGTTTTGCTAGAAAGATGCAGTGGAAACCGCTTTTTTAAATCTGTGAGGGAAAACTACATTCCCATCATGCTACATTGCTTTAGTGCTGACAGACTTTGTCAATTGTTCCTAAATACATCAACTTGTGATTACTTTCACTGACAGAACAAGTGAAATGAGAAGAATTAAATGAAGACTCACTCAGTTATTGGAGAGATTAATGTAATGTCTGTGTGTTTCTGTGATTGAGGCATCTGGCTGTTGAATCTTTCCGAAGTTTGTTCAGTTACGGTTTTAGCTGTTCCACCAGCACAATTAGTTTGACACATGATCTGCAACAATTGCTTTAGTTTGGGCCAGAAAGTGTTTGTTTTTTCCGGTAACGACAGTGTATAATGTCAAGCTTGTGAGCATTTAGATGCGACTGATTAAATAAATGCTTATTACTGTATTCACTTGAATGTTTATATATTGGGTCGCTTTCTTACATTTCTTTCTTTACACAAAGTAATTTTGTGAAAATTATTTAATTTATTGAATCTTACTGTTAGTATATATATGGTTGGCAACCCAATCCATAGTGTGTATACCACATCTGGCTCATTGATGCTGAGATATGTGCGCCAGCTCCCCGCGAACCTGTAAAGGACTAAGTTGCAGAAGATGAATTAATGTGTTTGAATGTGTTCATCGACTTTCTTTTGTTATCCCTACAATACACAGCGTTCCTGTGTGCGCGCGGAGCCCACGTGGGCTAATTCTTTTAGAAATGCAGAACAACAGCAATGTGTCCTCTTGTGCTCGAGGTGATGACGTAACCCGGTGGTTCCTCTGAAAAAGAAACTTTACCTCCATCTTGTGGCTTATTATTGAAGGTTAGTTGTTTTACCCTGTTTTGAACATTACAAATTGCACCATCTTTAAAACATTAAAAACTTGCAATTGTTGAAATTATGTCATATGAAAAAATGTTTCATACGAAGTCATGTTTACTCGTGATTATTATGTAACTCAAAAACCTGGATGCTTTTTACGGAAAATTTGTCATTTTTGTTTCAGGCTTTGACTTTAAATGACCCCATACACGCACACACACACACTCCACGCGCGTGGAAATCCGCAGTGCGCGCTGCTTAAGAGAGATACTCTCATCCAGACACTCATTGCGGCTTCCACCTCACGCTGACGTCACCGCCAAAAATCGCATTTCCGATCAGTCTATCATCAATCAAACCGCGCGTGATCAGAAATGGCGGGAAGATTACTCGATCTTCAGTTATTTTTATCCCGGAAAGCTCATTAGCGTGGGAGACGGACGGAAGTGAACGGAAAAGCCGCTCTCGCTTGTTTGGTCGCGCCGCCTTTTCTTTGCGCTTCGGGTTGCGACGGACGCAGCGTCTTCCAGCACACGTGGAGAAAACGAGCTGCGCTTAAGCGGACAAACCGAGTGGAGATGTTGACTCTTCTGTCGGCCATGTACTTGGTGGTGCGCACGGCTTCGGCGCAGGTAAGACGCCTCTCCTTGACAACGGGGGCGGTTGTCACACTCACGATGTTTATAAAACAAAATTGTATCGTTCTTCGAAGTATCAATAGCGTGCACGCGTATGTGCATTGATGCTATGGATTTTTTTTTTTTACCAAACCAATATACCGGATGATTATTGATCTTTTAGCCACGTTACGCTTATTCAAGATGGTCATTAAAGCGGTGATCATTGCCTATTGACGTGGTTCACTAATCAAGCCTTAGAAATAACGAGCAAAGCCCAAATAACACTCATTAGACGTCGTCCACTAATTGAGATGGTTTAGCTGGTACGAATCTCATCCATAATGCAGAATGTGAAACCCAACCGCAGCAGGAGAGCATCGGTGATGGATGTGATGGCGAGCCTCCAGCACCATGGAGAGCATCTTCTGATTTGGAAACACCTCCTCAGCGCGAGTTATTTAAAAGTCCTTTAGCCTGATAAATTTCCTTCATGTCTGTTGGGAGCTGCGTGAACCTCTCAGAAGGAGACTGTGGCACAGATCCAAGAATATTACTGAATATCCGCTCACTAGTTCATTAACCCGGGGTCAGGTTTAATCACAGCTTCACTATTGAAGCATTTCTTATGGTTACATTCACAAACCGTGTGACGTGAGGTAAAATACTATGAACAACTGTCCTGATTTGGAAAATTAAAAATATGTAAGAACAGTTAAAGTAAGTGCTATAAAAAGAATCTATAATACAGTGTTCCTTTTCCAGTCTGTATTAAAACAAATTATATACATATAATAGTATATAATATAAAATTTGGAAAAATGTTTATATAATTGTAAAACTTTTGTGAATATTTTATTTTAATGTTATTCCTTGTTCCTAGTGTTTTTGTGCACTGCTAAAATAGTAAGAACACATGCACGACAATGTTCATCGTATAAATCACTTTTGTGTTTTCCTAATCTAAGTTTTTACATATTTTTGCCTGATTCAATTCTTGATCTGATATGTTTACACTCAAAGCATTTACAAATGCAAAAAATTGGTCTTTTGTTTGTATTTTCTTGTAGATAATTAACAATACGGGTTTTATCTATAAGTAATGTTTTTATAAAACCAAAAAGCCCTGTAAAGGCTATTAACCTGGTCAGGAGAGTGTTAATGTCAGGCCTACAGTTGCTGGGACTGGCTCCAGATCTCCATAACCAGACATTATTTGAGAAAAACATCTCTCTACTTTTAATCCAAGTTTATTTATTACAGCAATATCGCAGAACTTCTCAATTCTTTTACGATGTATATGGTAAAAGTTTGCATCTTGTTCTCAGAATCAACAATACATTTGGAAGTGTTTTCAATAACATCGAATCCAAGACACGAAGCGAATCTACTGAGAGTTTTCGATCCAGTTCTGGTATTTGTTTTCTTGTGATTTTTAACCACTGATGCAGCTAACTTTTAGTGTAGCTCTTATGTAGAAAAATTTTGCGAGACTATTTAGTTTGTCTTACCACTAAAAATGTAATATTCATATATTGTACAAATACATTGGATACTTAGATTATGTGTCAAGCTTAAGGCCGGGGGCCACATCAGGCCCGTCATAAATATTCTCGGCTTGTGAAATCCTTTTTTTACGGAGCTGTTGCTACTAATGACAAACAATAAAAAAGTGCTAATCCCATAATGCCTTGATGCTTTAATTGCCTTGCATCATTTCTAAATTTTATTGAAAAGAGCAATTTTAATTAGTTTTTTTTAATGTTCATGTTTCTAACTTGTAATATTTTGACAGATTATATTTCATGGAAGACAAAATATAGACAATTATTTAAATCTTCATAATAAAGATTTCACACATAATAAAGAAAAAAAATCACACACACACACACACACACACACACACACTGTCTATGTGAGTCTATTTTTCACATTTAACAATGTGATCTATTATACATTCTTTAATTTATTAAACAATATATACCTTCATGTCTAATGTAAAAAAAAAATACATACTTCAAATGTCCTTGTAAAAAGTTGATGTCCTGGCAGTTGCGTGTCCTTTTTAAACATGGGGTCAAAATCATTGTTGTGTTGTCTAACAGGCTGGGGTTAAAAAGCTTAAACCTGTCATTTAAACACTTGTTGGCTTAAGGTGATTGTAAAAAGCCACTTAACTTTTCTGGCCCGGAAAAATGAAGCAGTAATCTCTTGTGCTGATTACTTTAACTGACTACCTTAATTGATCCAAAATATGGATCAAAGTTAATTAGATGCAAGTCAAAAGTCTTTACTTGATCTAATGACTTGGAAAAACACCGAAAATGTTTTTTCTTCAGGAACAATTCGTTACTAAACCTAAAATTAACCTTAAATTACCACTACAGGCCAAATAAACCTTGAACTTGACCTTTATACCTGCTTTTTTAGACCATCTATGCGAAACATGGAAGATTTGTGGGCGTGTCCGACGCGCTGACGTCAATTCGAACGCTCATGGGGAATGTGTTTCATTGTTAACCGGTTGGTTTGACGAGAATTGCGTTCGGTCACAAAAAGACTACACTTCCCGGCGTGCACCGCCCCAGCGCAATCATATGATATTTCTGCAGACGAATAGAGGTGACCCTTCCGTTCCGAGGCAGAGCAGAGCAGCACATCTCTTACGCACAATACATCTCATCCAGCGCGCTCAAAAACATGGTGAGCTAGGCGTCTCGCTCGCTTTCAGTTCTTTTCATTATTTACAGTGTGTCTTTGCAGCGGCTTGCGCGTGAACTGGCGAGAGGTTTGGAGGAACATACTTGTAGATGATGTTTCCGATGCTGAAAGCCTCTAGATTTATGCAAACGCCATTTGTACCGTGCAGGAGTAAATGATGGCGTGATTGGGGTCATTGCTCATCCGTTTGCACTTTTAGCGCGTTTTTCTGCAAAGCGAATTCACGTAGGATGAAATTTGCATCGAACTTCCAGTCGCGTGCACTTGGCTACGTCGCCTCGTCGCTTACGTCACAGTTTCATTCATCAATCTCTTCCTTGTTTAGGCGATGATAATTCTACAAAATAATGTAAAGAGTTACATTTAGTCGCAGAGACGTGTGTATTCGGACATGAATGGCCTGTAAACGCAAATACGGCGTCATTGTGCTCCAGATCGGCCGCACGCTTTATTCGGGTCATGTTTTTGACCGTGACTTTGTGTGTTTCCGCAGGCCGAACCCATCCGCGTCCTGGTGACTGGCGCAGCCGGACAGATCGCCTACTCTCTGCTCTTCAGCATCGCTAAAGGAGATGTGTTTGGCAAGGACCAGGTGAGACCCCGAAGTCCGGTATTGCGTAACTGGACGCCGCAAGCGGAACAAACCGGGTTTAACGGCGCGTTCTCGTGTTACATAAATCCGCGCGACCCCGTTGTGTTTCCTATCTGTGCTGGAAATAACTTCGACAGCTCGTGTTATTTTTACTCTGACTTTACCTGCCATTGTCATTGATCTTTGGTTAATTTTGGATATTGGAATCCAGTGCCTGTGTGGCACGTGATCACAATGTCTTTGATGCACGTGATAACGCAGAACCATTTGGACTTAATGCACGTTTTAAAGTAAATTATAAAGGGTATTTGTTTAATAAGCAGTTATTGTTACGTTTTGTACATGTAGAACAAAAAGAAGAGCTTATATTTTTCCACTCTTTGGTGCAATAATACTTATAGACATTATAGTTGAAATCAGAATGACTACTAGAAGAGGTAAACAAATATTTAAATGTGTATTTGTCTCAAATAATGTAAAGCGATCAACTTCATATCTCATTTATATGCTGTGTTTGTGAGGCGTACAAAGATACATTTTTTTTCTCAGAATGCATTCCTAAGATAAAAAACAAGAAATTCCTTGTAAAATGTATCTCACCTGTACCAACTTTCTGTTCTGTTCTGCCTAATGTTTAAGAACAACAAAACAATTTGAGTCTCCTTAATCAGTGATTTTCCTAAAAAATGTAAATGGCTTGAGTCAATTGAATACGCTTTTATTTCCACCTTGTCTCTGGTTTTGTAATGTGTCGCATGTGATGCTTTATTTTAGCCCATCATCTTGGTTCTGCTGGACATCACTCCCATGCTGCCCGTGCTGGACGGCGTGGTCATGGAGCTGCAGGACTGTGCTCTCCCGCTCCTCAGGGGTGAGGGATCTTTTGATGACGTTTCAAAGTCGTCTCCCATTCATTTAAAGGAAAAATGACCTTCCGATATCAATTACAGCTAGAGTTATTTTTGACGTGTAATTCTACAAACCAGTAGTTAGTTTTTAACTGAGACTGACTTATGGTTTCCACCGAACATCTTGACTGGGTTAAGACTGCTGAAGCGCAAGCATGA
This sequence comes from Paedocypris micromegethes, assembly GCA_028031935.1. Lineage (NCBI taxonomy): Eukaryota > Metazoa > Chordata > Actinopteri > Cypriniformes > Paedocypris > Paedocypris micromegethes. Next base: position 15,282,035 of record CM051499.1, read on the forward strand.
CTCTGCAGAAATGTTCGCTGGGCTGTTTGAGGACTGAGGAGGTGTAGTGGGGAACGGCTCATCTCATTGGCTAATGCTGTGGGATGCCATTGACGGTCAGCAGTCCAATCAGAAACACGAGAGCTTCACAACACTGGGAGGTGGACCAGAACAACAAGTCTTGATGAGCTCTGGCTGAAGTCCATTCTGATAAATACGTTTTAACTAACCGCAGTCATAAAGATTATCGATGAAGTTGGTCTGTAATGAAAGGCTAGATTCTGTGATATGATGTCAGCATGCTTAGCTCGGCACATTCTCCGCGTGAGGGAACCTGATTAAACTCTAATTCCAAAAAGGTGAACCATTGACATCTTCATAATTTACACAGTCGGGTTTTGCGTCATTACATTAAGCAACGATGCATAACATTGCGTCATTACCTGATTATTTTATACACCAATTTTGTGTAAAAGTATTTCCCTATTGGTTCATGATTAAAGGTTTCATTCAAAATGTTTGAAGCATGTCAAAGCTGTTTTTCAAAGTAACTTTTCACCGATTTTTGAAATTCATTGCCGTTTATTTGCGGGGGTGTGCTGCTTATAAAAACTATATCTGCCATCATGCAAAATGTACAGTAACTGTAATTATACGATGTTATACAATAATGTGTTTATTTATAATTTATTTTAGCGTCACTGACTCTTATTTCTCCACAGAGGTGATTCCCACTGATAAGGTTGAGGTGGGCTTCAAGGACCTTGATGCTGCCATCTTGGTGGGCTCGATGCCCAGAAAGGAGGGCATGGAGAGAAAGGACCTTCTTAAGGCCAATGTTGCCATTTTTAAAACCCAAGGTGAAGCTCTGGAGAAGTATGCCAAGAAAACAGTTAAGGTAATGATCTGACTTAATTTCCACTTCCATTATTTTATTTTCTAGTTATTTTAAGAAATGAAAATGCACTTTGTAAATACTAAACCGTTTTGGATGAGTAAACCGTAAACTCAGTCGTGTCGTTGTTGAATTTTGAAAAGACGAGAGAAATTGTGATTTAAATGGGAAGTGTTTTTTTTTTATAAAGCATAAATAAATGGCGTGTGTCAATGACAGATATAATTCTCTTGCTCAATAATACAACTTTTCTTACTTTACTTGGAGAGGTGGGTGATACTGTTCAGAAATGATCATCACATTTTTATTTTGTATGCAGATCGATATTGCGTCTTGTAGTACAAAAGAAATCTGCAACGGATAAGTCTTGACAAGATGCCCTTCTTTAGGTCAAAGCTTTGAGTCAATTCTCTCTCCTTGTAGGTGTTAGTTGTTGGGAACCCGGCAAACACCAACTGTTTGATTGCCTCCAAATCGGCCCCATCCATTCCCAAGGAGAACTTCTCCTGCCTGACGCGTCTGGACCACAACAGGGCTCGCTCACAGGTCCAATTCAGTTTGGCTTATTTCAGCTTCACCAAATTCTTCGTCGTCTTTCTTCATGTGACTCTCTTTCTCCACTCATGCAGGTGGCGATGCGTGTGGGCGTGTCCTCTGACCGCGTGAAGAACGTGATCATCTGGGGAAATCACTCCTCCACTCAGTATCCAGATGTGCATCACGCTGTTGTGGACAATCAGGGGAAGGAAGTGGCGGCTTTTGCGGCGGTGAATAATGAAAGTTGGCTGAAGGGTGACTTCATCACTGTAAGTCTGACATCTGAAGCAGAATCCTTCATATTTTTTGTACCTGTTATTGGGTTCCAAAGCATTGCTCACATTAAAATATTGCAAATAAAAGACCTGATGTAGAAAATACATTAAAGTTTTTATCTTGATAAAGTTATGCATAATGACATTCTGACTAATGAGTGTGTGTGTGTGTGTGTGTGTGTGTGTGTGTGTGTGTGTGTGTGTGTTCTCGACAAAACTTCATGTTGATGGATGCACTAAATGTACACCACATGTTTCTATATGACCCTAGTGGCCATAACTGTTAAATAAATGTCACTTTTTTTTTGTTTTGTTACATTTGTTTTTAACAGTTGTATTTGTTTGTGAAAGCGCTGCATCTTGAAATCAACACATTTCATACTGCGCATACTTTTCAGTTGATTTTATTATCATTTTTGCAGACTGTGCAGCAGAGAGGTGCAGCCGTCATCAAGGCCAGGAAGCTGTCGAGCGCCATGTCTGCTGCCAAAGCCATCTGTGACCACATGAGAGACATCTGGTTCGGCACTCCTGACGTGAGTCTTAAGTGGGATGCAGAAAGGACATATTCCTGATGCTTTCATTCAAAACCTTACAAAAGGTTTTGCTTACAAAAAATGAGGTGCAGCTGAAGTAAATTGTCAGAATGGAAACAGTAAAATATACCAGGTTATGTCAAGAATTACACTAGACAAATTATCAGGAAGTGTCTAGAAGGTTAAAGTTTTGGACTTTATCTTAGCAGCAACTGCTTACAATCTTAGTCTGTCTTTTTCGTTCTCTCAGCTGTGTTTTTGTTTGTCTGTTCTTTAAATGTGCTTGCACTCTTCCAATCACTCACATTCCCTCTCATCTAAATATTTACTCTAATAAGTGATGCACATGTGGATGCTGACTTGTGTGCTTCTGTCTGTGAGCAGGGAGAGTGGGTGTCTATGGGTGTGTATTCCTCTGGTAACTCCTATGGAGTTCCTGATGACTTGATGTATTCTTTTCCCGTTGTCATCAAGGTTTGTGTCTTTATTAATTTTAAAAATTATTTTATATTATAAACCTCGATTAATTAATTATAAATAAACATCTCAATTAATTATTTTACATTTGTACATTGCATTCATTGTGCTGTTGTGTAATGGAACTTTGCAGAACAAATCCTGGAAGGTGGTAGACGGGCTCTCCATCAACGACTTCTCCCGTGGCAAGATGAACGCCACCGCCGCTGAGCTGGTGGAGGAACGAGACACTGCTCTCACCTTTCTCGGAGCGTGACGCGATGCTTCCGCAGTACAGCAGCCAGCAGACTCTTCCAAATCCCCAAATTCCAGACTGTAAAGTCCTGTAGATTCCCTGCTGACTCCCTGTAGACATCCATTTACTGTTTGTGTGTGTCACTTTACAAGAAACTAAGAACATTCTTCTCTGACGACAGTTAAGAAGTTATTTCTCATTACAACTATTACGCACTTTATTGTTTTGACCAAATTTCCATCGTTGTTCAACAATAAAAGGCCATGTTAAAAGTAATTTTGGTTGCGCAATTTGTCTATTCTTTTTTTTTTTTTTCCTTCAAACTATGTATAAATGTATAATTTATTATTTTTCTTTTTTATTATTTTACAAAACTGAATTGCATCTATTTGCGTGGCTTTGAAGAGATCGATGGAGGCAATCGGTGCAATTTTATTGAAAACACAAAATCTCTAAATAATGGATTTGAAATTCAATTATATTTTTACAACGTATATGCTTTAGATTTTTTTATGCTGTAGATGCTTTTCGTGTGATCTATGCTGAATTGATGGGAAAACGAGTCTTGATGTTATTGCGGTAAAAAAGAGGATAAACGGCCCAGTAACCTGCACGCTTAATAATTTTGAGGTGTTATTAGTTCGTTTGACAACAAGTGGCGCTATTTCCCGTACTCCACTAGCTTAGCAACCTGTGCTTTGATTGGTCAAGAGTTCTCCCCGTTTATGATTGGCTCCTGAAATCCCCGCGTCACTTCCGCAGTCCGCACTGGTGAAGCGTGCTGAACGGTAGACGTGAGTATCGTCCTCGCATGGTCTGTGAAAAATAAGCGAGTCTTGTCTGCTGTGTAGATGTGCCTGAGCTTTAGAGACCCCCAGCCCCACAAAACACCCGAGTAATGGCCACACTGCCTGTGTCTGCCTGACACGACCGACGTCCTTGAGATTAGTCACGTGACAAAGTTCATACTCAGCTTGACCCTGCCAGAGTTGCAACTAAACAGTCTTGATCTGTCTTGCCAACTTTTTAAAAATGTTTTTATGGCTTTTCGATGAATTGATAAATTGACAAAGTATATAGGGTGTCTGGCCTTAACTATTATATTCAAATTTCAAGTGTTAGCTAGCTATATTATAGGATGTGAAAATATACGCATCCTATATATACACATGTATAGGATACGTATATTTTCACATCCTATAATTTCAAATCCTAAAAACTAGACTCTATATTCTCTGCCTTCAGTGCTTGACTTCTAGAGCCAAAATTCGGTTGGTAAATCCTCGGCTCCAAACGTTTAGAACAAAAAGATGATGAATTATTAATGAAAGTTGAGTTAGATTTCGTTTCAATCCAGACCCNNNCTGTCTCTCTTTTTCTGTAACCCCCCCCCACACACACACACACACATACACACACACACACCCTGTAACTCTATCAGCTGTGCTTTACAAAGCCGTGGTCGGTTATCCAGTGCCCTTTCTTCCCTGTGAGGATCTTGATGTATGTACTTATAGTCTTAGAGACTTTCTGACGTTTCTGATCATGTCTTTTGTGGCTGGTAAGTGGTGTGAAAGTGAGTTGTGGTTTTCGGATGTAGACGTTAATGAGGTTTGTGTGTAGATCTGTACAGGACGTGTGCGGGAATGACGGAGTTCCAGGAGAAGCAGCGGCTGCAGCATGAGAATTCCATGCACACAGAGCTAGAGAAGCTCCTGACCACCGCAAGCTCTTCAGAAGCTGAGGTGAGCACACATTCATCTAATTGATTTAAAAAATATATGTATCATGAATCACGTATATATATTTTCTACTTTGTGGAAGCGATGTGGAATATCAAATAATAGATAGAAAAAGTCAAGTGCTTTAATAAAAAAAAAGAACCGCATAAACAAACACATATAATAATATAGAATAATAATGTACAGTGTTACAATAAGATTAATAAAAAAATATTGCATGTTTAGTTTCATTATAACTTAAGTCATTCATTTAAAATTGTCAGCAATATTTCTACATAAGAAAACACTGTTTAAATGAAAGTGAAGTGATTTAAGAAATAAACCTGTTCTTTATGACTTTCTGTTCTCGCAGATCTCCAGGAAAGACTTTGATGGATTCAAGAAGCTCTTCCACCGCTTTCTTCAGGAAAAAGGGCCGTCAGTCGACTGGGCCAAGATCCAGAGACCACCCGAGGACTCAGTAAGACCCTCTTCATCTCTGTCTAAATAAGATATACACATTTACACATGGCACCAGTTTACTAATGGTCGGAAGTTGAACCTGCCACTCAAGCGTTGAAGGTTCGAATCTCGCTCAGGTGGGTTCCACAACTGACCAAGACCATGACCCCCACATGCTCCCTGAGTGCCCCGGCCTAATGCTGCCCACTGCTCCGGGAGAATATTCACTTAATAGATTAAATTGTCAAAATGGCTAACATATATGCATTTAGCGAAGTGTTTGGTTTTTGCATTACAATTAAACACAGTATTCTTGTTTGTTAATGTGCGCACACGTATTTGTGAAAAACCCATATACAGTGTATGAATAATTTTACAGATAACCATTAAGCGCAGTGTTTAAACTATTCATGACATTTTCAGTTCAATCACACGGAAAGCGTTTAAACCCATAACTTCACAAACTCATGGAGTGTAACTTTGTAAAAGAATAAAACAGCCTGCAAAATACATGCAATTAATTACATTTACTTTTTGTGCATAGATATTAATCAATGTACGTAATCAAACTGGAAAACCCCTTTATTGTATAAATAGCTGATTTGTATAAGTAAGTGATCGACTCCAAAAACCTTGTAACAGAATATCAGGAAAGACAGAGGCAGGAGACGTTTATCAAGCCCGTGACATTTCACTGTTGATCCTCTGAATAACCCTCGGCCGGCAGAAGCCCCAACAGACGGAAGGTTAAACTATGAATAGCGCTACACTTCCAGCGTCCCACAACTGACATTTGCTTTTAAACGGCCGCCGCATAAAGCTCTGGTTTCTGCACACGACCGCTGATCTGGAGTCAGTTCCGAACATCGGTCACAATACAAAACAAAAGTCCATGACTGCTTCTCCATCAGCACGTCTGTTTCTGTCTCCTCTGTGATTAGATCGGCTGTTGTGTTTTCAGTGTTTTGCTGTTATTTTTTGCACCAGGTCACATCTTTATGTAATGCTCGGAGTTCGAACCTGTTGTCAGATAATTCCTGGCTGGTTTGAACAACCGTCCTCCCGTTTTGTTTGGGTGGAGTAAACAAAACCTTTGACTCAAAACTACAGGCAAGGTCTCCATTAGTCGTTTTGATGTCCATTTTTTTTGTGAGTAATCTGGATAAATATTATTTAGCTGCGAGTCAAAATTGTGGGATTCAATCGTTTTATTAGGTGTATGGCAAATATGATGAGAAGTAACTTTACCCAAACTAAGCAATACGGCAGTTAAGCAACTATTTTTATGTTATATTTGTTATTGAAAATACAGCAGCTATATGTACATATTTATTTTTATTTTAAATACAGTACAGCTACATTTTTTTCTTTCTTTAAAAGTTTAAAAAAAAAATCTGAGGGTAGTTTATTATTCTTATTATTATATATTGTTGTTGTTATAAGTTTATCTAAAGAAACTTTTGTTTTGGAAAAGTGTCTAAACATCAGATTAAAGTAGTTTTGTCTTTTAGTAAAGATGACACAAAACGTCATATTTTGTGTCTTTCTCAATGCATTTAGTTTTTTAAGCATATTCTGTTTCACAAAGTATTGCTACTTTTTGAGGTTCAAGTGCAAACGTGTTTGAGTCCTTTTTGCAATAACAGGTTGTTATATGAGCAAAAACAATTTCAGTTAGGCCGATTTCAGAGATAGTATTCGCAGAATGTACTTTATAGTTTCATCCGAAACTCGTTTGGTTCAGAAAAGACTTAAAACCACAGAGTAGTTTTGGGTCATGCGTAATTTATGTAACTTGGTGCAAAATGGTAATTCAAGTTCAAGTTCAAGCATTTGTAAGGCGCTTTTCACAAAGCGCACGTGTGAATATGTAAGAGAATTGTTGCTTTTTATTCATTTGATCGTCTGGTTGTTAGTGTTAAGTAAATGGCTATAATTATGACAAGACAAAGACAAAGACCAGTGAGCAAGCACATATGCGACAGTGGCCAGGTAAAAAAAAGCCTCTCTAGCGAGAAAAAAACCCTGGGGAGAACCCGGCTCACTGGTGCCAGTCTCCTCTGGCATTCTAACACTACAAAATCAGTGAGGTGATGGCAATCTGGCCACCATGGGCAGCCTGAGCCGTGGCGTTTGACTAATCAATGAAACATTTTCAGGGGGCAAATGTGTTGCAAATATAAGACCTATCCTGATTGTAAGGACAGTAGATGTATGATGCATGTATAGGTTTAGGCAGTAGATGTATAAGGGACATTCTATGTACAGTATTATCTTTGCAGAAACAGTAGTTGTGTCTGTGTGCAGGTCCAGCCCTATGAGAAGATCAAACTGAAGGGTCTTCCGGCTGACGTGGCGTCCAGTCTGAACAAACTGGCCGTGCTGAAGCTCAATGGAGGTTTGGGGACAAGCATGGGATGCAAAGGACCCAAAAGTCTCATCAGCGTCCGCAACGAAAACACCTTTTTGGACCTGACTGTTCAGCAGATCGAGGTATCTGCATATTGTCCGTCTGCCCATACAGTTACTTCATATGTAATGACTTATAATAATAAGACACTGCATAGAGATTGTAGGTCTTTTGGCAATAAGTGTCGGTTATATTGCAGTTAATTAATAATAATAAATGTGTATATATAATAAATAACATATACAGTATATGAAATATAATTATATTTTGTAACATTTTACATTTGCATAAGTCTAAATTATGTACTGTATATACTATATAAAGTACATGTGTATACGTTTAAATCATGCAATATTATTGATGTTCCATATATTACAATAATATTTTATATTATTTATTATATATATATATATATATATATTTATTTATACATTATTATTTTTCATACAATTAGTCATGAAAAGGATTGTGCACATTTTTAAACATTTTTCTGGTGGTTTGCTCAGCTTGATAAAGATTTTCCCTTCGTGTCATTGACCCTCAGTCACGCAACTCAGCGTTTACCATTTAACCTTCACGTGACCTTTAACCTCCAGATATGTCACAACAGCTCACCTTTTACACTTTTAACTATAACTTGTCTTTAAATAACTCAAATATTCTGAATGAATCTAAAAGCTCAACATGTCAAAACGTTTGTGTCTGTCTCTCTTCTTTTGTTTTTCTTTCTCTTCTATCTTTCCGCCCGTGGCTCTCTCAGCATTTAAACAAGACGTACAACGTTGACGTTCCTCTGGTTCTGATGAACTCCTTCAACACGGACGACGACACCAAGAAGATCTTGCAGAAATACTCGCATCATCGTGTCAAGATACACACTTTCAACCAGAGCAGGTCCACACACACACACACACATTTATTAATTATTGCACCCAAAGAATTGTCTCATCCTTTCCTTCTCATCAGCATCTGCTCTTCATCATCACCACATTCCCTCTTCCTCTTTTTCTCATTGGCTGACAGGTATCCGCGCTTCAATAAGGAGTCGTTATTACCGGTCGCCACTAACATGAGTCTGACGGGTGAGAACGGAGAAGCCTGGTACCCACCAGGACACGGAGACATCTACGCCAGCTTCTACAACTCCGGCCTGCTGGACAAGCTCATCGCCGAGGGGAAGGAGTATATTTTCGTGTCCAACATTGATAATCTGGGCGCCACGGTGGACCTGCACATCCTGAATCACCTGGTGAGCCAGCCCAGCGGAAAACGCTGCGAATTCGTCATGGAGGTCACGGATAAAACGCGAGCCGACGTGAAGGTGAGGAGGCCCGGAGGGGCTCAGCGCTCACACCGGGGGGGATTGTGGGTAATGAAGAGCGCTGTGTTTGTTCAGGGTGGCACGCTGACGCAGTACGACGGGAAGCTTCGCTTGCTGGAGATCGCTCAGGTGCCCAAAGCTCACGTAGATGAGTTCAAGTCTGTCACCAAGTTCAAGATCTTCAACACCAACAACCTGTGGATCAACCTGCCGGCCATCAAGAGGCTGCACGAGCAGAACGCCATGGACATGGAGATCATCGTCAACCCTAAGGTGCCCCCTCGCTGCTGTGATGCGTGAAGCGGTCAGTAGATGGCGCTGTTCTGCCCTCAGACGCTGGACGGCGGCCTGAACGTGATTCAGCTGGAGACGGCGGTCGGCGCCGCCATGAAGAGCTTCGACAACGCTCTCGGCATCAACGTGCCTCGCAGCCGCTTCCTGCCGGTCAAGACCACGTCCGACCTGCTGCTGGTCATGTCCAACCTGTACAGCATGGACGCCGGATCTCTGACCATGAGCCCCAAGAGAGAGTTTCCCACAACACCTCACGTCAAGCTGGGCAGCTCCTTCACCAAAGTAAAGCTTTCCTCCTGTCACTTCTGTGTTAGACAAAGTCTTAAGACCAGGGGCCCCGGGAACAACAACACTGTGATATTAACCAGTTCTGTTATATTTTAGAAATATAACATAAAATATAGAAATAATTGTATGAAATGCATACTTTTTATCTTATATAATATTTAGCGAATTCATTTTTGTAAGTATGCAAGAGAATCATTGTTGAGCTGATTCTGCTGCAGGTGCAAGACTTCCTGAAGCGCTTCGAGAGCATCCCAGACCTGCTGGAGCTGGACCACCTCACCGTGTCCGGAGACGTCACCTTCGGGAAGCAGCTCTCGCTGAAGGTACCTGCTCCAGAAAAGCCTCACGTACGTCAGAAACCCGCATGTGTCGTGTTCCTGCAGGGAACCGTCATCATCATCGCCAATCACGGAGACCGAATCGACATCCCGGCCGGAGCGCTGCTGGAAAACAAGATTGTTTCCGGAAACCTGCGCATCCTGGATCATTGAGATTCAAAGCCGCCTGAATCCAATTCACATGACTTTCAATTGAACAAAGTATTAAATGGGAAACTCGAGAAGGTTGGTTGATTTTCTTTTACTCGTTTTTAAACACTTTATAAAGCATACATCACTGTGTAATCACTGATTGAACAGAACAGATCAAGCTGCTCAGGACATGCGGAATAAACAGAGGAATAATTTGTACACAGTCATTCCAGTTCAAAAAGGGAAAAAGACTTTCGAGTTAAAGAAACAAATATTTAGCGTAATTTTTCATTCTTTTCACATTCTTTGCTTCTGTCTGTTCATGGTTTGCATGCGTCTCCTTCACATTATTACAGTTTGGAAATAAATAATTTAGCATCAATGTAGCAGAAACAGAAGTGCAGTGACACCTTGAAAAATCCTCCTCGTCTTGCTGATTCAGATTCAGATATAGATATATTCAAATCCTCCTCGATAAAAGAAACGACCTTTCCTTTAAGTTGTCACATCACTCAATGCTAGAAGTCACTTCCTGACGAACGACTCATCACAAAGAGTCGCGACTCGTTTTCGAGTCATTTAGAAGAATCGTTCCACTCACAAGTGCTTCAAGTTCATTCATATTAAGGTGCAAAAATATAGAAAAGGTTCTCAAGTAGAAAGGAACAGTCAGAACATCAGTCTTAACAGTTAAGACAGTGTATTGTCTTAACGCGAGACCTCGTCCTGTAGCTCATGGAAAACACCTCAAATAGAAGAGTTGGCTGCGGACTTCCTGATGATGAAGAGGAAGTGAAGGTCAACAGGTGGTGTCTCCGTACTCGCTGTTCCAGCGCACATACTGATCCAGCGTTTGAGGACTGACGCTGCGCTTGATCTTCTTCAGCGAATCCACAAAGTCCGAGAAACGAATGTTCCTCATCTGAAAGAGACAGAGGAAAAAAAGATTGTCTTTATATAGATATCATACATTTACAGTCTATAAAAGGCAAAAAGATCTTAAATACATACACATTTATACTGTATATAAGCCATAAATACATTTAAATGTATTAAAATTGTCATGAATGAACACACAGATATACAGTGTGTGTGTGTATAAATAGCAGATTGCGTGTATGGGAAACGTGTTTATCTTTGTTTAATATACATTATTTATATATTGCAAATTCAAACTATGCATAATGATAACTATATAACTATGATAATAACTATTTACATGATTACATAAATGTTTGTATCATATGCATTAAATAAACAAGCATTTATGTAAATACACTTACATTAACAATTTTTTTAAAAGACATGTTTAAAAATGCACACACATACATATTATGTACACACATATATGGATCCAGACAAATTCATTAACACACTAACATTATTATGTACACACACACAACACTGCACAGTCGCACTTTTGGTGTGATCTTTACCTCTCGAGCCGACACGTTCCTCACCTGTTCAGGTCTCAGTTCTGCAAAAACATTGAAAAACGTCATAAATGCATCTGAGAGACAATCTGCCTCCGCAATATCTCTGCGGCGATGCGAGTCGTACCTCGAATGGGACCCAGAGCGGCGTCTTTGGCCAGCGAGGTAAGGTCACTGCCAGAGTAGCCCTCAGTCATCCTGAAAACACCACGCTCATGAATATTCAGTTACCTCGTTTGCATCTGATGCATAAACAGAAATCCTCACTTGGACAGCTGACTCAGCTCTTTCTGACTCAAGGGGTTCCCGTGTTTGCTGAGCAGATTAGTTAACAGCTTCAGGCGAGTCTGAAACAACACACACACACTATCAACACCAAAGAGTATCAGAATATTACTCATCATCAGCTCAGTTTCGAGTTTTACATAAAATTACAAATATATATACCATACATGTATGAAAATGTTGATGTTCTAAAAATTAGAAAACCGAAAAGTTCTATTTCAGTAATTTTGTGAAATACTGTAATTAGATAATTTTCAAAATGAAAATAAGGCTTGAAAAATGTCTGTGACGACGTGATTACTGACAGGACAAGTTTAATTGCAAGAAATAGTTTTAAATAGAAAAAAAAAACTTTCCCTCGATATTTAGATTTTTTTAAATTAAAACGCACAAATCTATACATATTTACTGTATATGTACTGTATATGCACACAAACAAAAATGAAAATGTTGTTTTTGCATTCTGGAACTTTTTACCTTAAAATCATTTAAGCTTTCCTTACAGTTTGCACGCAAGCACACATGACATTTTAACAAATGTATGACATTTGAACAAATTTGACAACAATATAATATATAAATATAATAATAAAAAAATGACTCATAAAACAATATGAAGTAAAATGAACAGTGCGTACAGTACCTGCTCCGAAGGCAAAGCCACATAAATCCGTTTAGCAAATCGCCTGTAAAAATCAAACAAAAACACTATTAGTACATCACGTGCCATCACAGGGAGGCTACAGGTCAAAGGTCAGATGAACCTGAGAACAGCCTCATCCAGCTCCTGAGGCCGGTTGGTTGCTCCCATCACCAGCACTCGCTCGTCCCCGGGGCCCGACTGCACCTACACACACTCACACATCAGCATCATCTGTCCCGGCCTGTGATTGGTTCCTGCTGTAGACGCACCCCATCAAACTGGACGAGGAACTCTGTTTTGAGTCTGCGGCTGGCGTCGTGTTCTCCTTGTCTCCTCTCACACAGCAGACTGTCGATCTCATCTGGAGAAAGAGCGTCGTCAACACACAACACGGCGGCGTGCGGAACATTTCTCACCGATGAAGATGATGGACGGCTGCAGCTCTCTGGCCACGGCGAACAGCGCTCGAACCAGCTTCTCTCCCTCTCCCACCTGAGCAACCACAGACACACACACACTAGTAAAACTCTTTAATAAACTATAAAAATACAAAAATATATATGTACATATATTGCTACATCGGAAAATCGAGTTTAAGAATAAACACTCACATATTTGGAGGTGAGACTGGCAGCGCTTATGTTGAAAAACGTGGCGTTGGACTCCATCGCAACTGCTTTGGCCTGTGAGGAAAAATCCACAATAGAAGGAAAGGAATTACACTCATTAGTATTTCTAATTTTACCATAATATTACATGTTCTCAATTCAGTAGCTGGATTATTTTGGGAATATTTAGAATATATGAGTTGTTCCATAAAGACATGCTATGTCATTTTACATGTTACATGTTTATGTAATCGAATGGGATTCGATTAAAATACCTGAATGGCAATCTCACACTTAGCAGTACACACACACACACACACACACACACACACACTTTTGGGTGATTAACAGTTTTACCTATTAGAACATTTACAATATAAGAATTTATTTGTCATTTTATTGTACCAGGTATCACAACCAATAAGAAAAAGAAATGTGAATACAACAATGATAAGATATTTACAAATTAGAAGGACATCTTAAATACAAAAAGAAACAGAAAAAATAAATGATAAGTGTCACTTTACCAGCATGGTCTTGCCATTTCCAGGTGGCCCGAAGAGAAGAAGACCTCTCGCAGGAGTCCTGAGACCAGTAAACAGCTAAAACCATCAACAAAAATATCTTCATACAGTAACAATATTTATTACTTATTCACACAAAAATCAATAGACACTCTTCCGGCCAAAGTGTGACACTTTGTTTTAAGACACACAGATTTTGAATCTATACTCTTCATCCTGCTGTGATGACAGAAGAGAGACAGACCTCTGGACGAAGAGCAGGGAGGATGACAATCTCCTGCAGGGCCTGTTTGGCCAGTTCCTGACCCGCAATATCATCGAACCGCACACAAGATCCACTAGAACCAAACATACATCCTGTCACATGATGTAAACAACAACTGAGCGAAAAAAAACGATTGGGTATGTGGCATACTATCGTCATATATGTATATTTTAATGCATCAGTCTGATCACGCAAACAAAGCCGCCGTTACCTTTCTACAATCTCATTCAGGATGAGCTTGGCCAGATTACTGTCGACGTTTTTAAAGTTCTTCATGTCTCTTCTCCTCTGTGGTGATGCTGCAGTGCTGTTGCTCGCCTTAGTGACGGCTCGGTTACCACCTCTTCCCACGGGACCCTTAAATAAAAAGAAATCCAGCTCTAAGTAACCTAACTGTAAATAAATAATGATTTGTATATCTGTTAATAAATTACGGTATTGCAAAATATAAGCAGCTATTAATTTCAAAAGCACAAAATGAGAATTCCATTAATAGGCAAATACAAACACTGAACTACTTTCTTTATATTTTAACAAACCTAACTTGTGACTCTTTTACTTCAATGATTAAAAAAAAGAAACGTTAAATATTATTTCTAGATGTAGTGGAGAGTATCTCCAGTGGGGGGTGCTATGGATCCAATTGTTATGCCCATATATGGAAGTATTCTGGTTTTCACTGGTATGCTGGTTTTATTTGAATTACTCAACATGTTCATATTTACATGCATATTTGAAATATGGGCAAGGACCCTCTAAGTTTTTGAGCTTCTAAAATTGAAAAAAGTGTGCTTATATTTGCATAAATACAGTAAACGATTTGTACAGTAAAATTCCTTTAATCTTACCCTGTAGTTGGTCGAAGGAACGGTCCTTCCATTGGGAGGGGCTGATGGGATACGCTGAAGAGAAGATACGGGTCTGGGTGGGGTTTTAGGACGCAGATGAGACTGATTTGACAGTGTGGCTGTGTCTTTTCTTTTGGAAACTGCTCCACTTCCTGCAATGACAAACACACAATCCCTAAGGTATCCTCAATGTATAAAAAAAAGAGAGAGAAGCATCTCCCAAAATGCCCAGTTCAGCCCAAGAGAAGAGACAGACCTGAGGAAAAGGACAGGCCGATGTGTCCAGCACAGCCTTCAGCCGGAGACTTAGAAAACTGTTTGTCTTTGTGATCGCAACACACGAGAGAGAAGAAACCATAGAAATGATGTTAGAGGAAGCCAGAAATAAATAAATATAGCCAGAGTATAAACACATGATGATTAAAAAATATATCACACCCAATATATTATACCCACATTTCACATGAAAAAAACCAGAGTTAATAACAAGTGAAAAATAACAATGAATTAGCAATACATTTATTAATTACTTCTTTAAATTATTAATTTATAGACAGTATTTTAAATTGTGTTTAACACACTTGTCTGTCTCTTGATAATTATTCTGTTAAGATTGTAAAAGACACATCTAATAAATATAATATTGTTTAATATAATATATAATATTGTTTAATATAATATACGGTAATAAAAAACAAGACAATTCATTACCGCCATACAGTTTTGAGATATTTTTGCATGTTTTCAACATTTAAATATTTAACCCTCAAATTATTTATTTTTACAAAAACAATTAAAAATATGTGTATATAATATAACCTATATAAAATAATAACTATATGCATTTATGTCTGTATGCATGCTTGTAAAACAGCTACAAAAAATATGTTCAAATAATTATTAGAAGAATTATTCTGAACTTAAATTGCAACTTTTATATTACTCTGCTTATTTATATTAATTATATTATTCTGCTAACCTCACTCTCTCACTCGAGCTGACAATCAGTTAGTCGAAAAATACAGCGTCACCCTCTAATAGATGGTCATCATGGTGTAAGGCTTGAAAAATACAATGCTATGGCCTTCTAATAGAGGCTTTACGGTTGAATATTTATTGCACAAATGTTGTGAGTCCACACCCAAAAGCTCCAGCCGGTCTCTGGCCATGTTCAGGTTGCCTTTCATTTTATCCTGGAGACGTCTTGCTCTTTCCGACTTCTCACCTGCAAACACACACATAAACACAAACATGTTTCAAACATTTGTACAAAAACAATTTGCTTGTTCGCAGCAGTGAAAAGTTGCGGCTCAACTAAAGAAATTCCCGCCTAACAAAACGGCCGTCGGCACGGATTAATTTCGTAAGTCGGGGTACCACTGTAGTGTCACTCATCTTATTAAATGTTTTCGCTTTCATTCAATATTTTCAGAGAAGGTACAGACTATTTATGAAAGTGTAATTCTGACTTTTTCATTCATAATTCTGACTTAACTAACAAATCTGAGAATAAAAAAAATTACAAAACATCTTATTTTTTTAATTTTCAGGCTTTGGACATTTCAGGCTAGTGTTTCTCTGTTAAATACTTGCGTTTTGAGTTCTCGCCAGCAATGTTTTATCCTTGTGCTGTTTACGATAGTTTTTAAACCTCTAATTATGTTTTTACCTCTAAAAATGAAACGCCACAAGTGACAGGTGCAAGAGCTTGACGTGTACATTTGCGCTAAAAGAACAGCGTGCATTAAGACACGGCGTCATAACGTTTTAATAAAAAACCAAAACAACAAGACAGGGCAATAGAAATTCTTAGTGCTTCATAATAAGATATTCACAGGGCACATAATCTGTTCTCATGAGAATTATAGGATGTATAGTCAAAAACCCATGTTGTTTACAAGTAAGAATCAATAGGACAGAATCATCTCACCAGTTCCATTGACCTGAACACAGATGCCCTTCTCCAGCTCAGTGATGCCTCTGCTGTACCACTGCACCGCCTCCATCTTCTCACCTGATGGAGAGACAAGGAACAGACCTGCAGATCATGGGACATGAATAGTGTTCCAGCTACACAAAACCAGAATTGACGCTTGAAAACTGATGTTTGATGAATTTAAGGCACATAAAGCCAAACTAGCCTCCGGCCGAGTGCATGGTGGGACAGAAGAGCAGCGGACGAGATTATTGAACGGATCTCTTTGTTTGCTGACGTCACATGGTTTATCACATCCCAAAAAAAAAACCCACCACATGATATTACAGACCCTTTTAGCCTTTAGTTGTAGCTGTAGTTTCACATGAAAATCCCTTATTTATATCCCTTTAAAGTATTTTTAAAGCAGTTTATCTAAATGCTAAAAATTATTGTGTCTTTTACCATTTATGAAACAAATGTGCCAATGATAAGTGCAAGATCAGTGTAATATATAGCATTTTGTAAATTATATAATATTGTAAATTTTCAAAGATCTACATCTACACACAAATAAGCGGTAATGGAAAAAGTTTTTTCATTAATAAGAATGAATATAAATTGCAACATTGTAACAAAATTGAATATTTAACAGTGAATAACAATTATGTCCACATATTTAATTCAACTCTAAATAATATCATGATTTGATTTGAAACATGTATTTTTTTTCTAAATTCATCTTTGATAATTGTAAGACACAAACGTAATTTTCATTCGTTTTCATTTAAATGTGTTAAATCGTATTTTTCATCACTAAAATATTCCCTTCTCTATCTTAAATATGCACAGAAGTTTGGTTTAGTTGACCAAAAATGGCTTCAACAAACTAAATGTCAATTACAGACTGGATCGATTATCGATATTTAGTTTATTGCCACTTCATGGCAAATTTAAAGGAACAAATGTACTTATATACAAAATATACAGTATTGTGTTGTCAATTACAGAACACAACACTGACACACAAGCGACAACAAGCGTCAGTTCTGTTCCCTAACAAAGCACAGACACAGAGGGCCTCAGTTTCCATCAGAGGACAATCCCCATCCACCCCAAACAGGCCTCTGGATCCCACTGACCCCAGATCACACCTCCTCTACTGATGGCCCACCACAAGACCGTGATCAAACAAACAGGCCTGGGATCAGCCTGGCATTGTCATCACCATAGCAACCGGAATCAATCAATGCTTTACGCACTTCCACAAATCATCACGGTTCCAGATTTATTACGCCTCACAGTGAAACAGCATCCGCTAACTTTAAAAAAAAAAACAAATACACATATAAAGTACAGGGTATTTGACAATACCAAAAATGTAATAGTAATACTGTTTTAACATAAAAATGCAACTAAATACTGATAATAGCTGTGTGGTTGATAGAAATGGAATTTAACACCTCATTGTTTCAAATTGGCAGAACAAAATAGATTTTAGAAAGTACAAAAAGTTAATCTCAGTCAAAATCAAAAGTGCAACAGCTAATTGACGTGATTTAGCTCACAAATGGAATCCAGTACCTTCAGCATCCTGCAGATAGCGATATCACCGCATCTGCCAAAATGGTTTATTGTGGTAGAAAAAAAAAAACATCCAGACTTGTCAGGCACAATCACATGTAAAGAGTAACAATAACTGTAATGTAGTGGAGTGAAGAGTACAGATACCCCATCACAACTGTAGTCAAGAGGAGTAAGAGAGTGCACGTTGCTTATATTTTTGATAGTCTGTACCAATACAAAGTAGCCACAAGTACTTGAGTAACGAAGTCCATTTACTCAAGTACCTAACACCACAAACATGATTACCAGGCAACACACACGCGTTATTTCGCCTTAGATCTTATTTGTATCCTTATTTATCTATTTTAAGGTGTAAACAACAGTGGTAATTAAAAGCGCACCGACCTTTCTCGTCTTCGTCGATCTGTAGCGCCACAGAAATGAACTCGAACGCTTGTTTGTGGTGGTTACGGACACGCTCGCAGGTGTCGTCGCAGTCTTCCGGGCTCGAGTCGTTCGCCCTGGTCGCCATGGCGCGACGGATCGGACGGTACAGCCACACGAGAAGCAGCAGCAGAGCTTTCAGCACCGACGCCGGGAGCTTCGCGACGCCACGGACGAGAGAGCGCGGCGCGTCCAGCAAACTCCAGCCGCCTCGGTCAGACACCTGAGCGCAGGTGCGTCCGCCCGCACGCTTCAATGCCCGTAGTCTTGCTCTGTCCACGGAAATCATTCACGACGTGAGCTCGCCATACCATAACGTTCGGTGTTGTGTGGAGACAAACACGAGTAATATTTCTTGGTTGGTTTGTTTTGGTCACTCACTGGCGAAAGCGGAAGCAACAGCGTGTTCCGTGAGTACGGGCTCACGTGATTGACGTCGGGTATCACGTGGCGTTGAGGAATTTATTTTAATAAAAAACATCTTTCACAACTATCGACGAAGAGAAATTTGAAGCAGACAATCGAAATTTGCACGTTGATGTTTTAACGTTTGTAATAAATCTTAATGTGACCCTATTCAGGAACCGCGCCCCCGACGTAAAACGCGATTGCGTCATTTTGGCGCATGCGCAACGTAACGTGTGTAGAAACCGACAACAAACTATGGCGGACGGTGAGTGTAGCAATTTAGCTTTGTGATTGAATTCACAAGCACGAACCGCGTTGGACTGTCGTATGTTTCGAGATTGCACTCGTGTGCACACGGCAGGCGGTATAACAAATGTAAAATTTTACTACCAATAACGTTTGACGGCTTTTTTTTTTTTTTTCAATGGCCCGGTGAATCCCGCCATTCCCAGCGGTAAAGTGACTTGTTTGACTTAAAAATACTCAAAATCTGTGAATAATATCTCCTAAACTTAATAATACTCAGATTGATCACCACGTTCAACGAATGCTCGACATTAATGTAGTGTTAGCATAGCAAATGTATAAGCAACGTTTTATTCTAACTTGCCTGCAAACAAAAATAATGTCTAATGAAATGTGCAACTGTGATTCTTACAGAACACACCGACGCTGACCAGAGCATGGAAGGACACACTCCTGTTAGTAAAACACAATTGCATTATATAAAAAGGCTTGCTTTTTTTAACTAGCTTAGTTCTTGAAGACTAAATTTTGTGTGTGTACTATTTTCAGGTACCGGACAATCCACACTCAGAATATGGGCTCACTGAAAACATTCAGGTGCTTTCTGGGTTCATTCTTCTGTGTTTGATGGATATCTTTATCTCTCCCACAAATAAGAAATTTTACAATATGACAGAATCTGCAACAACTGACTGTACTGCAATTGACCACTATCATCATCTTCCTCCAGAGAATAGCAGAGAGTGAGAAGACAACAGCTGAGAAGGTCAGCAAACAGAAGCTGGATCCCCAGACCCTGCAGACGCTTCCAACGCGGGCATATCTGGACCAGACCGTGGTGCCCATTCTCCTGCAGGGATTATCGGTTCTAGCCAAGGAAAGGTCCGGAATCATACTCCTCATTAAAGATGTGTCATGGATATATGTCTGACACACAAGGTTCTAACGCGGTTTTGCTTTTTGTCGTATTTCAGGCCTCCAAACCCCATCGAGTTTTTAGCAGCGTTCCTACTGAAGAACAAGTCTCAGTTCGAGGAGCGGAATTAAAAAGCAGAGGAACAGAGCAGACTTTTTCGTTTCTGTGAAATTAAATGTTCTGGTGTTATGTTTTGCTTTTATGTTTCCTAATGTTAATGCAATTTTTTAATTAAATAAATAATCAAGCGGAGGTTCTCCTGAGTTCTCAGTAGTTCATTAGTGTATTTACATCTAATTATTTTTCTACTTTATTCAACCGTTCATCCAAACACACATATTAATATTATGCATACTTTATTACAACACAACTTGTACATGAGTGAACATGAAGGAACCAAATCTTTTAAAACAAACCCATATTGTAATTTTCACTCAATGTAATGGTTTTAAGTTTTCCAGTGTCAAAATAAACAACTGTTCTGGATTCATATTCACTGTAGTTTAAAAAGGGTCATGTATTACCCTAAAGATAAAATACACCATGTAGCCAAATGCTTATCTTTGACATGCTGGGAGAAACACTGACCTGAAACTCAAGTATCTGTTTTAGATTCCAGGGAGTAAGAAAAAAAGCGTAACTTGTCTCCAGAATATTGCCGTTTCAGTGGCCCAGAAACACAACAGAAGGCACCGACGACTGATCCGAGAACTGTCAGTAAAGGTTTAAAAACCAATGTAAACTATTTGAGTGTGTAAACTAATACCAGTGAAATGTTTGTAACAATAACCGTTCCATCACACACACACACTGTTCGAATTTCTTCGAAACGCAACAGTGTCTCTGTTTGTAAAATTTTAGTCCAATTTAAAAGAAAATAGTAAGTAATTTGTAGCATTGATCTGTGTGTGTGTAACTGATAACAATATAATTTGTTTAAAATGCTGCATGTGTGTGTTTTCATTAAATATATTTACTGTATATAAATAAGAGTGTGTTACACTCATTCTACCAAATAATATAGATGCATACACACGATTATTAAGTTCCAATATTCCTTCTTTGAACTGAATCTGGCAGAGGTTTGTCCAGTTACTTCAAAATCTGTCTCGTGTTTTATTACTTTACATCTCACTGAAAAAAAAAAAAAAAAAAGCCACCGGGAAAAAAATCACCACATGAACCCAATAAAGCTTCAATGTCTGGGACGTTTCAGCTTCTCAGATCCAGTTCGGGTTTATTAAACGGGCTGTCTAGATGGCAGTGTTGGGCTCAGATGTAGTACTGGTTAGAAGCCAGGCTGTCCATGAAGGGTCGTACCAGGTTGTCAGTGGAGAAGTAGAAGATCAGGCCAAAAGTGATGGAGATGGGAAGAGCCGGAAGAGCTTTCTTAAAAATGGCCAGCAGAAGCAGCGTCAAGCACAGGCCCTGAAAACAAAGTAAATCGGAATAGGAAGTTAAAGTATTCCTAAAACATAATCCCCTAACTTCAATTTCTTTACGGTACTTCCTGCACTTCTGAGATGTTTTTGTCCAATCAGATTTTATCATTTATGTGTTCCCATTTATCAGAACAAAACCGGTCTGGTGTAATGTGCATATATACACACACACATTGTATATGGTTTTGAATCATTGAATGAATCAATTAAATTGAGTAAAAATCTATTGAAAGTGAATTAGCAAACTGCCCTGCACATGAGTGTTTTAAATACTTTATCATTTATTTCTACTCACAATAAGAATGGCCACAAAACATGCCAGTGTGGTGTTCCAGTCTCCTCCGTTGGCCGCAGCTTTCCCCACTAACACACTGTAGAAGATGAAGTCTCCCAGACCCAGCTTCACCCCTCCTGAAAAACATAAAGTAAGTGACATGCTGCTGTTTATTCATGCTAAACAGTAGATGGTCTAAACTCATAAAACCCATAAAAACTCGATGTGTGAGATTACAGATGATAGTGTGTTTGGGGAAATATAATATGGGGCTGTCTTAAGAAGTTGTAGATTCTCTGATTACAAAAAAATCTCAACCCTTCCAACATCAGAGAACAATCTTTTTGGAATAATTTAACATTTTTTATTACAACACATTTTACATGCTTTATATTTGAATAAAAAGATTACTTTATATTTGAATAAAAACATAATTTTGTATTAATGGAGAATTCAAGCTGATGCTTTTGATTGGGTTGTACACTGACTTCTCGAGAGTCAGAAAAGTGTACAGTATAAGGTAAATAGATTTAAATAAATACGTGTAACCCTAACATTCATGGTCTAGTATCTTAACATGTTGCTTAATCATGTTGCTACATGTTTTATACAATGCAACTCTGTATCACAGTCAAGTCGTTCACCAACTTCATTTTCTCTAAGGTAATAAGTGTGGAGTGGCGCTTACGTTCTTCTTCCAGGTCATCTTCTCTTGAATATTGCCGCCTCCCTCTTTGAGACTCATCCTCTGACTCCACCCCTTCAGAAGAACAAGCCCCTCCCCCACCATGCTGCCTCTCATTTGCTAGTATGACATCATCTGCAGTGTATCGATTCACAATAAATAGACCAATTAATAGATCAGACAAAGACAGATGCAATGACAAAGTATTATAAATAGATGGATGAATGAATGGATGGATGGATGGAAAGAAAGAATAGATAGACAGATTGATGTATGAATGGATGGATTGCTGATAAACAGTTAGAAATACAGTAGAAATACGGACTGATACGTATATGGATAGACAAAGGATAGATAGAGAGAAATAAAGTTATACTTATTATAAATTACAACATCTCACCTAAATCTTGATGACCATTATCCGCCATTCCAACCATCCAAATCATAGCAGCTGAAATGAAAAAAAAAAAAACAGTTTTTTACAGGACTCATGCTCTAATGTGTTTGTAGTTTATGGTCTCAGCACATACATGAATAAATAAGTGCAGGGAAGATGGGTTCGTTCCTTTCCTGAGCCAGTTCCACCAGCATCCTCAATGGACCTTTTGGACTCAGCACAGCTACCAGATCTGCTAGCACAGAAAAAACTTAGTTTTCTGCAATGTACGGTCTGATAACTCACAATCTCTCACCGTAGATGGATATGGCTCCCAGGATGACCCAGGAGGTCCACTCGGGCAGGAACTTGATGAAGATGAGCGCCATGAGGGCACTGGTGATGATGAGATAGGCTTGTTGCAGCCGCAGTGGACCTTTCCAGTGGATGCAGATCATTCCCACCACACCAAAGTTCCACATGATCATCAGCAGCGTGGGGTAGTCCATGGCAATATTATATGTCTTAAAAACCTCTCTGTAAAGACGTTTCAATGTTCAAAACATGGTTGCTACTGTATTTACCGTACAAAATTTGTTGCAATAGGTGTACGGTAAAAAACATTTTAGTTGTTTACAATATTTTTTGTTGCAAAAGTATTTACACATGAAAAGGATGTAAAGGGTGAAAAGGATGTAAAGCTGTAACTTACCTCAGATACATGAAGCTGAACCCGAAGAGCATCATGAGAGAAGCCATAATCAGCCAGCCATTAATAAACTGCACGCAAGTAACACAAACCATTCTGAGCTACAGACTCAAAATCATTCAGCCTCAACGTCTGAAAACATTATTTTGTGTGTATATAAATGTATTTTCATAACTAATGCGTTGTGTGTCTATATGTGCGCTTTGAGACAGTTAAAACTGTGAAAAGCGCCTTACAAATGCTCAGAACTTGAACTTATATACAGTAAATAAATAAAAGTAAATTAAAGGTGATTAAAAGAAATAAATTTAAGCAGAATTTTAACAAATTATTAAGCAGAAATTTGTACTATACTATAACTATATAAAATGCAAACAATATATACGATATGTATATCTATACATTTCTATAATATTTTAAAATAATATTAACTACGTTTTAATATAAATTAAGTCTAATGGATAGCTCTTGAAGAAAACACTCATTCTGGGTGACGGTGACTCAAAAGCAGTAAAGAAATACAATTAAATAAGAAAATAAATCAATTTAATTATTTTGTAAATACAATTAATTTAAATGATAATAAAAACAAAAACAGTATATTTAATATTAATTAGGTCTAATGGCTGTTTAAATACATTTAACATGGTAACTTGGCTAGTGATAAGAAGTGAGTGAATATTTCTGGTGTTGTTGGTGTTCATCCTCTCACCCTGTAGCAGCGATACTTGTAGAGCAGCACCAGCAGGAGAGTCATAACCACGATCACACTCATCATGATCAGCGTGTTGAGCACTGAGCTCAGGAGCCTCTGACCCACCGAGTTCGGATCCTCCACGAACGGAGTGTAAATGCTGCAAAACACGGGCACATTCAGTCTGCCTCCTCACAAACTGTTCAATTCCATCGCTGGAATTGTTCGACTCCATTACATGTTCGACTCCATTACTGTCGATGTTTTTCAAATTTCTTCATTCAATTTTCAATTTGTGAAAATAAAATTTTCCAACAGAAATTCTGTAAAATGTACGATTTAGGGGGGTTTCGACCCAGGACGTTTGGCCCCCGGGGCTTTGGACCCGGACGATTGATCCTTAGGACTATTGGACACTAGGATGGTTAGACCCGTGACGATTAGACCCGAGTTTCAAAATTTGACAAGCTCATGAGTAAATTTGAAACAGAAAAAATGTGTAAATATATCTGTTGTTGTTTGGACTGTTCTTTAGCATGCTTTGTGTATTTCACCACACGCTTATGGGATAAACAAGTATCGGCAATTTGGAAAGCTGTTTAAGCAAAGCGGCTGCGCGCCCTGCATGAACTGAAGCCGCGGGCCGATCAGGACCGATTCCGTGCGATCCCGTGGATGAAAATCGTCACGAAAACGAACTTCGGTTCGAATTGGTTTTTACTAACGCCTGTCAAATTTCTAGCTCGCACGGGCATGAAGATATGAATTTTAATAAGCCGCGGCGCCGGTCAATCCACCGTTATAAGTGCTTCTTTGCGGGACAAAGGCGCTCGAATCGGGGCAAAGTTATGCTTCTTCGCTGGAGTAAATGCAAAGGAGCCGCCTCCCAAATGTCTAGCTCACACGGCCGAAGATATGATTCTTAATAAGCCGCGTGACGAAACTCGTGTCTAACCATCCGAGTTTCCAATCGTCCTAGGGATCAATCGTCCTAAGGATCAATCGTCCTAAGGATCAATCGTCCTAAGGATCAATCGTCCTAAGGATCAATCGTCCGGGTCCAAAGCCCCGGGGGCCAAACGTCCTGGGTCGAAAAGTCTGGTCACCAAAATGTACAGTATTTTTGTATATACAGAAAAGTTACCTCGCGATGAGATTTTACTGTACACACACAAATGCATATGAAAAAATTGTTCCCAGAGTAAAATATCAGAACACTTGTTTTTTAGCATTTCCATCAGATGCTTTTCACTCAAACAGTCAATCATATTCAAAAATATATAAATGACATACAACTGCTGTCCACTCTTCTCGGTGTAGAAGCCCACAGACTTGATGGTGGCGACGACAACCACCATGCAAAGCGTCACAGGGACGAAGAGCATGATGACGTGCTTGGCACCGTATTTAAGGGTCTCCTCTTCCTCTCCATCTGGGGAGACGGCTCGCTCTCTCGCTACTTGCCTTTGTTCGCCCACCACTGAGCTGTCTGTCCGACGCTGAGGAAAACAAAGGCAATAAATACCAGAACAATTTTTTTTATTTCTACTTTACTACAAACTACATTAAGTTTGCACTGTAAATTAATAAACAGCTATGACAAACATAAAAAAGAGTATAATTGGACTATATATACTATTATGGTTAGGGTTACGACCTTTTTCTGGGTCCTACAACTTTGAAGACCTGTTTGCGGCTCAAGATCTGATTTTAAATGCTAAGATTTGGCAAAAAAGAAGACGTAAAAGACAAGATGAGAACAATAATAAGTAATTTTCTTAATTAGTAAAATAGTAAATATCAATACGAATATTTCACATATAATATTAAAATATAAACAAATTCCTGCATTGATAAAAAAAATACTCGGTATATTAGTACTCTACATCAATAGTTGTATTCATGTTGAATGCAACTTTGTTTTACAAAATAAAAGCTACTATGTTGTGATTACATGTCCTAAAACGGTGATGTAACAGTTTTGTTAACAGTTACAAACTATGTAACTCTCAGACATTTAGAAAAATAAGTGGTAGGATGAGAGAGAAAATGAGAGACGTTAAGTAAAAGAAAGAAGTAAAAAAACAATGTGATAGAGACAATATTAGGTAATATTCTTAAGTAATTGTATATATTAATGAGAATATTAAGAAGACATTAAGTGAGAAAAAGTGAGTAGCAAATATGAGACTTTAACCATGCAAAGGCTGATGCTTTTTCTATCTTAGTTTCTTCTCTAAAGGGATGAGAAGGATTCGGCTCTACCCGCACGGGTTTTGTTTCCTGGGGCCGAGACATGTCATGATCCTGGCCGTAGGACGGGAGCGTGGGACTTTCGGACTGGACCAGAGCCGAACTCTCATTGTAAGAGTCTTCCTCAGTGTCGGACAGATTCATGAAGATGATGTGAATGATCCAATACACTCCGAGCTGCAAAACACACACAGAGGAGTCTTAGAAAAGCTGAAAACTACAAGACACAAAAATTACACGTCACTTCACGATAGAAATTTCATAAATAGTTAAATGAATAAAAAATTGATAGAACCAACTATAAAAACGTACAAAACAACGAGAGTTTTATAAATAGTACAAAAAAGATCAAAGTATAAATACGTACAAAAATGTGAATCTCTCATCTCACCCAACGAAAAAAAAGAAATTGCATTGATTATGATTGTGAGATGAAAGTGAAAATTGTTAACGAATTATGAATGAAAAGAAAACGTGGACACGAACACATAAAAGTATAAACGCTCCATCGAAATAAAAATGAAAGAGAAACCTTGCCATTTGTTATTGCTTATCCTACACACAGAATTCATCTTAAAGCGCGGTCCCGTATCAAAAGCTCGAAAGACTAAAATACCAAAACAGTACCTTTAAATGTGACTGGATTTACATGAATGATATTCCAGAGCTGATGTTCCGAAACAGACTCCGTCAAAACATCGGGAACTCAGTCGAGGAAGTGAAACGGATCAGGTGACGGTCACCAGCACACACGTGACAATGAACCACGTGACGCTTGTTTTTGCTCTTACTCTACATGCGTGCGCACGCTTTCTCCCCCACTCTGTCTCTC
>CM051499.1:15309321-15376162 GCA_028031935.1 Paedocypris micromegethes
CCCAATTCATAAAACTAATTTAATATTTTTCATCCTTAAGAATTATATAGATGTTTATTTAATTATTTGATTTATATTTTTTATTCAGAAAAGAAGATAAAATTATAATCTTAACTATAATAAAAAGCACCAAACTATAAAAACAATGTAATATCTGTTATATGTGATGTAATATATTGTAACAAAAAACAGTATAATGGAAAGAAACATTTAGCAAATTATTATATTATATTGAGTATTATTATTACTATTACATTCTTCTTCTTCTTCTTCTTCTTCTTCTTCTTCTTCTTCTTCTTCTTATTATTATTATTATTATTATTATTATTATTATTATTATTATTAGCACTATTATTAGCACTATTATTAGTCGTAGCCCTCTCACCTCACAACCTTGGGATTGCTGGTTCTAATCGTGCTTGCGTGGTTTTCCTCTAGGTCTCCGATTTCTTACCACAATCCCAAAACGTGCAGGAGAATTATAGTATTAGACACGTGTCTGTTTGTGTCTGTGACTGGTTGTCGCAAGATCAGGCCCAAAGCTGATTTCAATTATCTCCAGTTTCATGTGCTGTGTTTTCCCATGTTTCTGGAGTGTTCTTGTATTGTGCGTTACTCAAAAAGAAGAACAAAGTCAACATGATATCGATACTTGTACATGATTAGTTTTGAGTTTAAGATACAGTATAGTGAATAAAAAATACATACTCTTTGAAACAATGTAAACAATACCTGTGGACTCCACACACACACACACACACACACACACACGCGCGTGAACACACACACACAGGAACACACACACGTACACTGTGTTGAGTGAATGGTGGAGAGCCTCTGGTGTGGGTGGAACAGTGTGTGGAGGTGGAGCTGAGAAGAAGAGCAGAGGAGCCCACAGTTGCTCCACAGGCATTTCACGTCATGCTCTGCCAGGAAAGCGCTGTTCACTATGGCAGCTGGGCATTTGTGGTCGGGGGGCTGCTGTATCTGTGGCAGCAGACCACCATGCACACACCTTATGGACGCTACGTGAACTCCAAATCTCCAGGCATCATGGTTCCAGCCAAAGTGGGCTGGTTCATCCAGGAGCTTCCTTCATTCCTGGTTCCCGTGCTGCTGCTTCTGGCCACGGAGAGTCAAGCAGGGATTGGGAAACACTTGCTGCTGTGGAGCTTCTGTCTGCACTACTTTCAGAGGTACGGTCCACTTTTTTTACTTTGTGAGAAGAAAATAATAAAAGGGAATTCTTTATTAGGAAATTCTAAACTTGAATGTGCACTGATGCGTGAGAAACAAAGTGCCAGATGTTTTTTCGTTATTTTTAAAAATCAGTTACAGTCCAGTGAAGCAACAGGAAGTGTGAGTCTTGGGTAAGCGGCTTCGCACCGATGAGTTCAAAGTCAAAGTTATAAAAACACATGTTGGAAAGACAAAAAAATAGTAAAAAGAAGAACTCTGTCAAAATGTTGTGATGCTTTTTGTTTTTTGCAACATCAACACAGATGATAACTGACATGTTCTTAAAATTATACGGTTGTGCAAAGAAGGCGCAAAAATTAAACAAATTAAATGTAAAATTTGCATTTGGTAAAAATCTGTAGAAAATTCAGAACCCGATACATACACATACCCTTACAGTATCATACATTATCTCGAAGTTTAAAACAAATATACAGTATAGTATCTATATTTTAATATGAGTATGGTAAATCATTTACATACAGACAGTATGACAGTATAACACGCAGACAAACACACACACACACACACACACACACACACACACACACACATACGTATAGTTGTAACATTAGAATTGTATTTTATATATTTACTTTTTTTATTTTATTTAGTTTTTGTATAAGCGTGTGATTGTGTGTGTGTATGTGTAAGTGTGTGTGAAATTACTCAAACAATTGTATCAAAATAATTGTAGAATTGAGTTTAAGGCCTGGTCTGATTGTGTGGGTTTCCTCTGGATCTTCAGATTTCCTCTCACAGAAAACATGCTGAAGATGAGGAATCTGGAAAATTGCCCACACAAATATTAACGTGTCCTGCATCATGATTGGTTGGCCACCAATCCAGTGTGTGTCTGCCCCGCCCTCAGGACTAGAGCTGTTGGGATTGGCTCTAGAAAATGATAAAAGTGGTAATTAATAATAACAGATGGATGTTTCTATGCTAATGTAAATATGTAGTATGTAAAATATGTAAACATCTGTCAGGCGAGTTGTTGTACATTGTTGTTGTATTTTGCACAGTAACAATTGGTCCAATTTAGAGTCTGAAGAGCAAGTGGCATCCAGGATCTGGAATCTTGTGGATGTTCTCACACTCTAAATTCTGGGTGTTTTTTCCCACAGGACTTTCATTTACTCGCTGCTGACTAACGGCCGTCCTTCTCCTCTGGGCATCGTGGTGAGCGCGGTGGTCTTCTGCTCGCTCAACGGTTTCCTGCAGGGTCACTATCTGCTGCACTGCGCTCACTACCACAGCGACTGGACCAGCGACACTCGCTTCCTGACCGGTGAGGTCACCATCGGCCGGAGCAGGAGGAGAGCGGAGCACACTGAAGGTCTGCTGCTTCTCCACAGGTGTGCTGATGTTCTTCTCAGGCATGGCCATCAACATCCACAGCGACTACATTCTCCGGAACCTGAGGAAGCCTGGAGAGATCAGCTACAAAATCCCCCGAGGTCCCTCTGTCGTGTCCTGCTTCTTTTCTAACAATCATCATCTAACAAAATCGTTTGTTCGTCCATCCTTCCATCATCCATCTTTTCATGTATCCATTTTTTCATTCATTTCATCATCTACATTTTCATACATTCATTTATTCATTACATCTTTATTTTTTTTCTATCTCGCATCCAAGATTCTGTTTGTCCTGTCCATCCTTCTATCATCATCTATTGTTTCATCTATCTATCTATCCATTGTTTCCATCTACCCTTCATCTATTCACTTATTTATCCTTCTCACCATACAATCAGCTGTATGTACATCCTTCCATCTCTATTTTCATTCATTTATCTATTTATTTGTCATCTAAGCATCTGTTTGTCTGCCCATCGTTCCAGCCTCTATTTTTCATCAATCCATCTATTCAGATTTTTTACCATTTCTTTATCCAATTATCTGTTTGACTGCCCATCTAATTTTTTTCTTTCTTTTCCACTGAACCACTGATCCATCCAGTGAATTTTCTTCCTCACATCCAAGCATGTTTGTCTGTCCATCCTTCCATCATCTTTTTTTAAAATCAATCTCAGCATCCAAGCATCTGTTTTACCTTTTGTCATACCACCCTGCATTAATCTTTCCTTCCATCCAACAATTTATTTGTCCATCTCACAATACAAGCATCTGCTTCACTGTTGATCCTTCCTCTATCTTTTCATCCATTTATATAAGATAACTCGGTGTTCTATTGATGGTTATTTCGCTAGAATAGTTTTTAAATGTGTTGTACCGCAATTTATCTCAATGCTTGAAAAATAATTTGTCGTGTTCTGAATGTAGATATCACAAAAATGATACTTGAAATTCATTTGGACAAAGATTTTACATTTTTTGCAATAATTATCAATATTGAGTGATGTGGATAAAAAACATAACAACCTTGAGTATGTGATAATGTACATGTAACGACGGCATGAATTCCAGGTGGATTGTTTGAATTGGTGTCGGGCGCAAACTTCTTCGGCGAGATCATCGAGTGGTGCGGATACGCGGTGGTCACATGGTCCTTTCCAGCATTCGCCTTCGCCCTCTTCACCATCTGCTCCATTGGCCCACGGGCCTATCACCATCACAGGTAGACCACCACAATCCCCCCTCACGTCGTGTGACTTCTTCTACAAGCAGAACCTAAACACAACCCACCATTGCTCTTTCCACAGATATTACTTGGAGAAATTTAAGGATTATCCCAAATCACGGAAAGCTGTGATCCCGTTCCTATTGTAGTGCAAACCACCGCGCTCAATCAAGTCAACTAACGCACAAGTAGGGATTCATTTTTATTTGAAGTCTCACCAATCTCACACACAAACTCTCTGAAAAAAACATTTCAGGTTTTATTACACGACACAGCGGTTCCAAGTCACCAAACCAATCAAATAATCAACCCACATCTCGGAAGCTTCTCCAATGGCTCAAAACATGTTCTTCAGACTGAGATC
Organism: Paedocypris micromegethes; assembly: GCA_028031935.1. Taxonomy (NCBI): domain Eukaryota; kingdom Metazoa; phylum Chordata; class Actinopteri; order Cypriniformes; genus Paedocypris; species Paedocypris micromegethes. The sequence continues at coordinate 15,313,509 of CM051499.1, forward strand.
TTTCACTCGTCTGGATTCGTTTTGTCTCGAAGCTGACGCTGGGAGCGCACAGAACTCTTCATGCTGTTCTGCAGGAGCCACGTGAAAAGATGGACGGCGAGAAAGGCTCCACCTGCGGCCCACAGCCAGTTCCTCCGCAGCCAGCTCGGCTTTCTCATGCTCGCTGATCCTGATGCACACCGAGGTCGAGTCACGTCATCGCAATCCTGCAGAAATAAAAGAATGATGGGACTGAGTCAGGCCACAGGACGTACTTCCCATGTCAGATTGTTTTACTTTTTTTTATACCAACTTTATATTGTATCGTATGTTTTAAACAATGTGCACCTAGAATCCTAAAATATATTTAAAATGCACTGTGCACCTAATCCAGAACAACTGTGTGCTTTGTATTTGAAAAAAGGTTTAGAAAAGTTGTCGTTAATTAGAGATTCCCATCATAAAATACGGTACATACCGAAATGTGCACATACACTTTCTATTTTAAATTCTATAATAAACATGAACAGAGGAAATCAAATTGAGGAATTGACACCTCTCATTCTCTCTTATTTGCATAAAACATTTGCATAAAAAAGGAGAAGTAAAAATTAAAAAGTAAACAATAGATATAAAACAGAAGCAACAGTGTGGTGGCAAATAACCTTTTTTATATAACACTTGCTAAAATATTTTTAAATAAAAATGTTTTATTTTGCAATACAACAACATACAGACACAACAAAACAAACATGGTCAAACAAACAAATAAAACCCCACTGTATAGTAAATAAAATACAGCTTAAAAGACATAAATGCAAATAAGTAACACTAATCATCCTGTTATATGAACAAATATCATATTTTAATTAAATAGTTTGAATAACTATAATAATTAGTTTCAGCTTTGTTACTTTTAAAAGAAAAGACTGGATGGGGCAACTGATATTTGCATAACGTAGCTTTATCGGAGCCTTTCATGTGACCAAGGCTGATAAGATTGTGACGGTTCCTTCATCGAGTCGACACAATCATGGTGAAACACCAACACGAGTGTCGCAATAACACTGCGAGTCAAGCAACGGCTCAGAGTACAAGTGTAAAACTGTTTGAAATAATATTTTCAACATTTTGATATTCGTACACTTCAATATGTCATTTTAAACTTCTTTCATAAATAATGCATGTACAATTATTACATATATACAGTATGTCTGTGAGTGTTAATACACACAAACACACATTTATATATAAATATATAGTACATACACACATACATAGATAAGCACATATGTATGTTTATATTTACAGATTAATGTGTATGTGTGAATAAGAATATATCATGATAAAAAACATAATATAGTATTTATACTCAAATAATATTATTACTTGAAGTTATCTTATCCCAATGATATTTTACCTATACAGTCACCTATACATATACTTACTTTACAGTCATCTTTGGTTATTTTTGATACATGAATAATAATAAATCATAATATAATAATAATAATAATAATAATAATAATAATAATAATAATAATACTAATAATAATAATAACAATAATAATAATTCAACCTTTATTGCACACAGACAAACAACAAACAGGTATGACAATAGTAGATATCGAGGCTTCTGACAAGGCTTTAAAAATGAAGAAATAATGACATGAAACAACTGTGTCATAAATGTGCAACATAAAAAACTAAACTTGCTAATACTGGATTAAAATGACAGCTTCCTCTCTGCAAACACATGAGATTCAAATTTACACATGCACATCAATATATGCACAGAAAAACAAATTACATCCTGCAATAACTTTAAAAGAAGTCACACATGTATTATAATCATAAAAGCGATTAAACAACACATTAAGCAATGAATCCATCGCTCACCTTGACAAACAGAGTTGCTCCTCGACTTTGGCTCCTCACTTCCTATCACTTTCTGTCAGACTCCGGAACAGCGGGCTGAGGTGGCGGGGATGAGGTGACGTAGGACACGATCCCCGGCTCAGGAATATAGTCGTCTCTGCCCTTCTTCAGTAGCGGGTTCGATTTGATCGAGTACCAACCCCAGTGCACCAAGCCCAGGCCCGAGCCCATAACAATCAGCACCTTGTAATTCTGCCAAAAGCTGCGCAGGCCGCTCATGTCTACAAACACGTAATGAATACTGTTAATATAACATCAACGTGAAATGAAAAACACACATTACTACAAAACCAACGCTGGCTTTCAAATCAGTCGAAGGTCAAAGGTCAAATCGTGTGGGTCGACTTAAACCCATGTCGTCAATAAAACAAAATTGAAGACTGTTGCATTCCACTAAAGTACGTACAAATATTTAAATTAAACCAGACCCAATGCGATTCAAACAACTAAAACTGAATAAAACGACTTGCCCTCCTGATCTGATCGACAACAAATAATTCGGCCCATTATGCGTGAAGCTTCCAAGCGCTGGATTGTAAAATAAACCCACCTATAACATTACGCATCTTTCAAATTACACTTGGTAGTGTAGTAATGAATAAAAAATCATTTATTCCCTCACCTTCAGTGATGTGACCCACGCGCAACCATTTTGGGTCCTTAGTGTTCAGTTTAGGTGGCCTGAACGTGTCCTGCTTGAAAATACCGTCCCGTATTCTTGATTTTCTCTTCTTCACGTTGCTGTATTTTGGCGGTTGGCATATATGATGATGCCACGATGAATTTGACAAAGTTACAGAACAAGTTCGATTTTTGACATATCATTTTTATTTTTAACACGTAGTAGTATATAATATTTAGAATGTCAGAATAAACTTCAAACGTTTAACAATTTTTTTATCTATAAAGCTTTCGAAACAGCTAAAATAACGGCTATACGTTTAAAACAGCTTAGATAAAAATGTATTTGCCGTACGTACATTCTATTTGTGACCAGCAGGGGAGCTGTTGCGTTTCAAAATGTTCTCTCCTGTCTTTCTGAATTTAAGATGTCCATTAATATCTTTCTGTTTTATGATTGGAGGAGGACTTTAAAGAGATAACAAATTTGAGTACTATAACATATATGTATGCAATGTTTGATGCATTTAGACTGGGTGTGTAGTGTTATTTTTGTTTATGTTCATATATGTACGTATATTTATTCATTCATTCATCCATTCTTCTTGAAGTTCATTTCCCCCTGGGATTAATCAAGATTAATAAATCTTTTTAATTAATTTGAACTGATTTAAAAATGTGTTCATGACACCAGGTCACGACAACGGTTCAGAGATGTGACATCACACTTGAGACACTCCAGAAAACACCTCTCCTTTAGCGTTCCACACAGACGAACATCAGATGCTCCAAGGAATCAGACAAGCCAGAGTGATGTTACACCTGACGCTCTATAGAGGACATCATCATCACCATCCAGGCAGAGATGTAGATCACTCGTCCTCAGGAGAGCAGTGAATACAGGGAATTCTTTTAGCAAACTTGAAGTTCAGTACTTTTTTTGAGAAGATATTGAAGGTCTATGATGAATGTGGGTTTCTGATCCAAAAATATGTGGCTTTTACTCCAGGAAAAAGTGCTTGGTACTTGCTCAGTGTTTCTGTGAACTGGGCCTGTTGTGTTTGGGTCACAGAAAGGCTGCTTTTCAAAGGAAGGCTGTCGGGAGGAAGAGAGGAAGAAGTCACTCTTTGTTTGATGCCTTCAGAAACATGTGGAGCAAGAACGTCTCATGGTTTCAGCTGGAACGCGCATCTTCAGATTTCCCATGACAGCGGAGAGAGTGAACGACTTTCATAACCTCACTCACATGCTCGCACGCCCACCCCGCCGAGCTCAGACCAAGGTCTAGACTCACTGAGCTAAACCCTTTTTGAACCCCGTCAGAATCACACGCTCACGCAATTACCCATTTGTACACAATTGAATGCAAAAAAGTAAAAATAAAAGGCAAATGTACATTTTATGTGGAACATTCAACATTACAATAAACAAAATATATTTATATATACACACAATCTTAATGGTATAATACTAAAGATTATGTTTTAATTGTAAATAAAACATTAATTATACAATTTTATGTCTACAACAAAAGCTGGAGTTTATACTAATGATCTATATGTGTTATTACATAACTGCACCATTTATTATTACGTATTTGTTTGAATAAAACAGAAACACCCAAATTATGAATCAAAATGTTAAAGTGAAATTTTATTTGATGGTTCCAAATGTAAACAACAACAACAACATGAAACTGAGTTTGTAAATAGTTTCGACTCTGATTATTTTGTTCTTTTATTTTCAGAAATCTGTAGTTTAAAGTGAAAAAAGAATCTAAATCAACAATTCATTCACAAGAAACGTCAAAAACATTCACTAAAGTCCTGTTTTCAGTCTTTGGCAAATCACACTCATCCTTCTAGCTTCTTTGTCCCTTTTCGGTGATCTTCAGTCATTCCCTTTGTTTTTGTTTTTTTACAGTAACTACAATAAAACTAAGGAATGATTGTAAGTGTGGTAACATCACAATATTGAAAATGTAACACTGTAACTTTCTACACAACTAGATGGGAAACATCCATCTCGTCGAGCACAAACAAGGCAAAAATTGCACACATGCTGGTTTTGAGTAAAATCCCTAAGAATAAAACAAATATTTTGGCTTTTAGAAACATACAATAGTATGTTTTGTCTTAAAAAATATGTCAATCTCAAACCTAAAGAATATAAATAAAAATAATCGACAGAACTGCGATTAAGTTAATAAATCAAATATACACAAGGATTCTGTAGTATTTACAAAAATGAACTGTACAGGATCAATGTCTAAATGACAGCACTTTTCTTTTCTCTGACACTCTGTCCGCACTAGGAGAATAAATACGAGCAAGTTCTTTTCTAGAACAAAGAGAAAGTTAAATCATTTGAGAAGCGAACAACCAGGGAAAAACACAATCTTCAGGCTTGTGACACACTTCATACAGAATTTGACGTGGTTTTGTGAACGTCAACGAACCAGTTGTCCTGCTTGCCGTGTTGAGCTCAGTAACACCTATTAGGATATTTATTAATTCTTTTTCTGATTCTAATTTGATATTTTAGCTACATTTTGAAACAGTTTTCCAAATTGAGAAATTGACACATATGACAAAATTGTCTTTTCTTCACATTTTGAGGTTGGATGATTCAAACCGGACATTCAGATGAAAATTCAGGACATTCAGTGAAATTTGGCAAATCATACACTTAAATTCCAAATGACTCCAGTTTATTCCACTGAAGAGCATAAAAAAACGAAATAACCCAGGCAAGCCCACGTCTAATCCACATAACCTCAGACAAACGCTGCCTGGAATTAGAAAATCAAGTAAAGTTCCTGGCACAAGCTCCGCCCATATTGACCTCTGACCTTTTGGCCTGCGTGGAGATACATATGTTGCTATACGACACAGTCCGGTTTGTGCGCGCTGTGTGTGTCCAGGTCTCGGTGCAGAGACTCCAGGTCTCGGTTGTCTCGTTTATGAGTCCAGTGGGGGTTTTTTAGGTATGAGCTTCGTCCCTCGTCGCCGTCCACCAGCACGTAGGCCGCGTGGCGGGGAAAGCGGGCCTTCTGTGGGCGCTTGTCGTCGTGAATCCCGCACTGCGTCCTGATCTTGGCGTTGATGGTGTTCTTGGGGAGGCTGTTGGACTCTTTCTCGATGTGGTTCTTGATCTGGTTGAGCTGCTCGCGGGCGTTGTTGACCGCGCCCTCTTCCGTCGTGCCCAAGCAGAATGGCCCGGCTGGGTTGACGGCGCCGGGGGCGGACGCTTGCTTGCGTCGGAACCGCACACACCACAGGAAGACGGAGGCCAGAGCCAGAACCCACAGCACCGTCACCACAGACACCAGCAGCGGCAGCAGGTACTCGCCTGAAACATTCACACACTCATCATTTACGTGCCTTTGCCTTGCGTATAATGCTGATGTTGATGTGTCGGTTCTGCTTTTAACTCGTTCTTTTCTGCCTCTTTTCTGGATGCAAGTGCAGAGTCAAATTTTCAATATGGTTCTTATTGACAAGCTTAGTTTGAATTGTTTGCGTCTCTTTGCATAAAGTTTAAAAGTTCCCAGGGTTTTTTTTTGGGAAATTTTCTTGCATTAAGCGCTGAACGTATATGTTCAATTACAATATTTGTAACGTATTTGTTCACTGTTGTGTGACCCAAGTAAACAAGTAAACTATGGTGGAATAGTTTACAAATACTTTACAAATACTCTATATACACACACATGCATTTATACAAAATGAATATAATATTAATATAATAACATACTAAATACAGTAAATTGTATATTGTTATTTTCAAATGTGTGCCGTACATATTATGTATATAATTTACACATATATAGCATATACGTATATTATATATGATATATTTATATATTTATATTCTTCTCACCTTCGGTGTTCTGCGCTTGTCTGTGCTGCACACGGACTTCGGTGATGGAGCTGAGGATGGAGCTGTTGCTGCTGTGTTTGCTCATGAGATCAATCATGCGATCAGTGACGTGTTTCACTGCAGCTTCACCCACCTGCTGCAAGCATCACATGTCTTCATTTACTAATGTAATCTAATACACACACACACACCTACACACATTTATATAGTCAACCATATTCATCCCTCGTCCGCAAACAAAACAACAAATTTGTTAACAGATTTTGTTTTAGTTAACAAAATTAATAAATTAACATGTTTTATGTTAACAAATTAGTAAATAAACATTTTCAATTGTAATTAGTACCTATGTCAGCACTAAATATATTAGATACTTAATACATTTGCCATATTATGTTTTTCTATAGAATACTTTAATTTTATACACACATATACATTTATATAAATATATAGTTAGTATAATGACAAACCAAAAGAATGAAAACATTTGTTGAGTAAGAAACATACATTATTATGTATATTATTATAAAATATTAAATAATACATTCTAATACATTCTTAAATATTACAACATAATATTGACAAACAAACAGACTCACGATGGCCACATGAATCTGGTTGTTGGCGTTGGTGGAGGGTTCACAGCTGATGGCAATGGTAAGTTGCGAGGAGACATTCTTCAGCACGTACAGAAGCCTGAGCTCACGACACACCTGCTCCACCGTCACACCCTGGACCACAACAAACCGTAAAACATCCACCTCGCGGTCAGAGCCTCGTCTGCGGCGGCGCACCTGTGGCATGGTGTCCTTATTGAAGGTGAAGGTGACGTTGGCGCAGTGGCTCTCGGCCTGGCACCTCTCTGCTCGGGTGGTCCGGTGAGAGGACCAGCACTCACCCTGAGCGGAGCAGGGCTTCACGAAACACTGCTGGTCTCGGAGTGGCACACACAGCTGACCCGGCGGGCACTCGCCCAGCGTCCGGCAGGGTTTGGGGCCGCACCGCAGCTTAGTGCAGGTGACCGCGCCGCCCCGACACACACACGTGTTACAGTCCTCGGCCCACCGGGCTCCATCCACAGCCACACGCCGCCCTGTCACACACGGACGCCCAGTAGCTGCGGGGGAAAAAATGACACGATTTAGCCGTTAGTGCTGATTCTGAAAAACTCTGGTTTTCAGAAAGTCTCTGACAAATGAGAATGCAAAGGAGTTCATTTTTAAGTGAATCGTCCCACCTTCCTGACATCTGGATCCGGTTCTGCCCGGCGGACACAGACAGCGGAATCCATTGATCTCATCTACACACGTGGAGCCCAACGCACAAGGAGACGACTGACACTCGTTGATGTCTGTAAGACACAGCACACAACACTAATTCTGCATCTAGTAGACATATCAGTTGCATTTGGTATCAAATAAACGGCAAGGCAATGCTAAATGTTAAGATGCTAGCTAGAGCAACTCTAAAGTGCATCTCAAAAAGGCATCAAAAATATTTTTTTTCTAATTTAGCTTTGGAATAAGTTTAAGTTAGCATAATTTCAGTTAGCATAAATCAAAATTCAAGTAATGCCACCTTAAAACATGACTTAAAAAAAGCATTAGTAATAGCAACCAACGAATGAGAAAAAAAGCTTGTTTATTACTCACTGATGCGACAATCAGGGCCGCTGAATCCGCTCGCACACTCGCAGCGATACCAGTTATCGCCGTCCACACACGTTCCACTGTTATAACTGTTATATGTACAGAAACAACACAACCGTCAAGGTTTCATCAGAGACCCAATCACACTATGTGCAGGACTTTTGTTTTAAAGTGTAAAATCAACAAAACAACTAGACAAAAAGTAAACCTTTTTAAAAATAGCAAAACAAAACAGACACAATGGGCTAAAACAAGCCAAGACAAACTATTTAAGTTGATGGAAACATATTTAAAAATGATTTAATAAATAAAAGCAGAATTCTAAACTTGCTCACCATGGCTGCGGGTTGCAATCGTTGGAATCTGTACAACAATGAAAAAATTGAAACAAACTGTTATTCAACAACATTTTCCTAAACAGCATAAATTAATTACTTAAACATGCACGAATTACACGCATACATTCACAGAAAGGAAATACTAAGCAGCTGAACCTTAAGCAGCATGAAGCAGTAGGTGAGAGTTGGAAACACGAGGAAGGAGAGGAATGAAGACAGGAAGTAGGAAGATAGTGGAACAGGAAGTGAAGCCATACTCTGGCTGCAGGTGAGCCCCTCCCAGCCTTCTTTGCAGACGCAGGTGAAACTGTCGCCGGTCACGACGCATGTGGCTCCATTCTGACAAGGGTTTGGCAGGCAACTGCTGTTCCTGGCTGAAGAACAAAGATAAAAAACAAGGTTAGGATAAAAATTGTTATCTGTATGGTGGTCCGGGGTGGGCTGCTCACCTATATTACAGGTAACTCCTTCCCATCCCGGTGCACATATGCAATTAAAGGAGTCGCCTTCGTCGGAGCAGGTGCCGCTGTTTTTACACGTGGCCTCGTCGCATTGGCTCTCGCCTGCCATGTTACAAACAAATACATGTATATTGAATTGAATTGAATTGAAAAATCCTTTATTAGTCCGACAGCGGGGAAATTTCACGTCACAACAGCAACAACAAATCCAAACAATAAATAAACAAACATCACCATAACGCACTGCACACATCATAATAAACAAACGAACACAGACCATAAATGAGCGCACAATAAACCGCATAATAAAATATCATAGAATTAACATGTTTATCAAAATCTATAATTATAATTGATCATATCAGATGACTCCCACAGTCAAAACAGTCAAAACAAAACAGTCAATGGAATTTTGTTCCCTTTATAAAATTTGCTTTAGAAGTTTTCTTTTTTAATTGATATGTTTTCTATCCCTTTGCATGGTTGGGTAAATTAAATGTAGAAAAATTGGTAGAGAGAAAAATAAATACTCGTGTGTTTTTTGTTCCCGGTAAAAATTCTACCTGTGTGGCAAAAAACCGTAATGAAGTACAGTATATTACAGTACTTTTATTAATAGTGTCTGTCTGTCTGTCTGTCTGTCTATCTATCTGTCTACCTATCTGTCTACCTATCTGTCTATCCATCCTTCCATCCATCGCATCTTGTGAGAAGCATCGTGAGATCTCTTCACACCCCCATTTATGTGTCTATCCATCTATACTTTACTTTAATACTTTGAATATAATTTTGTGACTTACGTGAGTGGCATGTCTTTCCCTTCCAGCCGTTTTCACACTCGCAGTAAAAGTCATTGACCAGGTCGGAACAGACACCTTGATTGCGGCAGGGATTCACGCTGCAGTCGTCGATATCTGATTCAGAAATCCAAAATATTTGCAGCTGAGGATGAAGTCAGGCCTGTGCTTTTCTCATCACTAGAACCATGATGTGATATTGTGCCCACCGGTCTCACAGTCGGGACCCTCCCAGCCATCAGCACAGATACACTGGTACATGGTGACTTTATCGATACACGTGCCTCCATTATGACAGGGGCTGCTCTCACAGTCGTTGATGTCTGAAAGAGATGAACGGGACAGTAAGAGATCGCAAGAGACAAAAGAGGGAGAGAAAAGGCAAAGAAAGAGATGGTAAAAAGAGAAAGAGTGAGTGAAAAGCCAACAAAATAGAACAAAAAGAGTAAGACTTGATAAAATCAGAGGCAAAAAAGACATTTTGAAAAACACATACATTTTAACAGAGTAGGGTAAGAGAATAAAAGAGTGAGTGAAAAGCAGAAAAGAATTAAAAAGAAACAGTGTTATAAGTCAAATAGAAAGGAAAAAGGAAAGATAGAGTTGGTAGAACAGAAAGAAATGAAAAGGAAGAGAGTAAAAGCATGTAAAAAGCAGAATCCTGAAAGAAATGAAAAAAGAAACAGCAAGAGAAAGTATGGAGAAGACAGAAGTCTCACTCTCATGGCAGTAGGTTCCGGTGAATCCGTCCTGACACTCGCAGCTGAAGTGTCCAGCGCCGTGACTCCTGCAGCGGCCGTGTGGTCCACACACGTTAGAGGAGATCAGCCGCAGACCACTGGCACTGCCGTTTGATGCCACGGCGATGGTGCAGCTGTCAATCACTGCCAAGCAAAGCGCATTAATAGCATTGAAATATCATATTGTGTAAAACACACATTTATGTATTCACTACTGACTACTGTTATATACACCCAGATATACTATAAATAAAATATACCGTAAAAGTACGGTATATAAAGAAATGTATAAGATATAGTGTATCTATTATTATTAATAATATTATTATTATTTATCTATATCTATATATACATACTAACATAGTCCCACACATTTACATTTATACACCCATGTTTATATAAAATTAATTTATACCAATGTAATTTACATTTGATTAACTACAATAATTAAAACAATCATGTTATATATTTTTTTTATCTTGTTTCTCTCAAAACTACAGTATATTAATATTACAATGTTTTTTTGCTAATCATTCTGTTAATAGTAAACCATAGAAGATAGCGTGTGATTAACACTGAGACATTGTGACTGGCTGATACTGTACATACTGTAACCGTGCTTCCATACCTTGGCAGGGTGTGCTGAGGCAGTGATCCTTGAGCAGTGAACAGTTCTTGCCCTCGTAGTCTTCAGGACATTTACAGTAGTAGTCTGAGGCCAGGCTGAAACACTCCCCTCCGTTCTGACACGGGCCGGTCCGACAAAGATCTGTCTCCAGCTACACACACACACACACACACACGCACCTCATTTAATCTGTTAGAATATAAAGACTATGAATTCAGAAAATAGAGGAAGGGATAAAGTCAACAAGGAAAAGGGTGGAAGAGGGGGAGTGACATAATTGTTAATTCTGAACAGTAACAGAGGTTAGTTAGTTACATACTGTAGTTACTGTTACCCTCTCTCTCTTACACTCACTCACTCCCTCACACATTCTCAATACTGGAAATAAGTTGTAGTCTGTGAGCAGGTAGACGTGGGTCTCACCTGACACGTGGCCCCTGTGAACCCAGCCGGACACACGCACTGGAATCCACTGACCGAATCCAGGCAGCGGCCGCCGTTCAGACATGGTCGATTGGCACACTCGTCCACCTCGTGTTCACATAGCTCACCCGTGAAACCAGACAGACACACACACCTCTGGCCATTTAGCACATCCTGACAGGAAGAGAATAGAGACTTTTTTTTAAACAAAGTACTGTATACAATGAAGTATAGATATATTATAATAAATATTACAAGCAAACTGTATATATATATAGTTCACTATTCAATTAAATTTTCTGATCTAGTTCAATAGATCTATAGATACACATATATCATGTATATATATATATATATATATATATATATATGTGTGTGTGTGTGTGTGTGTATAATATACGTATATAATATAATTATACGTAAATATCAAAATACTTAAATCTATAAAAATCATCTTAATTGAAAAATGATTAAATTTATTTCATTATAAGTCTAGTCATACACTTTGACAGTTTTCCTACTGCAAAAAAAGTTATAAAAAAAAAAAAAAAAAAAAAAAAAAAAAAAAAAAAAAAAAAAATCGAACAATTCAAATCCACTTAAAATTAATTAATCCGAGTTTATAAAAAATACAACATCGTAAAATATCGCACTACTTTTAAAGATTTTAATTAAAAAAGCTGAAATGAATTGCTATTGTGGTATTCAGAAACGGAATGATGGAGGCCAAGGAAAGAGAGTGTGGGTTAAACTGCAATCACCTTGCACTGGCCGCCGTTCAGACAACGTCCACTACAGTCGTTGGCATCTACAGGAAGAAATTCATCATCATTAAACTCCATAACAGAATCACAACAGCTTATTTTGCCTGGTCTAACATAAACATGCTGACATATTTGCTTTTGTGGTGTTTACAATGGCACAGTTGTGGGTTAAATTCCCAGAGACTTTATTAGTTTAATTGTAAAACAGCGTTTTATAGTTTAATTCATACATTTTGAAAACGCTGAGAAAAAAAACATTACAAGATATTACAAATATTACAAAAGGTTTGCTTTTCCTGTTACTGATGCTTTTCACTTACTGATGTCGCAGTTTTGTCCTGTCCATCCAGGAAGACACTCACAGAAATATCCACCAATCAGATTCCGGCAGGTGTGAGCATAAACGCACGGGCTTTCATTACACTCGTTAGCATCTGAACCAAAAGATACAAATAATCACAAAAAGACAGAGGAATTGATGAATAGCTAGCTAGAAAGATGCAGCCATAGATAGACAGATGGACGAACATACAGATAAACTAATAGAAAGTTGAATCAATATTAGAAGCGACAAACACATAGAGACAGATAGAAAATGAAAGAAAAATTGAAAGCAAATTAATCAATGGATGACAATATAGAAGAGAAAAATAAGCAGATGTAAATAGAAGAATTGAAGTGATGGACCAGTTGATGAACAGACAAACTGATAGCTAGATAAAAATATGCATAAATATGATAGACAGAAAGACAAAATAAAAAATCTAAATAAAAATCTCACCGATAAGGCAAGTCTTCCCCGTCCACTGAGCTGGACAAACACATTTAAACCCATCCAGCAGGTCCAGACAGACTCCGCTGTGATTGCAGGGGTTCGGACTACAATCATCTTTATCTAAAATGAGAAGACAACAAAGAGGTAAATAGCATTGAATGTGAAGTGAAGAAGTATGGAACACACAGACTCACTGATACTGCAGGACGGGCCGGTCCAACCCGTGGTACACTGACACTCAAAGCCCTGAGCTGACTCCACACATCTGCCTCCGTTCACACACGACTCAGATAGACACGCCTTCTCCACTGGAGAGATGGAGAGAGAAGAGGAGATAAAGAAATATGGAGAGAGAACGTAAATATTTCATAAGATGACAACTTGATGACTTCACAGACAGACATATGGATGAATGGACAGATTTTTTTTTTTAACTCCTCATATGTCGATCCATCAATAGATTCATCAACAAAACAGCATTATGATCGGCCAGCTATGGCATTTAATGATCATCGATTCAATAACTGGTGATAAAGATGAAAAGCATTTGATTCAATATTACACACACACATCCTTCGACTGAGTAATGTCAATTGTACATTTCTTAATTTTGTCTTATTCCAGATCTCTGTCATTCCCTTGCATCCGCTCTCCCTTACAGTATACAGTAAGATATACAGTAAATCTTCTTAAGCACATGATTGTATTTCTTTTCAAGGAAACTTGACCAACAATTGAGGAGGCAGAACAAGCAGACAGCAGGAGGAGGAACGGCTTTTACAACACAACTTATATCACATGCAGCAGGATAATTTGCTTGATGCTTGGCCTGGCGAAACCACTTCATTGCTTTATTTTATATGGCTTTGTGCTATAAGTGTTTTTGAGGGTATTGAGGCAGGCCATCTCTCCTACACACCTTTATACATCTTACACCAATCGACAGAAGACACAGAACATTTTCCAAGAGTGAGAGGTGTTCAGTCTGAACTGCCAATGATGTAGAGTGAGAGAACAAAAAGAGAAAAAAAATGTGTGAGAGAGAGAAAGAGACAGGGAAAGAAAGAAGAAAAAAACAAAACAAAAAAAGAGAGCAAGTAAGACTGGGCAATAGATAGATAGCTAAGCAGGTTGCTCAGAGAGAAAAAGAGAGAGAGAGAAACGGAACAGGAACATATGAACGGCAGAAAAAGAAAATAAAGTAACACTGATAAAGAAAACAAGAGACAATGAGATAGAAAATAGAGAGAGAATTGAATGAAACTCATGGACAAACTGAAAACAAAAATGGTACAAGTGATGCAAAAAAGTGTGTGCGTGTGTGTGTGTGTGTGTGTGTAACCCACCTCTCTCACAGTTCTGTCCTGAATAGTGTTCTGGACAGGCGCAGTGGTACTTGTCTGGTCCTGTATTACTGCAGGTCCCACCATTCAGACACGGCCGCTGCGTTTTACATGTGTTCAGATCTGATTTCAGCAAAAAACACCAAAAACAAGCACAATTCAAAAAAATTCAAAACGCACAGTCAAAAAAAAAGAAACAATACAACAGAATGGTGTGGAAAAAAAGAACAGACAGACCGATAAAAAGACAAACAGATTAGACAAACAGTGAATAGATAGAAAAACAAATAGATAGAAAGACAGACAGAAAATATGCACGTAGACAGACAGTGAATGACAAATAAACAGACAGACTGACAAATAAATACATAGACAGACAGGTTTGACAAACAGACTGACAGAACAATAAACACATATAGACAGACAACTAGATAGACAGAAACTATATACCTAGACAGACAGACTAACAAGTAAATATATACAGACAAACAGACAGACAGACAAATGACAGACATACAGAAAACATGTACATAGACAGACACATAAATACATAGACATACAGACAAATAAATATATAGACAGACAAATTTGACAAGTGGACAGCAGCAGACAGACATACAGACAAATAAATACACATGGAACATCAGCTTGAAACCAGATGAATACACATTGAAATCAAACTCCACAATAGACTAAACTCCAGCAGAACCGATTAATCGAAGCAAAACAGCATAGCAAAAATCCAAAGAGAATAATAGAGGAATGTGAGGGATCACCTTTGTCACAGAGCTGTCCTCCCCAGTTTGTGTCGCACAGGCACTGCCAGGGTTCCACACACGTGCCGTGGACACAGCCAGGATGAGGAATACACTGATCGCAGTATTCACCCTGCCAGCCGTACAGACACCTGACACACACACATGTTGTGTTTCAGACATGCGTTTAAAATGAGCTTCTTTGTGAAGGAGCACCGTGTGAGTGATGGAGATGGGTTATACCTGCAGTCTCCCGGAGCTTTACAGGAGCCGTGCTCCATGCTACAGCCATGCTTACAGATCGCTGCAAACACCACAGAAAACAAAGACATAAATATACATACTGTACTACAATAAAGCAGAAGAATATTGTTACAGATCTATAATATAATGTATAGTATACTAACATTTAGTGACGACGTATATATTTAAATATTTCATAAATACAGGACAGTTGCTTAATATTTTGGACAAATCCTGAAAGATTCAAAACTACTTCCAAATAATTATTCCCAATACCTATTAATCCCCCATGAGATAAATTTCCCACTAATATAATCAATCAATCAGTCAATCAATCAATCAATCCATCTAAAGTCTTTTACATAAGCATAAAAATCTATCCATCCATCCATCCATCCATCCATCCAAAGTCCTTTACATAGGCCCAATATCTGTCTGTCTGTCTGCCTGACTGTCTGTCTGTTCGTCCATCACTCAAATTATATTACATGGGCTTAATATTGTTCAGTTATTTAGGTAAATTATTACCAGTGTTGCATTCTGGGCCGGCCCAGCCTTCCAGGCAGGTCTTGTTGCCATTGTGGTCACAGGTATAATGGCCGAAGAAGTCATCTCTCGGTCGACAGAACTTGTTACAGCCAAAGCCAAAGTAGTGCTCATCACAGGTGACCCGAATCTGGTACTGGAACTGAGCCACGGGCCCGTTGTGTTTCAGAACCTGCCACTGGGAACTGGGGTTGATCATGCCGGACTGGACCGCCTTTTCTATGACTAGTCCATCAATACCTACAGTATGGAGGGAGAGAGAGAGAGAGACAGAGAGAGACCCTTATGCTTAATAATTTTGCATAATTGCAACATGTTTTATCATTTCAATTCACAAACATTCCTGATGTTTTGTAAATGTGAGTATAATTGTTTGTATAATTTGTATAATTTCTTCTTCTTTGTGATAAGCCAGTGTCACAGTGATAAAGCAGCTCGGAGTCATCTAGTGTCAAGGAGAGAATTTGCACATCACTCTTATACGTGCTCCAGATACGCGTGGACTCAATGGATCTACTGTAATGTACAGTAATCTCTATTTACTTTAACACTAGTAGGTGGATAAATACCGTAGTAATTTTTCAAGACAGGCCAGAATCCAGCAGCGCTGTGAGATATTTGGCTGCCAGGTTGTAAATTGTAAGAGGAGCGTGTGTGGCTTGGGTTTGCGAGTATATATACGTATTTTTGAGACACCCCAATATCTTATACTGTAAATTCCACAGAACTGAAAAAATGAATAAAATTTGTATATAATAATGTAATAATAATAATGTGTGAAGAAAGAAAGAAATGAGGAAGAAATAAAATGAGGGAGCAAGAGAAAGAAAACAAAAAGAGAGAGAAAGACAATAAAAACGTAATGATATTAGAGAGCAAAAGTGAAGTGAAAGAGACAGAGAGAGAGAGAGAAGATTGAAATGAGGTAGAAAAGTATAAACGAGGAAAAGACTGAGACTAAATGGTTGATGAATGCTAACTGATAAAAGTTGAGTGTGTGTGTGTGTGTGTGTGTGTGCGTGCGTGTGTGTGTTTGTGTGACTCACTGCCGGTGCTGGAGTCATTGTTGTAGTCCAGCGCCTCCACAATCAGCGTATACGACCTCTGTAACACGAGCAAACCATCAGAACATGTCACCTATATAAACACTCACAAGCTTACAATGAAGGATGGTTCTTCTAGTTTCATTAGTTCACTAACTGGACTAGTTAGTTGACTAGAAAGCTGAATGAGTTAGTTATCAAATACAGTATAAAGTAGGCAAGTACAATGCGTGTTATATAAACCAAATCTATAACATTCTGGGTGTGAAAAAAATAATCTGTGGAAGGAGGCAGCTTGTCACTTAAGTTTGGTTTTGAAGCAGTTATTGCCTAATGGTTGGAGAGCTGTAATTGCAATTACAAGGTCCTCGGTTTTAATCCTGAAAAGATAGATTCCACAACAGAAACGACCTGGAGCGACTGAACCTGCCCTGCTCCCCCGACACCACGACCACATACTGACCACTGCTCCGGGTTTGTGTGTGTTCATATTGTGTATTTCATATTCATATATATGTCAACTATTAATCACTCCACTTAATAATGCACACCCATAAAAGAAAGAAAATAAAGAAAGGAAAAAAAGCAAGAAAAACTAAATAAGTACAAAATGAATGAAGAAAGAATGAAAGAGCAAACGAAAGAAAGAGGTTCTTCAATGGAGAAATTGGCTCTCGGCATTTAGCCCATTTCAGTGAAGTGAACCCCAGTATTAAACGAGTAACAGTTCTTAACAAGCCCATTGAAGAAAAAGAGGAATCAATGATTCGTCAGCCATTCATCACATTTTAATCTCTCCTCTGACATGGGGATAAGAAACATGACGGACAGGATAGAGAAAGAATGCGTGAGAAAGGCCCGAGCAAGATGTTAGATTAGTCTGATGAAGCTGAAACGCACGAGATTCACAGAAGCAAACATCTGTTTGTGTGTTTGTGTTCAGTATCAGACCCTCAGAGAGTCCAGTGGTGTGGAAAGGTGGGCCGGGAGGATTTGCTCCATCGGTGATCTCTTCCGGACGCTGCGGTCTGAGGGATCTACACTCTCTATGAGCTTTAATCCAGCCTCACGCACACACACAAATGAAGGTGAAGTCAAACGTGTCTGTGTTGGTTTGAAGTTGTGCTGCGCTCGGGGCATCCAAAGTTCAAACTCGCACTCAGACACACACACAACTATCCGCCGATGACACAAGCGTGATATGAACTAGCGCGAGAGTGAGAAAGACATTACATTACCAGGCACTCAGACAGTTCTTACTTCACAATGTTATAGTTCCTGGATTCCAATAGTTATTTCCCGTGTTAAACTGAAAAGTAGTTGTTCATGTGTTGCACTGTGCAGAGATTGTCTGGAGGAGATACTGTGATGAGACAAAGTGACATGTCAATTAATGGGAAAAGACGAAAAGAAATTATTATGTTTACATAAATGCAGGTAAATAATAAGAAATTTGATTTTTTTTTAGCAAATCATTTTTACTGCATTTTTACAGCAGTTGGACCGATTTGGTGGCCCGGTTGGTTTTAAACGTACGTCCGGGCCACCGGGCCATTTATATTGTCGACCCCAGCATCCGAATTGCGCAATTCATCTTTTCAAAATTAGTGCTTCCACTATGGTCAAAAAGATGCATATTCAGCAAAGCTCTTTCCGAATAAACGTCAAATCAATTCAAGCCTAACTAGAATGTCAAGGCCAACGTGAGTTTCTTCATTTCACATCTGCCCCGTGTCCAACACCAGCAGGATGCCGAGACAGAAAAAAAACAACAAACATCTACACAAGTCTGAAGAACAACGCTTCGCATGACACGAAAATACCCCTGTCCTCGAGCCTTTTGGGTTTGCAGAATCCCCCAATTGCTAGGTAGGATTGCGAGGCAAAAGCAAGTATGCAAGATGACAATGTCTAATTTATCTCCATTCAAATGGGCTTTCCAGACCACTCTGTTCGACATGGGCCGGGGCGAGGGGTCTGGACACGGCTGCCACGGAAACTGGGCCTAATCGGACTGACTCGCTTTGACCTCTTATTGACAGCTCAGTCTTATGGTTGATGGCAGTAAAGATCAGCTTTGGCCAAAACAAATTGGCCTTTGACAATTAGAAAGGCCAAATCTATCTCAGAACTGACTAGTGAGAGTGACAATGTGAGAATAATTCTGAGAAACGTACAACTTTTGCTAGAAAGTTTTTTTTACTACAAAAAAAAAGACATTTAGAAGCGCATTGGCATAGCTGTACACAGATGTTCGCATATCCGCTATGTTGTTTTTTCACACTTTTTCGGCTGATCATGTGTGTTCATGCTATTCTTGGAAATATTCAAACTATATGTCCTTTTAGAGACTTATAGAGACCATATCTGAACTGGAAAAAGGTTGTTTGATCTTTACAGGTTGGAGGGGAGATCCTGCTTCACGTGGGGGAGCTCGCTGTGAGATTGAGAATGAACGGATCAGAGCATCGGCATCAGTGATGAGGTCAATGTACCGGTCCAATGTGATGAAGAAAAAGCTGACTGAAAGACAAAGCCCTATATTTACCGCTTAATCTACGTTCCAACCCTCACCAGTGATCACGAGCTTTGGGTCATGTCTGAGAAAACAAGCTCACAGATACGAGCGGCTGAAATGAGTTTATGTCCAAAAGGTATTGGACACGCAGAAGGTGCTCGGACTAGAGCGGTATTGAGACAAGTCAGCTGAGGTGGCTTGAGAATCTGTTTTGGACACCGGACATGTCCCAGCAGGAGAAGGCCCAGAAAAACAGCTTGAACTGTGGTGAGGAGACAGTATCAAGTCTGGCCTGGTCACTGCTCAGGCTGTTGCACCCACAACCCAGATTCGGATAAGAAGAAGATGGATGAGTATTACATTTTAGCTAAAGGAGCCCAAGTCCGGAAAGATCCCACCTAAACAATCCCACCTAAGGGCAATGTTTTCCGATCTTTAAAACGTTCAAGGTCTCACACATTTCCGGGACAGCAATTAAGATATATTGAGATAGTGAGATAAAACTCAAAATGATCAATGCTGGTCTGGACTGGATATCTTACTGCCACTTCCTGAAACCATTGTGTGTAAAACAGCTTCTGAATGTCCATCAGTAGCCCCTGAGGACAAACACAAATGTTTTATGGGGCATTGTCTTGGAATCTAGAGAGAAATTGGTTTGCCAACAAACAGTTTGTGTTAATAAATCCTCAACAAACTGATAGAAAAATGTCAGCATCTAAAACAGTGCCAGAACCATTAAAACTGAATGTAGAGGTTTGGTTTGTTGAATATATGTAGAGGTTTGATTCGTTGAAAAACAAAAGTCAGTATCAGTCTACGTAACTCAAATGTGCAAAAAGTGCAACCGCTAATTCATATGATTTTGCTCATAAATAGCATCCTATACCTTCAGCACCCTGCAGACGGCGATATAAGCACAGTGTACCCAAAAATACTCAAGTAAAATAACGGAGTCCATTCACTCAAGTACTTTACACACCACTGTGGATTTCAAGCAAGCATTTTCACAAAAACAAGTCTACCCTGAAGGAAAACTATTACTACAGCAAGTAGTTTGAACAAAACAAGTTCGAGGCAACTGTGATTCTATTTCAAGACGTGATCAAATCAACTTACCGGCCAAGCGAAGCTGAAGGACAGGACAATCTTGGACCGTGTGTTCTCCACTGGACTGAGGTGAAAAGTATTCCGGCCGATAACCGGGGTAGATCCGCTTCCAAAACTGCACGGTCCCCCGGAGGAAACCCTTGACTGAAACTCCTTCAGACACACTCGGAAAAACGTGTCGCACTTGTCCAAACTGCACGCGCCGTCCGGCCCAGCGCGCGCTCCGTTACAGCACGCGCCGCTCAGCAGCTTCGCGTTCGGGTTCTGCATTGACAAGACCTGGAGCTCAAAGTGCCCGGATGCCTCACACACCTGCGGGGAAACAGGTTAGTGCTACCTGCTAAGTCAGACAAAATGTAGATTTGCATAATTGGTTATTTAATTGACAATTCAATCATATTTATTACATGGAATAAATGCAAAGCACACATTTTCGGGACATCACACATTTCGGCAAAATGCCACATGAAGTGGACGTACCCTCATCCACAAGCAGCGTAAAAGCACATGAACGGACAGCACCGCCAGACTCGGACCCCGTCTCAGAATCATGTCTTTCTCCAGACCCGTTCGCTGACAAACCGCAACTTCAGCCGTCACGCGGCTTTCATTTAGCGCCTCATGCAGGAGGGCAGAGCCGCAGATATCCAGTAGATGAATTTTTGTTGGGCTAATATCCGACACACTATTCTTGTGTTTTGATTCTGCTGTACAACAATGCGTCCTGGCTGAAAGAAAAGCTGCGAGTGTGTCGGGACGAGCGCTCCAACTATACAGAACGTCCCAAGAGAGGAGGCGGGGTCTAACGGATGTTCTTTCATATTAATGAGCGGGCGTGGTCTGAAGTCAAATTCGGCGTTTGATTAATTACTTTTTGTGCCTAAATTGTGATAGTCTAAAACAGATACCTAGTTTCACAATCACGGGGAAATTAACATTATTAATTTAACAAAATAAATAAATTGTGGCATGTACAAACACTTATTGCTAACATTTAGAGCATAAATTATGTTTTAAAAAACTGTATCTTTTTCAGTCAGTGCTTTTTTCAATTTTTAAAGCTTGTAGTTGGTCATTAGAATGCATCTTATAAGTGAATGCTATTGAGCTTCATTAACGTCACTTTGATTAAAAAAAAAGAATGTGAAAATTATAACAGCAAATTGTTTATTGAACCTTATAAGAAATATGGTACGTAGTCTTAAAATCACACAATTGAAAACACAATGTGAATGTGTCAGATGGATGAATGTACGACTAATTCACCTTCTCCACTGACACCTATCACCACAAAGCCGAGCATTTCTTCAGCATGAGTCAATAAAAACATTATCTCTGTAATGTCAGCTTGCTGAAAATGGTCAAGGCACATCAAAAATTCCATTGCTTCTACTGTCTATTCCTCATTGCAAGCATGTATAATGTTTTATAATTGTGTTTTATTTACAATAATTCACTGCACATTTAAGTCCATGGTGCAGTTTTGACAGGCCTGTTAATATTCATATTTTATTCATGAGTGACCATGAATATCTCATCACAGGACTCCTGCTGGGTCTCCATTGTTGTTTTGTGCAGAAACAGCCTTGGATTGTCTTTTCGTGGCCCGTGTTAGCAGCTGGTCTGAGGGTCTCGTTTTCAGAACGACAAACTGCTCTTTTCAAAGCAAAACGGAGCGGGTTAATCATCGTGTTACTGCGGCCAAGCTCAAAAGCCAAAACATGGGAGGATCGGGGGGATCTTGAGAGAAATAGAGATAGACTAAGGGGTGGGCGGATGAAGTTGGGGGTCTTCAGTTTAAATCAGAGCAGCTGGGTCTCAGTCATGAATAGATTACTGCGCAAAGCGAAGCAGGAGTCGACAATAAACTGGCTGCAGATGAGCCATGGAATGGTAGAAATACTTTTCCAAAAACAATGAGTACGTATTTGAAAATTGTCTTAAAATAAATGAACTACGGTATTTAACATAGACATGAATAATTACCATTATTTGACAAAAAGACAGACTGTTTATGTATATATATATATATATTTATATTAAAATGGAAAAATAGAAAAAAGTATTATAAATGTAGACAAATGTACACATTTTTGTAAATTAGCAATTGAAATGATCAATTAAATAAAAAGTAAACAAAAATTATCTTTTCATTTTTTATCTTTTCATTTTAAAATTGAAAAAAAAAATTTTTTTTATTGAAATCCTCAGGACTCCACAATATGTTAAACAGATTCTGTGCCAAAAGCAGAAACACAATGTCACTCTGCTTCCCGTATTATCTGCCGTGATCTGCGCGTGGGAAAGATGCTGCAATGAAGCTTCACATGTTGGTTCATTCACTCCTTCACCTTTGGCTTGATTCTTTAACCTGATCTTGCTCTGACCTGTGTGTCATTTCTCTGCAAGAGTGACGTTGCGAAATTGCTGGTGGGAAGGAAACAGAGTAACTATTGTTAGATATTAAATCTGTGATACATTGTTTCGCTCCCATTTTCCTTTCTGATGTTTACATGTGTCTTTAAAAATCCATCTCACTCGTCTTTTGTGTTAAAAAAGTTTTTAAAAAAGCTTATAGATTATGAACGTGAGCTTGAGATTATTAAAATATGAAAGAAATGAAGAAATTAGGAAAGTAAAGAAACAGAAGTAATATTGTACAAACAAACAAGCAATTTAGGAATATTTATGTAGGAATATATGCATAAATGTAATCATTTATAAGAACAACATGCATAATGTGCATACATTGGCACAAAATACAACAAATACAGAACATGTGTTGAAAAAAGAAAGTCTAAAGCCACAAAAACGTAATTTGAGTATAAACAAAAATATATATATTAAGTATACATATATATGTATATATATATATAATTTATATAGTATACTATTTATATATAAAATACAACCTGAAATACAATTGTGTATATATTTATATAGCAGCACGGTGGCGCAGTGGGTAGCGCTGTCGCCTCACAGCAAGAAGGTTCTGATTGTGACTCGTGGTGTGAGTTCGAGGCCGGTCGGGGCCTTTCTGTGTGGAGTTTGCATGTTCTCCCCGTGCTTGCGTGGGTTTCCTCCGGGTGCTCCGGTTTCCCCCACAGTGAGAAAAACATGCGTTTCAGGTTAATCTGGCCGTGTGAGTGTGTGAGCGTGTGGTGTGTATGCCTGAGTGAAGTGGACGCTGGCGCAGATTGGCTGCCGCTATTTCACCGGGCGTGTGTGTGAATGTTGTGTGTCATGTAAGGCGACCTTGAGTGTCATGAAAGGCGCCAATAAATAAAAAATCGAATGAATTATTATTATTATTATTATTATTATATATATATATATATATACGTATACACACACCTCAATTAATTTTAAATTTACTTTAAGTTTCATGCTGACCGTTAACCTTTTCTAGAGAGATTCTACAGATTCTACAGAGATTCTACAGAGAAAATAAGCAGTAAGAGTTATATTCATTCACATTTATTATTTTATTTTTTAATATAAATACAGGCAGCGAACTGTTTATGACCCAAAAGTCTTGTTATTAATTATGTTAATCAAAAATGTAGTCTATTACTCTCCATCTCAATTTGTGTAGGGACACCAGCACCACACCATGTTTGACTGTGTGCTGAAGAAAAACACTGGAGTTTGTTTGAAAGGAAAACGCAACTTTGTTTTCTGCCGATTAAACAGCTCAACACAAGCCAGACACTGTAAATACATTGAAATGCGCCATATGAGGAACACATTTCACTTCTGGATGGTCTTCCAGATGCCATAAACTAATGCCTCAAACTAATGACATTTAATTCTATAAATTAATGAATGATAACCTATTTTAAAGAATAAAACTAAAACACAAAGTAACCTGCACGGTTCCTGTTAAACTTCTGACACACATCACGCTAAAGACACATATTGTTTTGTTTTTCCATCATTCCCATCACAGCAGTGCACGGCCCCTTCGCAGCGGCCCACCGGTCACACAGCTGCACTCGGCCGGAACTAGACTAGAGGACATATCTGTATTTATATTTGCATACTATATATTATATTGATATTTTTACACATACACACATCAGATCCTATACTGTAAGAGATACAGTAACACACTTGTGATTAATTTGCTAATGTTATCTATGTTTCAGACTTTATTTTATTAACCAACGTAACATAATAATAATAATAATAATAATTCAACCTTATAAGCTTTGAACTTTCACAATTGTAGGTGCAAATCTTGTTTTTTGTAGACTTACTATACTGCAGCTCAACCTCAAACACACAGACACACAGACACACACACACACACACACACACACACACACACACACACACAGCCACAAATATACTCAGCCAAAAACACACACGCGCACCCACATACAAACTCATTACCACACACAAACTCACATACACATCCACAAAAAGACACACACACACACACACACACACATACACACACACAAACGCACAAACACAATGAGCATTAAGTGCCTCAAAGAGTTAATGACCCTCAAAACGTCAGTGTCACACAACTTTGACCAGAGAGGAACAGAAACCTTTGGTGAGAATGTATCACTTTTTTACTTTAAATGTTGAAGGTTTTAAAAAGTAACGCATGCACATGAACTAATGAACTACAGTAAGTATGAACATAAAAAAAGAAGAAAAAAGTGCTGGCAAGTGGCAATCAAACTGGCAGACGTACACACAGTTCTACAAATTCTACAAATTCTGTAGCAAAAGTGACCAAATGAAATTTCAGAGGCCTATATTCATGTGACCACAAACCCATTAGAGGAAAGAACCACTGATGTAAAAATTACCAAAGATAGCATCCCACACACCATTTGCACACACTCACACCCACACATACAAATCATATTGATGTGTTTATTTTCAGACTGTGGTAGAAAATCGAAGACCCAGAGGAAACCCACGCAAGCACGGGGAGAACGTACAAACTCCACACAGAAAGGCCCAGGTCGACCTCAAACTCACACCTCATGATTGAGATTATTGTTGTCCAACCAGCAGCCCGCAGGTTGTACCCGGCTCATGAAGCTGTTACTTGTGGCTGACACTTGTTTCCATATTTATACACTTTTTTAGTTCAATAAAGAGGTTTGCTATTTCAACTGGAGACGACCTTTAGACATCTCAGAAGGACAAACGGACAAATAAAAGCTTTATGCAGAACTTTCCTAATGTGTTTCCTAAAGGGAAAACCTGAGTCACGATGTGGAATTGTAGACGCCCATCTCCATTCTATGGTCAGTGACAAATCTTGACCCAAACATTCTGAAACTGCTTCCTGAAAAACAGTGTGGTTAATTCATGTGAAAAAAAAAACATGTGGTTAATTCATATTACTGTCAACGTGACTAATTTCATTATCAGCATTTTATTTTCAGCAAGCTTTGTCCTTATCATGAAAGGCTGAGCTCCACTGGTCTAAATGAATTTAGAATTGGGCTTTACAGTGCAAACAGTGTGTCCAGAAATGAGACATTCACAGCGAGGACGTGAACACACAATTATGTTTCTTCAAACTGAGACTGTTCTTCACAGTGTGCAGAGAAAGACACTGACGCTCAAACACATCTCACTCCGCACACACAGACTCTCCTTCACAGTGTACGGAGAAGTGAAGTGTGATGTGTCTTTCACCTTATGCACAGAAATATGTATATTCTGGCATATGCATCACATTTATATTTATAATAATATAAACAATAGACAAAGAAAGTGTGTGTATGTATGTAATGCACTGCACTGTGAATATACACTGAGTACGTGAATGACTTTCTGGTGCAAAAGTTCACCCGTTTCAGTGCTTACTGTACTGGACTCCCACTATGGTGTCCACTGATCCAAACAATAACCGCCTCCCACCTGCATTCCTCCGAAAAACGGAATAAAAAAGAAACCTGATTTTGAAAAATCTGATACTGACCTGATTTTTCCTTTTATGAAGTTTTTCCTTTAATGAACTCTTGCTAGCCATGTTTCATAGCTGAAAGTGTAAAAAAAAAAAAAAACTTTGCACTTTGTACGTAAATGTTGTGTTCTATGGTTCTTGTGTAACTTCTGTGTTTTACTTATTACCTTTTAATAATGTGTTTTACTTTTAACTGGGAAAATGAGCCCAGAAAGAGTAATTTTACCAACTGTGTTCATGAACCGAGGTACCGCTGTATGTATATAACTTTTATAAATCTTTCAGCATTGATAGTGACTGCAACGATGCAGAGGGTGTAGACTATATAGTTTTTGCACTTGCGCCAGCGCTGATGACCCAGCTGGACAGTCTCCCTGCTCTTTTGGCTTGGGAACACAGCATTTCCAACAAGAATATCATCTTTGGGATTGTCTGACCATAGGACAATAACACACAGAGCCTTGACCCACAGGACAAGATGGTGCTGATGGTATGACGTTAGTGAAAGTAGTGTGACCAGGCGTCCTCTTTTCCCTGTCCGTGCGAGTTTTATATCTTCACGAAAATGTCCGGTTTTCACTCTTCTTCAAAGGACCATTACACGTTTATTTAGGGTCACCACCGGTGCTTTCAATTATTTGAAAACTGAGTAATTGAGAATGAAATTGCTTCTCAATTTCTATTTTATTAAGTTTTTAAAGCAGAATCTCATGCAAATCATCGCACACGCATTTTATGAAGATGTCACTTTTTTCTACTAAGGTCACCCTAGTGAAACCATCATTCGAAAGCAGAGCGGCATTCAAGATGTACTGTTCAAACACTTCTCAGCACCAGCAAAGCCGATGATTGTAGATTATACTACAAGTGTTGAAGATTATAGACGGAAGGATCAGCCAAGGAAACTTCCAGCAGATGAAAACACATCACACTTCTGATCCTTCAAAACCAGATGTATTCCAGTACCATCAGCTCAGACCTTGCAGCTAGTGGGGCCCAGACACACCATCTACTCTACTCGCCCAGAAGTTGGCTTCATGGAATAGTTGCAGGCAAAAGGCCATACCTCCGAAGGGAGAACAAGGCCCACCTGGAATGCAGAAAAATGGCAGCAGATGCTCTGGATTGCGAAGACAAAATGTGAAATATTTGGTTGCAGTCTGCAGGCAACAGTGAAGCACAGTTGAGGTGCCTTGAACGGTTTAGGGCATTTCTACAGATGGAAATGCAGATTTAGGTGTATACTTACACAGGTAGATACATATACGTACAGCAAGCAACACCACAAGAAAATGATTCACCCCATATTTATCTTGCAGTGGGACAACATAAACATACAGCGCATGGTCATTAAGAATCTTATGATTAAATAGACAGACAGACAAACAGTCAGACAGACAGATAGACAGATAGATAGATAGAGATAAAAATGTGAAAGTCTAGGAGGCAAGCTGTTCAATACGGCAAAACGGTCAAGCCAATTATTGGTTTTACTGCGATTTCTCTCAATCACTTTCATCATCCAGCAGGAGTGGCGTTAGGCTTGGGCGAACGGGGCAGCCGCCCATTTTTTCATATCATGTAGGGGGCGGCACGAGCGCTTAGAGAAAAGCAATTTTCTATTTTACATATACATTTGTTGCGCCCGTGTTTGTGTTTACTGCCGCACTAAACTAAGTCTGCGACAGGCGAGGCAGAGTTCAGTTGATTCGAATACATTAAACTATCAGATGTACAATTTAGAAAAAGAAGAAAATATTGAAATCGAGCAAAAGATAAAGGTATGCAACAGCATTCTCTGTATATTTATCTATTTTATCAATGAAGGACTATAAATAAAGTGTTACATTATGTAACTTACATAGGGAGAAGAAATGTATACGTGAAACATTGAATTTTTTTCATTACATATATTGTTATATGTATAGTAGTTTTGCATAAAGTCTAAAGAAGACTTAAAATATAAGAACAATAACTATATTTCCATGTATTCAAATTTTGTCAGTTGAATAGTAATATTAATAACACTACATTTATTTATTTATCAGCGCCTTTCAGGACACCAAGAGAAGGTCTGGCCCAGGGCGGCAGTCAATATAGAACCGCCGCTGTCCAGCAGTATCGTTACAGTACTTTCTGTTAACGTCAACGGCTCATTTTCTCCTATACAATATCGCGTATACAGAATCAATGACAGCAAGCTTGGAGTGAAGGCATGTTGAGATGCTCTTTTATGGCTGGAGACATTGTGCCAGTGAATGCAACACGAACCAAAGCAACACCTGTTTGAACCTACAGGACAACAAAAGCAGAGACAGCGAACAGATTAGGAACATCTGCCCCAGAGCCGGACACCGAGCTTCTCATCCACTTCCATTGTGTGGAGCAACTCTGCTGTTGGGATGGAGTTTATAGGGGTTTAATTGAGTGGAGTAAATACAGCTCCAAGGCAGATGCCAGAGCAGATAATACGCAAGGGTCTATTCTGAAGGATTTGAGACGTATTCAGGACTCTATTATCCCTTTCAACCACGTGCAGGAGGAGGAGCAGCTCAGCGCAGATGGCAGGGTGATGAAGAGCGTTTAGATCGCAGACCAATGATTTTCTTCCAAGTAAATGCAGTGAAAGACACAGGCTCTTTACTGACTATTCATCAGGGAGAGACTCTGGCCTCTGTTGACTCTCGAATGACCCATGGAAAGAAAGAAAAAGTTACTGACGTATTTTACGGAGTTGAGCTAGTTCAGGTTTCAAATTTGATAGGAACATGTGTAAAATTGTAGCGTTTGTTACAAAATTGTATCTTTTGTCACAAAATGATAACATTTCATACAATGTTGTTACATTACATCACCTAATGTTACATTTCAGCATTATTTTACATATTCAACCCCTCTTTATCTCTCTCCACACAGAGACAGAAAAAAAATACAAAGAGAAAATTAATATATGTAGGAATAAAACTTCAACCAAACTGATCAACTAGCTTTTAGAGAAAGTGTGTGTGTGTGTGTGTGTGTGTGTGTGTGCGTGCGTGCGTGCGTGCGTGTGTGTGTGTGTGTGTGTGTGTGCTGAGACACACTCGGCTCTTTTCATCAAGACAATGAGGCAATAAAGGATTAGTGGGGTCATGATTTCTATCCCAGAATGCACTTGTGAACAATAGTAAAGTTTCTGTAAGGAAGCCTATAATGTGTGTGATGAATCTGAGAAAGAGCAGGACACAATAGCGGAGGCTCATGAATCTAGAGCCCCCATTATCTCAGCATGTGTTCCCAGACTTCCAGCGTGTGACGAAGAAGGTTTGAATGGCTAATTTACTCTTTATCTCCGTAAGCAGCATCTCATTGTAATAAACTTTGGATTGACTCGGGTCAATCTGCCCAAGATCTCACAATAGTTCACAGCTCTTTAGAGAGGAATGCTTCAGCCATCGATTAGTGGGAACAGATGAGGAAAAAAGTCCTTATCATAATTGACATATAATTGACATTTCAGAGCTGTGCTGTGGATTATTCTGACTCTTTGGTTTACTGATCTTTCGCTGGCTGGACCAACTCTTCTCTGCTTGACCTTGATTTTGAATTCATTTCATTTTGTGTTTGTTGGGCAGTTGTTCTGGTCTGGTAGGCGAACCAGTAACCTTCAGATCCAAATTCAACTGTCCGAAATGTAAAAATTACTTTAAATTACACACAAGAACACATGGTAAAACTACCATAAACATATGATCAAATAATCCAAAAATATACAGTAAACTATAAAAACATTTAGAACCAAAAGCAACAGTTCAGTAGTTGACACAGAAATCAAGACTTTGATTTTAAATTTGAAATTAATAAGAGAAATGGCAAATAAATGCATTTCTATGGTATGTTGAAAACCGGGAAATAATGCTTCTATTTGCTATTAAAACATCAATACGTACTAAAAAAATCAAAAACATATCTAAAAGTGTATATTCAACGTTTCACACATTTCACGGTAAATTCAAAGCAGAAGAATACTGTAATTCCTCAGGAATACCTCAAAGCTGCGTCACATACTCTCCTGACCAGATGCAGAAAGACTGATACATGCGTTTATGACATTATGGTTAGATTACTGTAATGGTCTTCTGGGAGGTTTTCCTGCCAAACTAATAGATAAACTTCAGTTAGTTCAGAATTCAGCTGATAGATTACTCACCAGAACAAAATAGTATAGCCATATTAGTCCAGCGTTAATGTCGCTACACTGGTTACCTGTTAAATATCGCATTAAGTTTAAAATTTTCTTAATCACTTACAAAGTGTCACAGATCGGACTATTATTTTGGAAGTTATTGTGTTTCTGGTGTCTGTGACCTAGTTTCGTGTCCTGTGTCCTAGCTGTTCTGTGTTATTCGTTAGTCTACGTATTTCAGTCCCTGTGTTACATGTAGTCTTTGCCAGTTTGTCAGTTGTTAACTTTCACTCTCGCCTCAAGTCTTGTTTTGTCTTGCTTTAATCTTGTCTAGTTTTCGTTCATGTGTTTGGATTATCTTGTGTACCGACCAATTGCCTGTCCCGACTATGATTCCTGGATTAAACCTTATTTTGAACAGTTAACCCTTTGCGCTCCCTGATCTTCTCCTGGCAGTGCACGTGAGTACACCCCTGCCTTGTCTTGGTGACAGTTGTTATATGAAACAAAGCACTAAACTGTTTAGCTCCTCTATATCTCAGTGAGCTCATCACTTACTAGGAGTGCGCTCACTACACTCCTGCGCTCTCAAAACTCCGGCCAGCTTAAAATACCGCAAATCTCTAAAATCTACTAGGGAGGAAGATCCTTTGCATACTTAGCACCCAAATTATGGAATGCTCTGCCTAGTCCATTTCGAGACTCAGAATCAGTGAGTCAGTTTAAGTCTAGACTGGAGACGCATCTCTTCAATGAAGCATATATTGACCTGTTATAATAACTTACAGAAAAAAATAATATAATCGTACAGAAAGGCTGCCTAGTTAGTGCTCGGAACCGAATCACACCTGCACCTGCACAAGAAAATTGTCAAAATCTTTAATTATGGTAGTTCAAGTTTTTCTAATTGCTTTTTTTTTTTTTTTTTTTCACTCCTCTCCTGAGCGCCAAGTGTCATACGACCGGCATATTAGAATTTACTAAATATGGCTGGACTGCTTTTAAAGATACAACTGCATTAAATTATTACGATTAATACATACGTAGATACAGCACATGTAAATACAATATGTGTGTGTGACATCACTTATTAATGAGGCCTCCACTACTGTTTTACAGGGTCAGTTTTCATTTATTGACCATGAGATTCCTGTGATTTTTTCACAAACCGGAGAAATTCTCAGCCATCCATGAATTTCACACAGTGACCTCCATTTGTTCACAGACAAGACTCAGAAGAGGAGAATGTGTCCTTGACCTTGAGGAAACCCCTGACTTTAAATAAAAACGATGGTGTCTTTGGAAAGTTTAAATTACAGTACAGTACTGTAGAGGCCAAATGAATAAGACTAGTTGTTGTGATAGTTGTGATACACTATTTGTTGTACATAAATCTATAAACAATGTATAAAAAACCGAAATGTTTAGGTTGGCCTAAGGAGAGATGAGCTTATAACAGCTGAAAACATTTGGTGTTTCAATCGAGAAAAACCAAAAATGCGAATTTTTTTTTTCCAATTATTTTTTTATGTCTTTGTTTTTACATTCTGAGAAACAATTGCTATGGATGTCAAGTGTAATTTATTTAAAAACAGTTTCCTATGTACTAGAGTTTAAATACCGTTTTACGTAAACTTTAGTATATTTTTCCAACTTACACGAAAACACCATACACTCACACGTTTATAATACATTGTTTTAGTGATATAACATATAACAATACTGTAATGTGTAATACATTTTAAAGCCCATTATATATGTTGCTATCGTAGATAAGTGTGTTGAATCATTGAAAAAAAAACGTTAATTATTTTACAGTGGATTGAAATGAATGAAAGTATAATATGCGCATAATAAATTAAACTACATTTCAGCTTTTGGCGATATTAAGTAATCGGTTATTCATTTCCGTGCGTGCGTGTGTGTGCGTGTGTGTGTGTGTGTGTGTGTGTGTGTGTGTGTGTTGTCGTTGCGCATGCGCAGTACGTCAGGCTGTGTACTGCTGTAGGATCAGGATGTGGACATGCAAACAACGACTACAAACTTTCTGCACACCATCGAGAACTACCTGCATAAATGAGACTCCGGTGATTTCAAGAATTGAACTAATAACGACGGCTAAGCTTTAGTGATGAGAAATCTATTTGTAATATTGAGGATTGTTTTCGGCGCTCGCGCGGTCAAGAATTGTTATTGTTTATTTCCTGTTGCTTCCACCCGAATATAGTCCCATCTATTGTCTTTACCGTTAACGATACGACTCTGAACGGCCAGATACATGCGTCCGTATATGGTTTAACTACATTTAGCGTGATCTGTTTTAGCTTTAAATAATTGGACAGTTAGCTGAGATTGCTAACTGGGTTTTTAGTTTAAAGTCGTTCCTTATTTCATCTGCTCCTGTCTGCTGGTAAGACGTGATTGACGTGGCATGTTTAAAATGTTAAGCAACATACTTAATACAATTTTATGTGCGGAAATGTGGATCTTATTTACCTGTCGTTTGTTTTATGTATCTTCTGTTTCTTCTCAGACTACGCGGTTGCCAGATCCTCTGCAATGACATACAAACTGATTCATTAACATGAATTGGTAAAATGGCCGCCGAGCTGTTTCCTTGTGCCAAAAAACTGCCCACGGTCACCCAAACATCCACTGATGTTCAGCAGTACACTCACCAGAACGCCAGCAACAACAACACCATCCAGGGATGTAACTGGCAAGGCTTGTATCCCACAATCAGAGAAAGGTGATGGCCTTGACTTCTAAACTATTACTGGTACTGGACCATTGTACTTCAACTCTCTGGTACAGGAATATTCTCCCTCATGTCGTCTTTGATCAGAGGACCTGCAGCACTTGGTTGTTCCTCTACAATGGGGAATAAAATCTCTTAGAAGTACTTTCTTGCTTTGTAAAGTCTTTCTTTGACTTTCTCACGTTTGACTGCCCTCTGGTGGAACAACCTATCTATTCCAACTAGAGTCTCTACCATCTTCATTGTGTATCACTAAGCAGTGAAGATCAAGTCCTTAGTGCATTTTTTGATATAGTCTTTGTGTCTAATTTTTTTTTCTTAATGGATGGCATGGAGGGGAGTTGTGGTCCAGTGGTAGGGAACTTGGACTGGTGTCCAAAAGGTTGCCGGTTCGAATCCCCCCTACAACTAGTTCTACAACTAAGTGTCCATGGGCAAGACACTGAACCCCAACATGCCCATGAGGGACTAATAAAGGTTCAATTTAATTTAATTTAATTTAATTTAATTTAATTTGTTTGTTGTCTACAGAAACTCAGTCATGTTCAACAACGAGCTGATGGCCGACATTCACTTTGTGGTTGGACCTCCTGGAGGAACCCAAAGAGTCCCGGGACACAAGGTTTGACATCAGGACTTTCTCTTTCATTCATCCGACCGTTCATTTGTTTTATATTCACTCTTGGTTTTTTCAGTACGTCCTGGCTGTGGGTAGTTCCGTGTTTCATGCAATGTTCTACGGAGAACTGGCTGAAGATAAGGAGGAGATCCGGATACCTGATGTCGAACCGGCTTCATTCCTGGCCATGCTGAAGTAAGGCTGATTCGTCTTATTTGCTCTGAGTTAGTGAATTTAATTGGTTCTATTTTCAAACTCATATTTTGAAAATAGAAACTCATATTTTCATATCTCAATTTACTAGTGTGTTAAATCACAATTCCCATTGAGCACAATTTAAAAGACATTAATTCTTTCCAACCCTCAAAATGTCACCCCATCTCTTTATGGTTTCATATTATTATATAAGAACAAGTTTCTTATTAATACATTTTATATAAAAGCATAATGTAAAGATGTAATAATGTGTTGTAGAGTGTATTTTATCATGGAGATAAGCACTTTTTTGTGCTGATAAACTGGAAATTGTGAAGATGAAACAGCTTCTGCATAGTGTTCTCTTTCTTAGTGTTTTCTTTCTTAAAATAATGGTTTGCGACGACACATGCATTTATGCTATTTTTGGCTCAATAACAGAAATAAAGAAACATTATCTGTGCAGTGACACTCAGAAGTGGCTAAACAACACTGGAAATAATAAAAAACGAAATACAATAACATGGGGAACTCTAAAATTTGCCCATATATGTACATAGCTAGTGGAATCATAGCACCCCCTTCTGGAGATAAAATCTACTACATTTAGAAATAATATTTAACATTCAATTTTTTTATCTATTAGTCAAGTAGAAGAGTCACAAGTTAAGTTTGTTTATAAGACGCATTTAGCCAGCATTTTAGGTTTCTGGAAAGTAGGAACACCAAGAAAGTAAGGATGTGCTTGTGTTCGCATACAGTAAGAGAATATGCCGCTAGAAGAATCACGTCGATGAATTCTCCCTCTCCCTCCAGGTACATTTACTGCGATGAGATCGACCTGTGCGCCGACACGGTTCTGGCCACGTTGTACGCTGCCAAAAAATACATTGTGCCCCACCTGGCCCGCGCCTGTGTCAGCTTCCTGGAGACCAGCCTGAGCGCGAGAAACGCCTGCGTCCTGCTGTCCCAGAGCTGCCTGTTCGAGGAGCCCGACCTGACGCAGCGCTGCTGGGAGGTGATCGACGCCCAGGCCGAGCTGGCGCTGCGCTCCGAAGGCTTCTGCGACATCGACCTCCAGACGCTGGAGTGCATTCTGCGCCGTGAGACCCTCGGCGCCAAGGAGATGGTGGTGTTCGAGGCCACGCTGAACTGGGCGGAGGCCGAGTGCCACCGACAGGAACTCCAGCCCTCCATCGAGAACAAGCGGCTGGTTTTAGGAAAAGCCCTGTACCTGATCCGAATCCCAGCCATGGCTCTGGACGATTTCGCCAACGGCGTGGCGCAGTCCGGCGTGTTGACGCTCAACGAAACCAACGACATCTTCCTGTGGTACACGGCGGCCAAGAAGCCCGAGCTGAAGTTCGCCTGCCAGCCGCGGGTAGGCCTGACGCCGCAGAAGTGCCACCGCTTCCAATCCTGCGCCTATCGCAGCAACCAGTGGCGCTACCGCGGCCGCTGCGACAGCATCCAGTTTGCCGTGGACAAGCGCGTCTTCATCGCCGGCTTCGGTTTGTACGGTTCCAGCTGCGGCTCGGCCGAGTACCAGGCCAAGATCGAGCTGAAGCGCCAGGGCGTCCCGCTCGGCCTCGCCATCATCAAGTACTTCTCCGACGGCTCCAGCAACACCTTCCCCGTCTTCTTCGAGCATCCCGTGCAAATCGAGCCCGACACGTTTTACACGGCGAGCGTCGTTCTGGACGGAAACGAGCTGAGCTACTTCGGCCAGGAGGGGATGACGGAGGTCCAGTGCGGGAAAGTCACCTTTCAGTTCCAGTGTTCCTCGGACAGCACCAACGGGACGGGGGTCCAGGGCGGGCAGATCCCCGAGCTCATCTTTTATGCGTGAGAAAGCGCGCCCACTACTTGTGTTTGGTTTGACAATCAATGCTGACCGCTACGATCACATGTGAAATGGCGGTTCACTTATTTTTCAGTCGGAGCTTTAAGTGCCACCAGGGGGCAGACATGTTCTGTTTTTGTCGCTTTGTGACTCTGCTTTTGGTGTTTGTTTATTCGGAGATGCTAGCATTATTTTAGCATTAGCACTCCTGCCTTTAACGCCACGTCACACGTTTTATTTTCTCGAATGATGCGCCGAATTGTGCAACCGGAACTGAAATGTATTTTTCGATAGACTTTCAGAAGATGCTTTCATTGTCACATTTTGACTGAAATGAAAGTATATGTGTTACAAAGTTATGTACATTTTGCTTTTTTGGAGTATCTTTCACACGCTTGGTGCTCGCCAACGTTTTTCCTAGCGTCAAGTTTAACAACTCAATATTTCATTTTTCTCCATGATTTGTCTTAGCTTGAAAGAAAAAATAACTTTGATTTAGTTTCAACTGATTTGAGTAACAAAGGTGCATTTTTTTCATGGTTTTATGACTATAAAAAAGAGCTATACTGATTTAAAGCAGGAAAGTGATTGCCACTAAACGTGCTGAGACCTTTACTTTTATTCATTCAGCAACAAAAAAGGAAATATTTATTTAAAATCTGTTGCCAAAAAATCATTAAAGTCAGACTTTTAATGTCTGGATAATAAATCTTACTGATAAAAGTCATTCATAATATTTGCTGTCATTTATGACTCATATATGAAACTCGTGCCATTTAAAACACAATCACGCTTAATAGCGCTGGGGCTTCTGAGTAACCAATCAGAATCCAACGGAATTGAGAAACGTTTAGCGGTGTTTGTAGTTGTTAACACTACATTGGTTTGTACATGTTCAGCTTTTATTGCACTGAGACATTGTGACACTGTGGAATGACTTTCTATTAGAAGGTTCTCGCTCTTGTGACGTTGTTTTGTAACATTGAGGGTTGGTTGTGCAGAGTTAACTGAAATGTTCTCATTGGTGTCATTGGTGCCTTTCTTCTCTGGACCGGAATTTTCCGCGAGGACTCTGCGTTGAACTTTACCTGGATTACAGGTAAATGGATGGCGGTTCTGATTCACTCAGTCACAGTGTTTTGTCGTGTCTGTCACTCGTGAAGAAGCCTGTTCTGATAGAAGCCCAATGCCTGTGAAAGTGCCGTCAGACTTCTGAATGTGAGACTTCAGTTTGTGTCATTATTAAATAAAAGATCATTTTAACTTCTCCATCGTTTTTTTTTTTTTTTTTACAATTACAACACACAAACGTTTCTACGGATGTGAAAGTTTTAAAGAATTAAAAGATTAATTTCATTTCCATAACGTTTTTGCACTTTAAAGTTCTATAAATAATTTTATAGAGCTAAATGTGTATGTGTATATATATATATTTATACGGTACAAAGATATATACGTATAACATATACTATATATATATATAACTAAAATAGATATTTTTTATTAATATTTTTTGCAATCACACATCCAAAACACACGTATATGGAAAACTTTGAACACACACTGTAACTTGCAGATTTCTGACACTGAAAGAAACAACGTCATATTCTGTTAAATCACATACAATGATTTATCACAAATTCTTTGTTGTCTTTTCTTACACTGTTATCCACCAAACAGTTCAGCTTAACTCGGAGCGTCTCTGAGCTTTTAAGATGCTGCGTG
Source organism: Paedocypris micromegethes (assembly GCA_028031935.1). Lineage (NCBI taxonomy): Eukaryota > Metazoa > Chordata > Actinopteri > Cypriniformes > Paedocypris > Paedocypris micromegethes. The sequence continues at coordinate 15,351,308 of CM051499.1, forward strand.
AAAAGATGATGTCGCTCTTCACTGTAGTGTCTGGTTTAATAAAGATACCATTCAAACGAGGCTTCACATCAAGGTCTTTAATAAAAAGATCGTTCTCCACATTATCCTCTCTCAAACGGACTAAATAAGAATCCATGATCAGGTGACAAGCACTAGCAATAAACGGCGAATTAAATCGATTGGTTCCAAGTCTATTTCGTCTTTAGCTTCTTGCGAGCTTGAAACTGTTCGGTCTTGTTCTTGACGGACTTGATGAGCATCATCAAACTGGGGTCTGCGGCTTTTCCCGAGGAGGTCCCGGCAGCGCTGGCCTCCTCCTGCTCGGCTTGGCTCTGCAGCGCCCCCTTCAGTCGCAGCTGCTCCTCCTCGTCTCGCCGCCGCTGTTTCTCCTCTAGGATGCTCTGCGTGGCTTTGGTTTTCTTGTAGGCCGGGTTCGACGGGTCCAGGTTGTAGAGATGTGAGGTGAACATGACCTGGAAGCGAGGGTCGTGCACGTCTACCTGAAGAGCCACGCAACCAGGTTGAGTTTGTATACAAAAATTATCTAATTTCAAAATCATTTCTATAATTTTGGCCGATTTCCAGATGTTCCTGACCTGGAAGTTGTCGTCGTCTTCGAGTGGTGTTTTTTTCTTTAAAAGCTTCTTCCTTTTCTTTTTGCTCAGATTCTGGTGCTCTACGATCTTGTCGTAGTTGAAGTGTTTGTGCTGGTCATCTTCATCGTCATCCATCAGCAGCTCCATCTCAGCCTGGAGACAAACAGGTCACATTTTTCATTATATGGTCATTTAAATGTAATCTCAATAATTGATTTAATCTCAATTTTAATCTAATTTATTGGTTTATCACAGACCATGAAAAATTTTTTTTTAAAAACAAACCCTCTTTTTCTCCATCTCCTCTTCTTCTTCTGGGGCTCTCTTCTCCTCCTCTTCCTTTTTCTTCTTCTTCTGTTTGTTGTTTTGGGAAGCTGGAGGAGAATAAAAGTTATTGAATGAAAACACAACAATTTTGAATAAACACGGATCTCAGCCTAACCTGTCGAGCCAAGCTCTTCAGCAAAGAAAGGATCACAGAGGTCAACATCTGCAGGAAAGTCGTCGTCGCTGATCACAGGATCCGCCCCCTTTGCCTCCTGCAAGAGAGGGAAATAAAAGCACATCTATAACACTTGATGATAGAGGGAAAAAAAAAAAAAATAAATAAAAAAAAATTCCAACTTAACGCTTTAAAACCAGAATGTGTTAGAGAAAGTCCGGCTCGTGGGTCACATGGGTTATGATTTGTACAGATAGATTTAATTAGATAATTACGGTATAATTTATCCATAATACAGAGCAGAGATCCAGATACTCGAATCATATCAGGACATGTCATGTGTGTACAAGGCAAATTATAAAATATCTATGATAATACTTTTTTATCACACAAATTAATTTTTATGTATTTATGATATAATATCCAGTATCATTTTTATTTCAACGAGAAATTCTACTACTGATAAATTATACATTGATAAAATCACAAATATACCACAAAAAAAATTAAAATGTAACCCACTAATTAGACTCTTGTATAGGTTTTTGAAATGGTTGTGACTATGAAAGTGTTTTATTTTGAATACCGGTACAAAAAAAAAAAACAATACAACCAATTGAAATGTAACAGTAAAAATATTCCTGTCTTCACCTTCTGTCCTTTTCTTTTTTCCTTCTTTTTCTCCCTTTTCTTTTCGAGGAACTCCTCCCACGGGCTCAGTTTGTCTTTGCCCTCCATCTTCTTCTTCACCATCTTCTCTGTGCTCTCCTTTAGGCCTAGGAGTGATATGGAGTTAGTCACATCGAGCTTCACACAGGCGTCTTGGTGAGGAAACTCTTCAGTACCTGGTACCCATGTGATCTCCATGTCCATGCTGTCGTCTTTCTTCTCCTTCTCCTGAATATTCTTCAGTATCTCTCTGTATTTAGCAATCTGCTCAGTGTTTTTCTTCCCTTGGCTCTTCTCTTCAGGTATAATTTCATCCTGCTTTACATCTAAAGTGGTATAAAATACGCTTAAATACGTCTTTCTATTTAGATATTTCTAAATCATATCGTACCGTCAACTTCAACATCCTCCTCTTCCTCACTGGAGGATGCCAGATAAGCATTGAAGTCCATGTTCAACAGTTCATCCTTATTGAACTTCCTGCAAAGGGTCGAGACCCTGTCGTGGTCCGTTTCATCCCACGTGATCTCCACCTGAGGTCGCAGAAATGGGGTCAGTGAAGGTCAAACACAAGAGCTCAGGTGGGCTCTGCTGAGTGCGATAGACCTTGGCTGTGGTGTTGGATCTGGACTGGAAAAGGTTTGGTTTGTAGGAGCCGTAATCCACATCAGTCGCTCTGTCCTTCGGCTCGTCGTCAAATGTCACGTCGTCAGGAATAAACCTGCACGGCAACAGCAGCAGCCAATCACAATTTAACAATTTCATCAGTGTGTTGATGTATCTGTCTGTCTATCTGTCTGTCCATCCATCTACCAGTCTGTCTGTCTGTCTGTCTGTCTGTCTGTCTGTCTGTCTGTCTGTCTGTCTATCTATCTATCTATCTATCTATCTATCTATCCATTCATCCATCTTCTTTATATCAAGGTTTATAACCATTTTAAATAATGTTAAATACTAGACCAAAACATTCAAAATTAGATTAGAAATTTACAGTAAAAATTCTATTAAAAAAAACGGACAATTATGATGTTATGATCATATGCACTGATGATAACCAAAGCAGGCTAAAAGAGAACATTTTGGAAGTGTGTATGCTATAAAATATAAAAAAAGAATACTGTAATTAAAAACATAAGAGGCAGTTTAATGAAGTGTTCCTCACCGCAGGTCGATGGTAGAAGAGCTGCTCTCGTACTCAAACCCGTCACACTCGGAGTAAATCTTCAGGGCCGTTTCCGCAGAGTCGCACTCCACCACGCCGTAGTAATAGCGCAGACGCTTGAACTGGTAATCGCGGATCCTCTCGCGGCAGATCCTGAACACACAGAAAAACGTTATCAGCCACTGAAGAAGACAGCACAAAGATTTCATCTTATCCAGACTTAAGTGTATATTTTGATTGAAATTTATTTAAATTCTAAACATTCTACTTCTAGAAGTAGTCTACTATAGGAAAGTACTGCTTAATCTTGTACTCTTCACATTTTCAAAAATATTAAAAAGGAAAATAGTGAATATGAAAATGGTAAACAAGAAAAAAATGAAAATTAAAACATCATATAATTAAATAAAACAATGCGCAAATAAAAAACTCAAAAATAACCAAAAAAAAAAAAAAATTGAATGCATTATTATTAGACTTTCAATCACTCCAACTATCTCTCCAGTCTCCATCAATTTGGCGCTCCATCATTCTATCCATCTTCGTCTTTCCATCTATCTTACTCTCCCTCTCTCTCTCTCCCCATCAATCTAACTTTCCATCACTCCATTGACCTCTCCATCCCTCCATTGATCTTACTCTCCTTCATTCCATTAATCTCCCTCTCTCCATCTATCTTACTCTTCCTCTATCCATCTCACTCTACATCCCTCCATCAATCTCACTCTCCCTCTTTATCTACAAAACCCTCTCTCCATCTCCGATCAATTTCTTGATCTATCTGATTTGCTCCCTCTTTATACGTTTTTTTTTTAATATTTCTCACACTATTTGCTATTAGATAAAAATGCCAAAACGAAATAATGGCGCAGGAGTCATGTTAAACCCAGTGAAACGCAGGCTAGCACCTCTGTTCCTCTGTGTCTTTTTCTGGATCTTCAGGGAGACTGGTGAGCTCCGGCGGACCCTGCGTCTGTTCCGCCTTCATCCTCTCCTTCCCAAACTCGGATGGATAGATCTAGAAACCAGTCATGTTTCAGACATGATGCCTGGAGCTGGTGTGAGAAGGTTAAACAAAGTCTCACCGCCACAGACATCACCACTCCTCCTTTGGGCTTAAAGGAATTGAAGAGAGCCAGAAGATCCTTGGCTTTCAGCCGGTCCCAGTCCATGTTGCACACCGCCAGTCTGCGTGAGGTCTGAACACAGCAAAACCCACCACCACCACCATTGGTTTAACACTCCAAAAACATTGTGTAAAATACAGCAATTGCCCTTCCTAATCAAAATGATATGTTAAGCAAAAATACATCAACTTAAAAACAAAATGATGATGTTATACACACAAACTTTTCCTCCACACTCAAACAAGACATTACAAGACAAGATGTTCCTCAAATCTTATATACTCTCATAAACATATTGTTGTGGTAAAACGGAGACTGAATATCATAGATATATTTAAACACACACACACACACACACACACACACACACACACACACACACACACACACACATATATATAACCTCACATCTTCACTGCGAAGAGCATCTTTGCTCATTTCTCCCCAGTCATGCTCGATCTCTTCCTCCTCCTTACGAAGATACTCTTCCAACTCGTCATCATCATCATCGTCTTCCTCCTCCGAACTGGTCTCGATGTTTCCTTTGCCTCGGGCCAGATCTGGACCACTGTCACTATCTTCCTCTGCCTCACTCTCCTCCTCTTCAGTTCCATCGCCACTGGCATCTTCATCCTCTTCCACACCAGATTCCTCATCCTCATCTGTAAAAAAAAACAGTCCCATACACTTTTAGTCCTAAAGGACGTTGTGGATGAGTGAAATTGCACATTTTGGACACAGCACCTTCCTCGTACACCTTCACTCCCCTGCTGCTTGGAATTTTCTCCACGTCATTTGATTCTTGTTGTTCGTTTTCTTCAGATTCATCACTTGCATCAGCATCTTCCTTTTCATGAGCTTCTTCCTCACCCTCAGTTTTTTTTTTGTCCTTTGCTTTGTTATTTTCGGACTCCTCGTCCTCGTCTGACTGCTCGGAGTCTGAGAGTTGGTAGAAGCGCTTGAGGTCTTCGCTGGAAGTTTGGTGGACCGGTCGACCCCGCTTATCCACCGTGTATTTCAGTTTAAAGCGCTTGTCGTGAAACATGGAGCGGAAGCGCTTGTCAATCTTGATCTTGCGCTCTTTGTTGGGCATCTCCCAGAAGCGAGGGTCTTTTTTAACCTTGGAGAAGCGCTCATCCACACAATCTGTGCTTTTGGAAGACATGATGCTGGTCTGGAAAGCTTAATTCACAGATCTGTAAACGACAATGCAGTACACAATTTCAACAACACATATACACTATAATATGATATACACACATTATACAACTCACAATTGTGAATACCTTATAAAAACGATCAGATTCAGATGTCATATGCGTGTTACACTCGTGAACAATAAATGTAAAGGTTTTTTGACAGAAAAACCGACCAACTCACACATTTCGAAAGCAAAATATAATAGAGTATACTTCAACAGAAAAGAAAAATACATTGGACAAACAAAAACATCTATACCTACATCAACTAAGTCCAGGTTAAAACAAAGCAAGTCAGCGGATCGTTTCTTGGAGTCTTTGAAACGTACTTTTCAAAATACCAGTTTTCCTGTCAAATAAAGCAATTTAAAGACAATGTCTAACCTGTAGAAATGGGTCTCCCTTGGTTCCACAACAGCTCCGGACACACGTGTTTTCCCGTGATGCTTCACTGCCACAGTGACGCTCCATTTGCCCCGCCCACTCTTCCAACGGTGCGCCGCCGAGGTCAAAACGCCTAAACGTTTGTCTAAACACGTATTTTAAATTTCTATATTTTTTGCAGTTTTTAAATAACAAGAGTATTAATAATAACAATAATAATAATAGCTCAGAATAATAGCATTGATATAAATGATTGGTGTTATTACTTTACTATTTTTGTAGCAGCAGTATTACTTTTTCTTTGCACAACTTTTTAGGTTGATTCATTTAACCAATTCGATCTTTTGTTGTTTGTAATGTATTGTGTGTGTGTGAGTGTGTGTGTGTGTGTGTGTGTGTGTGTATGTGTATTGTCAAATCACTGTTAACAATTTTACTTTTTAAATTAAAATAAATTAAATTGAACCTTTATTAGTCCCTCATGGGGAAATTTTATCTCTGCATTTAACCCATCCGATCAGACATGAACTTTTATAACCGAGTCATACAATAACTAACAGTTTTCCCACCATTTTTGTCACTACTGGTTTTGTTTCTTCAATAATGTATATGGTATTTCATTTTTTTTCGAATGGAAAGAAAACCCCGTTCATGATCCATTCCTGTTTTTCTCTGGATTCTGTCATCCGGGTGATGGAGTGGGCGGAGCTCTGCTGCTGCTGTCAGCTCGAGATGAAGCGCGTGTGAAAAAAAGTGTTTAGTGTGTTTGTGAGAAGGATGAGTGTCGGTGTGAAGAGTCTCCGGGCTGCACGGTGTGTGTCGCGGGAATGGAGGCTCTTCTCGTCCAAGTCAGGAAGCTCCATGAACGTGTTCGACAGAAGCATGAAGCGCCTGCAAAAGGAGCGGGCAGCGTCTGCCGCGGACCACCACAAATTCGATTATCTGCGTGACGAGGTGCGTCTCATCTTCAGACTCTTCATCTTCAGATTGTGTTGGTGAAGTTGTTTTGTGCGTTTGCAGGTGGGCAGCAGAGTGGCAGACAGAGTTTATGACGTTTCAAGGTCACTCCTCGCTCAATTAAACAACACAGAATACACAGGTTAAGTTCATGATCATATGTTTAAAACAATCACAGAACTTTCTCTTTGGCTCTGGATGTCGGTTGTGGAAAGAGTCACATCGCTGAGCATCTGAACAAGGTATATTACATGTATTCTCCTTTGTGGAATTAATCATGCCATAACTGTATTAACTGTAATCATGTCCTACTGTGTATATTATGTGTGTGTGTATATATATATATATATACACACACACACACACACACACACACACATATATATATATATATATATATATACACATATACATATATATAGTATAGGAGTCAATACATGATATTTGTATATGCAAATGAGCGGGCGTGTAATGTAGAGAAATATAGAGAACGTGATAGTAAATAAATTGTTGAATAACAGATCAAATACCGTATAGTGTTGTTTACATCAAATGATAATTCTCTTTTTCTTTCAGGATGTCGTTGAGCATCTTCTCCTGTCTGATATCTCTCATTCCTCTCTCGTGAGTGACTCTGGCTCACGTTTCCCACGTTTGTTTTTGCCGCTACTGATGAACCTGTGTTTCAGAGGAACAGGCACGAGAGTGAAATCCCGACTCGCTGTGTTCTGGCAGACGAGGAGTTTCTCCCTTTCAAAGAAAACACATTCGACCTGGTGCTCAGCAGCCTGAGGTATCTCTCCATCTTAGCCCATCACGATCCGCCGCTTTAGTTACTCACGAGTGTGTCCATGTTCTCAGTCTTCACTGGATCAACGATCTTCCTGGAGCTCTGAGGCAGGTATGGAAAGTCAAAACTACTCGAGAGAATCAAAAATGTAACAGCATGATGAGACAGCCACTTTGTGTTTTTAAACAATGTGTCCACCTCTCGTCTAGTAAGTAATGATAATGTTTTTACTTTGTGTTTTTGGAATGATGATCATATATTTGCTGCTGTAACTGTTTACATTTTTCATTTGTGCAGAAAAGTTTTTTCTATTTGTCAGTCTGTCTGACCATCGCTGTCACATCTCTGTTTGTTTATCTGTTTCTCTGTCTATCTCTTTTTGTCTTGTAGTCTGTCTGTTTCTGTCTGTCTGCCTGCCTATCTCGGCCTGTCTGTTTCTCTATCTGCCTAGCTCAGTCCATTTATCTATCGCTGTCTGTCCATCTCTGTGTGTTGGTTTAGCGATCTTGGTTTCTCTCTGACTATTCCTACAGTCTAGCAATCTCTTTCTGTCTGTCTGTCTGTCTTTTTCTTTTTCTGTGTGTCTATCTGTATCTCTGTCTTGGAATCTCAATTTCTGTCTGGCTGTTATTCTAGTGCTGAAACAAATCTCATTACAAAATGATAAAATATTAAATCAAATATTATTAATATTACATACCGGTGTCTAAAATACATTTCAATTGCATCAGCCTGTTTGGAGCATTTTATTGGTTTGATAATCATCAGGAATTTGACATGAAACCCTTGCGATTTTACTTAACATTAACTCCATTATTTTTTTTACTTTTCTATGGGCATTGCATGTTCAACTCATCTGTTATTCTTGTAATGTGCAATATCTTCACGGCATTACTTATTATTCACTTTTTGCACTTATTTTTATTATACTGACAATTTCTTGCAGATGTACATTTTTATTTCATTTGTGAGAGCAACTGTGACCGGAAATTTCTCCCCGGGGATTAATAAAGTTTTATGAATTGAATTAGAACTTTCTATATAGGAGCATAAGTACCAACTAACACAAGCGTCTATTCAGATCCAGCAAGTTCTGAAGCCTGATGGCGTGTTCATCGGAGCGATGGTGGGCGGCGAGACCCTCTACGAGCTGCGCTGCTCGTTGCAGTTGGCCGAGCTGGAGAGGGAAGGCGGATTCGCTCCACACGTCTCACCCTACACCGCCGTCACTGACCTGGGAAACCTGCTGGGCCGCGCCGGCTTCAACATGCTCACTGTGGTGTGTGGCACAGACCAAAATCTCTGTTTAATAATAATAATAATAATAATAATAATTTAACCTTTCTCAAACTGACTAACATTCTCTATGACCCAGGACATCGATGAAGTTCATGTTCATTATCCCAGTGTGATGGATGTCATGAAGGACTTACAAGGTAACATCAGTCAACTAAAAACGTCAGGCCACGGAAAAAGTGACTGGTGCTTTTATCATAATCAGGTATGGGAGAGAGCAACTGTGCCTGGAACAGGAAGTTGCTCCTGCAGAGAGACACGTTGTTGGCAGCAGCCGCCATTTATAAAGGTGAACTGGTTTATTCCCGATTTACCAACATGGATCCATTATCTTTACATTTCTATTTCTCTAGAATGTTCCACACCAACCTCTGCACTGCAAAAAATCCACATGAAAAAATAAGGATATCAAAAAACTAAATGAGTAAAAAAAAAAAACTTTAAATCAAGTAGAATTATCTGCCAATGGGATGAGAAAGTTTGGTAAGACTGCTTGAAACAAGTTCTATTTTCTTGAAACAAGCAAATACATTTTTCACTCTTAGATTGTTAATTTATCTTTTAAGATTTTTTTGGCTTGTCAAGAATGTATGTTTTGCAGTGTATTAATTTATCTTTATTAGTGATGTCAAAGTTAACGCATTAACTCATGCAATTAATTTCAAATGTTTTATTGCAATTATTTTTAACATGTTGACACGGTTTTTGAGTACAGCGCAATCCTCAAAATGCAATAAATGTTTTTCATTTGTACGGATTAGAACAGAGAATTTGTGTTTATTTTTACTTACACTTACATATAAAAACAGACATTCAAAGCTTTATGTAGACGTACGTTTCATGTTTGTGTGATGAGTATTTATTACGTTACAGTTAGTTTTCAACTGCAAAAGCAAAATGATTTTAGTTTTTTTTTTTTACTTAAGAAAATTGCAAATTTAACAAAAAGTTTACTAAATTATATTACAGTATTTAAACAAGCTTTTATTTGGTGTTGCGTTTGCATTAATTTACAAATTACCTCAATATCCATTATTACAAGTTTCGGTCATTTAATTGCGTTTAATTTGGTTAGAGAAATGCGATTTATTGGGAAAAAAAAAATATATATATATATGGTTTGACAGCCCTAATCTTTATACACCCCTTTCTCACTTTTCGTATAGTATCTGATTAGCATTCATATCCTTCTCTGATGCTTTCGAAAGAGATGCTTTCAAAAAAGTCTCACTTTTTTTCCTTTGTTATTATTTTTAGAAATGTATGGTGATGAAGACGGCTCAATCCCAGCCACGTTTCAGATCCTCTACATGATTGGCTGGAAGCCTCATCAGTCTCAGGTCTGTTGCATTTGATTGGTCAGAAGGGACCAGCTCTCAGCCAATCAGGTTGTTCGTGGGGCTCACGGTCTGATTCCATTTCCAGGCAAAACCAGCCAAGAGGGGCTCAGCCAACGTCTCATTTGCTGACTTATCCAATCTCGGAAAACTCCCGGAGGACCATGGATTGAGCAAAAGCTAGAATTGAAGGATGCTTTTATTTCTCAAAGCCAGTGATTTACTCATGTGCACGATTGTGTAAAAAGCAGCAGCAAGCATGTTTGAAATGATTTAAAATAGTGCTCAACAATTCTGTTTTTAATCGAAACATTTTCCAGAAAACAAACTCATAATAAAAAAAGAGAAATTGTACATCCATTTTTTTTGTATAGTGACTGTTCAACAGTGCATCAGCTTCAATGAGACAATAATATGGCACACAAATATTGCAAAACGCTTCCTTTCAACAATCTGGTGTCTACAGGCCCATGTGAGGGTGTGTGCATGGCTTCACAGTGCTAGATAACAAGTAATGGTACATTAGTCCTTTCAAAAGTGCGGCTTTATAGTGGAAGACGTGAGTTCACATGCTCTTTTGGGAACTTCAAACTTAGTGTTTAAAAAAAGCTTCTGCTAAATGTTAGCTATTGCACAAGCAGAAGAAAGTTCTGTGTATGGATTCATGACACAGAGGTTGAACAGATGTAAACGCTCGGAACAATCGGTCGATTCCGTTCAAGGGCATAAAGCTATTAATGCAAACAAGGCACCGACTGGAACCTTTCTACAGCTACTTTGGATCATTTTGCATGAGCTTCTCTCGCTTCACTTCCGTTTTCCTGAGTCACTAGTGACGGTTCACGTTTCACCTCAAGCCTTTTAGAACTCACCTCTTCCCATCAATTGGATTTATGTACATACTCACACATACATACATACAAGAGAAACAGAAAGCAAAAGAGTGAAAAAATAATACAGTGAAATTGATGAAGAGAGAGAAAAAAAAAGAGGTTGAAAGAGACAGAAAAATCAATGAAAGGAGAAAGAATGCCAGAACCAGAAAAAGATGGCAAGGGAATCAAAAACAAGCGAAGGAGAAAAAGTGAAAGTTTGAAAAAGAATAAAAAGCGAAAAATATAAAGAATGACAGCAAAAACAGGAATAAAGATGAAAGAGTAAAATGAAAGTGACACAGAGCTTTAAATGTTCATTACAAAAATTGACGTCATCACTGTTGGTATAAAACTTGAGGAAAACAGAATATTTCAATGGTCCCAGAAAATATTCACCTCGCTTCGACCTCAGGAAAACTGGTTTAATCCAGACTGAACCAGAAACCGTCGCTACCTGTCAGCCGGTGCCGTGGCTGCTGTAGTCAAACACTCCCTTCCTGAAGAAGTGTGACAGGCTGCAGACAGAGTGTTTGGAGAGATGAAGGCCCAGAGGAGATGATGATGATGATGTCATCACCTGGAAAAATCGCCGCAGGTAACGCTGGGGAAACACGTGTGCGTCAGTGTTGTGCGTCCTGACTGAGGGCGTGAAGGCGAGCTCACCTCTAAATGATCACGCCGCTCCGCCACCAATCGCTCGTCTCGGTTCCCAAAAATCATTTTGGGAGGAAAATCCAAAGAGGCAAGCTGGACCAACACCAGGAGGATGTGAAAAATGGGTTAAATCCATCTCCATATACAGTATTCAACTTAATTGCACAAATAATGTAAAAATATATACCAGTATTTGAAAAAGTTTTGTTCTTGATAATTTGTGGGTATTTTGTGAAAAAGCACCAAAAACATTTACAGAGGAAACATTAACTAATAAATGTAATATGTTGTTAAAAACAAAATAACACATTATTATATAAACTATATAATAAACATAACTATAAATATTATAGAAATGTCATTATATATAAATGTAAAAATAATGTGTGTGTATATACAGTATATGTATACTGTATACGTATGTACTGTATTTACGATATTTCGATCCGCTTATAAGTCGCTTATAACCGCCCCACTTCAGATGTGAGATTGTGCTATTCTGTTTAGACCCGCTTATAAGTCGGGTGAAAGAAATTAGAGAAAAGTGAATAGATAGAAATGAGTAGAAACCTATTTCATGTCATATAAAGTCAATTCTGGTTATTTGGGGGCCCACAGAGACATTAAAGCGGCACAGGGAAATAATGACAGAACACCTGTTCAGATGCTTTCCTATAGAAATAATAAAAGTATTCAGACATGCTTTGTGGTAAAGGAAACCTAAAAATCTAGAACCCTGTTTGTTTATGTTGATATTCATCTATTTAAGCTATTGTTAATTTATGTTTAAGTTTAATTTGTCATTGGTATGGTTGCATTATCATTTTAAAGATGTCTGGGAAAAGTGCCCTGCTCCTTTAAGAGAGTTTTCCTGAAAATCGGACGGCTAATGCTAACTCGTGTTTTGGGAATAAATACAACGTTCGAAATCCACCGTGTGACTCGTTTATTTGTGAAGCCCCACTCCAAAGAGAGACTAGAGACAGAAGAGAGCTGAGCCGAATAAGTGTGAGTGAGACAGTGCGCCTGCGTGTGTGTGTGTGTGTGTGTGTGTGCGGAGCAGTAGCCAGCGGAGAGCTGCTCTTTTGCGGCTTGTGCCGTTTTCTGAAAGATGTAGTTAGTTCGCGTAATAAATGTTCATTTAATTACCGCGCTTGTGTCTCTGCTGTTTATTTTTGTAAGAAAGGGTGAAATATCTGCGCACTGTTCTGAGTAAAATATTTTCTATTTCGGTAGACTGCGGGTATAAGTCGAGCCCCCCACTTTCAGCCCAAATTTGTTAGGAAAAATCCTCGACTTATAGTCGAGTAAATATGGTCGGTATGTATATTTATATAAAAAAAAATAATTTCTTCATAATCATAATCATATTCTTCATTTGCAATTTTAGTAAACGTATACAATAAAAGCGTACACACAAACATTTAAATACTCAGTATTTCTTTATATGTATAAGCAAATGCACACACATTATATTAAATTATAGAAGCATATTTAGTAATATTACTAATAATATTCAGTATATTAGTTTAGCAAAAATATAGAATCAATAATTCCTAAACAAACCGAAAAACATTACCTAACATTAACTACATCATAAACAAAGACACTAAAATATTTAAAAAAATTATTTCTCCAAAAACAAACACTGAGTAAGTTACCTCAGGAAACTTCATCTTCAGAGACCTGTGCATCTCCCGAAAGCGACTGTATCTTCTGAACACCGTCCACGTTTCTTCCAGAACGCTGATCTGAGAACACACAGACCAGAGCAAAACGTCACTCGCCTCAAGTACCAGTCACAGATCATTTCCTGTTTTAAACAAAAAAAACAAACCTTCACTTCAAACTCAAAGTGTTCGTCTTTGCCCTGTCCACACAGCACATAGCGAGGAATGCTAATCTTCACCGGCTCCTTCAGACTCGCTGGACTCGGATCCAGTGGGATCGACACCATCCGCTGTAAACACAAGCATTCTGCGTCAAGCCGGTAATAGTCACAAAACTCCAGCGTCTCTCACTCAAACCTCGTATTTCAGCTTCCGTTGGTCCATTCGTTTTCTATCACTGTCCTGAAAGAAATAAAAAAATAAATAAAAGTAACATTTAATTGACCTTTATAAACAATTATGAAAAAATTATGTGCAGAATTTCACCACAAATAGGTTACCGAGGACTGAGTTAGGGTTAACTGCACAAACAATACCCACTAAAAAGCGTGTAAAGAGGGTGTTTTAGTAAAGATTAGCAAAATTAATTGTGCTCATTGATGACTTGCTCATTTTTTCGGGGAAAATGCTTTTCTCTATTTGTAGCAAATTTTGAGGCTGAAATAAATAATAATCTTCTCACAGATGCAATATGTAAAATAAAGACACGCAAGTATGCAATCTTTGCGTGAAAATAGAGGCAAAAGTTTGATTGTGTGGAAAAACGTTGAAGACACAAGGTCAGGCTGCATGCGCTCAGGGAGGAAGATTCTGGATCATTAATTGTATTCTGATTCGTCATGCAAATGAGATCCCGTCTACTGGTGCTGATTGGCTGAGGAGGTCTTACCTCATCTGTCAATCTAACAGAGCTACTCTCACTATCCTGCTCCTCCTCCTGTAAAGTTCAACAGCGCAGTGGGTTTCTGAGCTTATTTACGTGCATTAGTAGTGTCAGTTATTAACGGTCTACTAACTAGTTTACAAAGACAAAAACATCTCAGGTACCTGCAGTGAGTCTGAGGAGACAGACAGTGTGTTGTTGTTGTTATTCTCACGGTTCAGCAGATTGAGCTGCTGCAGTCGCCGCTGCACCTCCTCTTCAATGAAGGCGTTTAAACTGAGGGTAGCACAAAAGAAATATAAAAGGTACCGGTAATACATATTAAAGTAATACTTTAATCAAATGTATTACCTTTTTAAAATCTTATATGATATATTTGTAGTACATGTATTATTTGAATTGGATTTTATAATAACAATAAACTATGAATTGGTCTTGAAATAAAACAAAAAAAAAATTACAGTGTATACTTTAAAGTAAAAAACATAAAAAAAACAATATCCATCCATTCATCCATCCATCTATGTATGTAATAGTTCATATTATATATATAATGCTAAAAAAATAAAGTTAAACGTGCTTGCAGTAAGTGAATTAAGATTATGTAAAGCAAGTAAAAATTATATGCGTGTATATGCAGATCTTTGGCAAAGTGGATTATCAAGAAGCGATGCAAGTACCTGTCGTCCCCTATAGAGAGCACAGCAGGCAGGGTTTGTACGGGTGCCTGGCTGACACTGTTCTTCTCCTCCGCGCTGATGGACAGACTCTGCGTGCTTTCACTCTCACTGATCCTCTGCTTCAGCTGAGCGATCTCTCTCTCCATCCTGAACAACAGCAGCCAGATCATAAAATCACTGGAAGGAAAGAATGAGACCACTCCGCACCTCTCCTGCTCCACATCCACACTTCCCGTCCACCTGGTGGCGCTGCGTCCTGCTAAAGCAGAGCGTGACCTCCGGCGCGGCCCATCAGGCTCCAGCTCCTGGCTGATGCTCCGGCGGTAGGCAGAGTGTCTCTTCTCCAGACGAGTGACGTCCTGCTCCAGAGCCTCACGCTGCTGCTTCTCCCTCCACTCCAGGATCTCCTTCTCCTTCCTGCGGACCTTCTCCTCCTGACGAGCCACATTGGCCGTGAACTCGTATGATTGCCGGAGCTGCTGAAGCCGCTGGGCGCTCTCGCTATGCTGAGACAGACGCTCCTTCTTCTCCTCCAGCTCTTTCTCCACCTAGAGAATAAGCAAGTTAGGTAAATTTCTAAAATCGAAACATTTAAAAAAAAAATTCTAAACAGTAAACATGTTTCTAAAACGGTGTTTTATACCAAAAATGTTCATAGCTGTAGGAATTCCCTCTCTAGAATCAATGCCAAAAATAAGAAAATGGAAAATAAATAAATAAATAAAAAAAAATGAATAAGTTATCCAATTATCCAATCAAAATAAAGAATTTATGGAGGCATTTCTATCTCAAAGGCAAGGAAGACACACCCCTTAAAGGCAGCCAACCAATCACACTCCACAGTTTGTAACTGATTCATTATGACGCTCAGCTCTTACTTGATATAATGTCTCATTCAGCTTCTTGTCCATTAGGTCTGACCCCAGAGCAGCTCTCTGTCGGCCCCTTCGGGCTCTCTCCAGAAGGTCACGGGCCCTCAGCCGCTCATCTGAGACGTGCGGGAGCTGTTTCTCGCTGAGATGCTTCAGCTGCTTCTCTTTGACCTGCAGACAGTGTTTGGCCTGCTGAATCCGAACTTCCTCTTGAGTTAGGGAGGAGGCATCCTGAACGCCTCGGTCCACCAGATCTCGCACCTAGAGTGAAAAAAAATATACACTTGTTGTTATTGAATGTTGACATGAGGTTTGCAAATACTAAGCCGATGAACATTGAATAAAACAAAAAGAATAAATAAAATAATCAAATAAAAAATGATTTATATATATATATATATATATATATATATAGATAGATAATATATATAAATAATTATAATTGTTCACATTTATAATTAAAAAAAAATACTTAAAATATTATATATATATATACACACATACAAACACTATAAAATTACTAATATTGTAATTTAAATAGATTAAAATCTATTTTAAAAATAAAACCTCAGGCCACAGTATTTTCGACAAGATCAAAATATTTGTTTGGTTTAAAATGTGAGGGGGGAAAATGTTTAAAATGGAAACAAAAAAGTTTTTTTTTTTCCATTTGTTAAAACTTTTTAAAGCGAAAGAAAAAAAACAAATACAAAATATTTTAAATGCACAGTCAAATTCACACACCACAGCTGCTTATTCTTCACACAGCCATTACAGTCATGATTTCAATGAACTTGTAAAATAACAATAAAAAACAGTCAACAGCAGAAGCCGCACCTGTCTCTGCTTGTCCACATGTGTGTGTAGCAGCAGGCTGAGCGCCGCACGTTCACTGGCCACTTCCCCTTCCAGCCGGTCCATCTGCTGGACCAGAGACTCCTCCAGCAGACCCAACTGCTCCACCTGCGCCTGCTTGAACTGTGCATACTGCACCTGAGCACCACACAGCGTCTCCTCTCCAGCTTCCTCCTCTCCGTCCAGCCGCGCCTCCTTGGCTCGCAGCAGCTCCTCTCTCAGGTCGGTCAGTATTCGCTTCTCCTCTTCTAACCGGGCCTCGTCCGGCAGGAGAACAGCAGCCGCCTCCTCACTGCGCTCCCTCAGCTGCTCCTCTAGACGACCCACCAGACTCAACTGCTCCTTCTCTCTCTCCTCCAGGCGCCTGCCGATTCAGTTTTGGGTCGTTCTAGCTAGTTATTGGACGATGCTAAACTTGACTTGCTAATTGTTTTTTCTAAATTTTTCAGAATTGAGTGGGATTTGTAGGTTCTACTATAGTATAGTTTCGTTTAAGAGCTTCATGTACATGTACAATTCTGCCTTAAGTGGCTGTGGTTCTCACCGGTGTTCCAGCTGAAGCTTGACCGCCTGCTCTTCTGTCTTTCTTTTGAGTTGCTCCAGCTCACGGAAGAGCTCCTTCTGCTCCACTCGTCCACTTGTCTCCTCCGGATCATCTTCCCTCATTTCATCTTCCTCCGGCTGAAGCTGGTTAGGTCTTTGCTTCTGTTGTTCCTGTTCCTTACGGTCCCGGTGTCTTTCCTCCTGTACATAAAGAAAAATATATGAACTGACTGAAATAAAAATACGAAAGCATCGTGTGATAATGGATCATTAAATGTTGAGATATAGGGATGAACACCCGATACCCCAATACCATGGGGACGTTACTAAAATAAGAGAGATAAAGGATGGGAGTGGTGAAAGGTATCGGAGTAAATGTACTTCGTTACTTAAGTATTTTTATACTACTTTGTACTTGTACTGAGTTTAAAACATACGCAACTTTTACTCTCTACTTGACTACATTTTAAATTTAGTATATGTACTCTTTACTCCACTACATTTGAATAGACCATTGCCGTTACCTGTTACTCTGTAATTGTGCGTGACAAGTCGGCATCTTTTTTACTGTGGTTAATTTCTTGGTCGGACGAGGTTCTTGGTTTGAGGTACTGACTTTTCATTCTTTTTTTTTTAATCTATTTTGTTCTGCCATTTTGAAACATTGAAATGTTAAACTTCATTTCTATATCAGGAAATAAAACCTTCTAAATAAAGAGTTTTCTCTTTATTTAAATTAAATTAAACACTTTTCTGTGTGTTTTTTTAGCCTTAATTCAGTACGAGTAAAATACTTTAATATTAAGTGAATACTTTACTTGTAATGTAGTAATTTTTTTACAGTAAGGAATCCATACTTTTACTCAAGTATGGTTTTCAGGTACTCTTTACTCTTAAGGTTGGACATAACAACAAACCTAAAATGATAGAGCAGACAAAAAGAGACACATAATGATCATTTGGACAGATACCGGTAATATAAAGACCAATAAAGAAAGACACAAGTCATGAATAGATGAAGAAAGTGATAGAAGGACAGACAGAATGAAGATCTAGAATGACAGAACATAGAAAGACAGAACTAGAAAGACAGAACATCTAGAATGGACAGACAGATTGAGGATTGAGAGACAAAAACAGAGATACACTAAAACACAAGTGATAAACAGATAAATAGTTGGATATACAGACATACACACATAAACAATGATAGACAGATGGATACACACTGTGTGTTTCCCTGTGTCCATGTGAAATATCAGACTAACCTTGAATCTCTCTTTCTCAGCAAGCAAGTCTCGGAGTCTGCATTCGATGTCCTGACTCCGTCTTCGCAGACTCTCTTCTTGCTTGCGAATGCGCAGTTGCACCTGCTCAGACTCTTTCCGCTGTGACTCCACCTCCTGTTGCATCCGTTCAAGCTCCGCCTTTTCGCTCTTCTGCTTCTCCTCCATCTCCTTTATCAGCCGTCTATACATTATAAATTATTATAAGATTATAAGACTCATTCATTATTCATTTCACTTTCACATTCATCTGCATTTCTGATGTCTGATGTCTAAATGCATTATGGCACAGTAAAGAACAAACCTTCTATTTTCCAGCTTTTCCAGTTCTTCTCTTTGTTGCCTCTCAAACTCCAGCCTGAAACACATCAGAGAAGGCATGTCTCATACACAGCACACAAACGACTGGACACACATCCACGCGCTGAACACACATGCACATGCTGGGGGACACACAACTCTGGTCCAGCAAAAAGTGATGGAGGAGAAACGGAGGGACTGACGGTTAATTCACCACAGGAGAGAGACAGTTACATGACGGCACACTCCATGTGCTTTCGCTCTACCTGAGAACGATGGGAGCCTTGTCAGTGAAGACACTGTCGTGAAGAAGTTCAGAGAGAGACATGTTACCCAACACTCTCGACTCGTTTCTCACGTGAATCAATCAACAGCAACTCAACGTTGTGTGTATTAAAAATGCAAATGAATGAATTCAATTAAATATTCCGATAAAATCAGATTGTAAATGGAAAAATACATTATGGTGAGCAGAAGCTCCATTGATAATACTGAATAAAAGACCTCTGGTCCATCTCCACTGCTGCTCTCATGAAAATAAAAAGCTGAAAATATTCACACTCAGCATCAAGTAAACAATATTATTAAAAGGGTCGTGAGGTTTTTTTTTCAGTAAAAAATGTGAGAAATTAATACACAGACTGAAATAGATAGACAGAAGACAACAGAATGATGAATGAATGTGTGAATAGTTTGAAGAGGAGCGCAGAGACAGATTGACAAATGGATGGATAAAACGAGACAGACAGACTGACATAGAATGATGGATGGATGGATAGAATTACACAGGAAGACATGTAAAAAGTTACATCAATAAATGACAAACAGATCAGCAGACAGACATGAGAGATAAAAAGACAGATAGGAGACAGACAGACAAACAGACTAAATTGCATATGTCAATTTATTTGTTGAATACAGTTCTTCATTATTAAGCAACTCATGCTGAATTTATATTTCATGCATCCCCATTGGCTGAATCAGGGGGTGGGTCTTAGCACTGATTTGGGGGTGTGGTTAATGCAACAGGCATGAGCAGAACCAGCAAGACTATTGGGGGCTTGTAGAGAAAGAGAAGAGTGGCAAAAAGAAGAAGACTGAGAAAGAAGAGAAGAAAAAGTACAACCAAACAGAGACTCACCCAGGATTATACAGCATGACGGTGGAAAGACTTTCACAGGATTTGGACAGATCTGACATGGATAAACTCAGACTGCTGAGGAGACCACTCTGAAATACAAAACAAATGGTGTTATTATGGGTAATGTCCTTTATAATGTAGTTTTAATTATTAATATTTATAATGACAGGCTATATATTGTATGAAGAACTAATAACGTTTTTTTTCCAAGTTCTTAAAGTATAAATGTATGTCTTCTAAAAAAAATAGTCCAGTCAGTTTTTTCGCCATAAAAATTTGTTTTTTTAAATTGCTTATTCTATTCGGCTTCTGATTTAGAACAATTAAATAATTGACTTATATATACACATGTATACAATACAGTGGTACCCCGACTTGAAATTTTGAAATTTGAAAATGAAATTTTTGCGACGACATTTCGTTACTCGGGTTTTCTGTTAGAAAAGACATTCTTAAGACGATGTACCACTGTACCACCATACTGTATATGATGATGATTAATTAATTAATTATTAGAAATATTATATAAATTAATACATATTATACATTAAATTAAAGGTAAATTATGCACATTTTGTTTCAGAAGTGCGTACCAAACTGGGAGTTCATTGCATTAAACAAAAATAGATCTCAGTTTCGAAGAAAAGTTGCTGATCTGCCTAAATCTGGTCCTAAACGGTTTAATTTCAGTTACGGTTTAACATTTAAAGGTGGCAGAGATGTTTTAATGCTGATTTAAAATAACATCAAAAATAACAGAAAAAACATCAAATGGCTGTGGTGATGTGACTGGAGTGGAGAATGAGAAGGAAGAGGTGTATGTAGACTGCATGTGGAATGCTCTCACCTTCCTCTTTTCTCTGAGTTTAGCCGCTTCTTTTGGATGATTAAACCGGAACATGTTGGTTCTGCCAAGAAGAATGACAGCACCTAATAGACATAATTATACATCAACATTAGACTTTGTTTTAATGTTTCTATATACAGTACTGTATATATATTTGTTAGAATATTTGTGTGACCTTGGTTGAGTTGACAGGGCTGAGTGACCTGGACTCCATTGACGGAGCACTGAGCATCATTTAAAGGAATTAGAGTGACCATCCCGCTCTGATTCTCTATGATACAGTGTTCACTCTCCAGACCCAGACCATGAAGAACTGCAGAGAGAGAGTGAGAGAGATTGTAAAATTGAAAAAATTGAGAGGAGAGTCATAGGAAGAAAGACATTGAGAGAGAGAATCAGCAAGAAGAGAGA
The DNA here is from genome assembly GCA_028031935.1 of Paedocypris micromegethes. Classification (NCBI taxonomy): domain Eukaryota; kingdom Metazoa; phylum Chordata; class Actinopteri; order Cypriniformes; genus Paedocypris; species Paedocypris micromegethes. The sequence goes on from CM051499.1 coordinate 15,372,284, forward strand.
GAGCAAGTTAGAAAGAGAAAAGAGAGAAACGATCAAGAGACATGGAGAGACAAATTGAGAAAAAAAGCAGGAGAGAAAGACGAAGACAGAAATTGAGAGAAAGAGAAACAAACAGAGAGACAGAAATGGAAAGAGGAAGAGAGTTAAAAGGTCAGAGCGCGAGAGAAAAAAAAATCACTAATAAATTAAACCAACAAAAAAAAAACAGACTAAGTACGCACAGTACTGCTAATAATAGAGCAACTCCAAAAATGACTGAGACTCACTGATGTCTGGTTCATTAGTGGAGTCGTCTCGCCCAACGTACGTTCTTCCCTCCTGCACACACACACACACACACACACACACACACACACACACACGGGTATTACAATAGTGTGGAATCAGAACACACTGACGTTACCTCACACAACACTATACCTTCAAGTGATAGAGAATAATGCCAGTGCTCAACAGATCGTCATCAATCCCGATAAGATGCGGCAGTTCTGAATCTAGGATCACGCCGATTCCTTCCTTCCGCAGAGCCAGAGTTTCTTCCTGTAAATACAAGAAAAATGAGACAAAGGATCTGAATATGTGTGAGTAGATAGTTCTGAAAGAATCTGCTCAGAAAATCAATGATGGATACGATCAATCACAATTTCCAATTCCAATAGTGAGTTGGTTTGAGATCAGCAAAAAATCTGACCAACACAAAATAAGAAACATGAGTTATATTGAGAATAATAAATGTGGTGTGTAATGTCATGGCGAGAATCATTAGTACAGTGAATAATGTGTGTTGTGAATGATGCGGTTTGTCATATATTCATTTATTTCACCTAATACTATATGTGTAATACAATAGCCTCCCGCTTTAGAACAAATCCCAGTTAAACATATAAAACGCATATTTTTCCTTGTTTTATTATTCATTCGATTTGTTTTAATTAATGCATAAAAATTTGTTAGATAAACAAAGTAAAGTTATGAATTGTGCAGGTTATTTTGCAGAGTTGAGTGCTTGAGACACTTGTGGTTGGTTGCTTTGATTTGTGGGCGTGGCCAATCCTAAGTACACTTTTTGTGTATCACTTTTCCAGGCTACTATAAATGTATACGTATACTGTATAAGATTTCAACTTCAAAATTCAAGTTCTATGCTAACATGAAACTAGCCTTCAGGATATTCTGGGTTTCGTTCCACTTGTTGGTCCATTCCTTGGTTAGTTCCAAAACCTGAGAGCAAAACACAAGTGTGTGATTCAAGCTTTAGTTGGAAGGCTTATTATATTTATTCAGCATGGGAAACAAAACAAAGCTTGTTGCTATGGCAACATGATAAGATGTGTTTACCCTGGCTTCATTATGATGCAGCTCCTCTTCCATACTCAAGGCTGTCGGAGAGTCAAGCAGAGCGATCTGAAAAATTACAGAAAATAAATGAAAGGCTGACCACAAACATGGCTGAGCGATGGAAGAGTTTGGCGAGGGACCTGGTTGCCCTGTGCGAGCAGAGCTTTGAGTCGGACGATCTCGGCCCGGAGCTCCCGGATGAGTCTGACGTTGGAGTCCTCGTTGATTGTAGGCTTGTTGATGATGTTTTTGGCTCGGTTAGCGTAGCGTAGTGTACTTAGCGTCTCGCAGTAGTTCACGTCCGCCGGAGATACGGCTGGAAAACGATTCATGATAGGTCATTTGTGTAGTGCATACATACATTACTGAAGATGATTTCTTCCATCTGCTACCAGATATTTTAACCAGACTTTAACAGGATTTTCAATAGCCCGTTTCACACATACAGACATTACCGGCAAAATGCCGATATATTGCCGGCATGCAGTCATGTGTGAACAGACAAATGCCGGGAAATTAGTTCCGGGAATATGCCGGCATCTGTAACGTTGCCGGTATATTGCCGGTAGTCTGCCCTGTGTGAAAGCGGAACAAAGATTGCCGATCCTCACACAGGTTCAGCTGTTTAAAAGGTGTCGCCAGTTGTTGATGTCACAGAATATTCACTCCTCACTGTTCGAATCACAATTTGAAATGTCCTCCAAACTGGAACGACAGCGAAATCAAAGCGGTTCTAATTAACCGGGCGGATGAAGACATTTGTCCCCACATCAAAGAAACAGAGACGCCGTCACATATGAAACAATTACTGCCGTTTTCCATGTTTACAAAGGCGCAGCTGTTTAAAGCGTGTTGCCAGTTTAATGTCATCGAAAATACCGGTATTGTGAAAATGCTGATAAAATGCGGGAACGGCAGCGCTTGTGTGAACAGTATTTACCTGGTATTTTTCCTGCACTTCTCCGGCATTGCTGTGTGAAAGGAGCTAATAACACTTGTTCAAAAGTTTTATACTAAACAAAATGTGCAAAATATTTCTTTATTGTTCACCATTGTGTATTTTCCAAATAAACAAAATAAAGTTGTTTTTTTTCTTTCTTTCTGTCTATCTCTATCCATCTATATCCAACTCATACTTAGGTCAACATTCTCATCAACATTAAAATGAAACTTTTTCATTTTTTTTTAATGATACTCATTAAAAAAAAAGAAACGTGAAGAAAAGTGGAGTTTGTTTGGCATACATGTGAAAACTTTTAAATTCAAATTAAAATTCTAATTTTATTTGTCATATACATATATTATACGTGGTACAATATGTAGTGAAATGTGTTTTCTGCATTTGACCCATCAGAAACAAACTCTTGAGATGTTCCACTTACTGGCGATCATGATGGTTTTAGCGTTTCCTCCCAGACTGTCCTTCAGAAGCCACGTGAGCACTGAATCCCTGTAAGGAACAAACACCTGCTTCTTCTTCAGGTTTCCTCCTTCTTGAGACAGATCCGCTACCGGAACAAACAGCTCAAGTCACATTAATGAAACATCTCCACACTGTAAAAATCCAGCTACGAATGTTCTCACCCAAAGCGGAGATGACATTTCCCAGCGTGACCAGTGATTTGTTGATATTGCCGCCCTCTTTGAGACGAACTCCAGTGGCTCCTGTGGCATCGGCCCTTTCACTTCCAGCCAGATCCACCAGGTGAATCTTACTGACCGTCTCACTGGGCATCTCAGCATCAAACTTGGCCTGGAAATCAAGCGTAAATATTGGTGAAAGATGGACATGCTGATAGCCTGGGCTGGGTGATGGCTGAGACAGACCTGTGTGAAGTTAATGGTGAAGATGGCGTGTGAGCGGCTGCTGGCGTCGTTCATGCCTGTGCTGGCTGTGGTGCGGTGGATGTTCCCAGCCTCCATCAGCTCCTCCACATCACTGTAGCTCTGAACCAGGTGCTTTGACAGGTCTGGAAAAATACAAAGTAAAAGTGTGTGCATTGTGTCTGATTGTGTGAATTTCTACAAAGGTTCACTTTGTAAAAAAAAACAATAAAACAAAACACGTTTTACTTTTCTCACTATTTTTCAAAAATGTTTACAATATTTCCGTTCCTGCTTCTGTGTCTTGATCCACTCAGTGGGACTTTTAAACCTCTTGGTGTTGTCTCACACTGCAGTTCATGACACTTTGAAACACTATAATTTTGTGTCCTCCTCCATCTTCATTAGCATAACAATTAATTTTAATTTCCAAACTAATCTCTTTTGTTTTGACAGTGAATATAATCCTAATATGGGTACAGGCAAATCAGGTTACATTGCCATGTGATCAAACAACAGTAGTTTTTTCCAAATCTATTAAAACTTCTAATTTATTAAGGAAGTGAATAATATTTATTTTTTGTTATTATTCATTACGTTATTGTAAAACATTATATTATTTTATTTGGGCAACTATAAAAAAAACAAGACTTTCACTAGAGTAAGATATGAGGCAATAATGATAATGGTAAAAGAAATGGGGGGAAAAAAAAAAAA
>CM051499.1:15376181-15427644 GCA_028031935.1 Paedocypris micromegethes
AAAAAAAAAAAAAAAACAACGTAAAAGTTAAAAGACACAAAAAACATTTTGCTTAATATAAATCATCGTTGTCACATTTTCTTGGAATGTTGTACAGCTCCCACCTTCAACATAGGGACCTTCTTTTGGATGCTCTCGTACTCGGAGGTTAAACGTTTTGGCCATATTTCTCCTTAACAAGTCCCTGACGCGCTCATTATAAATCTCCAAATAACTAAAATCAAAAAGACAGGGAAGTATGCTCAACACAATCAAAACAACCTTGTGTTAAACGGTGACGACACCTGAAAATGAAGCTACACACCTGACCTCAGTACGGAAAGAAGCTTCATCTCTCCGGGTCATTCCAGAGATTCGTGTGAATAAACCTTCACAGATCCGAGGAATAAGGCCGACGTCTCCCTGCAGCACAGCACACAACAGTTACATACAGTACAACTGTCAAATAGTATGTGACTTAAAATTTGAATTTGAAATACTGTACCAGTGTATGGTATAAGCTTTGCTATACACTGTAGCTACCAGCAAACAAGAGTAAGAGAGTCAGAATGGAGGGTGTGTGTGTGTGTGTGTGTGTGTGTGTGTGTGTGTGTGTGTGTGTGTGTGTGTGTGTGAACTGGACTCCTCTAAAACACACCTGAACCCTTTCTTGTTTAACAATGCTTATATTGTTAACTATAATGTTTTTATAACACTGTTAGCACTTTAAGAAGATATGTGAAAAGTGTGTACTTTTCACATACACATTACGGTAATTATAATTTTATAAATATAATTATTATTATTATTAGGTTTACTTGGTTGTAGTTGTAAAGGATAGACACTTTTCATAATTTTATTACTAAAGTATAATCAGTTACGAAATCTTTAAAATATTTGAATTTTGTTAATCTGTTGTTAATGTGTAAATGGAGTTTTAAAAAGCGATTTTAGTTGATATGTGTATAGTTGGTAAAATTACTTAACTTTGGTAACTTAATACTTCAATAATTAAGTGCTGTTATTAATTGCTCACGTAGAAACTAATTAAAACTAAAAACTAATTAATTACCCTCATATGAATATGTAATAATGTATATAAAAACAGAGCCTAATAAAATAAGTAGATTAGGAAAATGAAGGAAAAAGAATACCAAAAAAATTATTGATGTGAAATCATATATTAAAGATAAAATGTAAATATGAAAAACAAGATAATACAGCAGAATTACAGCAAAAGCAATTCACCAGAACATGAAAACCAGTATGCAAATGTGTATTTTCTTACAGGGATTCCCATCATGGTGTGCGACTTTCCTGAACCGGTCTGTCCGTAAGCAAACACGCAGGCGTTGTATCCTTCAAACGCGGCCTTCAGCACGTCACAGCCCAGATCCTTAAACACCTACAAACACACAAGCAACACAAGCGTGACTCGGACGTTTGTTGCTTAAACTGGAAACTAAGAGGATTTCATTCCATGTCTGATTATTTCATTATCCTGAGATTTCACATTTGTTTTCCATGTCGACATTGCTAATAGGTTTTTGGCTACTGAAAAACTAGAACGGAATATTATATATACAGTATTTATATAAATATCACACATACATAAACACACAGCACAACAAAATCTGAATATGTATGTGTTTTGCTTGATGATATTTGCTATTTGACGGCAGATTATTTGTGTTATTACTCTGTTCTTACTGTTTTTACAGCACTCTTAATTAAAAATATGACATAAATTACAAAAAAGTATCATATAATATTACGTTTTAGAAAAAGATTAATAACAGCAGACATTATATTTTTCTTTAAATAAAATTAATTTAGTACAAAAAAGAAACCCAATAAACAGTCCACAAATATAGCAAAAAGATCAAGTAATTAATTTGGGGAAATACCCATTTAGTAGGATGTCGTGGTTATTGAAGATCATGGTTATAAATGTTTTTAAGTTGTGTTTATAAAGGTTTTATATGCATCAAAATAATCTAATTTCTAATAATTATAATTTAAAATAAAAAGTGATCCAAGTACAAGAATATTAAGACATCCACTACCTTGTCTTGTGTTACAAAACTGGTGTTTTTAGCGTCAGAGGAGTCGTAAGAAAAATCGTAAGTGAACGTTTTGTTTTTCTCCCGGACCGAGTCTCCAGTCACTCCATCTGAAATCTAAGAATTAAACAGAAAAAGCAAGCCACATTGATTTAGAAACAATTACACTGTAAGTTCTTTCAAATCTTGTTTACAAACACACACATTCACCCACTTTTAGGTTTGTGATGGTGGTTTTGGTTCCTTCCATTTGAATTATGGTTTTGGCAGACAGGTCTTTCTCCCTGCATGTAAAACAGATCATTATCATTAGAGATAACATGAATGACACTGTATTTTTTCCTTACAAGTTTATTTATTCACGTTTCATTTATTCACACATGATGCTAAACCTTCAGGATAAGGTTGTTCTTTAATTTCATCAAATCTATAATAAATACATTTATATGGACACACACACTTTTATGGCATGTGTGCGTGTGAGATGTATGTATGAGTACAGTTGTGGTCCAGGTGCTACATCTTAAGACTGCCCACTGCTCCGGGATTGTGTGAGTGTGTGTGTGTGTGTGTGTGTGTGTGTGTGTGTGTGTGTGTGTGTGTGTGTGTGTGTGTGTGTGTCAATGAACACCGTCACTGACAGACAGACAGACAGGCAGACAGACGCATAGGTGGATGTGGACATCAGACAGATGCATAGGTGGATGGACAAACAGACAGACGCATATAAAGACAGAACGACATATAAAAAGACTGATGCACGGATGGATAGACTGACAAACTTTCTCTTTAATCAGACTGTAATTAAAGAGAAAGGGTTAAATCTCCAGAGGTTGATCATGACTATGTGTTTTTCCAGTTATTCCATGACGATCATATCAGCACAAAATTTAAAGCGACCGCACGTTTACATTCAGTTTTAATTTAATTTCTATTTGATTTAAGTCTCATCCACAATGACCCTATGGTGCTGATCATGACATTACTGTTGTTTACGACGGTGTTATAACGCTTACCAACAATAACAAGACATATGAAGGGGTGAACAGAGTGGCACATTTAATTACAATAAATGTAGTTTATCGAAGAACAACACAAATAAAATCCGGAATTTGAACCTGAAGACGACGCCGTTCACTCAGATCCCCTGTCGCCGTGGGCTTGATTCGTCAGCCCGAGCTTTGAGTTTGTGTTTGCGGTTATTACGGTTCGACTCACCGTCTGTTCATTGGCCGGACCCGAACTGCCACCCGAACCGATGCCATGGCACATCCCAGCAAACTGACAACTGCACCCGCTCGCTCCCCTCAGCCGCTTATCATGTCAGACTGGAGCCGGAACCGGTCAGTCCAGTTTACGTGTGGAACGGATCGATGCGTTTGTTCGCCGGACTGGTGCCGAACCTAAACTACTTGCGTCCCCGGACGCTGTTGCTCCGTTTGCTTTATTTTCCCGGAGTGATTTTACATTGTCATTTTCTTCGCCAGCAGTAAGACGGCAGACGGGACACGCAAGCGCCTCTATTCCGCCTTCTGCTGGACTGGAAACAGATTCGGAGGAACTGCACCTGATGCACAACGTGCAACAAGACAAGTCTGCATTTTAGTTTATTTTATCCTATACTATTAAGAAAACTAATACACTCAGTTATTGTATAGATTAACTGTATTGATCCCACAGAGGGGAAATTCGGTTATAAAAAAGGGTGATTTAAAGCGTGTACTGTAATAAGTAATCAAAATGTTGTGATTTAATTAAATGTTGAATTATTATGTTTCAGTATATTTTATTGTCTTTTTTTATTGGCTTAACACTATACAAATATCAATACGGGATGGTCAGACGGCCCAGAGTGACAGACATGTAAAACATTTATTTTATTTTGTAAGAAGAACGTTCAAGACTAAAGTTTATGACCAGGTTGTCACAGGAACTCTCTTTCTGTGTTGGTTTGGCGTGCTCTTGCGTGGATTTCGTCCAGGTCTCTGGTTTCTTCCCACAGTCATAAAAACATAATAATTGTTTGGAAAAAGAAAAGAAAGGTAAAGATGTGTACAGGTGTGTGCATTATGTATTTTTCACAATTCTTACGTATGATAATACGAATAATTTGCAATAGATTAATTTACCAAAGTGTCTGAATGAGAAAATCTCAATTTGTTGGTTTTCATATGGTTTAGCTAATAAGATTCGTAAAGAAACTAAGCATGAATATTAATTTTGGTGTTGATGGTGCTTACATCATCATCTCTGTTTCCACTCATGTTAATTCAGTGTTTGTTTTGTGAATAAGGAAGTAAATCCAATGATGTTAATGGAGATCAACTGGCACGTCTACGTCACACACAGAAGAACACAGAACACGCAAGAGAATCTGGGTTTCTCTCATTTTATCTGACCCAAAAGACAGCCATATTTGGGCTTGAAAAGCACAACTGCAAAATATCAGAAACAATTTATTATTCTTCCAATCTTCCGGTTTTTGTGAGTCCAAGCAGAATCCTTGAGGAATGGAAGGATGTCCCTTTTTCTGGATTCATGCAATTCATGCAAATGTCTTCTTACCAAAAAGCAGAACTTTGTAAAAAAACGAAAAAAAGTAAGGCGATTACAACCAATCACAGCTTTGAAACATCAGCTTTGTCATAGTTCACTATCGGCCCAAGGCATCAGTTTTTCAAAGTCCCCATCCTCTGCTCCTGGATTTTCTTCCCACAGTTCATGGCCAGTGTGGCTACAGCGTAAGAGGAGAGGATGACGATGGTGGAGCCTACAAACTGCGAGGAAGCCCCTCGGGCCGGGACCCGGATGGCTCTCCGTGGTACGGATCCTTCAGGCCGAGCTACGGCGTGAGAAACAGACTCCATAACTCCCACAGGCGAGAAGAGCTTCAGATTGAGATTCCAGACAGACTAGATGTTTCTTCAGTGAAGAGCAAGGTGAAATCCTCCCAGGATTCAGACAGCCGTCAGAAAAGCTCCATTCATCAGCAGATTGATCCGGACCTGCCTTTATAACCCTCGCCCCTCCCTGCCTCATTCATCCCAGGCCTCTGCCTGCGTCAATGGGACGTGGCACAGAAAGGTCCTGAGAGGATCAGCTAAACCTGGATGGCTCTGTCAGACACGTCTGACTTTAATTCTCTTAGCGGCGTCTGACAGCAGGTCTATTAAAGACGAGATTCTGTCAGCAGGAAGTCACACTGAATCTAAACTCATTAGGTGTTCTCTGGGATGCTTTTGACAGCGTAAAGCCTAGTTATGCACACATTTAGACCTATATATATATATACATGGTATATGCGTGTGGTAAAAAATATACTATTAAAGTACGTATACTTTAATCAAGGGGTGTCTAATATAAATATTCTAATGCAAAACTGTAGACACCCCTTAATTACAGATTTTTGTGATTTTTTTAACTGAATAAAAAAGGACACTGTTTTTGGCCAGCATTGATTCTTGTGCAAAATATAAACACTCTTATATACATTCTTGGGCAAAATATAAATTATTATGCAAAAGTTTAGACATTACAGATTCTTTGGTATGTTTCATTGAAAAATTGAATGTCTCATTATTCTGAGTTATAATATATACAGTACTAATGTATAAACGAATAATGTATATACTGTAAATATTTAATCACTGTGCCAAGTATTAAAGTCTCGGATTTGAATCCACAGCGTTTCAGTCTTCATTCAGCTTTTTAGATCGAATGCCTGGTAAACGCTTTAATAGTAAATGTTAGCGATTCATATTTAAACAAATATTTTATTATAAGTTGACATATTAAAAGTGTGAATTCTGCTTGAAAAGAATGTGCTGTTCCCTTTCTCAACCAGGATAACGCCTCACTCTATGGGAGTGCATTTGGGTGAAGGCAATGATAAGATGTTCTCTGGAAATGTCCAACTGCATCGTATGATTTTTGCAACTGTGATGGAAAGGAGTTTGTGGCGGAAAGGAGTTATTGAAACCCTGCTCCTGTCTACAACTGGAAACCGCAACCCTTGCAGGCTTAAATCCAACCTATTTTGGAAGATATGCAAGTGGCAAAAGAAACGTTGCTGATGGTACTTTAGAAATACACAACAGTAAAATAAAGGTTTCAATGCTTTACAAACACTTGTCTCTTCAGACCTTCTTCTAAGCAGCTGCGTAAGGTGTTAATAAAATAAGGAAATATAGATTTTAGTTTGCAGTCACTGTACAGAAAGGGTTTGCGGTCAGAGAAACACAGGACGTAGATTAGCCAAAGAAAGAAAGGCCTTTTATTAACAGAGCAGAATGGAGAAGTCTCTTAATTCTTCTTTGGATGTAAACAGATAACTAACTAAACTACAAACAAACATTATGAGGTTCAGCCTCAGGTTGTCATCTGGATAAGGATACAACACAATCATGCGCATGCAATTCTCAAAAATAAATGGAAGTAAACATTATCAAACATCAAATTGTCATCTCATTACTTTCCGACTCCTGATAAAGACAGGACAGTGGGAAACACACAGAAAGTAACGCAAGCAATCATTAATGTGATCATACAATATAATAGCATACAGCATACAAAAAAACATCATACAATCTTTAAAAAAAAAAAAAAAAATAATCTCCACAACAGGACCAAATAAAAAATATATAAATAAAAAAAAAACATACTTCAGATATGTATGTAAAATGAAACGGTTGTGTATGTGTGCAGTTAAAGAATATTTCTGAACCAGAATTTGTTTGCAAGAACAAACATTTTTTAAAAGACCAAAGACTTTCAGACGCTTTCAAGTTTAAGACTGAATCAATTTTGATGAAAATATTGTGCATTGGGCGTGGGTGAGTGTGAGGGAGTCCCTCATAGAGGGTAAGCGAGCGAGCGAGAGCTTCACAACGTCATGATCTCATTAGGAAAATGAATGGCGGATGTTGAAGTCAAGATGCTTGAAATCTTCAGGTGACCCAGGAATTGCTGTAGTGTCACTACTAAATCCTTAATCTGGATTAAAGACTGTTGAGTGAACACGTGATTACACATAACTAACGTTAATAAAGATTTACTTGCTTATCTGTTTATGGAAGCGGTAAGGGAATTAATCTGTAGGAGGCAGCTTTGTCGCTTGTCCATCGCACTTCCGGTGTGTGTTTAATAGTCTTAGTCAGCCGTCTTATATTTTTCTTACACACTCAAAGATTTTTATTTTTACAATGGTGACACATGTTAGAATATAAACAAAATGATGATTTGACAAATGTTACATGATTCATCAAGTAATCTCCTAGACACAAATCGAGACAGTAAAATAGACAGTTTCCTTAGTTATTAAAACAAGCTCAATCTCTCTAATCTAATATCATTCTATAATATAAGTCTGACTACACAATAATGTTAATTAAATGCTTTACTGTCTCGGCCAGCAGATGTCCCTGTTTCTATATTTGAAACATTTTACAAAACAGCAGAGGTGTATAGAGTACATACCTGAAAACTGGAGTTATTCCATTACAAGTTAAGATAACATTCCTTTGTTTCAAAACAAGACTTGAGTAAAAGTCCTGAAGTGTCTAAATTTAAAAGAATAAAATAATTAAAAGAACAGTATTTTACTCGTACTGAATAAAGGCTCAAAAACACCAAGAAATGTGAAAAACAAGAAGCCTTTTATTTTTTACGTATATAGAAATGAAATTTACCACCTCATTGTTTCAAAATGCAGAACAAAATAGATGGAAATTAACAAAAAGTCAAATGTTTGACTGAAATCAAGGACCGATGGACAATTTTATTTTTTTAATTGACCTTTTTTTTTTTTTTGAACACAGACGTACAATAGACATTTTTCTTTCATTTTTCAATTTTTCTTTGTTTTCGTCTTTTAAAGACTGATTTTTCCCAAGTCCGCATAGCGTGTTTGTGTTGGTCTGGGACTAAGAAAAGCGCTATATAAATAAACTTGAACTTAAATGTGACAAAAAGGCCTACCACAGTAGCATCATCACTACCCAAGAAATATAACAAGACTGTGTCCATTCAAATGTAGTGAAGAGTACAAATACTCAATCAAATATGTAGTCAGGTATAGAGTAAAAGTTGCTAATATTTTTATACTCATTACAAGTACAAAGTAGCCAAAATACTTAAGTTAAGTCCATTTACTCAAGTACTTGCAACATCACTGCAAAACATGAACGCACCCTTTATATTAAAAACATTCGAAATTCAAACATTTATACCTTCTTGCAAAATGTTTAGCAATTTTGCCAAACATACGCTAATTGAAATTACAAATTGGCATAACCGATGCAAACATAACGCAATACATAATTTGTTAAAAAACCGTGATGTTAATTCATTAAGGTCAAAATGCCCTTGTCGACGTTGAGCATGCTTTGTAAAATTAATTTGAGGCCGAGCGCCACCTACTCAGAGCGGCTCAGCTGTGAAGGGGTTAACCAGGCAGCAGCGCTGTATGGATCTATGGGCGGTAGCTGGTGAAGTGGAGGTTTCACATCCTCTCATCAGTGACCAGCACTAGGGACCGACTGCCCTGCTTCATTCAGGAAAAAAGAAAAAAAAAACTCAGTGCGGGATGCATTTCACTAAACGATGCCATTACAGCCCAGCTGGCGGCGAATATGATATGATGGCGATGTCCTCTGGGGGACCGACTGGGCTCCATTAGCGCGGCTGGATGTTGTTAATGCTCCAGATGTCCTGGACCTTCTTCGCCCGATCGCACGCGCGTCGCTCGTGCTCGCGCGGACACCGAAAAAGAGGCGAGAGATGAATCCACCGCTTGACAACAAACAGCTTTAGCTGTTTCGGCTACACAACGACTCTTTGGGTTTTGTCAAATGCACTTCATTTTTTTGACCGGTTATTTTATGGATCGGCGTTGTTTTTCCTCAAAGCATGATTCTCTGTATCCAATGATGGAGATGCAATCAGAGGCAAAGTTTTGAGCACGTGCCGTAGGTGTAGCTCCAGCTCCAGGTGTGACGCGTTTTGGACGGACACGATGAGCGAAGCCGTGGATGATTCCGGTATAATCCGCCGGCGGAGGATGCAGGTGAGGTGACTTACGTGCATGTGACGTTATGAGAAGCGGATTATTGGGTTTGAAAGTATTGTATTGAAAGCCACCGACTCACCTGATTTCAAACGGTCGTCATATATACACCTGTGTAGTCTTTCCGCCAAAACAATAGCCAATCAGAAACGGTTTCGGGCAGACGTCCTGCTGTGCTGACAACGGATTGGCTGACATGATTTAAGGGCGTGGTAGTTATTGATCGTGCGTTAGACGGTTAACATTACTTAATCTGATTAAACCCTTAAGTAAAATCAGTGCAGGAAAAGCATGTTTATTTTAAGCAGAGATGCGTAAACTGTGTGACCATTGATCATGTAAAATAAGAATGAAAGCAAATTATAAGGTATATTGTTCGTATTGTATATATATTGTATATTGTCTTTCACATTTGTCCCTTAATATGATGTTAAAGTGTTTCGGTTCAAATTGTAAGTTTAAAACATCAAAACAAAAAAACCAAGAATGTCCAAGTGTAATCCTTCAGGTTTTTTTTTTCCCCACATTTGAACTATTTGAACAAACTAAAGCATGACTCTAAATTTGGTATTGAATTTTATTCTCTCATGACATGCACATAAATATAGTTTTTATTACTATATTTTGTGGATGAAAAGTACAAATCTGAGCACTTCATTTTTGTGGCTTGGATATTGTAACTTGGTAAATGCTGTTGTTGTATTATTCTTTTTTGGCATTTGAATAGAACCTATAATAATATTGCACTTTGATTGGTTGAGACTGCCTCAGGCAAAGAGATTGACTCCAGTTCCCCGTGACCCAGAAGTGAAAAAGCTGGTAGTAAATGTATGGATAGATTGGTTGGACATATGATCCCCCAATTTGTCCTGCACTTAAAGATCAATTGTAATGTGGTTTATAACTGGATGATGTTTGGATGCTGAAGGACACTGGAGTTAATATTTGCTTTGAGGTTTGGGAGTTTCTGTTTCCCATAAGCGGAAAGCAAAAGTATTAGCGCTTTGGAGGCAGAGCATTGTTGTTGCTACCATGCGGAAACCATCTGCTGTTTTGTGATTGTGCGTTCCTTTCACTTCCCCTCTTTCAGCTCTGAAAATAAACTTGGGCATTTAATGGGGATGTTTTAAACAGTCAGTCACTGGCGGTAATCAGCATTGTGCTTACAGTTACTAGTTTAATTTTTCAAAATCTATTTCTAACAAAGTATGACATGCAATGTCATACTTTTAATAGACTGCTCCTGAAAAAACTGATAAAAAAAGATTTAAGCAAAGACCGTAAGAGACATTTGCACTTCCATCAAGTCTTTTTTTGTTTTTACAGATTTGTTTGAAAACATTGAGAAAATACATCTTTAAACGTGATAATGAATAAATATTTTAATAATTAAGAAATATCACAAGATTCGCAGAATGTCTTTAATTTAATAACACTATTTCAATAGCCCACAATAAAATTAAACACTAGAGCGAAAAACCACACTTTAACCAAACAGTCAAACTCCAAAAGGTTTTTTGCAAAATCAAAAAAGAGAAAAAAGAATGTAGTCTAGGAAAAATCTAGTGAGCTGCATCACAGCACATACTCCAGAGTGCAGAGCAGAGGTTCCTCCGGGAGGGTCAGGAGGCTCAGGTGCGGGCCAAACAGGCTCAAGTTCTGATGCTAGCTCAGGCAAAAACAGCGGCTCAGTTTTCTGATGCTAGATCAATGGCCTCAGACCAAATAAGCTCAGGTTCAGGCACAGAGATGAGAGAGGAGACAGAAGTGGCTGTGAATGAAAGAAGGAAGTTGAAGTGGGAAGTCAGACTTACAATGGCACAATCTTCCTGTTGGTCAAATAGTTGCTCAACAAGAGCATTTGAGATGGTTTTTGGTGTCATTCTGAGGTTCAAGGTCAGTATCCACTCTTGCTGGATAGAGAACAGTCTCTCTCAGTTAGACGAAGATGGCGAGGAGCTGGTTGGAAAATAGATGCTGTGTTTTGTTCATTTTGGCTAGTTTTGACAGAGTTTGGAAATCTTTTTCTTTTGAGTTTGGAGAAGTTTTTTTTTAAAGAATTTTTAAATAAACACTACATTCAATTCAGCCACGAGGTTCAAAACTAAAGCTCGATTGACAAAAAAAAAACCAGATCATACTCAACATACCTGCCTAACTATATACATACAAACAACTGTCGACTGCCTATCTTGCAACCTACCTACCTTCATATTATCAACTTACTGACATGTTTACCTACCGACAGATCAACCTGCCTAGCTACTTACCTACATACCAACTTGTCTACCAACCTCAGACCGACCTAACCACCAGCCTACCGACCCAACTACTGACCAACCTAACTACTTAACTACTGATCAACCTACTTACCTAACAACCTCACTACAGACCGACTGACTGACCTGCCTGTCGTGCAACCTCTCTACCTGTCTTTCTACTTGCCGACTGACTACTGACTTGTCGAATAATATCTACCAACCTGTGACCTGGCAATCTACCTACCTACACGTGCCAACCACCCTACTGACCTGCCAATCTACCGTATCTCCGATCGACTTATCAACTTGTCTACCTACTGACAGACTGACTGGCTTATCTACCTGTCTACATACCTACTGAATTATCTGTCTCTGTCTAGTTGTCTATCTGTCTGTCTGTCTATCTGTCTTTCTGTTTGTCTGTCTATCCATCCATCCATCCATCCATCCTTCCATCCATCCTTCACAATTAATATTAATAATAAAAACACATTTTTCATGACTTTCAAGAATATCATACTATGAAGATACAATTTAGAGATGCAAGAGAAGAACAAACACGTTAAACCAATTAAAACCAATTATGAGAAATACAGAATTCCTAAAAACATCAAAAGTAGAGGAGAAGTGACTAATTGATCCATTTATAAGGCGTAAAGAGTTTTAATAGGTGAATCTTTCATTCCGTCTGTCATATCCATCCATCCATAAATCTATATCTGATGTAAAATCCAAAATGTAAGTATTTATTTATAAATAAACTGAGTATTCTGTATCTGCACAATTTATGTTAATATATGTAGCATAACCGGTTCGAACCCACATAGAAACAGTACCGTACAGATTTAACATTGTACTGTTTTTTTTCTTTGCTTTACTCCTGATGACCTCTGTGGCTCCGTGTGAAGAGAATCACTTCACAATATTAACAAACAATCCTGCACAAGACCAAGTAGGCGGTCATAAGGAAACATGGCGTAGATGCCGAGCGAGATGTGATGCATCTAATCTGAGAATAAATCTTAAAAAAAATTGTCTATGGAAGATGTGGGCAAGGAAGTAAAATATTTAAAATAATTAAAATGTGTGTTTGAAAAAACAAAAATAAAAAAATACCCCAAATACAGCAAATACTGACAATTTACACCATGTTATAAAATGTACGTTTTGGGGGTGGAGAATAATATTAGATATGCTTTTAATTTAACTCTGGTTTCTTCAAGCCAGTCGACATGTAAGAATTGGAAAGACTTTTATCTAGTGTTTGTGGCCAGAAGCCTGTCTGCAATGTGCTGAACTGCATTGGCTTTCAGTCTACAAAGGATTATGGGTGATTAAATGTAGGCCACAAATGCACTTCTGCTTGTAGGAAGCGAGGGACTTTGAGCAACTCAAGACATTCTTGCTTGGTTTGTTGTTTTCTTTTCCACAACACTTTCTGAGAAATGTGTCCGATTGGGAATTGATCTTGGGGGAATTATGGGATGGCAGCTTAACGATTGCGTTCTGCTTTATTCTGTGAAGGAGCAGTGAGGCTGAACAAGTCTTTGAGGCAGTTAGTGCACGGCGTCACCGGTGAGAGAGCAGATTCTTCAACTTCCGCTGCTTTAAATGCTTAGCGTGGCATGAGCTTACAGGAAATGCTTACAAAGACAAGTGTGCAGAAGCGCGGACACACACACACGCAATTTCTTAATACACATTTAAGTCCATTCAAATGCTCGAGGCTGAATATTGATACAAATTTCCCTGGGACCGAAACAATCTGCTCTTTAGGTCCCATTAGGAAGTTAATGGAAGTCTAATGGCCTCTGGGAATGAATATGAAATATGAGAGCATGTGCGGATCTGCACAAGACCCAATTATAGTTAATATGAATTACAATGTTTATCACATAGTTTCAAAGTAGTTTTTGTCAGAGAGAGTCAGTTGATGCCTTGAGTTTTCAGTTCAGACAGTTTCTGAAGCAGTTTTCTTAAGCACGGTTTGTCGTTATAGGAAATTGTTATTTTTTTTTTCATTTTTTTTTTTTCCAATGTGAATTTAAGAAACAATTGTATTTGTATCTATATGATGTTTTCTGCAAGTAGTGCAGTCTTAATAATACATTTTTGTATATACCTGTAATATTGTTTCATGATATATACGTACATATACTGTATATATAAATATAGATTATTTACATATTAGTACGTGTAAATAGTTGTCCATGTTTGAAATGTTTATATTTTGTGACTTTTTTTTTAAGAATTGAATTGGTGAAATAATTGGCTAGCAATTATTCTCAGTGTTACTCTGAGATTTCTCCGGTGTTGTTCTCTGTTATTTTTGTCAAATAGAATAGAATAGAATGCTTTTATTGTCATCACTGGGTTACAATGAAATTCGGAGTGCTACTCCGTATGGTGCAAAAGAACTAAATGGAAATGGAAGTTAAAATATCCACACTGAATAAAAGCGAATATAGGCAGCTCCCCAAGGCAGAATATAATAAAAAATACAAGGCTACAATAATTCCAGAATACAGTTTGACAAAAACAACAAAGATACAAAAGACAAAATACAAAAAGTAAAAATAAATAGAGAAAGAAATATGTATGTATACAGTATGTATACAAGAGTATGTACAGAATACTCTTACTGTTTCTGTCTTTCTTCATTTGTTATTGGTAATTTCAAGGTGTTTTTTTTTGTAAGAACAGCATAAAGCTTCTGCTTTCCAGCAAAGGACATAAAGCAAAACACAGTGCGCACACTTTGTATCACATCACATTTAAAATGTCTGCTTGTGTGGAAATAAAGGACAGTGGTCAAGTTTTACAAAAAAAAAACACAGTACGCAGAATCTGAGAAAGTGCCT
Organism: Paedocypris micromegethes; assembly: GCA_028031935.1. Lineage (NCBI taxonomy): Eukaryota > Metazoa > Chordata > Actinopteri > Cypriniformes > Paedocypris > Paedocypris micromegethes. The sequence continues at coordinate 15,390,409 of CM051499.1, forward strand.
TTGTCGGTTCGGATTGTTTGGTTGGCATTGTGTAGTTTTTTGGGGTGAAAGCTTGGAAACATACAGCTTTATGGAATCACACTGATAGCGAATCAAGTGTCAACCATCCACACAATCCCAGAGCAGTGGGCAGCGCTAAGCCGTGGTGTAGGGGGGCATATGGGGGTCAATGTGTTACCCAAGGACACTCAGACGTAAAACCTACAAAAGTGTGTGTGACATTGGAAATTCTACTGCAGAGATGCTTTAATGGAAATTAGCAAACTAATAAACCAGTAGGCAGATTCATCAGCTCAGTCAGATTTAATGGCATGCTATTCAATAACAAGTAAGCAATACAACAGGAGACAAACCGATTCAAAAGTGTAATCCATAATTTAACTATGGCCATATGCCTTAGCTTGAATTGGCCTAATAGGTGACAGACAAAAGTCCTAAAAGAGCTCCCCCTACTGGCAATTGCTTACTTAAGTAGGTAGGTTAGTTTGTAATTACATATATTAAATAATATAATAATTGCATTATTGTGTAACTAAACAAGATACAGTAATATAACAATAATATAGTGCCTTTAGTGTCAGGTAAACAGTAATAGTAACAATAGACTGGTTCTTCAGCATTTTTTTTAATTAGTAGATTTTGATAGTTTTAACTTGACTATAACTTTGTTAAACATTTTGAAATATAGTTTGAAAATGATAAGAAATCCATTTGTCCACTGTATAAATAAATATTTTGTATTTAATTATTTAAAGACTTTAAATGTATATTTTATAAACAAAAAATTGTCTTTACATAATTTATTTATAAGATATATATTTTTATTCCTAATAGATCATTTTAATTTGTTGTCTAGTAAAGTCAGTAGATCGGAGTCTTAATGGCTCTGCGTCTTATTTCATGTACTGTCTGTTTGCTGGAAGACTTGCCGGGCAGAATTAAATATGAATTATTTATTTAATCTGAGTTAAAATACTCAATGTCAGTTTAATGATTGTGTGATTTTTGTTCACTGTCAGTTTACAAGCTCTCTCTCTCTCTCTCTCTCTCTCTCTCTCTCTCTCTCTCTCTCTCTCTCTCTCTCTCTCTCTCTCTCTCTCTTTCTGTCCTTAGCTCGCCCCCCATCTCTCTCGCTCTCTTTTCTTTCCTTTTCATCCTTTCTCTCTTTAATTTAGTTTAGTTCCGTCTCTCATGCTTTCACACATTCTCGTTTCCTCTCCAGTCTTTTTCTTTTCTTTTTTAATTCACTTTTATTTTCTCTCAGTTTCTCCTTAATCTCTCTCTGTTTCTTTCTCAGAATTTCACTTTTTTCCCTCTCTCTTCCATTTATCACTCTCACCTGCTCGTTTTGTCTCACACCCACCCACACACACACACACACACACACACACACACACACACTATTCATTTCTCTCTTTTTATTCCCCTCAATCATTTATATAATTTTTTCCTTTTTTTTTCGCTTTCACATTATTTCTCTTTTGCATTTTGTAATGGAGGAACGTTTTCCATGTAATGTTCCACCTGCCTGAGTGAAAGCGGATTGATGGAGCTGGTGATGGATGTTCACTGCAGTAACATGTTCACACAACAGCTCTTCCCACTGAAGAATTGTGGGTTCAGATCAATCATTTAAATTGTCATCTTATCAATATAGATCCATTGAGTTTGACAGATTTCACTCTCTTTGGCCTTCGTTGACAGGAATTGGCCTTATTTCCAGACCTAACAATCCGGTCGTCCTTGACCATTTAACCTGTATTTAAAGAAGAAATTGTGACAGTGGATTAGCAAAAACATTTCTATGTAACAGTTTACTCCCGTATTGTCTTGAGAACGAAGGTATTAATGATTCTGCCAAGCTTCCTGCTCTTAGTGTAAATCACTTTGTTTCAATTATTGTCTGTTCTTTGTGTCTGTTCATTTGTCCATCTTTTTCTTCATTCATCCACCCATATACTCATCGCTTGCTATCTAAATCGCATTTGTTTTGCCTTTTGTTCTAACCATTTATTAAACCATGGCTTTATATTAGGTTAAAAAAGTGTTTTTCCCCTAGAATCCGTTTTATCCCAAGAATCTATAAGGAAGACAGTATTCAGTATAACCTGCAATAACCTAAATAGTTAGCACTAATTTAAAATCTTTTTGTTGTTTTGTTTATTTTATTGTTACGCATATTTGGTTATATGTGGATATTTTTGCAAGTCCATAAACTTGCATTTCAGGTGAAATGGAGTTTGGAATCTTGCCCATAGGTGTGAGTGAGAGTGTGAATGTGTGTTTGTGTCTTGCTCAGTGGTTGGTTTGCCTCAAATCCAAGATGGTCCGCCTCCAGACCCAGATGTGCTGGGATTGGCTCAAGCTTCCTGTGACCCAGAAAAGGAAAAGTGGTTTAGAAATGTAATGGTTGTTGATGTGTTAACCATTAACTGTAAGAAACCTGGCAGACGCACAGAGGCGACTTACTCATTTATTTCTGCGTTAGTTCCCCCGTGGCGTCAGTCAAGCTGGCAAAACCTTGTCACACGACATGTTACCAAAGTCAGTCACAGTGGGTGATGTCACTTCCTCCTAAAACAAGCTCTGAATATAATATCACCATTACATGCACTTACTCACTCGCTTTCTCTCTAGCTCTCTTTCATCCCCCCTTTCTGGCTCTCACTATCTCACTTGTGAAAACCCTTCATGTGAAATCCAGCAGCCATTTGTGCCTTGAATTTAACTCTGTTGGTGTAAGTTTTCAGATTTCAGAATTGCTCTAATCTACCTCTCTTCCATTCCCTTTTTATCTATTGCACTGTGTATCGTTTTAACTCTCTATTTTCCCCTCTCTTTCTCCCTCTTGTAACCTTGGGTGTGTAATTGGACAGTGTAATGTTTTGGGGATTGTTTTCCCTTAAGTGCTGTCCTCTTTTGGAAGATTTGAAGAGCATTATGGGGCATAAATGAATGTCGTTTGGCTTAAGCGTATTCTTGTTTGCTTTATCAGGATGTTCATGTCCTGAAGCAAACTGCTACCCAGCAGTTATTGTCCATATTATTTTACATGGCGGTAATATAATCTTTCATTCTGTCTTCTCTCTTTCAGAAAGACCTCCCTCTGCCCAGGAAGAGCAGTGGGTGAGTTTTCTATTTTCCATTTTTTTGTCCTAAGGATGCCTGCAGAATTTTAAACTTGGTGTTAAAAATGGGACTGGAGGCAGACATTTTAAATACTGTAAGCTTTTAGTAACTTACTAACAGAAATAAATAAACATTAGACACGCTGTGATAATTAACATGGTCAAAATAACACTGGAAGAAGTAGAATTAAGCTAAATACAATAATTTATATTACAACAAACATAGACTACAAATCACATCTGGGTAGCTTAGAGCTAACAACTAAAAGTTCAAAGCGTCATCGCAGAAAGAGAACAGTCAAAAAAGAAGAACATGGGTAAGGAGTAAAAAAATCCAAGGAATAGACACAATCCTGACTGGAGTGCAAAAGGTCTCTGGATCCAGGTATTTTAAAAAAAATTTTTTAAATATAAGTAAAACTACATCAAAGTGATAAGTCACAGGTTAGGTTTGAAAATGATGAAAAACAAGTATTTTAAATAGACTTTTCACTTATTTTAGCCAGAATTGTAAAAAAAAAAAAATTAAATAAATGTTTCATTTTTATTTTGCGTCTGGAAAATCAGGGGGGTGCTTATATTTATACTATTTGCGTAAATATGGTAGATGAGTGCAAAACCATTTTTTCCTAATACTAAGCATAAATAGTGCCTGTTTACGTATTATACAGTATATACAGTATTATATTTTTTGTCGATTTGGAGACATTTTTAAAAAAAATAACTTTTATTGTGTTAATATTAATATTTAACAACAACAACAACAACAATAATAATAATAATAATAATAATAATAATAATAATAATATTAATAAGACTGTCGTAGTTTCAGGGAATTGTTCAAAAGTTTGTTATAAAGATGTGTTGCTGTCCATGGTTCTGAAATCTTCAAGTCTCTGAACACTCTTTGTGTGTGTGTGTCCCACAACATTTCTATTACACTAATAGTGTGAGGTTTTGACTGCAGTAACTTTGGCGATCAGAATAGCTGTTTTTAGTAATAGCCTGTAATGTGGGTGTCGGGATCAGATTTAAGAGCCTCTCCATTGACACACTCAGACAATCCAGACCCTCCAAACATTTGCGTTTGTCGGAGTAAAGTGCACTCGGCAGGTGTTTGAAGAGAAAGAAATGTGAAAGGGTGTTTGGAGTTTGTCATGATGACTAATAACGGTCGAGTCTTTTGTGCTCAGCGCAGGTCAGGCAGTTTAATTGCGCTGATCTGGAAGATTTGTCGGCAAGCGATCGATACGACATTTCCAGCACTGCCAAAGTCAGGTGGTTATAGTCGAGATACTATCTCACCTCTGTCTGGACTGTGACTTTCACAACACAACAGTTCAATGTCAGACTCAGAGGTTCCTCACATGATGCGTTATCCAATCTTAATCCGTGTGATACATTGTACCTTGAGTTCTAAATTAGGCAAAAATCTAATGTAGAGAATTTCAGAACAAATACATATATTTATAGACACACACATATATGATAAATGAGGACTTGGCAGCACATAAATCCAGGTCATATTTTCCTCTCTATGAATTTGACCCAGTAACTCCTAAAAGCCCATCTCTGTCTCTCTCATTCTGTCTCATTTATATTTCATCTCCCTTTCCACCATTCAGATCATTTATTATTAAAATGAGCAGTGTTTTATGTCTGTTCTGGGCAGTGTGCAGACGTGCTCGCAAGCTTGTGTGTGTGCGCGCTTTAAACCTGCTGAACCCTCCAGACTTGATGTGAAGTGATCTGAAGGTTTAGAAAAGGTTTATTGTACTGAACTAGGTAGAGCACAAAGATGATGTCAGCTTTTATAACCCGGTCATCCTGAAAGAGATGTGGGCGGGACTTTGGAGCCACATCAATGTGCCACAGGCCAATAAGATGCATGTGCCCAGTAATAATAATAACAACAATAATAATAATAATAATAATAATAATAATAGAAAAAAAAAATAATACTATCACATTAAACTACAAACATTTAATGGACAAAAACTGTCTACTTTCTTTTTAAATAAAAGATAGAGATTCTCGCTCACATCATTAAAGCATGCTCTCTCTCTCTCTCACTCTCTCTCTTTCTCTTGGCACGTTACCCTTGAGAGCCACCTTCCCTCGCTCGCCGTCGCACACCCACCGTCACACACACACACACACACTCGGATAAACTCAGAAGATGTGTCATGGCGTAGTCGGCAGCGTTTGTTGTTTAAGTGTGTGTTGACACACGCAGCGATACGGCTGTCACTCTCATCCCCGCGTGCAGCTCGTGCCAACCGCACACCAGGCTAATGACAACATGTTCCGCCGGACCAAGAGGTAAATAAGAGGGAGGGATTCGTGTGGTGATGATGCTGGTTGCTGTTCCGTCGTTGTTGTGTGGACTGATGTCATACTTGGAATGTAAGGATGACAGCTTGTGTTGTGCGCGTGTGTTTGCGCTCGTGAGCTCGTGGGATTTGTGCGTGTGTGTGTGTGGAACCATATCACGGCATTTCAGTCGTGTTTTTAGTTAAATGTCAGTTTGAGATTAGCTGCTTTGCTAAGACGAAAAGTATTTGAACAACCTAGCTGATGGTTCACATACGTGTATACTTACACAACGAACATTGTACGTATCTTTTTACTGTAATAAAAATGTACGTTTTTTTTTTTAATATTTGATTAATTTGTGTTTTGTAATTAGGTATTTTTTACCTGATTATATTGTTTATTATGAGGCTTTTATTTTTTTTTTAAATTAGTTTAAAATCTGTTGTCTGATCAGTTTAATAATTGCTAAATTAATAAATAATAATAATAATAAATGCTAGTAATCTGTTTTTTACGTGCACTATATACACTACTCACACATCTATATGCACATAAATATAATGGTACTTTAAGAGAGGTAAAATAAAGCACATAGGTTTTTAAAACTTTATATTGCATCATGCCCTCCTCACACACACACACACACAGACACTTTTGAAGCACTGTGTTTGCTTATTACTCTGTGTAATGTGGTTTACAAAAAAGATTAAAGCAGCTTTGAACCCATATGACTGTGGGTCTGTCCACTGCCTTAATATCACACACACTCTTCTCTCTCACTCTCTCACTCACTCTCACTCTCTCTCTCTCACTCTCTCTCTCTCACTCACTCTCATCTCTCTCACTCTCACTCTCATCTCTCTCTCTCATCTCTCTCTCTCTCTCTCTCTCTCTCTCTCTCTCTCACTACCCAGACCCCACCCTCCCTGCTCTCTCTCTCTATATCTGTCTGTCCCTGTGGGCTCCACAATGTCTGTGCTGGATCTGTTCAACTCAGATTATTCACATTCTGTTTGTGTGTGTGTGTGTGTGTGTGTTGTGTGTGTGTGTGTGTGTGCATGTGCGTGCGTGTGTGTGTGTGTGTGTGTGTGTGTGTGCGCGCATGCTCATATGAATAAGAAAAATCTCAGTTAATGAATTGAGCTGCAAACAAAGTTCTTCTAAAGCTTTTTTTATAATGACACCGAACTATTTATTAAAATTCCAAGTTTGTTGAATTAGAGCTTATGTTGATGTAATGATATAATTGTGCAGATATACTGTATGGCAATCGTTTGTCTACATGTTTGTCTGCTGTTCACAATAAAACATCTAGGTTAGCAAAGCAGTAAACTTTAAGCTAACATTGGTTGAAATTAAATAAATGTAATTACTAATACAATGTTGTCTAAATATTTCTTAAAACATTATTATTAATGTGTAATGTATTACTTGTGTAGTTTAATGTAAGTACCTTGAAAAAAACACTTGCGAGAATCAGATCTGTAAGAGAAGACAAAGTGAAACAGAGAGAATTACATTTCAGTTTAAGCTTCCAGAACGTAATTGTTTAACCACAGAAATTTGTAAAATATTCAAATCTTATATAGATTATAATGTGAGTCTATGGCAATTCACTTGATTTGAAATTTGGAGAGTGATTGAGAATGAGAAGAGGACGAGAGGTGAAGAGCCTGAGGAGTTTACTTGCCCTAAATCTGCGGAGACACATTGCTTAACTCTCACGCGCTCTCTTTCTCTTCTCCTTTTATTCATCACTTTTTTTTTTTCAAGTGAGTCATTTGAGTATTTTAACTAGAAACGGCTTGGCCGTGTCTGTCGACTCTTATGAGCAGAGCAGGAATACGAGGGCAAGCTTGAAAGAAAGCAAGAAAGAGATGAAGAATAAGAGGGAAAAAAATTGTAATCATAAATAATGCATTTATCATCATTATTACTGTTTTTTTGTCTGTCACGTTCCACTTTAAAATCCTGCTGCTGTTACTGTTGATGGAAATGTCTTTTTAATTTTTTACACTTTCTTTCTGAAAACCGCTCTTGTATGTGCTTGACTCTCTGAACCAATCTTCACCTTCACACTCATGTGATGCTTTTCACTTCTTGTGGTTTTTCTACCCACTGACATCCAGAATCAGTATAGCTACTTGTCTGAGTCTTGATTTATTTTAGTTTTTTTATTTAAATTTTTATATTATTACTGTATAAAACCTAGATTTTTTTTTTGACCAATCTTTGCTGTCAAAACACATTATACTTGTTTGATAAATATATAAGTACTGTATTGTAATCACAGGAGAGATTCATTGTGTAATCTAGAATGTTTAATGCAGAGAGAGGCAATGAGAATGTGAGCAGAGGCCAACAGACATGCAGCAGGAAGAGAAGTGATCCATAAAACCAGGTGGAGATTGGGAAGCAGACAAAACCATGATCAAAACGACAATGCCTTGAATGCGAGAAATTGGAAACCAACAATGGTCTGCCCTGAACACTATTCAAAGTCTATTCCACTATTCCAAGGTTAAATATACACGCCATGACTCTCCACAACGGAATCCAATTGTTTTGAAAGCAGGTCACGGAGTCATGTGACATACCAAATCTTGTGACATGCTCCTAAAAAGATTGCTCGTCTTGCTCGCACTTGCAGGATGTTACAGGACCCCTCCTTTATGAGCGGCTATCGAAGCGAGTAGGACACCAAAGCATAGAACTTACCATAGGTTCTATGAAATAAAAACATTTTTGGACAAAGTAAGGCAGGAGTGGGTGAAAACACCTGAAATGGCCAGCAGCCGTGGAAGCATCGTGATAGAGAAGCTCATCAGTGGCCTTAGGTCTGTTTCAGAATGGCAAGGAACCCTCCGAATACTCTGAATCAGAATATTTTGGTCTTCAACTCAAGAACGGAGTTATGCAAGAGGTCTCTTCTCCACTGGTTTCACCCACAATTACTGTAGCATGAATTAAACTATGCACTGTTCAAGCTAAAAAAGCCCTCTCCTGACGAGTTGAGCGAATTCGAACAGGTGCACTGTTATTACTCTGTAGTTACTCTACTCTCAACAGAGAAGAACGGTTTTAAATTGGCATTCTTTCAGGGTCAGACAATTCGTGATTACTAATGTTTATGTTTCGCAACAATATTTCTAATGATCTATAGTTTGTCATGTTTTTATTTTCCACTCTGCTATGTATGTGTATTCAGCTATGAATTATTCCTCCTCTGATTTCCACACATGACTAGTCATGGGTCAAATGATGCAAATGTTTAGCTTATGAAAGACATCACGCTCGTTCTTATAACAACAGATGCCATGAACCCAGCACGCAGCAGCGGGTCTACTCGTCAAACAGTGATTTTTAGATCACTTCAAAGAGTCTTTCCGTATCCATGTGGGTGAACTGCAATTTTATCAGCTAAGGCTGCATGTTTCAAGAAAAAAGCTGCTTTTTAAGATGGATTAGAATCCTCCAGAAAATGAATTTGAACATTTACTGAATTTACCAAATTCTGAATCTGTCAATCAGAATATTTTTCAATGCCTCTTGTCTTCTGTTAATGTTTTATAATCAATTAATTTATCATTTCATCCTTACATACACTATCCTTTCATCTATCTATCATACTATCAATTTATCTTTTTATTAATTTGTCTTTTAATGCATTTATATATTCTGCTAATAATGCATTTATTAACTTATATATTCATCCATCAATGTATCTTTCTATTAAATTATCTTTTAATTCATTCATATGTTCTACTAATATAACATCCATTAATACATGTATTCATCCATCAACCTATCTTTCTTTTCATCCATCCTACCACTTTTCTATCTCTTCATTCGTCCATCCATCATCCTCCATCCATCACTCCATTCTTTCATCATGCATCCATCCTTTAGCTATCAATTCCTTTTTCCTTCTATCTGTACATATTTCCTCTCCTCATATATTCTTACACCAATTCCTTTCACTCTCCTTCGTGTTGTGTGTCGCTTTTCTCTGAAGTATGTTCCTAATGTGTTTCCGTTAAATATTTCACATGGTTCACACAATGCAGCTCCTTGTCACACCGTGTTAGATTCTCCATGAGGATGAAGACGCAGATGAAGGAGACGTCTCCTCAGAAATCAGTATCTAATTTTAGAAAGACACTTTTTTGGTTTTCTTCCCATATTCTTCTGTATTTATCAATTTAAGGAGGTTTCCGTTTGAACATGAGAGATGTTTTTAGTACACATACTGTAAGTCATTATTAAAACATCCATTTTATTCGGTTTCGAGCTTCCTGTTCCTCAGCTGGAAATGACAGTCCACTTGCTCTTCTTTTCCCGTCAGTGATCCCGAGAACTTTATTATTCATGAAATCTTACTGATAATTGTGTTGCTAATTAATCTTAGAGGGGAGTAAAGGGTGAATGCTTATGGATTATATCTAATTCTATGAGAATATAGTTCTTGGAGCTAAATTTAGAACTCTATTACTAGAAATTTAGCTTCTTTTTTATCTGAGTATCTAATAATTATCCCCACAACTCTTTTTCATTTTCTCTCCCTCTTCCTTTACTGCCTGCAGAACATCTCTCTTTTAATCTGTCCGTCACCTCTTTATTCTTTCCCTTTCAACATCACTCTCGGTTTAGGATCTTCCTTACTATTTATCTCTCTGCTATCTCTATATTCTATCTGTTTCCATTTTAAAATTCACGTTTTAACAATTTATGTCTCTCTCTTTTCAATTTTTTTTCACTTTCTACTTCACTCTCTCTACTTTCTCTACTTTTTTCACTTTCTACTTTCACTTCACTCTAAGTCTTTCGTTCTTTCTTTTGGTCTTTTTCTCTCCGTATTTCTTTTCTTCTCTTTATATATATGCATATATTCTTCTGCCTCTTTTTGTCACTTTGCAAACTTACTCTCTATTTCTGTTTTTTCTTTCTATTCTTTTCTAATTCTACCCCTATATATCTCTTCGTACATCATTCTTCCTCTCTTCTTTTTCATCCTTTTACTTTCTACCTCATTCTGTATTTCTGTTTTTTTTCTTCTTGCTCTTTTTCACTTTCTCACCCTCTCTCTCTCTCACACACCCACACACACTCTCTCTCTTCCAATCCTCTATGCCTTTCTTTTTGTTCTCCATTCATCTCTCCTTTATATTTTCCTTCTCCCTCTCTCGTTCTTTATTTTCCCTCACATTTACCTCATAATCCTACTCTCTCTGACCTTTCTTTGTCTTCATGATTTTGATCTCTTTATTCTTATAATAATTACTTCCACATAATTATTCATCGTTGTTTTTTTTTCTGTCCTTTTTTCTTCAAAGTTGTACGGATTGAACTTCCTTTCCAATTGTTTTGCAGCTGTCGCACCAGTAACAGGAAGAGTCTGATCTTGACCAGTACATCTCCCACTCTTCCTCGTCCTCACTCGCCTCTGCCAGGTCACATCGGTGAGTTTTCCTCCTCAGCCACGTGATCCGTGTCTGGAATATTGTGTTTCTGAGTTTTGTCCTCCATCTTGCAGGCAGCAGCCCGCTGGACAGCCCCAGAACCTTCTCTCCCAGCGCCCCAGCCCACTTCTCCTTCGCCTCATCCAGAAGGTACAACAACATTATACACAACTCTTATCTGCTCATTACAGATCTAATCTGCTGGAAGTTTTTTGTTCTTCTGTGGAACCGTTGTGTTACTTTTTTTTATTTCTTGCTTTATGCTGTGATGCACCTAATACATCTGGAGCAAAAGTCTGAAGTGAAGGAATCAACATCATAGAAATCACAGAGAAGAATTGATGAGAAATCCATTAACACAAAGTCTTTTATTGATTAAAGGCAATATTTGTAATAATTGTGCCCAGACTGTAGATACTATTGACATTTTACAGCCATATATAAATGGACTATGGGTTTGTCAGCACAAATCTGTCTGAAAAAAATACATTTGTTAATTATTATTGTTATACATTGCAGTCATTTTATTGTAGTCACCAAATGAATTATGTGGATGTAAATAAATAAAATTAATTGTTACTGTATATAATATACGTACATGTATATAATGTGCATAAACGTGTGTGGAAGAGAATGTGTATTTGTTTGCAAGTTTGTGTGCATTTGTTTTTTTTTTTGTGAGTAGATTTAAAAATAAACTAATGGTGATGTGTGTATTTCAGTAGCAGTTCGTTTCTCACATCTCTCATCCTTCAATCAGTGACATTGTGTATTAAAGTGTCTGTCGAGGGGATGAGAGATGAGAGAGAGAACATTGATACATGTTTTTTTTTCTGTCTGATAAACTCCTGCCCTACCAGGACTAATATTGGATTTTTCTGATATAAATCTTGAACCGTGAGATGGTTACACAGCACGTATCATCAAAACTCTCGGCTTTGGCTTCACAGGGAATAATGGAGGATACAATTTATTGCTTGAAAAGGACGACCCCTTGGTGGTTGTGACAGATGACTTCAGTGCACAAAAACGCATGCACAAAAGGCCAGAGATGGATTGGTCTTCTTTTTTCTTTATTGTAGAATGTAGTTTTAACAATCTCACTGGGAATTGTTGCACTAAACTGTGCCAGAGATGCTCTGGTTGCTTAGCAACCAGATGAGAATGTCGACACATAAAACACAGACGCCACATGATGAACTTTCACAACACTACACGCAAAATCTTTCCTTTAAAACATATACATGATATGCCCAGGGATTTTGTAGATTGAAAATATATACATCTGTGTGTCTTATAATCATGTGGGCTCTTATAACTCGCGATCTTAAAATTTATGTTGTCAACATCTTAAAAATTGTACATTTTAGATAGCTAGACAGATATAAAGAATGATGGACAGAAGCATAAATAACTGTACTGTGTGTGTCGACAGGGCTGACGGTCGCCGCTGGTCTCTGGCATCTCTTCCTTCCTCTGGATATGGCACCAACACACCCAGCTCCACGGTACCAAACACATTTACCACAGAATTAAACCCACTGGCTTGTGTTGCTAAGCTTCTGGAAAGCATGTAAAATTGATCAAAATTATGTAAATATTATTTTGGCCGATTGCACGTTCCCTCCAAACATCTGACGTCTGTGTCTTTATGCCGTGTGATACAACTGGACATTTCTATGCGGCCTTTTATTGTGGGCAGGGCTAAAATCATGCTGTCCAATCAGCTTCTCAATATGGCACACCTGAGAAGTGGGATGGATTATGCGCGCAATCACAGTTTGGCAAAAACGATATTTGAGAGATTTCATGAGTGTTAATTTGTTTATATAGAATTTGTTTCATATAATGATGTTCATTACATTATGAAAAATTATAGCAAAAACTACATTGTTGAGTTTATATTTATGTTCACAGTATCTGAGGCTGTTTGCAACCCTAGGTGTGTGAACAGTGTGTTGTGATGTGTCTCAGTCTTCCAGCTCGTCTCAGGAGCGTCTGCACCAACTGCCGTTCCAGCCCACACTGGACGAGCTGCACTTCCTCACCAAACACTTTGGAAGCGCCGAGAGCATCACTGATGATGACAGCCGGAGATCTCCACACGTCCGTCCCCGCTCTCGTAGTCTCAGGTACCAAACACTCACACAAACCTGTGGACACACGTGTGTATATATATACCGTATTTACGCAAATATATGCACCCCTTTCTTTTAAGGATTTTCAACGCTCTAAAACTTGGGGGGTGCTTATAATCGCCGATTTTAAATATGCGCGCCCATTAAGTGCCCATTTTTCAAAGAACTGTTTTCCAGGAACAATCACAAAAAGATGGAAACACGTCGTCTTCATGCAGCGGCGCGTGTGTGCGTCTATATGATGTTAAATAATAATGTGTAGGCAGACGTGCTGACAGTCTAAGCTTTTATTGGCTCAATAACAGAAATAAAGAAACATTAGACACGCTGCAACACTTAGCAGAGACAAAATAACATTGGAAGAAGTAAGATTAAACTAAATACAGTACAATATTTTATATTACAACAAACAGAGAGAACAAACCACGACTGTTTAGCGTGGCTAAACCAGCTACAAACGAGTCCAATGTGTCATTGCAGGAAGAGTGGAAAATGGAGAACACATAAGATCCAAAGAACAGACACATAACGCTAAGTTGCTACACAGGGGATAATAATCCTTCCTCTTCACATGGCATCAGATAGGCCTGAGCTTGAAACAATTTCTCTTCGCATGTGAGTCTGACGGCAGAGCAAAGAATCTTGGGAAATGAAGTCCTGACCACTAAAATTGACTTTTTGTTATCTATTATTCAAATAAAACGATATCAATATAATATGAGTCACAAGTTAGGTTTGTTAAATAAAGAAAAAAATTTTATTTTTAAGGGATAATTAACATAATTAAACCAGAAATGGTAGTTAAAATAAAATAATAATACATGTTTATTTTTTTAGAATTTTCTTGAAAGATCAGAGAGAGTGATAAGAGATTGCTTATATTCAAGGGGTGGTTGTATTTGCGTAAATCCGTATATACCGAGATCTGCACATGTCCAGGTCCCTCTCACATCTCAACACTACTCTACACACATTATGTTTATATTTGTGTATTTTTGTGCAGTCCGGGACGATCATCTTCCTGCTACGACAATGAGATTGTTATGATGAACCATGTGTATAAAGAGCGATTCCCGAAGGTGAGTGGTCACACACACACACAGTGGAACAGCATCACGTGTAGCTTGACACATGACTGGGTTCAGGCCACGGCTCAGATGGAGGAACGCTTGTCTGACTTCATCGGTTGCTATTCGCCCGAGACGGTGCTGCCGCTGGCTGATGGCGTCCTCAGCTTCATCCACCACCAGATCGCTGAGCTGTCCAGAAACTGCCTGAGCAAATCACGAGAAGGCCTCATCACCACCGTCTACTTCTGCGAGCTGCAGGAGAACCTGGAGAAACTGCTGCATGAAGTGAGCGATGTGTGACATTCTCCTCACACCCTTTATTTTTATGTATTAAATTAAAGTGTTGTGATAATGCAAATTGAATTGATTTAATTTCTCTATAATTTATTGTTAGTGGAATAGGAAAGAAAAATATGTAAAATTCTCTAAAATTATATTATTGAGGACATTTTATTATTTAACAAATTATGATTTATAGCATTAAATTACAAATTTGGATGATTCCAGAAAACTGTATTTTCTTTTTTCTTTATTATATTTATTTAAAAAAAAGTATAGTATTTTTCTTTAAAAATATAAAGTGTTATAATAATTGTGTATAATTATTACAGTATAATAACAACAACAACGACAATATAATAATAATAATAATAATAGTAATAATAAGTGTTGTTATTATTGATGTTATTAATATTAACTGTATTATTATTTAATAAGATTCAATTAAAATCTGTATTATGTGTTGTATTTATTATGTATTTGATGTAAATTTAAAAACACCCTGCATTTTAAATCCAAACTAAAATTCATTTGAAAAACTTGTGTGAGTGTAATGTTTGCCACATGTCAGTTCACTGCTTCATATCCATTTACAAAGTTTCATATTTCAAATGTAAGTCACTTTAAAAAAGAATTTCACGTATAAAACGTTCATCTTCTTGTGTCTGTTAGGCATATGAGCGGTCAGAGAGCTCTGAGCTGACCTTCATCACAGAGCTGGTCAAGAAACTCTTCATCATCATCTCTCGGCCCGCACGACTACTTGAATGCCTGGTAAAGTCCACTCACACACACACACACACACACATACACACACACACACACACAAACAGAGACATGAACAAAGATGAACAAACACACATACATGGATCTATAACAAAAACGCACACAAAAACAATGCACAGATGCATTGCAAATACACATGCATTCAAACAGACACAAACACATGAGACAATACACATCAATACACACACACACACACACACACACACACACACACACACACACACAGATGAATACAGCACCGCAGACACTGGCCTTGGCTGGTTTGTTGGCATGTGTTGTATAGTTGCCATAGTAACTGGCTGATGGGGTCACCAAGGATCGTAGGAGAAGAAAGGAATCCGTATAACACAATCCTAAAGCACAAGTGCCATACTGGGATGATTGGGTCTTCAATAGCACAAATATGTACAAAACCAGTCCATCAAAATCAACAACAGATGCAACCACAACTAGCGGGATGTTGAGTGTGGACAGTTGGTGCAGAGATTCTGATTTCTATGAATATAAATGCAGCTGATGAACAATGAGATGCTGAATCGAAATGAAATTGAACAGTGAGAGATACAGCAACAAACACAACAAGTGCATTAAAAAGCTCAAAGTAATTTGCATTTCATGAATTAAATAAAACTACTTTACTTTATGTCAAATCCTTTGGAGGCAATTACAGAGGTCAGACATTTCTTGTACAGTAGATGGCCTTAATATTAACACACATCTCAGGAGAGATTTTGACCCTCTTTGCAGATCTTCACCAATCATTAATTTTCATGTGGCTTATGTTTGACCGTGCAAACACGTAGATCCTTCAACATAATTCCAAGGTTTGGAGACTGAATAGGCCACTCAGTAATTTGAATCAGTCCTTTGTTGCCTTCGGCATTAGTTTATGATAAATCTGGAATACCCAAACACAACAAATGCCCTGACTGATGAAAGAAGGTTCTCACCAATATTTGATGGTACATGAACCCAACCATCCTCGCTTTATTACAATGCAATAGTCATCCCCTTGACAGAAAAACACCCCCACAGCATAATGTTTCCACCACCATATTTCACAGCGGGGACACCAGATTTTGGAGTCAGTAAGCAGTCTTCCTTCCACAAATATGGCGAGTTGAGTTTCTGCCAAAACGCTTTGGGTTTTTTTTTTTTTTTTTTTTTTTTTTTTTTTGAGATTTTGAGTTTTTGAGACTTTCATCCAATCAGATTGGTTCACCCAAACAAATTCAATGAATTGCCTTGAGATCATGAAGTTTTTCAGCTTATGGTCTGATTCCACACAATTCTAAAAATCATTAACATTTCACAAGATAAAATCTTGCATGAAGTTCTGTGCCTTTGAGTTGCTGTTGTCACCTTCTTTTTCAACTTCTTGGTGATGGTCATTCCAGCCTTGTCTAGGTCCACATCATGTCTTTGACATCCTAGGAAAGCATCTAAACGTAACAACTTCCCAATTTTGCACATTATGAAGCGATTGTCACAAAGCGGCTCAATGTGATACCAATAATGTGATGTCACAAAATAATTTGGTAACTGTAATAGATGTTGATACAGTGTTTGATAAGAGTGCGTTGTATGATGCTTTGGATAAAAGTGTTGGCTAAATGCTTGAATGTTTGTACAGGAGTTTAACCCTGAGGAATTCTACCATCTTCTGGAGGCAGCAGAGGACCACGCTAAAGAGGGGCAGCTCATGAAAGCCGACATCCCGCGGTACATCATCAGCCAGCTCGGTCTGACCAGAGATCCTCTGGAAGGTGAGACACGACACAACACAACATCGTGAGAGCAGAAGGAAAATGGGCCGGGGAGGGGAAATGTAGGTCAGTCTCCAGGAAGCTGTCGAGATTGAACCGCAGACGGCAGGATGTTCTGTTTTCCTGGCAGAAACACAGGGAAGGTGTCGGCACTGCTGTGAGGATGGCAACAGAGCTTTTGTTTATTATAAAGATGCACATTCTCCTGCTCTCACTGTGCCGCTCATCAACACACCAGCTCTACATGCAAGCGCTTCACAGGTTTCCATCTGCCATCGTGTCAGAAACATTGCCCGTTTTATACAAACAATATACGTATAATAAAAAGATACATAGGATTGCGTTTAGAAGGACATATGTGCAATACCATTTACAAAAACGTGTGTGTAGGTGTGCGACTATGATATTAAGTGTGGGAGTGAGTGTGCGTATGTAGGGGAGCCTCTTAATGTTTGTATTTATACTGTACATATGTAAAAAAATACTACATACATATAAAAACAAACTATATATTTATACTGTATAAACTGTTTTTTAATTGCATTTACACATGCACTTATATACATATGCTGTGTATTTATATCCAGATAACTGATAAATATCTGTGCAGACATGGTGAATCTGGAAAGTTACGACAGTGAGGGACCACACACTCCAGAGACGGATGACTCAGCCGAAGTGAGTGTGTGTGTGTGTGTGTGTAGGTGTGTGTGTGCGTGTGTGTGTGTGTGTGTGTGCGGTCACACGTGTGTGTGTGTGTGTGTGTGTGTGTGTGTGTTTGGCTACATGTGCTTTCTTTAACAAGGTTTTCTCAATCATGTTCCTGTTGGATGGTGATGTTGTTGTGTCTCTCAGGGGAAACTGAAAGCCATCAAACCGCCGTGTGAGTCTGACTTCCAGAACATCAAACTCATCAGCAACGGCGCCTACGGGTGAGACATACTCACTTTAATATAATCATTTTGTAATCAACAAAGACAGAACCTTGTTTGGAAATATATTCCAAATATAATTTTATTACTTCTACTACTACTACTACTACTATTAACATTTTTATTATTATTATTGTTTATTTAATTTGATAAAGTACATAAAAACATGTACTGTATTATAATTTAGTACTATAAATTAATTATAATATATATATATATATATATATATATATATATGTGTGTATATATATATATATGTCTGTATATCTGTCTGTATTTATTCATTATTTCTCCTGCTTATGTATCTATCTACTGCAATTTTCCATCCATCCATCTATATATGTGTCTGCCACTTCATTCATGAATCCATCAATCTGTATAATTGTCATTCCTCTGTTCACACATGTATTGACATGTATTGATCTTTTTTTTCTGGTAGCGCTGTGTATTTGGTCAGACACAGAGAGACACGGCAGCGCTTCGCCATGAAGAAGATCAACAAACAAAACCTAATCCTGCGGAACCAGATCCAGCAAGCCTTCGTGGAGCGGGACATCCTGACCTTCGCCGAGAACCCATTCGTGGTCAGCATGTTCTGTTCTTTCGAGACTCGTCTCCACCTGTGCATGGTGATGGAGTACGTGGAGGGTACGATCTCGACAGGCAAACAGACATTTGTGTGTATGATTGACAGGTACTGATAATTGTCCTTTCTTTCGTTTTTCTTCAAGGTGGCGACTGTGCAACACTTTTGAAGAATATTGGAGCTCTTCCTGTGGAAATGGCCCGGATGTATTTTGCCGAAACAGTTCTGGCGTTGGAATACATTCACAATTATGGGATAGTACATCGAGATCTGAAACCAGACAAGTGAGTGACCCCTGCTGGTGTGGAGGTCATATACATTTGCACATAAATAATGGACATGTTTATGAAGTTTTTTTTTTTTTTTTTCCTAGCCACTGTCGCGATCTAGCTTGCTCTTCTGGTCATAGCCCATAGCCTGAACAACAATAGCCATATTTTCTCCTTTTTAACAGACTCTGTTTTTCCCCAAATTTTTAAAACTCATATAAAGAATCGACATTTATATCTTTTTAAAGACTTTTTTCACATAGCGTCTTTGCGTTGGTCTCGGACTTATAAAGCGCTATATAAATGAACTTGAACTTGAACACAACTTGTGTTTCTTCATCCCAGCTTGCTGATTACATCCATGGGTCACATCAAGCTGACAGATTTTGGTCTGTCGAAGATGGGACTGATGAATCTAACGACTAACCTGTACGAGGGACACATCGAGAAGGATGCCAGGGAGTTTCTGGATAAACAGGTACGTCAGAAATATTGTCGACACGGGACACAACTTTAACACCGAAAGCAAAGGCCTGTTATTTGTCACTCTCAACAACCCATATTGTGAACAATGTTATTGCCTAAGCAGTAGTGTAAAGTACTTGAGCAAATGGACTTCGTCACGTAAGTACTTTTAGCTACTTAAGTATCGACAATATAAGCAACTTTTACTCTACTTGACTACATTTTTTATTGAGTATCTGTACTCTTTACTCCACTACATTTGAATGGACACTGACTGTTACTTTGGGATTGTGCATGACATGTCGGCATCTTTTTCTATCGCGGTTAATTTCTTGGGCAGATGAGGTGATATCGCCATCTGCAGGGTGCTGAAGGTACTGGATGCTATTTATGAGCTAAATCACATGAATTAGCGGTTGCACTTTTTTACACATTTGAGTTTGACTGGGACTGACTTTTTGTTGACTTTTTTTTCTTCCATTTTGAAACATTAAGGTGTTAATTCCATTTCTATATTAGGAAAGAAAAACAAAGAGTTGTTTTTCCACATTTCTCTGTGTTCTTTTAGCCTAGATTCTGTACTAGTAAAATACTTAAGATCTTTTAAAATTGGATACTTTATGACTTTTACTCAAGTCTTCTTGGAATTGGTGACTTGTAACTTGTAATGGAGTAATTTTTACAGTAAAGGATCTGTACTTTTACTCAAGGTTTTCAGCTACTTTTTACACCTCTTTGCCTCAACAATTCCCCAGTCGAAAGCCACTCTATATCTTGGACTCTTCCAGCCAATCCTTCTCAAACGTAAAGCCAGCAATTATAATTCTTCTCATTGTTCATAGCAATCCTTCTTGCCTTGGTCTGCACCAAATAGAACTTTCAATTCTCAAAACTTTTCAAATCCTGGAAGAGCAACCCTTTGCTATAATAATCAGTCCAGAAAGACTCCCACTGTCTTCTTTCTCATGTCTTCTTCGTCTGACACTCCTCGTTCAGACAATGCCGCTCACACTCTGCTCAGGGATCACCGGCCTTCAATCTGTGAGTTTCGTCATCTCTCCCGCTCGCCTGCACATGCTCCGCTCCATGGCCGTGTCCATTGGACAGCCTCCAGCCGATTTCTAACACCAGTGTGGCAATTCTTCCGGAACCCGCGGTTGCTATTGCATGGACTGCGGCAAGTCTGGACAAGCCGGAGCCAGCTGGACAGCATGTGCAATGAACCAACGCACTCAAACGGATGCTCTTTCTCTCCAAACACAAATACTCTGCTAAACAGAGCACGCCCAAATATGCTTATAAAATGCAGATTTATAGTATGGACATGCAGATTTACAGTATAAAGAGAACAGATCCAGTAGCCACAGTAACTGCCTTCATTTAATAGTGAAACTAGGAGTAAACTAGTCTCTGACGGCAGATACAGATGTGATTGTTGAGAGGGGCGTCATGGGAAAAATGATCCGTAATCTCCCACAATATGAATTTCTACATGTGATAGTTGCACTGTCATTTTCACTTTTATGGTAAAAAAACAAGTTTACTAGAACTTCCAGTTGTACTTTTTAAATGTAAATGCCCCGTCCCATCCACAAACAAACAGACCCGCATAAAACATGGATAAAAACAGCAAAGTATCATTATGGTTTAAAATTGCAATATTTTACTCTGCAAAAATCCTCCTCTTCTCGTTCCTCAAAAACAGTTAAATTGCTCTATTGTGAACATGTTTTGTGTGCTTCAGATCCATCAAAAGTCCCACCGAAAAGAGAAAATCGAAATAAAGTGTTAGTGTATATTTATTTGTGTTTTTACTGTAAATTATATTTATTGTTTTAAAATATCTACATTTGTTAAATAATTATATTGTTATTAATAAAGAGATTAAAATAAACCGTTCATAGGCATTGAATATCAATATATTAGGATTATATTGTAATCTCAATTGGACTTTTTTTCCTGATTGATTAATGTTATTAAAATTTACCGGTAATATTGATTGTATTTATATAATAATATATTGTAATTATATTTGCATTGCTGTGACACATTGAAACAACTAAATTCTTTTTCTACACTTTTTTTGTACTTCTGTCTAATTTATTTGATACGCTTTGAATTTTATTTCATTGTTTTTGAAAGACGTATTTGCAAAGCATGAACCTTTTCCTCTCCTGTGTTTGTATCACATCAGGTGTGTGGGACCCCAGAATACATCGCTCCAGAGGTCATTCTACGTCAGGGCTACGGAAAACCAGTGGACTGGTGGGCCATGGGAATCATTCTGTATGAGTTCCTGGTGGGCTGTGTTCCGTTCTTCGGAGACACCACAGAGGAGCTTTTTGGTCAGGTGATCACAGGTGAGCAGGAAATGGGATGTGTCCTGTGATTCCACCATGTTCAATTCTCCCTATGTGTGGTTGCAGATGATATTGAATGGCCTGTTGGGGATGAAGCTTTACCTCCTGAAGCTCAGAGCCTGATATCTGCACTTCTGCAAACCAACCCACTGGTGCGACTGGGAACTGGTAAAACACTAATAAAATATATATTTTGCATAGTAATGTAATGTCAGAATATTGGTCAGGATCCCAGTCACTATCTTCCATTTAGAGGTGAATCATTTGCTTATTGATTATGTTGTTTACGGCTGCAAACTAATAATATTATTTCAATAATCTATTAATCGACAGTCTGGCCGTTATTTGGTAAATGAATCGGACAGATTTTTCGCATACCTTTTCTCATGGAGTGTTTCATAACTGTGTAGAGGACCAACACATCATCTAAAATGTATTTGGAATATTGCTTTCTAATAATCTGAAAAAATTATGTACAAATATTTGTACAGGTGAGAAAACAGTTATTCGTTACCTGTTAGACAGCAAAACGTCATTACATTTTTATTTAACAAAAGTGCACAATTATTGTTAGGTTAGTTAGTGTTTAGTTATTGTTGTGTGTTATTTCTGGTATATATATATATATATATATATATATATATATATATATACACACACACACGTATATATCCTGTTATATTATATCCTATGATATTATATCCTGTTTGCTAATAAACAGATTACTTGTGTTGATATTAAAAAACATTTTAGCAAATGTATTATTATTTTCTCTGATGGCATCACATGACTTTGTTATTGTGAACAGGAGGAGCGTTTGAAGTGAAGCAGCATTCGTTTTTCTCTGGCTTGGACTGGAATGGTTTGCTCAGACAGAAAGCCGAGTTTGTTCCTAACTTGGAATCAGAGGAGGACACCAGCTACTTCGACAGTAAGGATCCTCAGATTTATGTCCAATCATGTCTGTAATCTCTCATTTCCATCTTTCTCTTTGACTCAGCGAGGTCTGAGCGCTACCGCCATATCAACTCCTATGACGAGGACGACACCAATGATGACGAACCTGTGGAGATAAGACAGTTCTCCTCTTGTTCTCCTCGATTCAGCAAGGTTGACCTGATTCTTTTATCTTATCTTCTCTCTGGCTCATCTTTTTTCATACATCTGCAGTTTTACAGGTTTTGTTTTTAGCTTCCATTTTCATTCATAAGATGTTCAAGCTACTGTTACTTAGGCAGATTTTGCTGTCATCAGGTTGAATCAGTTATATTAACATCAGTTTGGCATGAAAAGAGCCTTCAGAAATATACATTGAAGTTAGATATTTCCTCCAATATTTAAGATGATCTTTCCAGTAACTCAGTCAGTGGAACACCAGCTCATATACATATTTTACTCTATTGAAGGTTTATGTTACATTTGTTACTCAATTCAAAATATTCTTTTTTTGAATGTATATTATTTACGCCTATGCTTTCTGGTTCACTGTTTGCATTCCTTTGACTTATGAATACAATTCTTATGTCTTTTGATTTATTCTGTTTTTATTATATATTATCAAAAACTATACATATATCTATTTTAATTATCTATCTGTTTTCAACTCTTTATTTTTTATATATAAATAATTGGAACAGTTGAAATCACTGCACGTTGTACTATTTAAGATTTAAGGTCCGCCAAATTCCAAAATTTTACAGTTAATATGAAGAAATGTACCGGAATGTTCTCGTCTCATCTTTGACATCTTGTCATGGCTTTGTTCCTATGCATTTTCCAAAAAACTACTATTACTACTACTATATTAAAATCTGCTGATTTTCATTTGGTCTTATTTCTGCATTTGGTCAAATTTTTTGTGTACATCTTTTTTTGTACTGTATATAACCATATAACGTAATCATCAGGATTGTGTATCTTTCAGGTGTACAGCAGCATGGAACAACTGTCCCAGCTGGAACAGAAAACCCCTGTCGTGACCCGCCGAGAGCAGAAAGGTCGGCGTGAAGACAAGATGGCCAAGCGTGAAAGTCTGGGCAGCTTCAACATGCGGGATAAAACCTGGAGGGCCGGCTCGCCTGAGATGTAAGCGTTTCAGACTAAGCAACTTTTCAGAACCATTAAACTTTGTTCTTCTAATCTTCTTCGACAGGAAGCGTCTGTCCTGCTCTGAGTCTCTGTATATGGAGGGAGACTGCAGTCCCCCCATGGGTGCCCGTCGCAGGTTCTCAGCCCTGATGGACACGCACCGGTTTGCGGCTCCACAGGAGGGCGACGGAGACAACGTCATTCAGAACAGTATTAAAACCCCAAGATCAACAGTAGAAGCCACCACCGTTCCATCCTCACCCAGTGCTAATGAAAAACGGGTTGCTGGGAAGGAAGTGATGTCATCAGGGGCCATTAAAGGGACTGGTAAGTTAGAGAAGAGAAACGTGTGAAGTCCTGTAGCCAATCAGATGCATTACATCCAGTAGATAAAATCTCAAGACCCAGAGAGGCATCTGTGCCACAGCCCATACCCTCTGCAGGAGCCGTGTCTCGAGATTTTAGTGCAATTGGTGACTCCATCAACCAGAAAGCGACCAAAGATCTAGTTCTTCGTAGAGCTCGACATCAACAGTTGTCTGTGGATGGAGAGAAACGCAACTCACGGGCTGGAAACAAAGTCATCAAATCTGCATCCGCAACGGCTCTGTCTGTGATGATACCTGGAGGTACAGTCTCTAGACAAACTCTATATTAAAATACGAAATTCCTTTTGTAAATAACAATGAGAGATCTATTGGTCTTACTTTACCTTTTTTGCAGACATGTCTGTCCAAAGTCATTTTCATAATGAGCAAATTGGGTTAGGTGTCCTGCTCACTGGACATTTCTGTTGTCACATCCTAACAGTCAAGGATTTGAACCAACAGTCTTTTGGTCACGGGTCCGACTGTTTGCCAATTGGATGTATTAGCTGGTTATAATATTTGTTACATGGCAACAGCTAGCAATTTTTCCATCATCAATTAATCGGTTGATTTGTTGATCGATTAATTGATTAATCAAACCATGTCACATTTATTTTTTTTTTAACTATAATTTAAGCACCACAGCTCAATTCAAATCTCAGTTGATTCAAATTAGTTGGAATAGTAAATTTTTAAAAAGCTAAAATACCACACCATGCATGTCAAACATTTCTTTTTAATTTACAATGAAATAAAAAAAGATATGAACGATAAAAAAATAATAAACATAAAAAATTATCTATTAGACAATAAAATCTAATCAGATTTGTATATAATTATGTTACAACGGTGCATAAGAACAAGAAACAGTGACATGTTGACCTTCACCAGGGTCATATTTACACGTTTTACAGGTTTCACCTTTTCCAATTTCATTTGCATTATTGCACATGGCAAGACGACCAGGCGAATGAGTTCAAAATTCTTAAATGAATACAAGATTAATGTATGTACATTTGCAATTAGTTTAAACACACACAAAAAAAGTCTCAGTTTTTTAATTCAGACGAGCAAAAACTGAGGTTAGGAAGTGCTTATTCAGTACGTGCTGCCAGTGTCTGCTTCGCCAATTATCATTGATACTAACAATTTGTTGATGAAGCACTAATTTTGTTGATGAATGATTTCTCATGTTCTAGTTGATCAGCTTGGTAGCTCCCCACTGGCCAGTCCCATGTCCCCTCGCTCACTCTCGTCCAACCCTTCGTCAAGAGACTCCTCGCCCAGCCGCGACTACTGCCCCACAGTCACAGTGCCCCGTTCACCCATAACCATCTATCGCTCTGGCAAGAAGTATGGCTTCACGCTTCGTGCTATTCGTGTCTACATGGGGGACTCGGACATCTATAGTGTGCACCACATAATCTGGGTATGATGAGAGAAATGCCCATTCCGTTCCCTTTAACCATATATTATTTGGTTCCACAATTGTTCTTCTATCTTTCTATCACAGCATGTGGAGGATGGAGGACCTGCTCAGGAGGCAGGACTTTGTGCTGGTGACCTCATCACTCATGTCAATGGAGAATCTGTGCATGGTTTGGTGCATACAGAA
The DNA here is from genome assembly GCA_028031935.1 of Paedocypris micromegethes. NCBI lineage: Eukaryota > Metazoa > Chordata > Actinopteri > Cypriniformes > Paedocypris > Paedocypris micromegethes. The sequence continues at coordinate 15,416,034 of CM051499.1, forward strand.
GTGGTAGAGCTTATTCTAAAGGTGAGGGTTCTTTCTAAAGTGTGTGTAATAGTTGCCTACTGTTTCATGTTGAAGAGTTGTTACAACAATGATCCATCCCAAATCGCTCTATTCACTTTTCAGAGTGGAAACAAGGTGACCGTGACCACCACTCCTTTTGAGAACACATCCATTCAAATCGGACCAGCTCGAAAGTCTAGTTACAAGTCCAAGATGGCTAGACGCAGCAAGAGGACAGTCAAAGATGGACAGGAGAGGTACGATATTCTTAGATTTTTTATTCATGTCATGCTTCTAGTATTCATCTCTTGATTTGGCTCTTTCTATAACAGCAAAAGGCGTGGATCATTATTCCGCAAAATAACCAAGCAGTCCAATCTTTTGCACACAAGCCGAAGTCTGACATCTCTGAACAGGTCTCTGTCCTCCAGTGAAAGCCTGCCTGGCTCTCCCACACACAGCCTATCTGGTCAATCCCCAACCCAAAGCTATCGCTCAGACTCATCTCACCATGGTGTGTAAACTGAAACAACCCTCAGTAATATGTACCAGAAGATCATTTTCTTGAATCCATTAATTGTTATATGACTTTTTATGCTGTCCTAGGTGGTTCTTCACAGAGCAGTTCTCCTGCCTCCAGTACACCAAATTCTCCTGCGACCACTCAACATATGAGGCCCAGCTCCCTGCATGGACTTTCCCCAAAGCTGCACCGCCAGTACCGTTCAGCTCGGTGTAAATCTGCTGGCAACATTCCGTTGTCTCCTCTCGCTCATACACCATCACCTACTCAGTCTTCACCTCCTCCTTTACCTGGACACACAGTTGGAAGTTCCAACACCACCCAAACCTTTCCCGCCAAGCTGCATTCATCCCCGCCAATCCTACGTCCTAGACCCAAGAGTGCCGAACCACCAAGGTCACCTCTACTTAAGCGGGTACAGTCGGCAGAGAAACTTGGGTCACCTCTTACGTCTTCAGACAAAAAAGGTGGAATCGGCATGATTAGGAAGCACAGTTTGGAAGTCGGGCATTCAGATTTTCGTAAGGATGGGTTTCACTCGGAATTGGGCCTCCAGAGTCTTGTGGAAATTGAGAACGAGAATTTGGCCTCTGTACCATCAACCACAACTCCTTCACCCACCCAGCCACTTTCCTCAACACCTGAAACCGGCATTCTGAAGCCAGTCAGGAAGTTGGGAAGACAGGAGTCACCGTTGAGTAGAGATGCTTTACTCGCTGGGAGGGAAAAAGAACGAGATAAAGAGACAGCTGCTGAAGCAAATTGGTCAAGAACAGGAACAATTAAGGAGACCTTTCATTCCAGTATTGGAAGGGATCATTTGTCTGTGGAAATGGGGAGATCTCCAAGTTCTGATGTACACCATATGTCATCACCCCAGGATATTTACCTTGCTAAACCTCAGCCGTCAATTAGCAAATCATGTCCAGTTGCATCTGAGCCCAAATTTGGTATAGTTGCCTCCATCCATTCATCTCCATCACCAGTGTCTTCCAGCCTGGTCCAGACTACAGATTCAAGTATAATCAGGGAAACAGGTAGTCTTGATAGTATGGTTAGAAAGACCACACATAGTCAGGCACTGGTTAACACAAATTCTTCATCCACTTTAAGTATATCAAGTGTTATCAGTAAAGACCTAGTTGATTCCAAAATGTTAAGGGATTCAGGGAAAAAAGAAAATAAACCTGAAGTTGGAAAGACTTTGAGTTCTTCTAATTCTAGTACACCTGTTATTACTCCTAAAACAACTGTTACAGATACATCCAAAGCAAATAAAGGACCAAGTGGCCCAGAGATCCCTAGGAAGGGAGTGTTCGATCCCCAAACTCGAACTTCCGATATCAGGTTAAGAACTTCCCTAATGCCATCCAAAGGCGTTGTCCCATCTCATACATCCCAGACACAGTGTTCTACTTTAGGAAAGCTTAGACAGGACAAAGGTTTAAGTTCAGTTAGCTGCTATCGAGGAACATTTGATTGGGAAGATAAATGCCTTTTGGAGGTTGTTGAAGAGCACTCTCCATCTCCCACTCCTTCACCAACTGGAATTCCTCCTGACCTTTCAAAATCCCAGTCCCCTGGTGATAAATTTGCTTTGACTGCTTCATCGTTCTTCACAGGGAAACCTGTTGATTCTAGTAGAGTTGGAACTCAGGATGAGTCCAAGACCAAAGGTGGCACAAAATCAATGGAGTTTACCCAGGCTTGTGCAATAGAAAAAATTGAAGTTGCCTCTGGAAGTAGGGCAAGCCCCAAAGCTGGCATCCCTCAGAAGGTTAAGACTGCCAGTACATCGAAACATGTCTCATGAAAAGTGTGTTGTGAATGAGAAAATGAAATGCCTTTGTTGGTTTGATAAGCGGAGTTTCATCTTTTCAAGCACTTAAATACATTTCTAGCCAAGGGGATTATGAGACTTTACCAAAAAAGGCTAAGATAATGGTTCTGAGGATAATATAAATTTTTTTATTGTTCACCTGCAGAGAAAACGCAGGTGATTGTATAATACAAGAATCTGTCAGGTTGTTTGTGAGAATGTGAATGTTTGGTGCATGTTTTGTGGTGCTTAAAAACAAGGTAAAGGATGAAACACCAAGTGCTTTATCAGACTGAATAGTGCTGAAGTACTGTGAACATAAATTATCGGTACAATTTATACAAAAAAAGTTACTTTGTCTCCAAAGGCATATTTTTGGGGTTGACACAAGATTGCTTAAGCTTCTTTTCCATGTGTTGCCACATAATAAACATAGAAAATGTCAGGTCCAGACCCATCGCCGTGAAGTTCTGGGTAACTTTCAAAAACAGGATGTTGTTTAATAAAATCAACAAGTTTTAGATCCAGTCAACATCAATGCTATAGTAGCTTTATTTTGTTGCCAATGCTGTCGCTCCATGAACATGTTTAAACACCTCTGACCTAAACAATTCCAGTTGACATGTCTTTTTTTAAAATGCAATGCAAATTTAAAATTTACAAGCTTTTCAACACGGTTTTGCTATGGCAAGTTTTTAAAAGTTGTGTTTTTTGTTTTGTTTTTTTAAATGAAAACGTGTTAAGGACCATTTCCATTTCTACATTGCCTGAATGCAGTGTAGAAGAAATAGTGTGCTAAAACCACTTGGCTCCCCCCTCAGCAACATTTAGAATGGCACTCAAACTCGCAAAAATTGTGTGCTAATAGTCTGTAAAACTGTGTGAGTGGTTGTGTGAATGTAAATGCCCTTTGGCCACCAGTCTAGAGTGTGTATATTGCCTACAGACCCAGAGTTTCTGAGATTGGCTTCTGTGACCCAGAAATGGAAAAATGGAGAAACAAAAAATTGTAATATGGTAAAGTATGTTATTATTTATTTAAATGTATGTATACTTGAATCTAAACTATTCCGATATTGTAAGAAAATCCCAAACTCTCCTTGGTTAGAACAAGCTAATTGATCTGGCAGTGATGACCTCATCAAATCTAAAAGTCAAGGTTTAAAAAGATTGAATAGGCCAGTTATTTTGCTGGTTGATCTAGATTCAGAAAAAGAAAAAAAAAATCTCCATTTACGGCCATTCCGAAGCAGACAGATGGCTAATCGACAGGCATTAATGAAGACACGGCCTCATTATTCTATTTTGTGGATTAAATGATTGATAATTGAGAGACATAAGATAATTTATTGCATATATTAGTCAGTTGCTGTTCAACATATTCATTTAATTTATGGTAATAGAGAGAACAGCATTTTGGTAGGATTACAGGGGGCTGGATGGTAAATGTATGCTATAGTTATTCATGCATCAGCTAATGTCACAGTTGTCATGGCAACCCAGAGCCAATAGCTGGGTGTCTGTTGCCTTTTCAGTGTGGTTTGATGCCTCAGAAATTAGAGTCTGTCACTGCTTTCACTTCAGTTTGTGAAAACAATTGATTGTTGTCAACTATAAATCAAAAATCACAAAAATGTCAGGAATAGAAACGGCTTGAACTAATTGGTGGTTTTTCAACAGTATTATTAATATTTTATCTTTCATGTTTGACGTCAGGACACTTCAGCCACAAACTAATTATTGTCCTTTAAGACCAATGGTGCCCGACCATTCACATTTTTTTAACTATAGCAAACGTGACATTGCTGTGAGTGTCGTACAATAAATTAAAAGTAGAAGTTTTTTTTCTAGCAATTCTAGCACCAAAATGAAAAATCAGTAATTGACTGATTTTTAAACTATTAATTAAATCTGCAGTTGTTTTGTGGTTCATGATTTGAACTTGATTTTGTGATCTCAGCACAAAATAAAGATAATTGTCTATAACGCAAAAACTAGACACAGGTTTTGCTCTCTTCATCGAAGACAAAATTTTACATGCACTACGAAGCGACATTTTTTTCATTATTTTGTAAATTTGGAAATTCTGTTCCATCAGAGATATCAGGATTATGTGTACATTTAAAGTTCTAAAATATCAGCATACAGTCCAAACCCCTCTTCTAAAGGTGGACTAAATCACCAAATACATGTGTGATTACATAATCAAAATGTACAACCTTCCAGCCCGTGGGCCTTAGGTTGAGCTTCACTGTTTTCGTCTAATGGAAAAGACATTCTGAATGTTTTTCCACAACCATACCTCTGTATACCACTTGGCTGTTCTGAATAATATAACAGACCCTACAAAATGAAAAAAAAAAAAAACTGAAATGAGAATGGATAATATTAGAATTAAATGTTTTTTTTATCTTTTTCTGACATTTTGAGTGTTTTTTTTTCAAAGTCTGTTACTTTTAATTAAACTATTGCTGTTTTGTTTTGTTTCATCTCAATCATTATTTCGCTTGTATTTATATCTGTGTTCTCAATTGGCCTGAGTAGTGTGGGAGACTTAGCAGACTGATGCCACCTTGTGGCGATAACAGAAGTTCGAACAGTTTGAAAGTTACCGAATGGTGGTTACTGTACTACTTTACTGTAGGTTACTAAAGTATTCATATAACCATATTTTTCCACTCTGGTTCATATCTTTTACTCTTTCAAATAGATTTTTAATAATCTTAAATTAGGATTTTCTTAGTCCATATAAAACTCAATTACGATAGATTTTTTTATGGAATTTTAAAAAAGCCCAAGACATATATCAAAGTTATTTATGGGTGAGATGGTGGCATATGCACAGATGGTGTAAAGAGTTTAGGTGATTGTGGTGTTTTATCTGCTGTTCTGACCCTTGGTTTTGATCATAGGCGTCGTTCTTGTGCCGCTCAATCACTTTTCCTGCATGAATTATGATGTGTTGATGGTGACGGTGTCCGAAAGCGTCCTCTTCATTTACCTGACTGTTCTAGTGTAACCAATCCTTCAGTAATAAACACTAATGGTCTGTAATGATCAGAGTATCTGTACTTCTTGAACGTGGATGCTAATGTTTACAATATAAATTAGATATTTACGTCGCATTTTGTGAAAATTCATCTATACATAATATGGGCAAAATGTCTAGCGTTAATTCAACAGTTATTTTTTTTTATTTTCCCCCTTAAATGTGATTTTTTTTTTTTTGAAGAATGCACTTTATTAAAGAGTTGTTTTGTGTTCTGACGTCCTCTACATTTCTGTACTTTACTGTACATAATAGCAGCAAAGAACTGAGAACATGGATGAAGTCTTTATCACATTTTTTTCTGTTATAAAACCTTTTTGAACAATTGTGTCAAACCTATTCTAGTATTGTGCTAGACTTTTTCTGGAAATCACTTTTACTTTCAGCAACTGTCAGTCGATCGAGGTGCAGTGTGTGTGATCTAATAAAGACTCTGTAAAAACAATGATATACTGGTTTCAACTGATTCCAAAATTAGAATGCTATAAAAATCAATCAGATCCTAATCAGGTGCTTTGTTAATTCAGAGTGGTTCAGTTAATCTGATTAAAAAGAACGGGGTCCTCACATTGTGAGCTATACATTAATAAATAAACGGACCTTTGGCATTCTGAGTGATGTGCACTGGGGAGCCACTGGGGGAAGGGGCAAATCAAAGGGAGATCCCTGAAACGGGCTTTAAAATTACGCTGATTAATCGGACCACCAGTTAATCAGATCAGCTACACATTGTGATCATATTCTAAAAAAATCCATATAACTACGTATACCCAAGATCATGAGAAAAAAAACATGTGCGTGCGTGCGTGCGTGCGTGCGTGCGTGTGTGTGTGTGTGTGTGTGTGTGTGTGTGTGTGTGTGTGTGAGATAACAGAAAACTAAAACGGCTGTACTATTCCCTTAAAAAATTATTAGTAATTTACTAATCTATGTTTAATAATGGAAAGAACATTTACGTTTCATTAACCACGGCTGGGCGTAACTTTAATCGATGGAAAACATGTCCAATCAGGAAGCAGACGCCGTGGATTCTAACCAATAACTAATGTTGATGGGCGGGACGTGGGTGTGTTTCCGCAGTGACAACAGGAAGCAGTTTCATTCGAGTGTGAGTGCTCGCTGATGTGAACGCCATTCATTTTAAAGTGCAGTTCGGCAGCAGAGGGAGATTATACAGGGAGTCGAAACCCATAACTTCAGATAAATCGATGTCAGCCTCTTGAATAGCGCTTGAAGAATCTTGAGGTCGTTTCATGTCGCGCGTGTCCTTGCCAGACTCAGAGACGGCTCGACGCTGGACATCTCCGCTGCCATTTTCACTAGAAATGTGGAAATAATTGAAGGGGCGTCGAACATGCCGGGTCTGACTTAAAGGTAACGCTTAAGCTTTAATAAACACTGTAAGTACGCTGTAACTCCTAATGTACTCACTCTGTGTTGCGGTGTTGTATTAATATCCTCTTGCTGGATGCTAAACTGCAGTTGTTTTACGTTTTCATTATTTGCGCAACGAATGGGGCACGCGAATCGATTGGTAAACGATTCTAATTAAGCACCCGTTTTAGAACTCAAAAATGTAAAGTTTTGAAACGAAGTGAGACGTTAGTGAAGTCAATTTAGAAGTGTACTTCGGCGGCTACGTTCTAATCACATGGCCTACGCTACGTGTAATTCCGGGCATGACTTCTTGGAGAAAAAATTGCTGCCTTGAAGTTACTGATCCGTGAACTCTGCACTTTCCCCAGCTCACGTGATTAAAGCATGTTCTCCCCCCTCTCTTTTTCTCTCTCCGCCCACTTTCTCTTTTTCTCTCTCCCGCGCTCCATTTTTTGCCCCCCCCCCTTTCTCTATCTTTCCCCTCTACGTGTCTCGTTGTTTCTCTAAGATTTCTGTCTTGCGCTGTCTGTTATATGGTTATATGGTTTTGTTTATGTATTCATAGTGTATGTGCAGTGTTATTTATGTTTGTTAATTTATACATGTTTATTTTTCATATATATATATATATATATAATATATATATATATATGTGTGTGTTTATATACTGTATATATAATATTCTTGTTCCTCTATATATATTCTGTCTGCTGTTGTGACATGCATTTTCCCCGCTGTGGGACTAAAAGGCTTTTTCATTCATTTAATTCATTGTCCCTTTATTTCGATTTGCTGTTTTAATGGTTTATTTTAATATATTTTGATGTTTGGTTTGATATGTGAATCTGTATAAAAATATACAGTAGGTGGTACAAAAGGCATGTTTTTCTTTTTGATCTTCCTCAGCCTGAAGATTATGCTGAAATGCTGCAGTGTTCGGCCTGAGCCATGAACTCTGTGTCTCCCAGCGCTGTTCAGTACATAGTGAGCAGTGGCGCTCACGAGGACAAGCCCCTGGGTCCGCAGCCTGATGGTGGCTTCCGAGGAGCTTCTGGAGAGCCCGATGAAGTGGATCGTCTGAAAGCCAAGTTCATGTCTGCCTGGAACAACGTAAAATATGGTCAGTTTTTGTAATTAATGTTGTGTAAGAAGATACAGAACTTCATCCATCTTCCATCAAATAAAGTGTTGTAGACATCAGATTACTGTTCGCTTGCTGTTTTATTCTGCCGTATTTACGTGAGTTTCACTTGAAATGAGGTAAATTCAGAGCACCAATTACGATATGGTTCCTAGTGGCCATATTGACAATCACACACACACACAAAAACGTGTTTTCAATCTCATTGAGCCTGTTTTAATCTAATCATCCAGCCCATGTAAACAGAGATCTCCATTTTGCTGTTTCCAGGTTGGGCTGTCAAATCAAAGACTACTTTCAACAAGTCGTCTCCTCTTTTTCTCATGGGCCAGTCTTTTCTGTTCAACTGTGAAGGTCAGTCATTTGTCAGAAACCGCACTGTTGTGCATGTCTATTCCATATCTTTTCGTAAATGTGACCTTGTTTCTGAATCCTAAAACTATTGTACAACCGCTGCTTTTTTCCAGAAAGTCTTTTTCAAAACTTGAAAAAACAAAAAATTTGATCAACAATAAATCAGGAGTTTGCCATATTTATTTTTGTGTATATTTATGTTTTGACAAATTGTCTCTTCGAAGTTTGTTTTAAGCCCACTGAAAACATGTCAGTTAAGTTTTAGTTTAAAGTTTATCATGTCACATTTTCACAAACTTCTGCGTGCCAAAAGACACAACTGTGTGTAGCCAAATATTTCATCAAACCATTTGCCTAAAAATAAGCCCTAGTGGACCATAACGCTCTGATTTGTGTGAAACGACTGAGCATGCTGTGTGTGGCAGACGAAGTGGAGCTTTTCCGGCAAGCGTTTGTGTCCTGCCTGTGGCTGACCTACAGGAGAGAGTTTCCTCAGCTGGAGGGATCCAGCCTGACCACTGACTGCGGCTGGGGCTGCATGCTGCGCAGTGGACAGATGCTGCTGGCGCAGGGGCTACTGCAGCACCTTATGCCCCCAGGTCAGCTTTACATGATTGAATTACTGTTACTGGTCTTATGCAGTGAGAATGTCTAAATACACCATTTTCATTATCTACTCGGTTCAGTGTGGTAGGGGGGGTGTCAGAGGGTCTGTAGCCAATCAACCATTCAGATGATTTTTCAATCATGGAACTCAATAGAATCACTCTGTACTCTAGGCATTTAATTCTTTGTACTGTCAGGAAATCTATAAACATGACAACATACATGCAGAACGGTGACCAAACCTGATTTACTTTTTTTGGTTTGACTTTTTATTGTCTCTGTCTCGCTCTCACTTTTTCTATTTCTTTTTTTTTTTTCTCCCACATCTCTTCCAATCAACATCTCTCATTTACTTATTGTGTTCTTCCTTTTTTGATTTTGATCCTCTCTCTCTCTCTCTGAGATATATTATTGTCATTTCCTTCCCCTCTCTCGTTTTAAAACCATACTGACTTTTTTTTCCCTTCTCTGTCATTTCCCCACAAGCAACCGAAATGTCACAAGCATGAATATTCTATCTTCATTTAGCTTGTCACAAGATTTTAAGATTTTGAAAAAAATTTAAACTTGGAAAAATAGTTTTAAAAAAAATATAGCCAAAATTGTATTTTTCTCATTAAAATAGGAATAGGAAATTATAACTAATGTGCTGTACATTTATCATTTAGATTATATATTCTTGTCGTCTCTTTGCACAGACTGGAGGTGGAGGGACTGCCATCCTCTGACAGATGTTGATTTTGAGTTCCTGAGACCCTCCTCACCATCCCGGACCACCGGCATATCCCTGCCCTCCTTCAGCTCATCCTGGGGCAGTCCTGTTCCTCAGAGACCACACAACTCAGCCACTCGTCACAGACGGACCCAAGAGCAAAGCACCCCAGCTGACCCTCAGGTAGAGGCTTTGCACCGGAAGTTAGTTTCTTGGTTTGGGGACCAGCCCTCGTCACCATTTGGCGTCCACCAATTGGTGGAATTGGGAAAAGAGTCAGGAAAGCGGGCGGGAGACTGGTATGGGCCCTCCATTGTGGCACACATGCTGAGGTGAGAGGAAACTGGCTCTTTAGTTTTGTTCATCAGCGCATCTTTAAAAAAAATATATAAAAAGCAGAGTCAAATCTAAAAGTGCTTTAATTGTATTCCAGAAAAGCAGTGGACCGAACCTGTGAGATGGAGAACCTGCTCGTGTATGTGTCTCAGGACTGCACTGGTAAGTCAGATGTTCTCCTGTGACATTTCCTAAGTACGTAAATGTTCACTTTAGTTTTTCTGGGCAGTGTATAAAGGAGATGTCCTGCACTTGTGTGAATCGGCTCCCACACAAGAGCCATCACAGTCTGGCAGCACGGGATGGAAATCCGTCATCATTCTAGTGCCAGTGCGTCTGGGAGGAGAAGCGTTAAATCCTTGTTACATCGAGTGTGTAAAGGTTTGTGAAATGTTCAGCATAGGTCTAAAACAATGAAAAGTTGCGCAGCTACTTTTATGAGGAAACTTGCATTCCGCAATAATGCTTGCAAACGTAATTCCGTAATAATCTGGGGGAATTTGCAAATTGAAGCAGTTGCGTTGCATGTTAAGAAACCTATAATCATGCTAAACTTGTTTTTTTAGAGCATTCTCAAGCTGAAATGCTGCATTGGCATTATTGGTGGGAAACCCAAGCATTCTCTGTTTTTTATTGGATTTCAAGGTATGTGTCTCATGAGTTTTTCTTACTGATTGGACGTTGAAGTATTTTTTTCCGTTCTCTGATTGGCTAAACATTCTGATATGTCTTCAGATGAGCAGCTGTTGTATCTAGACCCGCACTACTGTCAGCCTGTGGTGGACGTCACTCAAGACAACTTCCCTCTAGAGGTGAGACTGGAGGCATGATGGTTTGCTTTCGTAAATAAAGGTTAAGAAGTTTTGGAATTGAAGGTGTATTTCTTTTTTTTTTTTTTCTCCAGTCATTTCACTGTAACTCACCCAGGAAGATGAGTTTCAGCCGCATGGACCCTAGCTGCACCATCGGATTCTATGCACGAACCAAAGCTGATTTTGAGCATTTGTGCTTCATTGTCAGTGAAGTGAGTAGGAATGTTAATTGTTTAATTGTTGTAATTGTTTAATAAATGTCATATTTAAAAAAAAAAAAAAAAAAAGGTTTTACAGCTGAAACTGTTCTATATTGTAATTTTCTATATACTGTACTGTTTGTACATACTGTAGATGCACAAACTGTTTTATTTGGTACCTGGTTCTTATTTGCAATCCAATGATTTACAATAAAAAAACAATTATTTTTCATGTATCATGTGTTATGGGATTTTCAAAAAATTGCCTTTTAGAAATTGCCATACAGAAAAGGTTTACAAATTGTTTTAAAAAAAAAAACATGTTACTCAAATCATATATATGTTTTTATTCTAGGCTTTATCATCCTCCAAAGAAAAGTATCCCATCTTTACATTTGTGGATGGTCGGGGGCAGAACTACGCACTGCAGGGGCCAAGCGGAGAGTCCGGAGAGACCCCAGCGAACATCTATTCCTGCCACCGACTGAGCCGGAGCAAGAAGAGAGGAAGCGCAGACGAGTTTGTGCTGCTTTGAGTCTCAGTTTTACCCAGCATTGCAATTTTTGGGTGAGATGTGTAATGAAAATGGCCATTTCAAAGACTGTTTCAGAACTGCGTGAATGACAGTTTGGTACAGAATCACACAACACATTTCTTAACTGAATTGTTTAAAAAAAAAAAA
>CM051499.1:15427657-15468669 GCA_028031935.1 Paedocypris micromegethes
AAAAAAAAAAAAAAAAAGGATTAAAACTCCAATTAAAATGTTCATGGAACTTGGTTCATGAAAATGACTTTATCACTTGAGTTCCGATAGCAAGTTATATGAAACACGAGAAATCGGGTATAATTAATGTGATCTGGTTACATAAATGTATCAATTTTAGTTGTATATAATGTTTTTTTTTTTTTTCGAGAAGAAATTCTCTGGAAATTTAACAGAAAAATTATTCTTCAAGTTTGTGTGTGTGTGTGTGTGTGTGTGTGTGTGTGTGTTTTATCAATTTCAAGTTTGTTTTTAGCAATTCACATTTACTGTATTTATTTTCAGTAGGAATTTCACATTTCTGAATCGCTCGTATTCTTTGACAATTCAAATCATTACCAGATCTGATTATAGCGATCAAGTTATTCACTTATTTTTCTATAAATTCACAATACAAATAGGGCAGGGTGGCCAACCCGTGGCTCTTGAGCCTCATGCGGCTCTTTAACTAGTTTCATGCGGCTCTTCAGGAACTTTCACATGACATGAGTCAAATATGCACACAATGTTAACTGTTGAAAAATAACTCATATTATCATTTTTCTTTAAATCTGGCTGAGCAGAGGTGTGCGTGTGCGTGCGTGCACACAAGATTAAGGAATGGGATGATGTTTATGTGTGCCCATGTGTATGATGGACAGAAAAAATGTGTATGAAGGACAGAAAAAAGAGAACTAGTCTCTAACTAGTTGGCCACCCCTGAATTGGGCACTGTTATATGCTATACTGCTTCATTTGTGTTTAACATTATTCACATTCACTAGTTTCATTAGTTTACATTTTGTTTTCCCATTTATAGAACTTTTAATTGAATGAAATGTGTTTTAAATCTCATGTTCATTGCCAATTACCGTATATTCATTACCATTTTTATTGTCCTGATTGAGTGTGATTTATCACAGTTTCATATTTTTACCAGTTCAGATTCAGTAGTGATTCACATCTATTATTGGTTTAGATGTAATTGTGTGTCTGATTTTTACTGTTTCTAATCCATTAGAAAATCACTATAAATTACCACAATTAACTAATTAATTGATTCATATTAGTGATTAACCTCACGCCATCTGTTTTTCACACTATACATTATGAAGGTACGTGGATGTACTAAGTGCTTTACAGCTGGAGGAGTTGTGGGTAATTATGAACTGAAATGACTGTTTTGTCATGTTGTATGTGTATGAACTGAGGGTTCTGATGTTGTTACTGATGTAGGTTTTACATTGTATTTAATAGATTTTTCTTATTTAATAGTATGTTTTAATGTCACCACAGTCGCGCCTCTGTATTATCTGGAAGACATTGTGGCATTGAGTTTGATGCTTTAAGCTGTTTATTTAATAGAATTAGTTTTTTTTCTTTTGCAATTTCTGGCCGAAAAGCTGAGCTGTTACTGCGTTCTATTTAAATCTGCGCAAATGCAATTGTATGGTGTGGTTTTGTTTACTTGTCTGTTTAAAGATGCACATGGTGATGTTGAACTGCTGTCTCTCTTTGAACAATCTGGTTTTTGCTGTCTTTTTGAATCACGTGTTGATTCTATGACCTCATGGGACTCGTGGAAACTTTCTTACACCTCTGTTTTTTATTCCTGAATTGAATTATGGAAATGATCGAACAAACTGGTGACTTTAGACACCTAATTGTCTACATGGACAATAAAAGTATGAGTTTTCATATTTCATATTTGTAGTGCTTCATTACGGTTTCAAGCCCGCAGGGTAAGAAACTCCGAAAAAACAGTCCACTTACTGTGGATTTTACTTACAGACAGGAAGTGAGATAAAAATGATGTCTTTAACTTCTACACAGAGATGTGTAAAGAGTACTTAAAAGCCATACATGAGTAAAAGTATGAATACCTAACTGGAAAATTAACTTCTTTATAAGTCACAAGTCACAGATTCCTAGAAGACTTGAGTAAAAGTTCTAAGTATCCAAATTTAAAAAAGCTTACGTATTTTGCTCATACTGAATTTAGGCTCAAGAAAACCAAGAAACACCTTGTCAAAGACAAGAAGCCCTTTTTTGAGGGTTTTAGTTACTAAAATAGAAATGAAAGCCTCAATGTTTCAAAATAAGAGAAGAAAATAGATTGAAATAGAATTAAAAAGTCTGTCTCAGTCAAACTTTGCAACAGTCAAAAGTCTGCAAAAATGTGCAACTGCTAATTGACGTGATTACACTCATCAATAGCATATTATATATATATATATATATATATATATATATATATATATATATATATATATATATATAAATAGCCTCATGTGCCCAAGAAATTAAACTGCGGTAGAAAAAGATAAATAAACAAAAGCAGTCAAATCAAGAGTAAAAGTTGCTTATATTATGATACTCCGTACAAGGACCAAGTAGCCAAAAATACCAAAAGTCCATTTGCTAAGTCTTTAGCTAAGTTCAAGCTGAGTCAAAGTTTGATGCTTATGCATATGATAAGTATGCATTAGCTTGTGCTTTTCATGACACATCGAAAAAAGTGAAACCCCACCAATACTGCTCTCAGCTATTGTTACAATCTTGTTAACAATATCTCAAACTATGCCTTATGAACCAAGTTTAGATTTATTTTCAAAAAATTAATTATATGTTATAAAAATTCTAAAATTACATCTACATTAATTATATTAAATAATATTTATGGCTGTAATTAAAGTACGTAATTCACAATCACCCAATGTGCAGCAATTGCATTTTTTGAGGCTTTTGTTTCGTGTGGGCCGTTGGTGACATGACTTTTATTTTAGATCGCGCTGAAAGGTTGGGCGGGTACCCACGCACGTCACTTCCGTCAGGTCGAGGACAGCAGCAGCGGAAGCGGCGGCGCTGACAACAGGGCGGATTCACCGTGTCTGGAGAAACATGGACAGTCAAGGGAGAAAAGTGGTGGTCTGTGACAACGGAACCGGGGTGAGTTTATTAGCACAACCCCGACGAGTCTCTCAGAACCTGGCGGAGGTCGTCTGTTTAATTCGACGGCGTTTTTGAGGGATTGAATGAGATGGATGCAGCGGAACAGGAAGTGATCTGAGGCAGCTTAATTTTACTCAGTAATTCTCGGTGGCTTTACACACGATGAGAAATGTTTCAAATGTATAGTCAAATACACATTTTACTCAGTATTCACGCTAAAAGGGGAATTCGTGTGCATTTGTATGCTTTGCAGAAACGACTGTGCCGTGACGCGATTGTCACCACACTATCGTTTTCTTTCATATAAACCCCTTGTTTGCTCGCATGTTGACGAGATTGTGTGTTTTACACGTTCATAACAGTTTTGTAGTTGTGTTTCTGTTTGCGGAAAGAAAAGCTAGAGGTCTGAACCTCAACTTCCGGGTTCTGAGTCTCACATCTGGCCGAGAGGGGAAGTGACATACGAGACAAACCACTGAAACATTCCTGCATATCTTATCGTCGTCATCATCAATAATGTTTTGACTAATAATCATTCACCAACAATGGAATCAAAATCCTCGAAAAACGTATTTGAAATACAGCTTGCTGAGGGACATTTAACGTATTATTGGTTTTATTCATTATCCACGAGTTTGTCTCAAAAATGTTTTAAAACATTTTGTAAACTTTGATTTAAACCAATATTGTTTATGTTTAAATGTTTACTTTAATCTTATGTTGACAAGACACAGTATTGTATTTTCTATGTAAGCTTATTTAAAATGTTGTATCTGTCATGAAATGGCCTCCTGAAGCAGAAATGGAAATACAGTAAATTATAAATCAATCAATAAATCATTTTCATTTTTAAATAATAATAATAATAATATTATGAGTATTTGTAGGGCGGTTTTCACCGTTTTAACTGTCTCAAAGCGCACAACTGTCTCAAAGTTTAAAAGAACAAGTTAAACAACTGTTTAAAAGAGACTTGCCAAAAATAATTATGCCATTTTTTTTGTGGAATCCAAGCATGGATTGTCTTAACTCCGTTGTTTCTTTCAGTTTGTAAAGTGCGGATATGCCGGATCAAATTTCCCAGAACACATTTTCCCAGCTCTGGTTGGGCGACCCATCATCCGTTCCACCGCCAAAGTGGGAAACATTGAGATCAAGGTGAAATCCCTTAATCGTTTTCATTCCTTAGTTTCCGCAGTGACTGGAGACGTTTCCTCCTTTCGGATTGTGATTGAATTGTTTTTGTCCTGTTGCTCTCTTGATTTATCTTATTCTTTGTCCTGGAACATGGAGCCAATCCCATTTGAGAGACACAGCCAGCCAATCACAGAGCGAGACACTTGCAACAAATAAAAACATATTAAAGACTTTTTAAACAAATATAGACTTAATAATGCAAGGATAAAGATTGTTGAGACACAGAATAGAGCTAAGTACTACTTACAGCGTAAGACCAATTCGACCTCTTCCTGTTTTTATTTTCTGTTTTGTTTTCCTTCTGAGTTTCTGTAGGATTGTAAAAGGATGGTAAGTAGTTTGTCTGCGTGTGTATGTGTGCTTGCGTACGCTAGTGTGTATACTGCCAGATCTAAGCTTGAGACGATTGTTGTTCAAAATAATACAGAATGGCATTTTGTTCTCACACTGATCTTGTTGATATTTGAGTAAAGTTTGCTAGTTTGCCCAGAATGCATTGCTTCAAACGGACAGAAATGAGGTTACTTTGTTCTGTAACAACGTGAAAGAATCAAAAATTATTTTGTTTTACAATTAAGTTTTTTATAATGACTTACTTGATTGTGTATTGATTGCTACATTTTCTGGTTTACCAAGAGCTGCTTTCATTCGTTCTATTTAATTGACAAAGATCCATTTGTGACTTTTATTTTGGAAAGCATGGTTAACTTAGCTGATCGTGTGTTCAAACACTTAGAATTTGAGCTTTCAGACAGCATGTTTCTATAGTTGATAGGCAGAGTTTGTTGAGCTTGACCTCTCGTGACATGACCTCTCAGGACCTGATGGTGGGAGATGAGGCCAGCGAGCTGCGCTCCATGCTGGAGGTCAATTACCCGATGGAGAACGGGATTGTGAGGAACTGGGACGACATGAAGCACCTGTGGGACTACACCTTTGGACCTGAGAAACTCAACATCGATTCCAGAAACTGCAAGATCCTGTTGACCGAGCCGCCCATGAACCCGACCAAGAACCGCGAGAAGATCATTGAGGTATCGTCTGGTGTTTGGTTCGCCATTGGAATGCGGTCTGATGCGAGGCCTGTGTTGTGGTCTCTCTTCAGGTGATGTTTGAGACTTATCAGTTCTCGGGGGTTTACATCGCCATTCAGGCCGTGCTCACTCTCTACGCTCAAGGTAGTCGCCAGTTTCACTTCCTTTCATGTTAAGGAAATGTATTAATAGCAACATAATATGACATATGTGAGAATCAATTATAATAGTTTATCTCTGTCTTTACAGTCATTTAGCAGACTTGATGACTTTTTTGCAGAGTGAAATGAGCAAAATGAAAAATTGCTTTTTCAGAGCAAAAGGAAATGTATAAAATTGCTTTTATTCGGAGCAAATTACAAAATGCGAAGCATTAGAAGAAATTGTCATAAAAGGAGAGATTGTTTGTTCCAGAGGAGGTCAACTAGCTTTGGTCACTGACAGTGCTGTCAAAAGTAGTCACATCCATTACTCAATTACGCAAGAAATATAGATACTAGAGTTAAAAAAGACTTCTGTGGAAGTAAAAGTGTCAAATTAACAATTTTATTCTAGTAAAAGTACTGGTTTGAGAACTACTTGAAGTATAAAAGTAATGCAAGGAAAAAATGCCATTTCAAATTAAATTTTTAATGGTATAGGGCTATATTGTAATATTAAAATGTTTACGTATATATTTACATTGAAAATAATGTATTTTATTACAATGCAAGCACATTAAAGAACCATATATGCACACTACTAAGCATTATTGTGTTTCAGAGTCGTTCAAATATTCAAATATGGTGAAAAGTAACACTTCAGAAGCTTGTCATCAATGACCTTTATTGGAGTGATGTGACAAAAAAACACAATTTAAGTACAGAACAGGTGTCAAAGATTTACCAATCGCAAAAGCAGCTGCTTCTCAAAGTTCTTGAGTCATTGGGCCACAGACAAACAATTAGGTGTCAGAGTGATGCGTGTTTATACAGCTCATCCAATGACAATCAAGTATACCGTAACCGGATGGCGCAATTTTTCTGGATGGTTTTGTTTTTAAGATAGATGACAACACAAAAAATAGCCACATTACTCATATTTCCCTGGTTAGTTTTATTTTTATGTAAAAAGTACAGATGTTTGCATAAATGTTATTAAAAGGGGAATAAATTATTGCTCAAGTAAAGTATAAATAAGCCCAAGTTCTACTGAAGAAAAGTAACTTGAAACCTCGACGACGTGAAGGAGAAATGACATGTAGTAGTCAGTGGCAGTTTAACGGCTGCAGAGATGGCTGTACATATTCACTTTTGGTGTGTGTTTGGTACAGGTCTGCTGACCGGGGTGGTGGTCGACTCTGGGGACGGGGTCACTCACATTTGTCCAGTGTATGAAGGATTTTCTCTTCCTCATCTCACTCGCCGTCTGGACATCGCTGGAAGAGACATTACACGCTACCTCATCAAGGTCTGTTCAACTCTCTCCATAGCCCAATCCTTCCATATCTATCTCTCTTGTAAAAACATCAATGATAGGATAGATTTTTTTTTTTATTGTCATTCTTAAAATATATGATCTTTATTCTCCTTCCAATCTCTCACACCATTTGTTCATGTCATTTCATCTGTTTACCTGTCATCCAATTTTTTTTATCCTTTTCGCTGACCTCCATCTTTTCACTTCTACCCATTCATCACCCTTACCACCTTACCCTTACCAAAACTTTCTCATCATTCCATCGTCATTTCATATCTCTAATTCTTAATCAATCGATGGGTGAATAAATAGATAGTTGTTTGCCTTTATTCTGCTTTATGAGTTAATTTCTTTGTATTAAATGCTCTTTTATTTCTCCTTTATCACATCTCTGTTCATTCTTCTTTCTATCTCTTTCCCTCCATTCATGAATCACTTAACATCAGGATATTCTTAACACTGCAGTTTTGTCTTTCTCCAGCTACTGTTGTTGAGGGGCTACGCCTTCAACCACTCTGCCGACTTTGAGACGGTGAGGATGATGAAGGAGAAGCTGTGTTACGTGGGCTACAACATTGAGCAGGAGCAAAAGCTTGCGTTGGAGACCACCGTGCTGGTGGAGTCTTATACGGTGAGAAATACTAGATGCCAAGAACGGCCACAAGGGGGCAGCATGAGTTGCGGCTTCTTACTCCTTTTACCCCATTGCTTTAGCTGCCTGATGGCCGGGTTATTAAAGTCGGTGGTGAGCGTTTCGAGGCTCCAGAAGCTTTGTTCCAACCTCACCTAATAAACGTGGAGGGAGTCGGGGTGGCCGAACTCCTCTTCAACACTATCCAGGCAGCAGACATTGACACCAGGTCAGTTAAACGTACAAACATTATTATCTGACAACAAATCTCTGTGTGTGTATATGTAATGATTTGAAAGTGGTTTATAGATGTGTGTGTGTGTGTGTGTGTGTGTGTGTGTGAGTGAGCGAGTTCAGTTTTGGACAATTTTGATTTGCTGGTGTGGTTCTAAAGAGCTGGGAGGAAGTTTTGATGCTTACGTTTTTGTCGTCTCTGTCTCAGGGCCGAGTTTTACAAGCACATCGTTTTGTCCGGCGGCTCTACGATGTATCCGGGCCTTCCGTCTCGCCTGGAGCGTGAGCTGAAGCAGCTCTACCTGGAGCGGGTGCTGAAGGGAGACGTGGACAAGCTCTCGGTAACAGCGCATCACTTGACTTGAATATTGAATATGAATACAAATATATATTTTTATTTCAATATATAATTGTACATAATATTTAAAATTTGGTGATGCATCTACGTCTGTGTTTAAATCTGTATTTGTCTTATATTTTACCATATTGTTATGTTTTATAGTATATTATATACTTATAATATTTATTGTGTGTGTACACGTGTTTAATGAATATATTAATATATGAAATATATAATATACATGCTTGTGTATATACACAATGTTTTCTTGTGTAGTGAATATACACAAACTAATACATTTACATCATTATAAAAAGATATGGAAAATAATTTAGAAAATAAGGTTTAAAGGGTGTACATTATGACAAAAAAAGATCTAATAGTTCGAAAAAAAAGAAATTATAGGGAAAAAATAACAATTTGAACCGTTCAGATATTCGTCAGATATTAAAAAATTATTCATGAACCACCAAGGGGCGACATTCATCTTTAAAACTGCAAATAATTTTGTTTTAAAGATTTGTCAGGTCATTGATACCTTCCTTTTAACATTGTTCAGATCCAAGTGTTATTGTGGAAATATTTCTCCATTTTATTCTCCCCGCTCTGTGTTTGCACACTTCATTTCACACCTTTGAGTTAGTCATGGCATTTAAGTGTTGTACTGATTCGGCTTCCTGTCGTGTTTGTAGAAGTTTAAGATCCGCATTGAAGATCCACCACGCCGTAAACACATGGTCTTTTTGGGCGGAGCTGTCCTGGCGGACATCATGAAGGACAAGGACAACTTCTGGATGACCAGAGAGGAGTACCAGGAGAAGGGCACGCGAGTCCTGGAGAAGCTGGGTGTCACCGTCAGATAAATCACGCCTCACACTCGCGCACGCACAGGACTCCATTTTGGTAGCGTAAACTAAACGCCGATGTGAGAAACGTACCAGATTTGTTTGAACTTCTTTATGCTCTTTGGTTTAAGATTTATACCAGATGACGTTTGAACGCAAATCAGTGCTTTAGCTCACTAACTAGCTGTTTATGCTGCCAAAATGGATCCTCAAACCACACGTTGTGTATCAGCATATCTTGTAATTCTGTTGCCGTAAGTCCGAATATTTTTTTTTTTATATAAATCAATTTGAGAAAGAGAAACGGATTGGGATATAAAGTACCTTGCTGGTATCACAAACAGAGGGTTAAATAATGTATTTTAAGAAAATTCTTCATTAAGACGGTGTTTTGTAATAAGAATAAGAAGAAAAAAAAACTGCGACAAACGTTGCTGCAAAAAAGAATGAAGAACAAACTAACGGCCAAACGCACGGTTTGAAGGCAGGTCGCTGTCGTCTGTTTGCTTTTACACGCCGCTATCTTCTGGGTTTTTGTCGCCATTTTCATTGTGAATAGACTGATAAAGAGAAAAAAAATTCAAGTTTGTCATCCGAAAAGTTTGACAAGGAAAGTGTGAACTTTTCACCGCAGTGTTTGCCAATAGTTTTTTTTTTTTTTTTTTTTTGTCAATAGTAACAAGTTGAATCAAACATTTTAAAGCGCTAAATAGAAATGGAATAAAAATGCAATACAACAATATTCATCGGGGTTTTTTTCTTCCACATTTGTGTATATTAGAGACAAATACAGTGCGTTATTCAGGGAAATCTCTATTTTCACCATTGTTTTAAATTTGATTATTAATGTAATTTGTAATTTGATCATCAATTTCTATATTCTTTATTTTTTTTGTCAGTTAGGTGAAATGCCACCAAGATTCGCTTCCTTTTTTCGCTTCTTTTCGTTGTTCTTTCTCTGGTGTTGACATCAGCGGACTTTCACATTTGTGACCTAGATGTATTCTTCCTTTTACATTTTATGTAACATTTACATTTATTTACCAGCGATTCTTTATTGCGCGTTTAAAAACTTTCTTGTGTTTCTTATCTTTCCTCCTGTATTTTTTTCCCTTTGTATTTGTTCTTGTCCACATAATCTTTCAGTTTGTGATTGTTTCATGTTTTCCAGGACCTAAACATAATTTTGCGCTAGCAACTTAGTATTCCGCCTTTTTGTTTTTGCGTTTTATAAAACTTTTTTTATTTCTAAATGTTTCTTTTTAATCTATGTGGCCTAGATCTTTTGCCGCCGCAATCGGTTTCAGTGGCGGTTGTACAAGAAACATACAATTGCATGCTTTTTTTTCTTTCTGAATCAAGATTTGCTTTTTCGTCATCGACGTCCGTATCTTTTTCGTCTCGTAGTTAAACTCATCTAACAAAAGTTATCGATAAATTGGAATTCACGCGGGAATGATTCGGTAATTGTGTTCGCCGTAATAAGATGGCGATGGTGTTGTGCTTGTGATGGCCGTCTGCTCACGGATGTTTCGGTCTTTGGCTTTTTGTTTTGCACACACGGGACGAACAAAATGGCCACTACATGGATTCACTCATACGCATTCTTCCAGTGCCAAGTTTGGGTGTTGTAGTCATTCTTTTTGTTTGTTTTCTGCTTTACGGTTTTGTTTGCAGTGTATCGCCAGACAACTGGTTTAAATAAAGAAATCTGGTTTATACCTCCTGGTCAAAGTGAGTCTTCAAAGTGAAAGTGTGTTTACATGCTGATTTCCTTCATGTGTAGTTTTAACTATTTAATTTGCCTTAGTGAATTTCCACGTGTGGTACACTCAAAAAACAAAATCAGATGTGTATGCGTGAAATGTGAATATTTGTCTTTTTGTATGTATTAGGGATTGGACTTTTATCTTTTCTCAAAGTCAGATTGGGTCCTTGACCACTTTTTTTTTTTTTAACATTATCACAAATGTGACATTTTTGATAATATTTTTAAAGGTAATGTGATATTAATTATCATTTCTAATATGAATACAGCTATAAAGCCGCAAGGGTTGTCATTTTTAAGAAGCCTCTCAATTATTTTTAGATTTTTGTAATCAAGATTAGATTGTTATACATATTTGCGTGTATGTGAATGAATGAAAATGCCTTTATTTGTCCCACAACGGGGAAATTGCATGTCACTATAGGAGACAGAATATATAGAGGAGCAAGTATGTTATTGTGTGTGTGTGTGTGTGTGTGTGTGTGTGTGTGTGTGTGTGTATAAACATCTATCTGAAAAAAAGTAAATGAAAATGCTTAAATAAACATAAACAACACTGCATAAGTAAATATATAAACATGACCAAAACCATAACCAACACTGCACATATAATGAACATTAACAACAATATGTACATATGTGTAATATATATATATATATATATATATATATATATATATATATATATATATATAATTACAATATGTATATATGTGTAATAATGTTTTGCATTTATATGTGTGTGTCTCCTTCACATTTGCTTCCAAATGTCCTGTCAGACTCTATGGGCCCTAGGTAAATGAGTCTGAGCCCATCACACAGTTCTGGATTGACCTGCTGCGATAGCACAAAGCTTAGATATGAACCCAGGGAACCCACAGCAGCAACGTCTGATCCGACGAATTTATAGCCCAAATGACCGGCCGTACGACCCGAGGGGACGAGAACATCCAGCGCACAACGAGCCGATTCACCGCCGTGTGGAATGAAGCACAGGCTTGTTTACTATCAGTGTCATTATGCAACTGCATCGTGAGCAGATTTCAAAGGCTTGTTTGAGGGTCCACACTGATGCATGATGGGAGTTGGGTACTTAAAATATGGAGTCTATTAGATAGAAGTTCATTTAATCAGTGTAGCTCTTCAATGGATTTTGAGCTAGTCTTCTAGCAGAACAGTGGCCTGGTCACGCGATGCTGGTGAAGGGAAGGGTTTCCCCAGTGGTGTAAAGTACTTGAGTAAATGTACTTTGTTACTTTACTTGAGTATTTTTGATGCTTTGTACTCTTGCGTTTCTTGGGAGGAGAGAGGTGAGATCGCCATCTGCAGGGTGCACATAGGTACTGGATGCTATTTATAAGCTAAATCACTTTTTTCATTTTAAATTTGACCCAGACTGACTTTTTGTTTTTTTGTTTTCTCTTTTTTTGTTCAGCAATTTTGAAATGTTGAGGTGGTAAATTTCATTTCTAACAAATTGTAGCGTTGGAAAAATTGGAAACTTTTACTGCGTACTGGTACTACAACATTTACTAATTGGTAACTTGTTATGGTGTATATTTTTCATCTGTACGACATGGTCTCCGTACTTTTACTTAAGTATGGTTTTCAGCTACTCTTTACACCTGACTTGCATTTTCTACCCACTTTTCCATTTCTGGGGTCACAAGGAGCAGAAACTCTGGGCCTGAGGTATTAAACGCCCTGGAATGGTGGTCAACCATGGATTGAACCTGAAGTCTGACATGGGCAAGAGAGGCCAAAGCTTTGACTGTGTCAGTCCGGCCCTGCGTATTGACCTTGTGGAGCCCCCGACAAACAGGAATATAGTTGGAATATAAGACAGACAGACGGATGGATTCTATCATCGATCTTCTGGCATAGAAGTTAAGGGAAGGCTTCGTGATTGCAGTAGTGCTTAAGAAGGAAGACACTTTTTTCCAACGGCAAGTCTATCAGATCCAAATCTGTTTCCCATCATTCTCTCTGCCGGCGAAGAATAGCTCCGAGCCGACCGACTGCTTTCCCAGTTCATCCGTCTGTGGGATCCAATTCTTCAGACGTGCTGGAATCGGAAGCTGGAGTCTCCATGTCTACAGACCCACCTCGGCCTGATAATTGCTGCTGGAATTAAACAAACAAGGGTGTGAACGGGGAGCGAGACAATGCCCGGCCGGCCCCATCTTTCCTGCAAACACACACAAGCACGCACGGTCCTTTCCGAGGAGAGCGCCACTGTTCCCACCCGTCTCGCTCTTGTCCTTGAAAATCTCCGCTTCCTCGCTCGCCCTGCACTTCACACAAGCTTTGTGTCCAAGACTCTTGCATCGTGGGAATGATGGGGAACTTCTTACTGAATTAATAAAGCAGCTAAACCGTACAACTTGTTAGTTCATTTAGAAAGACAAAGTAAATAAGAGTTAACACTTATTTTAAAGAGGTGTATGTAAACCACTTTGCATGTTGAGTGTGTGTGTGTGTGTGTAGGTGTGACAGATTAAACAAGGAACTGGAATCATTCCTCAGATTGTGGACCATGACAGACATTATGATTTGTTAGAATTGAAGATTAATTTGGATATTAATGTAGATTAAAAATAGATTAATCTTTATTTTAAAACCATGACCAGCTCTAGTATTGCATCACATTTTGATTTGCGCTTTATGAGATGGCATGGCACGTTAGCCTGCTGGAAGATGCTACACAGTGGTCATAATGGGCTGAAAGCTCATGTAGGCTGTGGCATTGTCATGATGCTCAGTTGTTACTATAAAACATACCTGACATAATACTCAACCACCAGCCTACACGATGGGTCCATGGGTTCATGTTATTGCCACAGTCTGACCGCACCATCTGAATGTCGCAACAGAAGACCAGGCAACATTTTTTTCAATCTACTGTTGTTACTGCACTACAATTTGCACAGGCTCATCAACTTCTTATCTGACAGGGGTGGCACCCTGTGTGTTCTTCTGCTGCTGCAGCCCATCCACCTCAAGGTTTAACGTGGTGTGTTCAGAGATGACCTTCACACTTCAGATGTAACCAGTGGTTATTTCAGTGCAACATTTGAACCTCCTTCGTTAAAAAAAACGTTGCCAGAACGCGTCTGTTAAGGTACTGGATAATGTGTATTTTTATTTATTAAAATGATGTTTAATGATCAAAATATCATAAGAATAAGACGTTTTTGGTTGTATGCCCGCCATATAATGACAAGTTTCACGTATGTACAGTATGTCTTAATATGGGAAACACAGGGCACGTCACTCATTTGGACCAGTCACGTATTACTACCAAATGATGCGGTCCAGATTGACTAGACCACAAATACTTTTGTGTTTAGAAAAAATAAGTTGTTGCTCGGACAATAAATGAACACACGCATGTTAAAACGTCTTTGTAAGTTATATTAAATGTAAATGTACATTTGTTCAGTTGACAGTCGACTTTGTGATTACTGTGGAGATCGAAAACTTTTACGGGCTCTTGGCAACAGGAAAGTGAACACACACACACTAAAAAATACAAGAGATACACACATACATACATGTTTTAAAAAAAAAACCCAAGCATCTAATTCAGGCACTTTCCTTTAATCTCAGAAGGTTCAGGAGCATCAGACAGAAGATCTCACTCTCTCAGGCCGTTAATACAAAAATAAAACTGCTCTTCTGTCCGAAGCAGAGGACAGACACCAGAGAGACGGACACACAGAACATACGACAGGAAACGTCGCCACTACTAGCACAGTGTTCACGCGTTTGAGCATTTCTGTGAAACACTCAAGACAAAGGCAAGAGAAAACCGATTTCCACGACCTGTAGGACACCACAGATAATTTGAGGCTGGATTTCTTCATAAACGCATACATCCCAAAAACAAATTCATACAATATGTACAACCAGAGTGTGTTGTGTGTGTGTAATGGCCAAAGCTAGAAGTGCAGTTGAAGCTGAAAAACCTTGACTGTAACACACACACACACACACTCACTGTAAATTCCCATTTATTGCAGTAGTTACACTCTATAGCCTCCGTGAACTGTTAATCCGTCAATCGGACACGTCTCTCTCACACACACACACACACACACACACACACACACACACACACACACACCGCAACAAGTTCAGCTGCAATAAACGCGTATATAATAAAAATAGTGCAGCAGTTGCTATTAAAGTAGGTATATTTGGGGCGATTTCCAACTATTCTGGATTGTTTCCTCACTGGAAGCTTTAGAACGTAACCATGGCGATAAACCGGAGCCGACGTTCTAGAATCCTTATTCCTGACCAACTGGAGACAGAACGATTCCAGTTGTAATTTGAGTATTTATAGCTTGAGCTAAATTTAGAAACGGTAAAACATAGTGCATCGATGAGAATAACGGATCAAATGAGATCCGAAGCTGAAAGAGAAGAAACGCTCACGACACTTATAAAAGTCAGAGGGAGTTTAGATCAGACACACACACACACACGGGTTTGGCTAGCGATGCGTTTGCAAACACCGTTAAAAAGTCACTTCTGGTTTGGTTCCATCCCACAGCTCCAGGATTCCTCTGGTTTGGGAGCGAGACCCGGCGACTAACAGACCCAGGAGGAAAATCACGTACAAAACCGCCATTTCAAGCACAAACAGGACAGAAGGAAGAAACACCCAAACCTTCCGAGAACACGAGCATAAAAATATAAAGTACCTGGATTTATATATTCATATCTACATATATTTATATATACTTTTCATATATAAATGAATATTTATTGTGTAGTCTTGTTTTTTATTTTTTTTTTTATATATAATGGAAGCTGAGGGTTACTGGTTTAAAAAAAAAAAAACAACTGGAAATAAAAACCAGGAGCGCCGCCCAGTACTATTAGAAAAAAGCGAAAGAAAGCGAAAACACCATCACGCCTTGTGTTTCCCGCCGCAGCAGTGGCACGCCACGCCGCATCGATGGCACGCTCGCAAAGGCGCGTAACAGCACATGCACGGCGCCAACAGTGACAGTCCCAGCAGTGCCAGCCAGCGCAGGCAGAAGCGCTCCTCGCTGGCGTCACAGGAGCAGGGGTCCGAGTAGTCGCCCTCGGGGTCCGACATACAGTGGTAGAGCAGGCTGTCTGCGCACCACATGAAGCTCACGCGCCTGATGCAGGTCTGCACCGGGTCTGGCGCTTCTCGGCACCGGCCACGCCCGTTCTGGGCCGGACTGAACATGTTCTGACAGTACACGCAGCGCAGGTGTTCGCCTCTACCGCCCTCCACGGGCCGTGGCAGCCATTTTGTGGGGAATCCGCGAGGCTGTCCACTCACCACGCCGCCGCCCAGGCACGTCTTGCCATCGCGGAGGGCGTTTGGCTCGCCGCCGAGCGGGTAGGAGTAAGTGTAGTCGTGTTTGGGGGGTTCGCTTTTAGCCAGGTGGACGTACGCGTCAAAGTGGTCGGGCGGCAGCGCTTTGCCCCACGTGGCCGCGGTGGCGTGCCGATAGTCCTCGTAGCCCGTCAGCCACGAGCGCTCACGCGGGTTGATCCGCACAATCTCCTCGTCTTCCTCGCGGAATCTGACGTGACGGGGGAACATGGGCACCGTCTGCACAGAGAGGGGTACACATACGGTACATTCTGTTTGTATAAGGAGGTATTAGTCACATGATTGAGTTCAGGAAACTATTCAGGATTAAAGATTAATCACCAACTGTACAATAAGTACAGTACTGTATTTTTGGTACTGTAATTAAATAGACTTGATTAAGAATCACAATAATAATCACACACCGCAGGAAGTCACTCTCTTTAACATGATTACAAACATAAATTATTCAATTATTCACATGCAACTAATCAGTATTACAGATTTTCATTAAGGCCTTGTAATAAAACATACTGGTCAGAAATGACAAAGTTTAGTTTTTGCCTTAACTGCAAATAATACAATTTAAAAAAAAACAATTTCTAACAAGAAATAGATTTTCATATCAAATTAAAATATAATTTATTAATATAACGGTGTATTATATTAAAGTGATATTTTTCCAAACACCTTGAAAATATGTTTGTTTATTTACTTTTTTTAAATCACATACGCAAAAATGAAGTTATATTTAAACACACAGACACACACACACCTGCTCCAGGTAGGAGTGTCTGTGTTGATCGTAGAGATTTCCCAGATTGCAGTGCTGGTTCTCCGAGAAGCTGATGGGTGCCAGCGTCTGGATGGACGTCTCTCTCTTCTGAGAAGAGTTGGATGAGCTGTCGGTGGCATTCTGCAGGACAGAGGGAGAAGAACAACAACTCCAGCGTTAGGAATTTTTCCAGCATTCCCAAACACGGCTCGACCTTCCACTTTTGCATTTGGGTTTGTGTATAAAGTCCCTGAGGACTCATCACAACAATTATCTGTGACCTTTGACCCCTGAAATCCACACCGTCTCCTTCCTCTGGATCTTCCTGGGCAGAGCGTGTGTGTGTGTGTGTGTGTGTGTGTGTGTGTGTGTGTGTGTGTGTGTGTGAAATAGCAAATCACAACGATCAATAATTTTCATGTGTCTCGAGAAGAAAACGAGAACATCTGCTTTAAAAGTTGACAGAGCCTCAACCATTGAGCTTCGAGCAAGACTTTTAGAAAGAAGAAAAAGCAAGAGCAAGCATCTGCTTTAAGAGTTCACAGAAACCACATCCATCAGTAAAGGGAAAAAAAGAGGATTGTGGCAGAAAGATAGGGTGAGTGAGAGATAGAGAGAGAGAGAGAGAGAGAGAGAGAGAGAGAGAGAGAGAGAGAGAGAGAGAGAGAGAGAGAGAGAACAAAAGCAAGTTAACAGAAGAGAGAAATTTGAGCATAAAACATCTGTTAAAAAAGTTAACAAAGCTACAGCAATTCGAAAGAGAGAATTAGAGAACACATTTAAGAGCGAGAGATAAAAAGAGAGAATCCCCTCTTTATTCTCTAATCAGATATAGAGAGTTAGAGAGATGATGACAAACACAGCTCGCCGAGCTTGAGACTTTCCTTCCTCTGAGACTGAAATCTACACTGAACTTTTCAACAATTCAGATTCATTACAGATGAAGACTGCTGGACAGTACCTTTGAAAGAAAAAAGTGAATCCACATGTGTATATCTAATAACGCATGCACTACACACATTACACATGTATGGTATTGCAAACAGCTTCTGAACAGGTAAATATAATTTGACATTTTTCTCTTTCAATGACGTCTGCATTTATACAGCCATGTAAAACAGTAGATTTTATACAGTATGCATAGTGTGGGTAAATATACTGTGTACATATTTTATATATATATATATATATATATATATATATAACATGTGTAAAACAAATATAACATGTGTAAATGAAAAAATATTCCTACCACTGACTTTATAAATGAACTTTTTTTTTAAACTACAAACTTTCATTTTAGTTTGTAGATTTATGTAACAGGCCAACACAAAGTTGCAGATAAATAATTTTAAGCACATTTGAATCTAAAATTTGTATTCGCATTTTGTATTCAGCTCCATATATTCAGATCCTACTATGGCTTTTAGGAAAGTGAAAAGCTACAATTAAAAAGACAGGAAATCTCAGTTCTTGTATGAAACACTGCAGACAAAATAAACATGATCAGGAGAACATACTTTTTGGCCAAAAGGCAAAGGACGTGTGATGGGAAAAGGCTCACCACCTTGAACACAACTTTTGTTAAACATGGTGATGGTAGCCTCATGCTGTGGTGATGTTTTACTTTAGCCGTGGCTGGAAAGCTGGTCAGAGTGGATTGGGAAATGGATGGAGCTAAACATGCACATGATGGGGCAGCAAGCGAGACAATATCCCCAAACATACAGTCAGAGATACAGTGGAAAGGTATTCATCCAAGACCTACAAACATCTGATCATCTGTGGCAAAACATTGTCTATTAAATCTGGCTGAGCTTGAACTGTTTGGCCAAGAAGACTGGACTACATCTTCCGGCTCTACATGTGTAAAGCTGGTAAAGATGCGCTCCAAAAACGTGCAGCTGTTATTGCAGAAAAAGGTGGCCTTACAAAATACTGAAGTACAGTAGAACTGCTTTCTTTCCTTATGCAGCCACAGAAAAGTGTGTGTGTGTGTGTGTGTGTGTGTGTGTGTGTGTGTGTGTGTCAAACACTCCCGTCTGAAGTGATGTGGCATTGATGTGTTGAAGTAAGAGGAATATGAGGAGGAAGGGGAGCAAAGGTCACTTCCTGAATGTGCACACACAACTGACCAATCAGCATTTGTCTGACCTCTACTATCAGACACTGAGGAGTTATTAGAGCAGAACGCAGAGGAAACGCCAAGAAAACGACACCAGGGTGGCTAGAGTCGATACTCAACAGTTCAATCAATGAAAACGATATAGAATGAACAATATCTGGATAAAAGGAAAACTGGTGAAAAAACAATAATTATTACATTAGACAAAAATGTCCAGCTCAAACTTACCGTGAAAACATCATCGTCGCCCAGTTCGGCCTCGTTCTGCAGTGTGGAGGAAGAAGTAGTGGAGCCTGGAGAACGAAAGTGACATGAATAATGTTGCATACATATATTATTAATTGTTATGACATGCAAACAATACATCATTAAAGAACACATGCATAAATAAACGTGTACACACAAACATAATTACATTGAATGCTTCCTTTCTGGACACTGTCTTAACTCAGAGTTTGCAAGAAACAAAAAAAAAACATGAATACAATTTCTACAAAACAACTTAATAATTTTTTCATACAAATATTGTTTGAAAAAAAAAAAAAAGAAAAATTAATAGTATTAATGTAGTAATACGTAGTAGTAATAATAATGTTTAAAAAAAAAAAACATACACAAGAAGGAATTCTACGATACACAATTTGTGTTCAAAAATCTAAATTGATCTCTAATCGTAGAAAATTGCTTTCTCCGTTAGGTAAGGGATGCTTAGCATTAAGTGGTATGTGAAATGTGTGAAATGTGAGGACTTGACATTGCACAAGGTGCAAATAATTAAGACATTTTCCCTGAAGCAACCCCGGTGACTTCATAGCTGCATCCATGTTATTTTGTCTTATTTACTGTTAATTGGTCTTGAATTTATAGACCGTGTACCTATGTTTACCGTGTACCGTGTATCTATGTTCCCTATCAAGTTCTTTGTATGTAGGTTAGTGTTAAGTGGTATACGTTAGTGATATTTAGTGCCCGAGTCTAGATATTTCCTGTGTTTTGTCTTAAACAAGATTCATTCGTTTGAGCATGTTCCCCAAAGTGCATTTGCCGGTAGTGGCACTGTTTCACTTTTGGTTTCCATTTCTTTTATTTCCTTTTAATAAAAGCAACATCTTGCAAACTTGTGATTCTCCTCTCAATATGACACGCAAAATATGACAGGTACGAGAACTTCGCGTGTACATCCGCGCTAAATTACGAATGTGAAAATCATCAGAACTTGGCTGGTAAATACCAGCTTGCATTTCGACTTTGAGAATAATGCCATTTAAGGTTAAGTTAAGAGCCTCACGTTAATGGCATCTACACGTATATAAATGAAATGAAATAAACAGACATATACATATATAGCATAAATATAAACATATGTATATATTAGGGTTGGGACGAGACAAGACGATACACTAGGTTCACGAGAACGAGACGACATTTAGATTTTTTTTCAAATAATTTTTTTTTATAAAATACAAGGAGAGCAATATATAATCTGTATTTTATTTAACTAAAACGTTCAAAACTGTTGATACATTTCACTCTATCTATTTTTAGCATTTGCATGCAGTGATAACCAACATAGTATTGATCATACAAAATATGATGCAATAAATTGCCAGGCAAGTAATTTCACAAAAAATTTAGTTGTCAATAGTATAAAGATAATCCATTAAGCGCAGACATTAAACTTTACTTTACAGTCATTTAGCAGACTTACATTTCATTACAACTTTCACAATTCAACAAAAACACACTTTTTATACACAAAAACAAGTCTTCCAGTAACTTGGAAGAATGGTAGAATCATTTTGGCATCAAGTTCAACTCAACATCAATGTACTTCATTATTATAAATTTACTGTGTTCATTTTAGCTCTAAAAACCTCAAATTTTGTATTACAAGTTGCAATGCAGAACATACCATACCATAACATAACATGTAGAAAAAAACCATATTTATTGAAAGTGTCCAGTCAATTATTGTCTAGAACAAGTGAAATACTTCATGTCGCTGGTGAGACTTGCATCATCTGAATGAGTTTTACTGCAGTAATCAGCTGGTTTTCTCTCATATTTCTGCTCTACTGCAGCGAGAGTGAATCGTTTCAGTAGTAATGTAATACATGTGTATTAGACACATTGGATTAAACTCACATGTGCAACTAATGAAATAATCGGTTTTATTTTACAAACACATTTTATTAAAGTTTAACTTGTTCGCTATATCATCACAAACGATCTTGTAGTGTGAGCTGTCGGGGTGGGCGGGGCAATGGCAGAGATCCGCTCAGAGTGTTCAAAAAATGTTTGATTCCACACACTGTAGCAAACGTAGCGCCAAATTCTCGCAATATCACGATATGCAATCGCATCTCGCGAGAAGCAACGGATCTCAAGAGATCTCGTACCACGAGATATCGTCACACCCCTAGTATTTAAATATATTCATACACACATTAACATATAGTTTACATATATAATTTATTTTTTAATTTGACGGCACAAATGTATATGAACAAATGTTGAACAAATCTTTGAACTTGAAAGAAAAAACAAATTGATGTTTATAAAATGTAATTCAAATATATATGTAAGACGTGTGTGTGTTTGTATTAATACATACCCTCAGTGAGGTCCTCAATGGCCTTCCTCACGCCGCGGTCGAAGGCCCGAGCATCAGCAGGGCTCTGGAACGACAGGCCACACTTCCTGTTGTCAACTCTCCAGTGGTGGAAAGTGGGCGTGGCTTTTGTGTAGACCAGATCCTTCTTCAGAAAGCACTGCAGAATGACCTGTCACGCAAACATTTCACATTCCCAACTTTTATGGCTGAACTGCCGCTCATATTATTGTAAAATCATATAGCATCGCCTGGTTTCTCTCTAACCTGCTTGTCTTTGACTCTCTCTCCATAGATGAGGAAGCCACTTCGTCCCAGAAGCTCCAGGTCGGCTGGCAACACCTTACAAACTCCCACCCGGCTGAGACCACCGCCCTCCTGAGCCAGCCAGCCCCCGCTAGACTCATCCCTCGTCATCACCACCGCTTTCACTCGCACTATGTAACTGTCACTGGGAGACAAAGAAAGAAGGCTTCAATTTTCATTTAAACCCATCAACTTTTTTTACTTTATATAATTATACTACAGTATATAATTTATACCAGCATTTTAGTATATAGTATTGTCCTCTATAATAATAATTGCATATATTAGGGAACCACACGTCACCTGATTAATACTAAATAATCAGCCAAATATTTTATATAATATATAAAGCAAAATTACGTAAGAAAAGCTGATTGCAGCAGTAATTTGCCACTGTTGTAAGTCAGAGTATAATAAGTCAGAATGTTGCATTAAGACATTGTTTACTATTCTTGCATATAAATGTTACTGGCAAAGTGTGAAATCAGGAGTGCCTAATGCAAGGACGAAACGAGTCCGGCAAAGTATAAAACGTTGGACTTCACACAGCAAACAGTTTTTAATACAATGTCTAAAATGTGATGCAACAGAGTTTGTAACGGCCCATTGCCAATGTTAAGTTTGGCGCTATATTTACGAAGAAATTGTACTGGTATGTTCGGTTTTAGATGCTTCATTGTCAAGGAATATTTGTACTGTATAACAACATAAGGAACAAACTATTTTTTTTTATTTTTTAATAGAACAAACTATTTATTAAGACAAAATGCAATTCTAGGGAAACTCAAGTCCCCTTATCGGCAAGTAAACATTAAAAAGAATATTCAGTTTGCAGTATATATATTCCAGCTTCCAGGTTTTATTTTTGTCAAATTACACACACTTCTTGTCCCTCACAACACCAATCACACAGAATAATAATAATATAATATTTATAATATTAATATAATAATAACAAAGGTTCTTATTCTTTTAATACTTTCAATTGAGCCAATAATTCAGACACGTCTTTCCAAGCCACTTGTCATCGTAAGATCTACCACAAAAACATTTAAAGAACGCTGAATAAAAACATTTTAGCTGCTTCAAGACACTGACTCATCAGCAAGACGTGAAAGGAAACTGCGGTAGAGAACTTCCTCCGCATCACTCGTTCACGCGCTGCTGTCAACCATTCCCAGTTGCCTTGCTTCCGGCTAAAACCATGTAAGAGCTAATACTAATAATCCAGAAACCAACCGCGGGAATTTTACTGAATCATTAAACGATGCCATAACTCATTCTAGAATATGCAAGAAGACAACTCGGCACTGCAAATGAGACAGAATGAAACGGTTTACACTAGTTCAGCTAATGAATCAGTTTAAAGGGGATTCTTCTTTGCTAAAACCACACACACACACACACACAGATTTATCTGGCCAGTGGCCACACACTATAACAAAAATAGGTGGCGATACGAATATACATTAGAAATATTGCCCACAATAAGAACAATAATGGCAAGAATCTTATATATCTGTTATGTTAATGTTTCAGCACAATCAGAAAGTAGAAATGCCATTTTTCTCAAGAAAATAAAAAATATATAAAAATATCAACAAGAATGTGACAGTTTAAATTATCGTTTGTCACTATTGATACATAATGTTTTACAAAAAGATTTGAGTCTCTATTATTACAAAAATGTAACGTTTTCATTATATTCGACTCACTGACAGCCTTTGTCATTACCATATTTTTTCGACTATAAGGCACCTCATAATTTAACATCCATTCTTTTTCCACATATACTGTAAAACACATGGTTTTCTACCAGATATAAGAAGTTCTATTACCCAATACCTATTAGTCTTATTCAATCACCTTCGGTTTCCACTTATCTTCCAGAATTGAGATTTAAGTGTGATATATTTTTAGGCCAATACGGTAAAAATTCTGTTCCATGCGCACTTGAGCGAGTTTTGTGACTCATACCTAGATGTCGGATTTCACCTCACACTTCCCTTTCTCACATGTCCACGGCTTTAGAAACGTGAATTGATGGTTTGGGAGGAAAAGCCACACTGCATAATGACTGCACGCAAGATGTGAAAGTGACTAATTCACTGTGTGCACAATGCAGCAACATACGCAATTGCCATGGCTACAATTGTCACCCACACAGTAAAAAACATGCAGGCAAAGCACTGGCTTCCATCTTCTCTCCGTCTTAAACAACCATTACAGCGAGTGAGCAGCTTCAGAACTCAACAGGCCCGGACCAGGAGCCAGCAGAGCCATCATTTGGATCAACTTTACCTCAATGTCACTCCCTCTGCCCCTCTTGGACGCGATTGATGCGGAATGGTGTTGTATGTAGGCCAGGCTGGGCGGATCGATGCAGATCACATTCCGACCCTTCGCATGGCATTGGGGTTGCAGATCTGGACGGCGGCCGGTTAACGTGAGCAGCTCCGGGCTACAGGCACTACTAAAGCGGCCACTGGTTTGCTCAGCACGTTTTAAACTCACGCTCAACTAAAAAAAAAGTCTGATTTTGAAGCCTCCAGCCAATATTTTAGAGGGCACTGAAAAGTTTTTTTTCAACTCGATGTGCTAAAATTACAATTTTTGTTCAGTGGACCTAAAAATTGAAAATGCCGTTTTTATTTTTGCGGCTAAGGTAGCAAACAAATAATTCGGTATAACATCTACACGTGACAGGAAACGGTAGAAAAAAAAAAAAGCACAGCTGATTCAAAAGGATGGAATTGTAAATCAATGGTGCATTTTGTTCAATAAGAGTCTTTTTGTGGCTGCCAAAAAACAGTAAAACACGCTACAGTGAAATCCTGTTTAAACTAGATGAGTCCTGAGGAAATGGTTATATTTTTAGTTCTTTAGATTTGATTTCATCGGCTCCCTAATAACAAGTCATGTATTAATAAAATAAAGTTTTGACTTTACATTTAAATTGTACAGATATCTGGACTTTGAAAAAACTTTTATTTGTGATTGACAGCCACAACAACCAATCAGTGATGCTCTGTCATAAGGATTATATAATAAAGAGTCTGTTTATAATTGTTACTTATATAATTTTATAATACTTTAATTTGTTGAACATCAGCTAATTAACAACATTTCTTGGTTTTTATCAATGATCCGTTGAAAGTTATCTGTTCAAAGTTCTCTGAGTTAAATAGTCATTGGGATTGTAATTATTTTTAGCAATAGTTTTAGATTTCAACGGTATTTACACATTTGGCGAACTTGAAGTGCAAAGCGAAACCTTTCTGTCTTTCCACCGGCCAAGTAGTGTTTTATGAGTGTCTCTGATTGATTAACATTTTAACATCTGCACATACTCCAGAAAAGATTTTAAAGCATTAAAAAAACTAATAAAACAACGTAATAAAAAAAAAATCAACTAACATTTTAGTTAGAACGTGCATATGCTCCAAATGTGTAGTTGCATATTTAGAACAATTATGTTTGTGAATAAACATACAGTCTCGAACACAGGCACTTCTAGAGAAAGACACAATACACTGCAAAGAATGTGGTGGACTTGTTTTTTTTTTAAATATGATGAAATAACGTTTTGCTTAATTGCTGGCATTTGTTATACTTCAAATGTTGAATGTAGATGGTTATAGCATTTATTTTATTTTTCAAAAAAATTGGGAGACTGTAAAAATGTATTACGCACCAAACTGATTTTTAGAAGTCAAAGTGGTCTTAAACACTTCAATTCACCTTTTAACAATGAACAGTCTTACTTTATGGGGAAAAGAGACCATACGATAGAAAGAGAGGAAGAGATGGCAAAGAATAGGATAGTAATCCATTCAACAATTTTAAAAGCAAAATTCCTCGCTCGGAATTCACAATCAGGGGGCGTGACAGTCACGTTACGCTTCATCTCTTTCACTTCCGCCGGATCTTTGTTTAATCCCCTGGCCATTGTTTCCCCTAGCAACCATTTCTGGAGCTGCGAGTGAAACCTCCCCTTTTCCGATCAAAGTCAACATTTCACATCCTCGGGCTATTATATGAGCCTTTACACTGCAGTGCAACACACGTGTTTACTTAAAGGAGCTTGAACGTGTCAGAAAACGAAGCCCCTCCCCTAAACCGTGTTTCAGTTATAAGCAATAAAATAATACTGCACACATGGCACAATGTACATGAATGTCTATGATTTTTTTTACACATAGAAAAACAAGACAACTCACAAGCGAAAAAACTCACAAGTATAGAGTACTCACGAGTCACGAAGGAAAAAAAGAGTCACCATGGTAACAACGTGCCTCGCGAAATGACGCTGAAAAGCGGATAGAAGCGAAATGTATCTGCTGGTGAGAACAAACTGCTAAATAGACACGCCATTTTAAATTAAACTTAGCTTTTTGTATTCCGTAGGCCGTTTTACATTCCTTATTTTTCATTTCTAACAATTTATTTTTGCAATATGCAAGGCGCCGTTCTTAGCCAAAACAAAAGAAGTTAACTGAGAGAAATCACGAGTAAATGGCAGTGAAACGTAACTTGTTGATACAGGTTGAGTGTGTGTTACAGAAGTTGATTTTAAGCCCTTGAGAGCTCACCAAGTTAACGAGCCGTTTAACTCTGTTCCTAATGCTATTAGCCGGACTTCGAGAGGCTTTTCCGAGTGAAACTACCGTGAACAACGACCCGATTGTTTATTTCTTGCAGTCTGTGAACGGAAAACGTCACAGTAAACGAAACGCCGGAATCCTTCAAAAGTCACGCCAATTGGAACCGAGACGTGATCGTGCAGCGCCAAATGAGACGGTTTCTGTCCCTGGTTCTGCAAAAAGGCACAAATTGAGTTGAAGTCGTCTGAACGGCCTCCCTTCGCCATCGCCACAGCACGAAAAGCTCGCGCTCGGCGTGGTGCGCGCTCCCGTCTGTGTTTTTATGAATGAAGGACAGTATGCAAATGAGTGCGATTCACGAAAAAGAAATGGCGGATATGGTATGCCAGACCACCACAAAGAAAGACACAAGAAACTGTCGCTGGGAGCGCGCAAAGCAGCTCGACGCTCAGCCGATGCTTGTGTGTGAACTCCGCGCTCGGTTCTGTGCACGAGCGGAGCGCTAATTCGCGCAGCGATCCAAAATATCCGGAGAAGGATCACTCCACAAAATGTTTCCGCTCGAGTCCCTCCTCCTTCTCCCCCCATCCGATCGCGGCTGGAGACCAGGTCCCTGCAGCAGGGGCCCAGCACTCAAACCTCTTTGACATCGCATTGTTTCTCACTACAGAGATAGCCGACGTTTCTATCGGAACCGGGCGCGTGATTCCCCCGCGGCGCTCGCGCAGCACGGCGTTTGGCTCGCGACCGCTGTAAAATGTCCAATCCGCGTCCACACGCGTCGTGTTCACACTCGCACCCGCAGCGAAAAAGTGAATACTCACTCGTCCGGATGCGATTCCTCAGTCATTTTCCCCCCGGTTTCACCTCCAGTAACAACTACATCCCACCGCTGGCGCGCAGCGTTCAGGCTTCATGTCGTCTGGATGTTTTTCTCCACCTCGCCTTTTTTTTAAAGTCCAATGCATCAACGAGTTTCCCCCGAATCCGCTTCGGAGTTGTTCGTCCCTCGCGCGGCGCTTCACGCCTCGGTGTCCGCGACGCATCCGCCTCGACAGGCCGCTCGCGTGCTCTCGGACGGGCGCATCGGTGGCTTTAGGCTCGGGGTCGTGTGTGGAGTCCGCGCGGCAGTCTGGAACGGGAGCCCCATCTCTCCTTACTCCATGTTGGATTGTGCAGCCCAGCAGCAGCAGCAGTCGAGACCGGAGGAGGGAGGGGCTGGGGGAGGGGGTGCGGAAGCAATGACGTCACGCTGGAACGACCGCAGCCAGTTTGGAACAGAGGGATCTCCGGCCTGTCTGTCTGTCTGTCTGTCTGTCTCTCTGTCTGTCTATCGGTCTCTCTGTCTGTCTGTCGCCTGGCCGAACGTTAACCTGCCTCGCGATATCCTGGTTCTGGAAATTGAATCCGAGGTGGCGGTGGTGTCGTTTGCAGCTGGTGCTGCGGTGGCCGTGGCGTTTTGAGAAGCACGTGACCTCTGTACTTTGAAACAAACTTTCGGTGCCTGTTTTTGAGTAAACAAACGTTTTGCTCTGTTGCGGCGCCCGAAGCCCAGACTAGACACACGTGTATGTGATCCGCAATCTAAGCGAACACGAACTAAATAAAATTGTAAAAAAATAAAAATAAAAAAAAAGATAAAGAAAGTATTTATTCACACGGTCCGTCTTTGTCTATCCACCCCACTCCCGTCTGTCAATTTGTCTGTCTGTTTAAAGCTAGTTTTGTTCAGTGTTTTACTTTTTGCGTTTTACATTTGTTTTTTCAAGTCAATCTTTTACAGAAAACATACGTTATGTTAATTTACATTTTAAATGCTATAATTCTATTTCACGTAGAATAATGAATTTGTGCACATAGTCTTAAAAAAAAAACAAATGCACATCAAGACAATTCTTATCTTTATTATTTTAATGCCAAATACTAGTGTAAAGTTGACAGTATAATTATTTAATATATAATTTAATACTTTTTTATATTTTGACACTTAGTATAAAATTATTAAAATAGTATTGTTATAAAATGGCACAGTAATAATTTTAAGGTAATGAGTAATTTATCGACTATGTAATAGAAAGCAGTGGCCCTCCTAATACTGGAAATTTGTTTAAAAAGCACTGCTGGCTATTATTTAAATGTGCTAAATGCACGTTTTTGCTGCCACCGTGTGGTTTAATTTGGGCGTTACATTACCCACCTCTAATGCTGAGAAGCCCAACTAATAGGTAACTAAATATGTATAGTGAGAGATCATTGTGTTACGTTTCAACTAAATGTAAATAGTAGGCACATATTACTATTATCACTTAATTTCTCTTTTCATTCATACACATTAATAATAAGTTTTTAATTGCCTAAATACATTTATTGTACATATATTGTACATATATCGTGCCATATACTGTATACCGTATATTATATATTCAGTACTGTATACGTAAAGGTTTTATATGTATATGTGTGCATTACAACGCCATGACGTCTCCATCTCCGACCGATGCCCCGCACACCAGCTGTCATTCACCCTAATCATCTCATCCAGACACACCTGAGTCTCGTCATGCAATCACATCGACACTATTTAATTCCGGTTCCGGTCAGCCCCAAAGTAAACTGTTTCACGCAGACTTTAACTACCTAGCCCTCATCTTCGTTCACCTGGGTTCCTCGTCTCGTCTCGTCTTGTCTCGTCTCATCTCAATGTTGGTCTCCATCTCTCTGTATTGTTTTTGTTTTGTTTTGTTTGTTGTCCACCTCTCAACACCTTTATTCCGCTCACAGACTCTCCAACTTTACTTTTCAGTCATTCGACAGACTGGACTTTTATCCAAAGTGTCTTACAAAAAGAGGCGCAAGTGAAGCAATTTGTCTACAATAGGCTACATATGTCACAGACTATATAAGACTATTGTCCGTGACAAACTTTCCTTGCTATCTGTTCTGCTATTCTGCTTTCCTTCTGCTATCAGAGCGTGAGTGTGAGGGTGTGTATGATCAGTACAGTTATAGTATATGTGTGTGTCTGTGATTTAGTAATGAAACTCAATTTGCCAACATTTCTGAAATTTATAAAATTACCCATTCCATCCTCCTTTGTGATAAATTACTAACCTTCTAATCACAGGGTCGTTCAGTGTCTTGTACTATAAATGAATGAGCCAGCTGAATATGGTCTATAGGGACAGTTTTGAAATTGTGCTCCGCATTTAATATTCAGAAGTTTCACAAAGGTTAGTGGCACAAACCAGAGCAGTGGGCAGCATTAGAGCATGGAGCCTGGAGACCACTGAGCAAGGAACCTCAGAAGTGAAACCACCGGACTGGGATCTGAACCGGCAACGACTGGGTGTCAGGACCACCTTTCAATAACTGGAGTGTTACTGTCCTTTACTATAGTTTATCAAGAAGGTTCAAGTCAGTTAAAGAAGTGGATCATGTCTTTAGTTGTTCTGGCTAGTCGCAGTGGAGAACCTTGATGTTTCCATTGAAGCTTTGTCTTGCATAACAATATTAATAACGTCTTCTGGATAGATGCAGACCTTTGTCCTGTACCACTGCTCTGACCAACCAAGGCCTCATTTCTCTGGTCCACTGTCTCTTTCATCTCACCAGTCCACAAAACCTTTGAAAATCGGATTTTAGATATTTTTTGGCCCATTCTTGACGTTTCAACGCATGTGTGTCTTGTTCCGAGGAGCTCAGGTTTCTGCCTCATGAGAACTGAACTTCTTGAACCTCCAGGTAAGTTGCACTTTGAAGAATTTGATTCTTGGTTTAATCATAGGTTATGGCTGATTAAATTAATGAGAAGAATTTGCCTGTTCATTATACACACCTTGAATATATTGATCTCCTTTGGCCACACCCTCTCTAACAATCGCATACACATCATGCATAAAATATATTTGCTAAATGCATTCGAGTTAATTGGAGTTGGAAATAATGGACAATCGTTTCTGCACAACTAATCATGTGTTCACAATTATTAGGCAAGTGACATATACATACACTTACAAAAAATATACTACTTTTTCGGCTTTTCACTTATCAGGGGTCGCCACAGCGAATCATCCCTTTCCACCTCATATATCCTGTTTTTTTTTTTTTACCCTTACAAAAAATATAAACCCTGCAAATTTTGTTAATAAATGAAAATGTGTGTGTGTGTCTGTGTGTGTGTGTATACGTACGTATACAGTATGTGAAGTTTAAACAGGGCGTACAGTAAACGAAATGCATATAAATCCTTCCAGCAGATGGCGCCACGAGCACGACGACAACGTTTCAGCGCAAGATTGCTGATTGCAAGATTGCTGTTACGTTTAAAAAAAATAAATTAGTTTTTAATAAAAAATAATTGTGCGGCGAATGATTATGGATTTAAAAATGTTTCCGCAAAACTGTAGTTATCCTAATATTTCAGGCTTCGACTCTTTGAACTTATTGAAGGTCTTATTGGTAAATATATGGTAAAGATAAATAAGTCTGTAGTTTTACCTTACATAATGTTTTGCAAGATATATTATTCTTTATGCATTTTGAGTTTTTTGTAGACTGATTTAGGGCAAATACTACCAATTTACCAAACTTTTTGATGCCAAACGTTTTTATGCTTTTGGGAGTTAAATGAAGCAAAAGTCTTGCAAAACTCAAAAATCAGATTTATCATCTTTTATCTTTGGTAATGATCAACTTTGAGCGTTTATCTAATTGCTCAATTTGCAATGTCCAAGTGCTGAAACTGATATAGCCTATAAAAGTCCCCAAACATCTAACTGTCCAAGTTGCCCTTTAGCTCCGAGTTTGATTAGTTATATAATTTTGCAGGTTTAATATCTGTCTTTTTTTCTCACAGACGTTTAGCTGGATCTCGCTTTGCGTCTCCTTTAAGAAGTCTATACGTCCCCCTCCCGTCCTCCTCCACCACCTCCTCCTCCTCTTCTCCACGCTCCTCACATCTCTTAGAGGTGTTATTGCGTTACGAATAAACCAGCCAAACGATCAAAGACGTGAATGGAGTCAGATTTTCGCCCTTTTGCGCCAAATTATCGCCTGAAATTAAAAAGTAAGCAATAGCGTCTTTCACGACCGGATGATCGAGAGCTGGATGTTTAAAACTCGCTGACATCAAACTTTGCGCCCGCTGGAAAAGCTACCAGGACAACCGTGGAGGATTACAATGTTATTGTTCATCACGGGCACTTGAGTCGGCTGTTGCGGAGAGATTTGAATGCGGTGCGGGACTCGCTGCACTGAGATCGGGACGCGCTGAGAACGGAGTCGGTGACGCGGAGTCCGAATGGCGCAACGGGTGCGTAAAAACTCCGCAACAAACGCGGCCGTCAGGTCCAATTCCGCTCAAGCAATGATATAACAGACCGTAATTACAGTCAGATGCTCTGTAATTATTTAATGGTATCTTTTGTGTATGTTTAAACAAACAAATGAACGAGTTTTAAAATACGCAGCAACAAGTGGAGTCCGGGAAAAGGTGCATTTCTTTCTTTTTAAAAAAATATTTTTTAATTACCAAAATATGCTGTATGTATTTATTCTCACCTAGATACACTAATTTAAATGTATGTCTATTTTTTTATTTACAAAATAAAACGATTCCATATTTAGTTCAGCAATGTAATATGATACGGACAGACCTCAGTTCTTTCTTTGGATTTTATCGCGAGTTTATTAAACTGGATACAAACATATACATGTTAATTATTAAATTGATATTTAATTGTTCAACAGTTAATCAATTTTATTTTGTCAATTTGAGAAAAGGCTTTAAAGGGCCTGTTTTGTTTTTCTTTCGGCCATTTGACTACTTTTTAGCGCTAAAATAAAAACAATTAAACACTGTAAATGTATATATGTACATACATACAAATATTGCAAACACCTTCACAACAAGCAGTTCTTAAATGCAAATAGAAAAAAATAATTAAGAATAGACGTAAATACCCGCGAAAATATTTGCTGTGGTTATGTTTTAGAAACGTAAACACACACAAATAATTCTATTTTTTGTACGGATGTGAAACTGTCTGCCATTCGTTGTCAATTTAATAAGCGGCTCCTTCCCCTAATGGATTTATGTTTCTAATTAATTGCAAACTCGTTTCGAATTCCCTATCGCGGCTCATTAACACAAGTCAGTGGGTGAACGTTAATATTCACGCTTTGGTTTCTCCCAGTACGAAGATCTGGTTCATTACGGCATGGACACGGTCGGGATCCCGTCCTCCATGTACGGAGACCCGCACACGGCCCGAGCGATGCAGGCCGTTCACCTGAGTCACGGTCCTCCGCTGCACCAGTTCCCGCACCCCGCGGCCTCTGGCGTCCAGTCGCCGGTTAACGACGCACTAAAGCGGGACAAAGACGCCATTTATGGGT
Organism: Paedocypris micromegethes; assembly: GCA_028031935.1. Taxonomy (NCBI): domain Eukaryota; kingdom Metazoa; phylum Chordata; class Actinopteri; order Cypriniformes; genus Paedocypris; species Paedocypris micromegethes. The sequence continues at coordinate 15,460,311 of CM051499.1, forward strand.
AAGAGTGATTTACGAGTGTGTTGTTGTAAAGCTTACGCTTTAAGGGAAATTTGCCATTACATATCAACATCTTCGAGCTGTAATCAAATTGCGTTTTTTCGTTTAATCAAATTGATACAACTCGGAAGTAAAATAATCACGTTTTTACATATGAAGACCGAATAACAAATGCAACAAGACTCTTCTGTGTAAATATGTATTTAACGTCTGCTCCTTTTCCACAACATTGTTTTGCTATTTTTTTTATTTAAACTTCCTCACGAACAAATGTTGGCCTGCCCTCAAAACCACACAGTTTTTAAACAAACATGTAATGTGGTATTTAATGCTTTAATAAGATTTTGCTTAAGAGGAGGAAAGGCCGCAGATTTTAGCAGAATGTCTGTTTTTCATCATTTTTCATATTTGCCTTTGTTGAAAACTAAAATTGAAGACAGTTAAATAAAAACGCTATCTAAACCCTTACAATAAATAACGACAATATTGTTTTAATTGTTTATTTTTTATGATGATGGGCTGCGGAAAATGTTTGGTTTCATTTATTGGCGGGGTGAAATTTAATCGTGGCTATACAGATACATTTTTCTGTTTTGTTCTTTTTTTTCCCCCAGACATCCACTTTTTCCACTGCTTGCACTAGTTTTTGAAAAATGTGAATTAGCGACTTGTACACCGAGAGAAAGCGGCGTGACGGGAGACGTCTGCTCGTCCGAGTCCTTCGATGAAGATATTACTGTTTTCTCAAAGCAGGTCAATCACACATTTATTACAATAATATATCTTTAAAAAAAAAAAAAGAATAATCCTGTTTGTTAATATTAAGTACGTTAAAACGAAGCATTTTACGCTTAGCAAATTAAATTGCTGGTTTAATGTATAACATTATTATTATATTTCAGATAAGAGCGGAAAAACCTTTCTTCTCGTCAAATCCAGACTTGGACAATTTGGTAAATGTAATCAATTGATCAAGAGTTACGTGCTTTTGTTTTGTAATTGAGATACGAATAAATGGTTGTATTTGTCCCCAGTCCCCCCCTTTTGGTAATGGTTTCTTTTTTTTATTCAGATGATTCAAGCCATTCAAGTGTTACGATTCCATCTTTTGGAATTAGAGAAGGTTGACTTTTATTCTTATTCTGATTGTTTTGGCGCTGCTCCGCACACGCTTTGTTAATTGGCGGATGTTTGGTGTCGTGTAGGTTCACGAGCTGTGTGATAATTTCTGTCACCGCTACATCAGTTGTCTAAAAGGAAAGATGCCCATAGATCTGGTGGTGGATGATAAAGAGGGGGGATCCAGATCTGACGGAGAAGAATTCAGTCGCACTCCAGGGGCCACGGACCAGGCAAGTTCATATTTACATTACTGGAAAAAGAACGATCTCTTGTGCAGAGCCAGACAGTCGCTGTTTTATGAAGCCCGCGTTTATGAAGTTAAAATCATTTTTTTATAGTAAAATATGGGAATCCTGCTGACAGGGAGGATGAAAAATAAATGATACAATATTGAAAATAATATCGATAGTTCATAATGATGATCGCGCAGTTCAGGACAAAATGCTTTATATGTGACAGACTGAAAAGAATTTAAAATAACTAAATTGTAATAAAAATAAAAAATAACAAAATTATTGTATTTTGTGTGAGAGAAAGCCCATAGTATTTAACTTTAACTAGGGAAACACGTTTTATTTAAAGTAATAATAGCCTAACAATTTCTGTTATATTTTTATGGATTGGTCTAAAAACTGTATTGACTGTTCTTGTGCAGTATTTGCTCCATTTATGTTCAGAGAGAAGCTACAGTAAAGCAAAGATGAAACTCTAGAGCCTGTGTCCCAGAGACCTGAAACTCCTGTTTCATGCGATTCAATAGCTCAGACCTTCTCAACAAGTACAAATCATCCCTAATTATTTATTCCACTTTTAAATGTCAAACAGATTTATTTAGTGATTCACTAAGCAGCTATTGTTACCCTCTGTGTCTGAAGCTACATTAATACATTTAAATGTGGCAGACACTTCTGCAATGTGCTGCACAGTTAAGACATAAATACATAGAGATAAAATAAAGATAAAATAAAAACATAAATAAACTATGTAAAGGGGATTCAAAACCAGTCAAAATTAGAGTAAAATACATCAAAATAACGTCTTAATAAAGTTTCCCAATGTATTACTTAATTTGCGATAACAAGATTACACCAAGTAACTTTGGTTAAATCAAATATGTAACATTCTTTATTGTTGCCAATATATCATCTAATTTGCAAAACTACATAATTATATAGGTTTTGTGAAAGTTGTTAATTGATGTTATCGACATATGTCTAATTTTTATCTTGCCACAAGTGGTGTAGAATTGTGCAAGTAGAATTTTTCAAATCTGATTTCACAAACCGTTTGTTTATTATTGAATTTATAAATTTTTTTTTTTTTACAAATAAAATAAAGCTTGCAGCATAATTGGATTAAAAGTCAAGGAAGTTTTCAAATGTAATTGCATTTGAAGGATAAAGACTTGGACGGAACAGATTTTGGCTCTTGAGGTACTTCACAAAAAACCCAAAAAACTCAGGTTTCACAAAATATATATTTTTTTCACAAAAGCATAGCAAGGAGCAGGTGTTCCACATCATGGTATACTGTGTTGTGTACCTTAGTGCAGCTGGAATTGACCTATCAGCATCCAGGATCTCAGTGCTTGTCATTTATATGCAGAAAGATTCTTATTTGTGTTAATGAATCAGCTGAAGTCAGGAGAAGATTGTCTGAGTTTCCAGTGTCTGTGGGAGTTTGTTTGTGTTGTGATTTCTGCACAGATGTTTGTCTGTGTGTGTGTGTGTGTGTGTGTGTGTGTGTGTGTGTGTGTGTGTGTGTGCAGCATGTGTTCTGTGTTACGTCTTACAGCACGACTTTGGTATGTGACTCTACACTGTACTTCAGAAATCATATATTACAGTCTATAAGCCTATTAGCCTGTCTTTTGCTCTCTGTACCTCACTTTCTTTTAATCTTTCTATCTTTCTCTCTTTGTCTTTCATTCCTTCTTTAAAAACTTTCAAGAATTAATTTTCACTATTGTTTGTCTGTCTGTGTGTCTGTCTATCTTTTTTGTTCCATTATATAATCTGTCTATCCAACTCTCTATTTCTAGTTAACCATCTCTCTTTCTCTTTCTATCTACAATTTGTTCTCTTTTTCCTGGCATTCATCATTTTTCAGACTGTCTCTTGTCCTTTTAGCTACAACTACACATCTATCATTCTTTCTTACTTTAGTTCTCTCTAACTCTTTTTCATTACTGTCTTTTCCTCACTTTTTCTCTTTTCCCTTTTTCCTCACTTTTTCTCTTTTCCTTTTATACTCTCTCTCTCTCTCTCTCTCTCTCTCTCTCTCTCTCTCTCTCTCTCTCTCTCTCTCTCGCTCTCTTTCTCTCTCTCTCTCTCTTTCAGATTCTCTCTTTTCTCTTGTTTTTTTCTAACTGTTATTGATTACCTCCCTATCTCTTTCTCCTTTCCTCTGAATTATTCTTTCTCTCACCTGTCTCTCTGTATTTCTGTCTCCAGGTGTTCTGGAGGGAAGACGATGCAGCCTCTGTTCATTCCTCTGAAGCCCCCGCAGCCTGTGGCCGACACTCCAGTTCACACAACGGAGACAACAGCAGCGAGCACGGTAACACACTCTCTTTCTCTCTCTCTCTCTCTCTCTCTCTCTCTCTCTCTCTCTCTCTCACACACACACACACACACACACACACACACACACACACACATACACACAGGCCAAGCCAGTAGACTGCTGCTAAATAACTCTGTGTGTGTATGTGTGTGTATGTTTATGTGGTGTGCACATGTGTGCGTTAGTGTGGTGTTGGACGGGAAATGGTGCATGATGGATATAAAGACTCTTCTCTGGGCTCCTCTGCTCGAAGCAGCAACCATGGCCAATAAAAACCAGAGTACATACTTCCCCAAGCAGCACATCTGTGTGTGTGTGTGTGTGTGTGCGTGCGTGCGTGTGTGCGTGCGTGTGTGTGTGTGACTGAGAGGGAATCTGGCTCAGACTGAATCTCATACTACCTGAGAAAGAGAAACAGACATTGTGTTTAATTAGTTTGCTTTTTAAACACTGAATTAACATTTTTTTCTGGATTATGAGGCGCCTCACTGATAAACGTTTATCCCCTAAACTTTTTTTCTTATTTTTGTTTTTTTTTTTTTTGATTATATGTCGCACACACAAATTTTTAAATTTGTGAGAATTTTAAGTGAGCCCTTTAGTCCGAACAGTACGGTAAATTAATTGACATTTAACAAATCAACAACAATTAAGTATTGTTTATTTCCTATAAACACACTTTTTGTTATGTTTTATTAAACGCATTGTTTTTTGATTTCCCCTCTTTCTTAAATGTCGCTCTGATTATGCTTTCTCTCTTTTTCTCTCAAACTACTTTTCTCTCTCTTTTTCATCCTACCTGACTTTCCTTTCTTTTTCTGCTTTCTTCCTGCCATTCTTTGTTTCTCTGACTTGCTCGATGTGTTTTGTCAGGGTCTGCTTTGTCTGTTTTTCATAAAAAGCATAAGAAAAGTTAAAATGAGTTAGCTGTTGTTATTTGTGAAGTTGATTTTCACTATTAGTTTAATAATTAAAACAATTAACATTTTTGTGATTCTGAGTTAAATATGTGCCATCAACATTTTTTGTGAATTATTTTGTGCCGTCAGGGGATTTTCTGGATCAGAGCGTGGCGTCCCCCAGCACAGGGGAGGAGGAAGACCCCGATAAAGAGCGTAAGAACAACAAGAAGAGAGGAATCTTCCCCAAAGTGGCCACAAACATCATGCGGGCCTGGTTGTTCCAGCACCTTACGGTAATACAGCAGCGTACACACACACACACACACACACACACACACACACACACACACACACACACACACAACGTTCTGAGTGAGGTTGTGTAGATCTGATGATCAGAGAGGGATGGCTGACGTGTTATTTCAGGCTGGGTGATGAAGGCAAGAACCTGGTGGCTAGTTAGTGAACACACACTAATGATTGGCTGTAATGAGATATTGAGACCCGGGCAGGGTTTCCTCACTGTTGTCTTGTGATTATTGTTTCCATGGTAAAGTGGGCGGAACTGATCTCCCTCCTCCTGCCCTTAAATATATATAATCAGTCGGTTCATGTAAACATACAAAAACTCTCCTTCTTCCTCCCCCTCGCTCACTCTCTCTCTTTTTCTCTCTCACTCTGTATGTCTGTCTTTTTTTCACTCTCTCTCTCTTTCTCTCTTGTTCTTATTTGCTTTCACTTGAAAACTACTTGAAACTGCAAACACACGCACACACATACACTCACCCCCTACACACACTATACACTGTAGCCACATTAAAGACCAGGATTAGTGTGTGTAATTATCTTTTCCATGTTCTTGATGGCAGATGAGTAAAAAGAAATCTAGGCAAAATCCACTCTTTTTTTTGCATTTGTGGTTATGTATACATTACATTATACATAAGAAATATATTGTAAAGCCTGTAACTGTGATTTGAACTAGAATCACAGCAGTAAATTTTACTTTGAAAAGATTAGGGCATGAATTAAATAATTAATTACAATAATAAATTACAGTATTATACACTCATTAGAATACACATTACATATAAGATTTCTTTTATTTTTATGTATGCAGTAATTAACTTTGTCATGATTTTCATTACAATGATAACATGCTGTAAAAAGGCTTGCTTTTATATTGGTCTGTAACATTATAAATAGTGTAGATTTAAAAGAAACATTTTACCATGGTTTAAGCTAGAGGAGTCAGATTGAAGGGTTTTTCTGGGGGGCAGATCCAGATGATGACATCACAGCATTCCCTGACATCATTAGCAGTTCAAAGGTCACGTGGCTGCTCTTGCGCTGATCATATCACTACACATCCTCCTCAGGCGTCACTGCACCTTCATCTCCCCTGATCCTCAACCTTATGTTCATGTTTGTCAGCGATGATGCGAGACAGTTGTATTTGTGAGCATTTCTTTTATCCATGAACACGGATACTGAAGTCTGATATTCTTTCTCCCTTGTTTTCCTGATGTTCTGTCACACTCTTTGTTCTCCTTCTTTTGCCTTCTTTACACTTTTTTTTCTTTCCCTAACACTCTTCTACTTGCCGTAGGTGTGAGTGAGAGTGTGTGTGTCTGTGTTGTTGGCTACCAATCCAGATAGTCCCCAATTCAGCTCCAGAAATGGACAAAGAGGTTGAAAAAGAAGGATAGAAAGTTTTGTACTCTTGTTTTTGTAAAAGTTTTACATTTTGTATAATTACATTTTAGTTTAAACGCCTTAACATCGTAATGTGAAAGTAGGAACCAAAACCTTAATGCCAAACTTGAATCATATTGTAACGTGAAAGCAGTTACACAAAATGTAATGTTTCGTGAACGCAGCAATTTCTCTCAAATTTGATCAGATAACCGGTAGTGTGTAATATGTATAGTAACAAAGGTAGTAACCGGAATTTCCACGCGTAACTTGAATTTTATCGTTACCAAATACCACAAATCATCCTGTAGCGAGAAACAACAACACCTGTCATACTTAAGTGTAACAGCAGAAACAAGAATCATACTGTAATGTGAAAGTAGTAAGCAGAATCACAACATTGTAAATTCTGCTTACAATAAACAGTTTCTGTCGTAGATCATAGCGTTAATAGCTATAATGTAAATAATTTCTTAGTGAATCTTACAATCAGACTGTGAATAATGTCACTTTTGAAAGGACAAAAATAGTTTTCAGAGTATCTGTACAAACTTTGCACTGTGAATCACATTTTAAGAGCGTGGTTACATTTAGCGCTTACATGTTGTATAATGAGAGAGAGAGGGATGACTGAAGCCACATTAATGCGGCGTGTGAAGTTTAAGATGTAGAATTGACATGGGATGAATTAAATCTGGATTTGGAGTGAGCAGCTACTTAAATCTGCGGTCGCCGCGAACAGCTGCCGAATGAATAACGCTGAAATCTCTCCGACGTGCTTCAACGAAAGAAAAACAACACGCATGTTTGAAACAGCATGAGGGCGAGTAAATAATCACAGACTTTTTGGTCTGGCGTGAAGAGTTTCTTGTGAAGTCCTGCGGCATCGATCAATACTCGCCGTATAAGACAGCTGGGAATCAGCAAGCAGAACGCTCGACTTTGCCTTTTGTTCCAGGCCCTGTTTTCACTTTCCGCCTCCTTCGCGCTACTGTTTTCGCCGGTTTCTCCTTTTGCTTTGAAGCGTCGGAGCATTTGGTTGTAATGAGGGAGGCGCAATTAGCGTCAGGCTGAAAAAATGAGGCTTTCTTGGGGGTTGGGGCCTGTGCGATGGAGTTCATTTACTCTGACTGCATGGGCATGTCGTGTGAGGATGGATCTGCTGGGGTCCCTGCAGCCCCCCGGGGTCCCTCCAGGGTCCAACTCACTGTTATCAAAACACCATCCATTACGGCTCTGACAGCTCCTCCCGGGGACCTGGGATCTGCCAGAGCTACGGGGAATTTCCGTCCTCAGCCCTGAAAAAAAAAGAAAAGGATGTAGAATGAGAAGTGTGGGGGAGAAGGAGAGGCAGGAGGTGATTGATCACGGGGAAGAAAGAGGGAGGAGAGGAAGAAAAGTCCAGTCTGGGGTTGGGATGGTCTGGGGATGGTGGTGGCAAAGGCTCGGAAACCGCAGTCGTCTTTCTTTCTCACTCTTGGTGTGTTCTTTTTCTTTGAGATACTGTGTGTATCTTTCTCTCATCTTCTCCCCCTTTTACACTTTTTGTGCTATCTCTGTTTTTCCTAAACAATATTTTTTCTTAGTTTCTATCTGTGAGATTTATCTGTCTTTTACTTTTTTTTTTTATCATGTTATCTACTTCTCTTATCATTTTCTGTTTCGCTCTAATCCCCACACAGCATTATATCTATTTCCCGCTTTATCTGGCTCTTTTCAACTCTCTCCTTTCCTTTTTTCTTTGAATCAATTTTTTTTTTGCTTGCTTGTTTGCATTTATACTTTTGGATATATCTGTTTTGAATTTTCTTTTTGTGTCCCCCGCCTTTTATTCACTCCTATCTCACCGTAAAGAAACTTTTAAAATTTAAATATAATGTTTTCGTCTTCGTTATCTCTCCTCCATCATGTTGTTCTTGTTCACATTTTGTTATTTTATTTCTACTGATCATATTCATATATGTTGAATGTATGTACGTTTTTTCTTTTTATTTATCTTTTTTCTATGCCTCTCTCTCTCTCTCTCTCTCTCTCTGTCCTTCCTTTCGTAACCTCTCTTTCTTTTTCTCATTCTGTCT
>CM051499.1:15468694-15509175 GCA_028031935.1 Paedocypris micromegethes
TCCACCACACACACACACCCAACACACCACACACCCACACACACACACACACACAACCACCACACACACAACACACACTACCCACACCGCACACACCAACCACACACACAGCCACACCCCCCACCACACACACCCAACAACCAGACAGCCCTAAACAAAACGAACACAGATTGATAACACACATCATAGACGATAGGGGAGAGAGGCATAAACACTAAGACAAGAGTCAGAGCAAAGAGAGGAGAGGATATGAATAACAGAGTGTGTGTGTGCGTGTCTGAGCAGTAGAGGAGCTGGAAGAGAATGTGAAGGCATAAGTGAGGTCAGTCTGGTGTTGTGATGCTCTCTGTCTCAAGGCTGAGAGTTAATGAAAAGCGCTGTCGTCCTGCTGGGTCTTTGTGGGAAGGTGGTTGGTAAAATGAAAAGCTTTCATGCCGCGGTGAAACGTCTCGCTTCACATCGGACCGGCTACTGATATTTTCCAGTGTGTCGTCTGCAGAAAAGCAGCCGACTGGGCCCAACTTAAAAATCAGTCAGCGTGAAGCGGAAATATCAAGAGCCATGTGTATTCAATTATGAACTTGTTCATTTATTACAGTAAATCGTATATGAAATTATGTAAAGAATGAGATCCAGTATTCATTCATCATCATAAATAGAAACATACTGTACAGTATATATATGTGTGTGTATATATAAACAGTATTAGTATTAGTTATTTTTTGTTGTTTGTATGTCTTATTTAACTTATTATTGAAAATTTAAGTACATTATTATTATTATATATAATAATATTATTATATATTATTATTATAATTATTATTATTATTACCATCATTATTGTTGTTATTATTAAATGAAAGTCTGTTACATTTGTTACATTTTTTTTATTTTACAAGTTACATTTTTTTTTAACATTTATTTATTCTGTATGAGTATTGATACATCTGTATGAACATTGAGCTAAATACACATATTTAAGTTGCAACGTATATATTCATTTTTACATGTTAAACTTTTAAATGTTGTACATTTACAAAAAATGTATTTGTTTAAATTTGTTAAAAGTTTATCATTGTGAATTTTTTACAAACTATAGTTAAACAAATGCCTAATTTTTACATTGTGCTTTATCTCAAATATATTTTATTAATATTAAAAAAATTTTTCTTTTGCATCTATTGACAATAGTGTCTCTAATATGTATTATCGTTTGTCACCTGGTGTCAATAAGTAGGAAATATTGCTCCCCATCACATAAAACAACAACAAAAAAAGTTTTTAGTCAAACCAACAATTCATTGAAAAAAAAAACACTTAAACCTTTTGAGTTGACTCAACTTTGTATTACTGTAATAAATTCATTTAGTATTTAAAAATGTCGATAGATTTGACAAATCTCAATATTATTTTCACTGTAGCTAGGTGTGGGTCTCCAACATTCTAGACTAGAAGTGTATAGTGTAAAGTCTGGGCACACACACACACACACACACACACACACACACACACATACACACACGCTCACACACACAGCTGCGGGTGTGTTTTAGGATTTTTAAGCTCCGTTCACCCTGAATTACTGATCATTAGAGCTCTAACAGTTTTACTGCCTCTGTAAACAGGATAATGACTCCACACACACATTCAACTCTTCTCTCACACACACACCTTTAACACTCCACTGAGTTTCACGCAAAACACACACACACACATACACACACACTCGTAAAGTCACCGACCATTTGCTATCGGAGCCCGGGGCGTGCAACAGGTGTTGAGAGAGAGTCATGCTTGGGTGAGGTGTTTACAGCCGCTGCTGTAAAACTGCTGCTCCAGGATCAGTTTTAATACACATCCTGCTGTATTTATAGATCTAGTTGAGCTTTGAACGGCTGACCTGGGATCAGTTTACACTGGTTACCGGGTGAGACACACTGGGTGCACATCCTCTGGGTTTACAGGCCACACTTTTGGAGGCTGGACTGTGATTTGTAATGATTCAGAAGATCCTTTTGTCTAAAAATGGGGAAATGTGAAATAGTACATCATGTAAGCTTCCCATTTTAACAGTAAATCAGAATTCATGAAATTAACTTTAACTACAACAATTTTTAATTACACAGTTTTCTTCTGTTCTCACCGTGCTCGTGTGATTTCCTCTTTTTTTTTAAGATTGTCGTTAATTATTAAATTGATTATATTAATTACATTTGCAGTTAATGACATTTTTTTGCTATATCTAAGTATGCGACAAAATCCCAACCAATCTGATTTATCTGGTGTTTTGTGTATAGTGAGTACAGTACTTAAAGTTACCGTAAAACTTTACTTTTCTACTGAAGTTAAATGGCTTTTTATTTCCACTGAAATAAAGTGTATAATGAAATATTACTAGATGTGAAAAAAAAATATGCATATTTAGTGAACAAGATCTGTCTGGTTTTAGTGCAACTGTTTAAAAATCCCTTTTTGTAAAATTCAGAAATCCAACACCTCTAATTTTCCCCTGATATAAAGATGTGAATGATTAAAAAAATGAAAACAGAACAATGAATTGTGTGCAATATGTTTATGTATAATGTAAACTTAAGATATGGGAAATCTTCTAACCTATTTACCTATGTGATATCGTGTGTGTGTGTTTTTTTTTTTTGAGAAATCTGAATACAGTATGTCACACACAGTGTGTGTGTAGGTGTGTGTGTGTGTGTGGTGTGTGTGTGTGTGTGTGTGTGTGGTTGTGTGGTGTTGTGTGTGTGTGTGTGTGTGTGTGTGTTGTGTGTAAATATACAGTGATACAAAAATACTGTGACTCAAAGTAAAATGATAAACACTATGATCAGTGTAAAAAGCTTCTGTTTACTACTGTATGCTACTGTACAGCTGTGTGTTGTAACGGTGAATATTGTGTTTGTGCAGCACCCGTATCCTTCTGAGGAGCAGAAGAGGCAACTGTCCCAGGACACTGGCCTGACCATCCTACAGGTCAACAACTGGTGAGACGCTGACTTGTACACCTCCACATCACACCTCCACACAAGCTGCTTCAGCAGATGGAAGAAAGACAGACAGATTGTAGATAGACCAATAGAAAGATTTTTTTTCTTTTCTTAATCAAAACCCCAACACAAACAATAATGGAAAAACACAGAAAACATAACATAAATGTAAACAAAATACTATACTGTATATGTACAAATACTAAATACTACCAGTATTTAACCAGAATATCAAAACAAATAAAATATCAGAACAAAATCTTCCATTTTTAATTTTTTCTAAATACATTTTGTAATAGTACTTGGTTTAATCTAGGGGTATACATCAAAAAGTGAAAATATATATATAAAAAAAAATACAAAAACAATTAATTATTAAAAATGTGTAAGATTCTCAAAATGATTACATGTCCAATCGTTTGCAGAGTCCAGAAATTTATGTTTATGCTGTTCTTGATTGATAAACTGACGCTTTATGTGGAAAAAATCATTTTCCATGATGTACACGCAAACCGCCAAAATGCTTTGTTTTAATTTTCTCATGGTTTAAATACGGAATGCACATCAGCTGAAAGGCTTGAAAACACCAAACACAACACAGCAGACAAAGTGAAATTGACAAATAACTGGCAAGAAGGACGTCAATCTCCAATAAAGGGATTTATGGTAAAGCAGTGGTTCATGCTATGTAACTAAAATATACAGGATAGAATACAATAGAATAGAATACAATAGAATTGAATTGAATTTGAATAGGGATATTAAATCAAAAACCAACATTTTCTGTCTGGAAACAGTTTTTTTAAGTAGTCACTGTACAGTAAGGTCATTTAGAGGTGTGTGTGTGTGTGTGTGTGTGTGTGTGTGTGTGTGTGTGTGTGGGTTAAAACGAACCTCTCCAGCTGTTCCCTGCGATAATTTCTGTTTAATTTGACAGCAGCTGGTTTTCGCCGCTCACCTGTTTCCCCTGAGCCGCGGCTGTGTTTGTGTTGGCCGTGCTACACACACTAATGTATTTTCACTCTGCTAATTATAGCGCTAATTACTTGTCATTTGATTGTGAAGAGCTGTCAAGAACAGACACTGTTTACAGCCGCGAGGGGAAGTTCTGCTATAAAACAGAGCTCAAAATCACTAGCATTATATATCTGTCTGTCTCTCTGTCTGTGGAGGTGTCGCTCAATGCATTTGTCTGTCTGTCTGTCTGGGTCTCATTCTATGTGTTTGACTGTCTGTCTGTTGTCTTTCTTTCTCTCTCACTGTCTGTCTCTCTTTCTCCCTGTCTTTTTTCCTTTCTGTCTGTCTCACTTTCTTTCTTTCTATCAGTCTGTCTGTCTCTTCCGATTTGTTTCTATTTTTATCTGTCTGTCTATCTGTTTCTCTTTCTGTTTATCCGTTTATCTATCTATCTGTCTGTCTGTTTGTCTGTCTGTATGTCTGTCTCTCTATCTTTCTGCCTGGCTGTCTTTCATTTTGTACAGTGCATGGTGTGTCTACAAAAATAATTTTTTACAAGAATCTGTCAGAATTGTTACAAATGTTTTACATAGAGCAATAATATGATATAATAATAAATGAATCCCCTTTTTAGTGTACATAAACCGTTTTATTAGAATAATTATAGAACTAAACTGACCTTCAAATTTGATTGTTAAATAAACATTGCTAAATTATATAAACGATACAAATAAAAATACGTCATAGAGAGAAAAACACATCTTGTAACAAACACACACACAGCTTTATTTACGTCTCTGTACGTTTGAGGTTGTGATGTATGGTGTTCACGGCCCAGCAGGTTTGTTCTGGTGATATTTTGGAATAAAGGTAGTATGCACTTCTCTTCTCCCCGGTGCATGAGAAAGGGCCCCCAAATATTTCACTTGCTGTGCAGTTGTGTTATGTGTTTGGCCTGGTGTTAGAGTGTGTGCGTGTGTTTGGAGTGAACGAGCAGAAGCATGAAGCTCGTAAACTCGGTCTCGTGGTGAGAAGAGGGGTTCAGTGAAGGGTCAGTGTTTAACCCCCTTTTAAGAGTGGGACGGGCTCGTCCCCGCTGGGGATAGCGCTCTCTTCTGTGATTGGTTACCTGATGGGCGGAGTTGAGCGGGATGCGAACCCTCAGCAACCCCAAAAAAGCTGCGCTGAAATTTTAACAACCCCAAAAGTTCAGACCAAACGCAATTTCAATTTTCTTCTTAAAATGATTTGAATTGGCTGAAAAGTAGCGTTGTACACATGTACATAGCAGATTTTCAAGGCTTTTATGTAATTTAGCACCTTTTATGTAACTCTCTTTATTTACAGTGTTATTTGTAGCGTTTATAAAAGAAAAATGTTGCGAGAAAGTGCTTGGAAAAATAACGTGCTAAAATTTTTCATTTTTTTTTTGTTTTTAACTTCTGAATAACCAAAGCAATTTTATTTAGAAAAGAACAACGAGAAACATTGCTTGAAAAGCAATGAAACAAATAAATGCATGTTGCGAAGTAATTTCATAATTTTTTAAAGAATCCTATACATTTGATATGTAATAAATTGTCTTTAATAAAATTATGTGAGCGTTAATTTAAGTCAATTATATTCACTTTTCTATATTTATTTAATGAATGAGCAAATTATATATAGAATAATTGGAATAACTTTCAAATGTTTTTTTTAGCTTTGTGAGTTTTATTTCTTTTATTTATTAAGAGTATTTGTCTCTATATTAGCTATTCTAGAAGATACTAAAACAGCTAAAACAACAGCGCGTCCAGCATGTAATGTAAATTAAGTTTTTTGGAGGACATTATTGCTTTTCTTTGATGAAATCCAGCCTGTGATATCTGTCAAACACTGTAACTAATGGTTATGTGTTGAATCGCCGTACAGTATTTGGCGTTTTGTAACCGACGCCTCCCATCGTGTGTGTAATTCACTTCCTATGAGGTAAATGTGGAGCTTCCCCTCCTTTGTGAAGGGTGAAATGGAAGCAAACCACCTGGTGTGACGCTGAGGAGTCATTAATCATGTGTGGACTTGTGGCCTGGCACCCTGGGGTCAGAGGTCACGGGGAGTTTTTTAGGATGAGAAAGAGCAGAACTGCACTGCTGCCCGGGGTGCTGAGGTCACTGAGTCATGGGGTCAAAGGTCAAGCATAGTATGGGAATAAATGGAGAAAGCTCGGAGGCGCTACGGAAAGACTGAATCAATCTTCAGAGCGTTCATAGTTTGGGGTTAAAACGTCTGTGAGTTAGAATCTCGTTATGGGACTGGTGGTGGTTTGATGTAGCTAGGCATGTTAAGGATGATGCTAGCTGGGGTCTAATGTAAAATAATCTGCTCATTCACACCCAAAAGGCCGTCATTCATCTCAGCAGATTGGTTTGGCCATAAACCCAAGCTGCTTATAACAAATGCAGTCATGCTTATATATTCTTGGCCTTTTCTTCTCGTCTTTTCTTTTAGGTTCATCAACGCCAGGAGACGGATTGTCCAGCCCATGATCGACCAGTCTAACCGTGCAGGTAAGAAATAATCCAAAATGTAATTTCGCTTCAAATGTCTAGAAGCAGAGCTACTTTTCTTGAGAGAGAGAGAAAGAAACAAGAGGATAAACAGAGAAAAGTATAGAGAGTGAAAGATACAATTAAGAGAAATAAATTAAATTACAAAGTTAAAAAAAAAACGCAAAAGAATATTAAAACTAAGAAAATGGATGGTCCTGAAATTAGAATGGGCCGAGTAAAGAGACAAAGACAATAGAGGAAAAGATAATCAAATAAAGATTAGTAAAGACATTTTAAATAAAAAAAAATAACCAAAAAGGAAAACAAATAGAGAAGTACTCTTTAAAAGACACTTTAAAGCAAAACTGAATAAAGATAATCTAAAATAATCAGAATAAAATCTGTCGAGGAAGATTTGACGAGAAAAGTAACTTGTTTAAAGTTTTGATTGATTTATTACCGTTTCAGCTTAGGATAAAAACAGACATACATCGGACTTGCGTACATATTTGTCCCGTCTCCTCTACTTCATATGCTCATGTGTTCAATTATGCCTCTATGCCAAGCTAATGAAACAAACAAAAGTGACCTGATGCATTCTGGGTGATGCTGATGTCTTTTTTTCAGCCACTCGTTTGGATCAACTTTTATTAGATAAGAAGAATAGAAGAAAATAGGAAAGTCTGTATAGTCATGAAATGTATTATCCACAACAAAACTGTTCCAATCGTTGCTCTTGTAAAAGTTGCAATGAAAAAAACTAAAATGTACTTAAGTGTGGTAATGCCAAAGTGTAGAAAGTAACATATCACCACAACGAAAGTCTGAAGGAAAAAGAAAACGTTTTACATCTCTTCGTCAGGCTTATTACACTTATTGTTTTCTTGACAAACTTTTTTACAAGTTCTTATCCCATACGTGTCCAAGGTAAGACTCTCTGTTCTGCCTGGACTTACATATTGATACATATTACTGGGTAAAGATCAGTCAGATCAGATAAATCATCTATCTAACCATTAAATCATATCACGTGATGCAATCAGCGATTATTTTCAGCCTAATCCAAAAAACCAGCCTAAACTGTAAAAGTCAAAACGGACCCATCACACGCCCCTGGGGTCTGTCTAAACAAATGGAGTGTGCAAAGTGTTGACACTAGCCAATGTGAATTGGAGTTTATACTGCCGAGTCGCACTTAAGTCAGGCTATTTTTACTTGTGAGAATGTGTCGCGCGTGAACGGTTTTCAGGATGAGTTCCATGAGCTCAGACTTATCCGTCACACACACACACACAAACGCTCGGAATGAGGTGTGAGGTGATTTTGCGGTGAGGATTAACGGTTCATGTCTGCGACGGGCCTCACGTTATTTATCGAGCTCAGATAGACGCTTGATTCGCTTCTCGGAGGAAAATGTCGGCTTATGAGGCGAGGGTCTTCATGTTCTGGGAGGTTTGATGAGGGATTGTGATGTGTGTCTTTGTGTGTTTGCGCAGTCGGTGGTCCCTACACTCCTGATGGTCAGCCTGTGGGGGGCTTTGTAATGGACGGACAGTCACACATGGGCATCAGACCACCAGGTACATCAAAGACTTGATTGCAGAATAATATATTTATAGAAATTTTATTATATATTTTTTTTTCACAATGTGCTAGTTACAAATAAAAACTATTATAAGCGTATTATACATTGTTAAATTGTACCATATTATCAAATAAAGGGTAAGCATTTAAATTGATTATATTGGTTGATTAAATTGTACTGTTTAATTGTAATATTATATAATGTCGTGCTGCATAATTACATGTGTTATAATTTTGTTGTATTTCTTGGGTATTTGTCTCAGTGTATCAGGATACAGTATATGTGTTTAACCCCCCATCCCCCACTCTTTATTGACACTAGCCAATGTGAATTGGAGTTTATACTGCAGAGTCGCACTTAAGTCAGGCTATTTTTACTTGTGAGAATGTCATTGTCATTTGTTTTTTTCCCCATCTTTCTTTTTCTTTTTGCTTTTCTCATTTTCTTTCACTCTGTTATCTTCACTCTATTTCTAATTGGCCAACTCTTTCTTTAACTATATAATTTTCTTATTCTTTTTACTTTTCTTTCCCCCTCTCTTCCTTTATCTCTGGCTCCCCCTCTTTCCGTCTTTCCCTCTTTCCCTTCTCTCTCTCTCTCTCTCTCTCTCTCTCTCTCTCTCTCTCTCTCTCTCTCTCTCTCTCTCTCTCTCTCAGCAGCTATGGGTGGTCTCGGAGGGGTGAATATGGGGCTGGAGAGTCAGTGGCACTACATGTAAACAAACCCCTGCCATCCTGCTGAACACACCAGTCATAAGGTCTGTTTCAGCACAAGCACAGGGTTTCCCTGTCACCCCCCCCCCCCACACAACACACACACACACACACACACACATACTACACACACTATACACATGGCTACATATACTACACACACAGCACACACACTACACACAATACACACTCTGCACACAAACACAACACACACACACACACACACATACACACACATGCACATGCAAAACTACACACACATTAACACACAAACTCACACATGTAAACACGAGTGCACACACACACTCACACATGCACAGACACAGAAACATAAACACAGACACACACTCTCTCAAACATATAAACATGGAAACATATACACACTTACTCACACAAGCACACACACATAAACATGCACACACTCGCACACATATAATGCACATACACACACACACATCACACACCCTCACTCACATAAACATGCACACATACACACACATAAACATGCACACATACACAAACTCACTCACATAAAC
The DNA here is from genome assembly GCA_028031935.1 of Paedocypris micromegethes. Lineage (NCBI taxonomy): Eukaryota > Metazoa > Chordata > Actinopteri > Cypriniformes > Paedocypris > Paedocypris micromegethes. The sequence continues at coordinate 15,478,019 of CM051499.1, forward strand.
AACACACACAATAACACACAACCTCACACATATAAACGGACACAAACACACACCTACACACACACACACACACACTTACACAGAGTGATAAAGCATACAGCGGTTGTCATATTCACCCCGTCCGTGTCATTAGTCGGGTCGATTACTGGCGGAGACAGTTTATGACATCAGCGCAGGTTAATGTCTCAACTCACAGGAACTGATAAAGATGAAAGCGTGTGTTTTGATAGAAACGTCGAGCCGACTGATTTGTGAGCAGCCTGTCGCCAGCGGAGTTTCCTCATCGCTTGTTTTCATTACAGCGTCGGGCATTTCTGAGGAAGCGCGGCGGCTCCTTGCTCACGTGCCTGAGCTTCAGATGGAATCGGAAATTGGATTGTACTTGCATCACCCACAAAACGGCCCGTTCCCAGTCCGACCCAACGAAGAAACCCCCCTGTCCGAGAGCGGCGCCATCACTCCACAAGAGCATTCACATTCAAGAAGGCCGACCCGACTCGTGTTCCCCGGGACGGGAAGATCAAGCGTATCAGCGGAGAGAAGCAGCAGTCTGGAGAAGAAAGGCCTCAACACCTGGACGTCCTGATCCGGGCCGGAGATTCCTCGCGTCCACCAGGTGATTCTTCAGCTGACCCTAAAGGTCAAAAGAAAGTCTCGGCTTTCCACTCAAGTGCCACCTGAAATGAAGAGTGCTCGTTCTGCTCTGGGCGTCACTTTGCGGGTTTTCCTCAGAAGTGAGACGATTTCGAGATCTCCAAAGTGTCTGTGCGTCTCGCCGGGAACGCCGGGAAATGTAAATAAAGCTGCTGAATGTGTGGAACAGGATCCTTCAGCAATTTGGACAAAGGTGATGAGGATTTGAAAGGTACTAACAGTTGTTGAGCTGTAAATCCACACTGTGTGTGTGTGTGTGTGTGTGTGTGTGTGTGTGTGTGTGTGTGTGTGTGTGTGTGTGTGTTTGTCTGTTTGTGTGTGTTGGCTTTTAGTAAGTGTGTGTTTATTCACATTAAAAAATGATACCTGAATATGCATTGCTTTTATTGACTATTACATCTTACGCATTGATACCTTTATGCCTGCATTTACACACACACGTACACACATTTTCAATTGTTTATTTATGTATGCATGTCTTTGTATTGACTTTTGTTAAGTTACAATTAAAAGGTTATTTTATTATTTGTTTTAATCAGTTAGTAACCACTTGATTCACACTGACACACACACACACACACACACACACACACACACACACACACAAATACATTTTATGTTTTTCATTATGTCAAGTGAGTAAATAATAAATTTATATTATTCAGGTATTTCTTCAGAATTGTTATACATAACAATTTGGGAAAAAATAATGTAGTGGAGTACACACACTTACACACACAAATATATACGGGTGGGTGTGTGTTTGTGTGTGTGTGTGTTAAACTGAAGAAGACCACAAGATAGACATTTAAAAAGACATTTTTGTTATAAAGTGTAAATAATACTTTTTTTTTTTAATATGATTTTAAAATTTAAAAAGAATTATGATGTATTACTTACAAATATTATTAGAAAAGTCCTAAACTTTGCCACATTATCAAACTTTTACTAAAGGTTATGTCATTTTGACAAACTATGAACTGAACAAACTGACAAAATATTTTCAAATTAAATTGCGTTTTTACGTACATTTAAAACATTTAGTCATTTTATTGGTTCACGCTTACTGGCGGTGGTCTACAACGCCCCCTGTAGGGCAGGAGCTTCTGTTCCTTGTCTTGTTGAATTCGGTGTTTCTTTGAGTCTCTGGAGAGACTGTTGTGAGACACTAGACTTAAATACTATGTAGTTCATCAGCGTAATTCAATTGTCTCTGTTTGCTTTTTGTGCTGGATCTCCTTCCTCTTCCACATTCCAGTTAAATCTGGCCATGAAGCCTCATCTAGCTGTAGATGTGAAGAGCATCCAGACTGGGATTTGTTTACGGGTCTGGCGAGCAGCTCTACTGTAACATGTTTTGCTGAAAAGCCGCTTCCTGTTTGCATTACGACTGAATGTTTTACTTCAGTTCCTCTCGTAAGGCTCCTCATTTTCATCTCAAAGATTCTTTTTATATTTTGAGGTGAATCACAAGTGAATCTGCAATTACAATTAGCTTTTTAAATTATAATACATTTAATTTATTATTGTTAAATTTAAATAAACTTAAATAATCCCAGTTTTTTATGTTTCAAAAATATTTTATCATTTTAAATGTAATAACTTGGTATAATAAGTTTAACTGTTGTTATACAGTATTATTACCGTTACTATTGTGATGATGATTATTATTATCATCATCGTCATCGTTGTTTTAACTATAATGGAAAATTATTGGTTAACTCTCTCTCTCTCTCAGTCTCTCTTCTCTCTTCCTTTTATTTTGCACGCTTATTGTTTTATATATATATATATATATATATATATATATATATATATATATATATTGCTCTCTCTCTCTCTTTCTCTCTGTCTCTCTCTCTTTCTCTCACCTGGTCTCACAGTGATCTAATCAGAACCAGTCACACTTATTTACGAATTATTAAAAAGTATACATCTGATTGTATACTGTATCTTGCACTATAAATACATACACTTTGTATTTTTTGTCAGACACTATCCATCACACACAAGACTGTCGAGTTGAATATGGAGGATACTGGCACGAATAATCCAGAATCTTCAGACTTTTTTCATCCTTCACAGGATTTTGTTTTTCTAGCCACTGTCGCATTGTTGCTTGCTCACTGGTCATAGTCAAAAGTTATAGTCTTTGTTACATTACGCAAGTCCACAAATAGAGCTACTAAATATATATATTTGAGAGAGAGGGGGATTCAAACCTGCAACCTCATGGGCACAAGTTCAATGTCCTGCCACAGGACCACAACTGCCACAAGAGTGAAACAACTCTTTGTAAACTATTACATAAATGACGTAATTTACTTCAAACAGTTTATAAATGAAACTGGATATTTTTCGTTTTAAATTGTAAACTAAATGAGGCTTGTCATCCTTTCACTGTGAGGAACAGATTAAATGTCTCTGGATCTGTTTCAGGTAAAGGTCAAGGAAAGAAGTAAAAACAGATTGAACAAAAAAGGAGACAGCAAATAAAGAGAGTGAGAGGAGATAATTTAAAAAAGATAGATACAGTGAAAAAAATAGAGAGAACCTGGGAGGAGAAATAGAAAGAGAGAAAGAGAAACTGGGAAGTGAATGAGAGTGAGGGAATACTTGAGTGAGTGAGAGAGAGGAATAGAGGTAGGAAGAGAGATTGTGTATCAGTGTATTGTGTTGGGATCTGAACACCTACTTCTCTTTCGGCTTTTCCCTTATCAGGGGTCGCCACAGCGAATCATCCCTTTCCACCTCCTGAGTATCGTCCACCCTGACCCCAGCCAACCTCATCTTCTCTTACAACATCCATATATCTCCTCCTTGGTTGTCCTCTTGCCCTCTTCCCTGGCAGCTCCATCTCCTTGTATGATTAAATAAATGAACATACAGTTTTCAGTAAATCATAAACGTTTGGCTTTCTTGGTTTAATATTTTTATTTATTTAGTTGTTTGTTTTGTCTTCTTTAACCACCAATTAAAGTTATTGACAGCGAACTCTGTTTGATAGAGTGTGATGGACTTTCAGCATCAACACTAACAGTCCACAGATCGCCCGATGGATTTACTGGAGCAATTTCCACGTCAGGCTTGCTGTGATTTAATAAAGCTGTTGCTTTTTCATCACAGAAGCGCTACAGCATTCACATATCAGTCTGGAATCATGGCTAATCAATACACCACTGGTCTAGAACAATGACCGCGAATAGTGTCTGAGTATTTCAAGAACCAAATCTAAACATTAAAAGGCTTCCAAGACCCTGAAATTGTGTGCTACTTGAAAACAAAATCCATTACAGTTACTAACCAACCAACCCCTGAGTGACCCACGGCACCGACAGGCCTGTGAGTGATTACCCAATCTCGCTCTCCCACTCTCTCTCCCTCACACACACACACACACACACACACACACACGCACACACTCGATTGACCCCTCTAATCAAGGGCCTCCACTAAAAAGGCCAAGCTGGGGTCGTTAGGTACCTTTTCTGATGACATCATCAGGACGCTGCGGGTAATCAGGGCTGCATCGGCACTGGCAGCGGTACAGGGCTGTATATCACCCAGTTTCCCAATAACTGGCTGCTCAGAGAACAGACATCCATCAAATAAAAGGCGTGTGTGTGTGTGTGTGTGTGTGTGTGTGTGAGCGAGGACGTGCATGGCTGAGATATAACCATAAGTAATCTGTTGAGGTAGCTTTCGCAGTGACAGGACAGTCAATCAGGCCTCTGTCTACATGTCAGCCTGACAGTTTAACCGTCAGCGGGAGATTTATTAGCCACGGGTCAGATCGAATAATATACCCCCAGTCTGCTCTTGTTTAGAATGACTTGGCTCTATTGATTAGACTCACCCGTGAGGCCCATTCCGCCCGGAGCCAAGCCCACAGGAAACCCCACTAAATTGCCAAACCGCAATATATCTTTCTTCTGATAATTCGATGAGAAGCTCTTCATTCGTTATAGGTGTGAACGGCCGTTGTGCGTCCAGAAAGCACCTTCGTGTCTGTCGGGACGTCCCGTAGGAAATTCCACGGTTATGGGGCTTTGAGAAGAGACGACCTGATGGATGTTTCCTATGGACGGCTGGAGAATATCAGCTCCTCTTCATGTCCACCCAGACCAGAGCAGCCCTAGACTAGAATTACAGACTATATAGCCACTGTCGGGAATGAGTGTGTAATGGACAGATGTACAGACAGACAATTTATAAACAGCGAAACATAGAAATGAAATGACAAACGGAGAGAGAGAGAGAGAAAAACAGATAAAGAGATGGGCATCTGGAGAGACAGACATGCACATAGAGAGACAGATGAAATGCAGAGAGTGACAGATAAAGAGACAGACATATTGAAAGACAGATAGACAGACGCATAGAAAGACAGACAGGCAGATAGAAAGAAAGGCAAATAAAGAGACAGACACATAGTGGGACTGATAAAAAGACAGACACATAGAGATAAAAAGACAGACGGAATAGGAAAATGTATAGAAAGCGACATATAAAGAGACACGTGGATGGGCCCGGATCTAGGCATGGGCAAGGTGGGGCAATGACCCCCTAAATATTGTGGCCCTGCACATGGAGTGACAAATAAAGAGACAGACAGACAGGAAGAGACACACAGCAAGACTGGCACAATTAAAGACAGATAGACAGACAGACACACAGAGACAGACTAATGTCTATTTCACATTTGTTTGACCTACAGTGGCTGGACGATTGGCCATGACTAATAATGAATGAATCACCCAACTTTCTGTTAATAAATCGGCTGTGTATGACATTAAACAGATTTTCAAAAGTACCATGTGAAGCTCGAAATTTATGTTCAGTTCCTGCAGCAATTTCCTGCATAACACTGCACTGAACCAACACTGATTAATAAATCAAGCGGAGGAGAGAAATTACACAACCTTACATTCATTTCACTATTAAGCACAACGGGTGACAGGCCAAGATCACTATCAAGATTATGGAAAGTGCACGGGCATGTTGCGCTTTATGACTCCTATTAACCTGCAGCCAAATAGATCTTTACAAGAATCAGATAAATTATACAGGGAAACGGTATCTTCATCAGAACTGAGCTTTCATTAAAAATAATGAATACATTTTTTTTGTTTATGATTTACACTTTATTAATATGTTATTTATCTATTTAATAAAATATAATTTGAAAAACTATCTATTTAAGTTGTTTAAAATTATTATTAGGCCTAAATTTCAATTGTATTTTGTACATTCTTCATTTAAAATATTAAAAACACACGCAGTACAACCGCATGTCGGTGCACCGCTCAGCACTCGCTCCTGCGCCCCCTAGAGGACAATATTGAATGTATTAAAATGTTTATATTTGATAAGTCTTAATACACTTGTCACTAAAACAACGACGGGCGGATCAAACTAAAAGAAATATTGCTACAACTACGATCGTGTTCTCACGTTTAATTATTGTTCAACATATAAAGACTTAATTCATGGTTTAGTTAGTTGTTTAAATGTTACAGAATATTTAGAAAGCTTAGAAAAATTGCGTACCCAGGATCTACATCAAGAAGACAGCCATGCAGAAATTGTTGAATACTGAATACATTTTGATGTTGATTAGTTTAACAGACAATGAGAAACCGCGCATTTATTTTACGCCAAAAAAGCGCATTTCGATTCGCCTCGTACGCGTCACCGCCGAAATGCATCCTGGGAGGAAGAACGTCTCTGGCGGAACTTTTCAATCTGATTTTGCACTTGATTGTGTTGTGATGTTGAAAAACAGACGATCCTCGTATTGATATGATGCATCGGACACCAGGATAACCCGAGCGACATGACCGATCTTAGCGAAATCTCACGCCTGACTCAGATGAAGTCGAAGGTGAACAGACTGAGACGGAGCCCGAAAGCGGCGCCGCTGAACGGCTGCAAAACGCAACGTCAGTACATCCGCTTTCACTTTGCTTTTACATATAAATAAGGAAAAGAAAGTATAGTTGTTTTTCTGTCTTAAGTGAGATCTGTACATATACACGTAGATTAGTTGTTCCTCTGTTCGGCTGTAAAGTTTGTGTTGTTTCTTTTAATTATTCGTCTACTAGCACGGTTTACACACATTGTATGTAAGTGTGTACAAGTGTAAGTACCGAATTATTGAAAGCATACCCAATTCTAAAGTACTCAATGTAATTCAATGCTGTTTTGATTTTCCACAGTTGCCAATTCGCTATAGTTTTTGTTTGTTTTTTCCCATATTGATTGATTTCAAATAGCCGAAGATATAAGATATTTCGCCGGCGTAAACTGTCATAAACCTTGTTGGCGTCTGACAGTTTACGCCACTGTCTCGTCAGAAACAGGTTTCGGCTGGTGGAAATGAAACACGAAAGGTGTTGCAACGCTTTATGTGTTCGATTAGCAATGTCTCTGTGTCGTCATTAAAAGTTGTAACGAAACAAACGTGTTATACTGTATTAAAGTGTTTACGTATATACTTATTGAATGTTAAATTAATGAATGTGACGCTATCCACAATATTGCAAAATCCATATTGTGGCACAACTCAATACCGGTTATCACATTAATACCAGTTTACCGCCCATCCCAAAGCATGTCTATATCTAATTTATGAAATGTTTTTTTGTTTCAGAAGTATCCGAGTTTAAAACACCCACCCGTCCTGCTAGAGTCCCGTTCAGAAGACTGGTCCCGGACGACTCACCCAGCAACGATCCGGAGTTTCACCAGGACATCATATGGGACACCACATCTCCATCACCGGTTCGACATGGTATGACAAATTCTACGGTAGCACTCGCTGACAACGGTTATATTGTGCTTGACGCGGATGTATTTGATATACAGGACGTGGGCACAGAAGAGTAAATGTCAGGGCGGTGGATATATCCGACATTGCCAATCGAATTGCACCAAAGGTTAGAGATCTGGAAATCGACACTTTTGTAAAAGGTGTGTGAAGTTGAACAGTTTCTCTGTGTTTGTAGAATGAACGACTAGAAGAGGCCGACTCGTCGCTATTGCAGTGGATCGGTGACAGTGCTATACCTTGCACGCCAGAATTACAGAAGCCCAAACATAAGCCCGGGCCAACAAAGTAAGTCTTTCAACTGGGTTACTGTGAAGCAACAGTGCCCAAAATAATAAGAAAAACAATATTTAAAAAATGTACAAAATATGTACGTACTGTAAATTTCAACCCTTCCGTCAGGGTGGCCTTCTATTAGAGGTGGCCTTGTAATAGAGATTTTACGTTATCTTTGAAATCAGAAATGGAAATCCGGATTCAAAGATCTATTACTATAGTAGCTTAATTCTATGTATGTAAATTAAAGACTGCATTTAGTTTAGAAAAGTTGTTTGTTAGTTTAGAAGTTATAAGTACTGTATACGCTATCCAACTGTAAAACAAATCCTCATCGCAATTATTTGACCCGCTGTCTGAAGTTATTTACAAAGCCTCTACAAAACAATTACTGTATTTTGTGAATATCCTTTTTTTTTCATAACTTTGCCGCTCAAAAACCTGGGGGGTGCTTATAATCGCAAATTTCAAATATGTGCGTAAATATAAGCCCCCCCCCCAATGTATTATTTTTTTGTTTGCTAATGTTTTTTATATTTGCTGGATGCTTTATATTATATTTATTATATATTATAGGGGGTGCTTGTATTTAATATATTCTCTAGTGACTATAATGCCATGGTTTGAAATGAGTTGCAATCATCTCATACTTTTTCTAATCGTCCAAAGACTGTGCGCGGTAGAAGACCTGATGCGACTGGCTAAGCAGTTTGACTTCAACATGCGACAAGATGGATCCCGTGCGGAACACTGGGACGAGCCGTGCTCAACACTCGCCATGAAACATGATGCTCCCACCACCATGAGCTCTGCAGAGGGAAGAGCGTCAGGTCAGGACATAGAGGACGATCTCGACCTCCTTTTCGATGGGCCGACTCAGCAGCTCAGCGGGCGTCTCAGTCAAGCTTCAGTCTCTCAGGACACCATGAAAGCATGTGATCCCAAAAGAAACGGTCAGCTGGTGAGCGCCGGCACAAAAGAAGCCGACGAGTTTGACGACTGGAACGATGACGATTTACTTGACGACTCTTTAGTGTTGGAAATGACACAAAACCCGGATCTGTTCGCCGCACCACGATACTGCTCAACGCAAAAACAAACTTGTGATTTAGGGGTTAAAAAAGCACAGGATGATGGGAAGACATTTCAGTCTGCGTTTTCGATCACACGTGTTTTAGAATTGGACTCACAGACACAGGCCAAACCCATTAACAATGCTTTAGCAGTTGATGCAAAATACAAGCCCAATATGCAACAACATCTTCCGGTTACTTTAAATCCAGCTGTTTCCTCAACACATGCCCTCCAGCCGACCAGCATCACCACAGATGTTGTTGAGGAAGACCTGGACTCTCTTTTTGCTTCTGATGACATCTGGGACGACAAAGCCGAGGACGATGATCTGTTATGTGAAGCCTGTGAGGGTCTTGAGAACGTATCTGGCAACCCTGTCTGCCATTTTCAAGATCGAGAGCCAAGCAACAAACTAGCACGTAATGAAGCGCCCACAGTGTTTGCCCGTCCCAAACCCGCTTCCACTGCAAACACATCAGCGCCTGTGTACCCGCTGAAAACCACTCCTGCAGGGGCCGGCGGGTCACATGACTCTACGCGGCCATCTGCTGCTTCAGGTAATGGGCCGTATAGGTTTAAACAGATCAGCGCTTCTGAGACGTGCGCTGACGGCCTTCGGTCACATGTCGCCCCTGAGCATCAACGCTTGAAAAAGCCATTCAGCCACTCACAGGTGCTCAACACAGGTACGGCATAATGTTTACAGAGTAGCAATACTTTTATTTTAAAATTATAAACAAAATACAAAAATGCAACACAGTTCATTTAATGAATTGTTTTATATTTTTATATAATTTTACATTGTCCAATATAGTTTTTGACAATACAAAACTAAATTAGGTACAGATTAACATTATTTCAGGTCACTTAAAATGTATTTAGATAAATGCTGCAATTGTTTGTAATAATTTAATGTTAAACAAGTTACTGGACTTGTAATTTATGCAAAACACAGCTTCAAGCTAATATACATGATTCTTCACATTTTAATATACAATTGTTTTTATTTATATTTTGCATTTGTGTGTGAGATTGTGGCTGTTTGCTTGTTTATTTGTGTAATATATATTGTATTTGTAGTATATATTTTTTATTGATGGAAGTTGTGGTCCAGTGGTTGGGTGGTTCAAACGTTGTAGGTTCAAATCCCATTCCAGTAGTTTCTGAGTGTTCTTGAGCTCTCATGCCCCGGGCACCACGGCTTTAGGCTGCCCACTGCTCTGGGAGTGTGTGTTCGTACAAATATTTGTGTTGTGTTTACGCAGGCACCTGCGCGGTGGAGCCTGTGAGGTGCAGTGATGCTGAGATCGAGAGGAAGAAGCAGCAAGCTGTGGAGAGGCTGAGACTTAGGATGCTGGCCAATCAGAACCTCTGTGCTCCCATCTGACTCACTGTGTAAACGCAAGTAAATTAATGACTCGGAATTCTGCTGTGAAACATATGGATTCCTTGCTGAAGCTGAGCTCTGTTTGCACATCGAGGTACAGAGACGTGTGAATGTGGATCGCAGTGTGTTCACAATTGTAAAAATAAATGTATCAGCAGCAGGAATCATCAGTAACAAAGTGTTGTTGCTGTTTCATCTCTAGAGTAATAACAGAGTAATGTCAGCCATGTTGTGATCAACATTTACAAGACTGGTCTAGACTCACACGCTTGGGACTTTTTATTCAATCAGGACCGTGTTAAAGTGGAATTATAAAAATGTAACTTGTTTATTTTCCAAGTATCTTTTATCCTCAAGATTTGTTTCTTTATAAGTTGTTAATGTTGCATTTGTTTGAAAGGTTATATACAATTTGTAACATAACTGTTGGTTATTTCTTCATATTTCTATGTTGTGTGTCTGTGTGTGCGTGTGTGTTAGTGCAGCACAGAGTATTAAAGAGATGTATGAACACCAACATCTGTTTGTCGTTTGCTTTATGTTTTGGTTAGGTTAGTTTAGGTTATGTTTAATTGGTATAGATTTGGTTTAAGGTGGGATGGGTTAAGTTATTGGTTAGTTAGTTTCGTTTGGTTGGTTAAAGTTATATAGGTAAAGTATGCTTTTACATCAAGTTTCGTTTGTTTTTTGAATAGTACGTTTAAAATTTGATGAGTTTAGCTGATTTAGTTTGGGGTTTTCTAGGCTTGGTAATTTTAAGTTTGGTTAGGTTAGTTTACTTTTGGTTCTGTTAAGTTTGGTTTGTTTAGATTTGGTTAAGCAGTTTGGAAACTTTTAGTTTGTGTTTGGTCAGTTTAGTTAACTTGATTAATTTCATGTTTCTAAGACTGATCAGTTTTGGTTTGGTTGGTTAAGATTCAACAAGGTTACGTTTGATCCATTGGATTTGGGAAGTTTAAGATTATATGAGCTAGGTTTGGTTAGTTTGGGGTTTTATGATTGACTGGGTAGACTGTTACAATGTTGTATAATTATGATAATTGGTTTGTTTGTTTGTTTGTTTTAAACAGTGTGTGTTATGTTGTGATATGAGGTCAGGCAAACAGATGTAAGAGTGTGTAGGGTTTCTCTTATTGTCCCGGGACACCTGCAGCGCACCTGAAAGTGGAGTCGTCTTATCAGACTGGACTTCTGTTACAGTAGCACACACACACACGGAGCGAGAAACCCACCCTCGTGTGTTTCTGTGGTCTGAACTTGGGTGAGGACAAGCTCCACTCAACCTCAGACGCTGTGTGTCTGGCCGGAGGGTTTCATCTGCGCCTTAAAATCACAATCCCACATTGTCCACTTCTGGAGCCAATCTCAGCATCTCATTGGTGGCCAGTCAATCGCTCGGCTTGTGCCCTAGCAAGAACACTTGTATTTGAAAAAGTAACTATTTGAGCCATTCGAGTTTTTCCCATGCATATACATTATATACGTGTATATATATATTATTTATAAAACTAATACAATATAATGTTAAATAAAAAAACAATATATATTTAAATATTTAGATTTAAAAATTATAAAAAGTAAATTCTATAAAACTATATCTATAAACAAATATACATTTTTAAATACCTATGACTTCTGGTGATTTTTATTTCAGATATAAATTGTGTCTTAATCTTAAAATAAATCTATTTAATATGTATATTGTAGGATGCTGTATATATATATATATATATATATATATATATATATATATTAATAATATAATATATAATATTATAATAATATATATATACACACACACACACACACACACACTTTCTACCGGAGGGTAAGTAAGTGCATGCGGCAGGATTGTGTTGTTGAATTACTGCTACGTCTCCAGTGTTAAACGACTCTCACGTTGAATTAAACATGGTGGATGCTGTTGCTCTGATCGGAGTCGCTCTGGAGAAGGAAGACGGTTTAAACCCAAGCAACAGGATCCTCACTGTCCTTTGTCGGCGATAAACACGCTTATCAGCAGCCCGTGTGCAGAAATAAAGTCACCTGAGAATATAGCTGAACTCCCGCTGAACCCGCCCCACTCTCTCCTCTAGCATCGCCACTCTCTCTCTCTCTCTCTCTCTCTCTCTCTCTCTGTGTGCGCGTGCGTGCGTCTTAATTGTTAGATGGTTTAATTTGCCTGTTGTGCTTCACCTGATGCTGACTGATATGTCTGCACTCCAGTCTCTACCGCGGCTTCTAGAAGTGAATATAAAACACAAAGAGATGTGGGAGATGGAGAAAGAGAGAGATGATTAGAGAAAAAAAAGTAATGAAGAAACCGAGAGGCGAGGGGGGGGGGGTCAAAAAGTGAGTATGAGAACATGAGTGTCTTTTAATCCGTTTTGAAAAGATTTAGAATGTTTATTTAAAATTTTGATAAAAAGGATAGACTTGCCTTGGAAACCCCTTTTCCATAAAATGTAGAGCAATGGATTTAATCATTTAAATACAGTCAAAGAGAATATATTTTGAAACAATTAAATCCATCACAGGAAATTCAATCTTATACTTCAAGAGTTATAGATTAGGAAGTTGGGTGGTTTGTGATAGACTCGTTTGCTGCGGGTTATTACTGGCATCTAGCGGCCGTAGACGGAGCTGCATGCGAAAAATCTCTCGTTACACTAAGAGGCGCTGTAGCGCATTCATGTCATTGTAAAAAACAACGTGATTTTAACATTTCAAAAAAACTTCACATTATACCGCATCTTATTTTCTTTTCAAGTTAATATAATCACCACACAATGCAGCTCTACAAGTCTCAAATATTTTATTTCTCATTTTCATAAATGACATTTCAATGGTTCCCACAGCATATATGACGCAGCATGCAGAGAAATGAAGAACTAAACAATATATTAAACCTAAAAGCCAAAGTTTTCATTCACTCATTTCATCCTGTGCCCCCAAATTCACTATTGTCCAACTGATGCCACAGCAAAGTTATTAATATAGACTAACTTCCCAGCAAAGAAAGAAAGCAATAAGCATTTAAACATACTCTGTACAAAACATTCAAACAAATTATTTAAAAAACTCCTTAATCTTTTACAAAGGACAAAAAAAAACTTTCGTTGGGAGCAACAACGATCCAGAACCTACACATTTTCGTGAATAAATGTAGTGAAGAAAATCTTTTTAAAATAATTTTTATACTACAACATTTACCAATTTTTGGCAACGTCCATATATGTATATGTAACTCGGATTACAATGTTTCAATATTACGATTCATATGTAAACAAGAGACCCCGCAGCCCACCCTCGAAAAACCAGATCCACATGCACGCGGACAAGAACTACACGGGAACCCTCCGTTTCATGCAAGCACGTCACGTGACCTCGACCGGGCTCGCGGGAAAGACGTTATCGTGGCGCGAGTCTCGCGCACAGAAAGAATAGCGGAGTGGCGGGAGTCTCGATTTCCCTCAGACAGAAGTTTGGTCTCTCCTCTCGAAAAGAATCGAATTACGACGACTATTCTTTGAAAAGGTAAGGAAAAAAGTATGTCTGGTCTGGTCTGTCTATGTTAAGTACGACAACATGCTGCGAACCAACTGGATTAAAGCTTAAAAACTCCGACCTCACAGAAAACAACAATCCGTCTTTCAGTTCTTAATATACAAATACGAGCTTCCACGATCTTTATAATGCTGCCTGCAGTCAAGTCGGAAAAAAATCAACGTAAAACGTCCGTGAGGTGACAATAATTTCAATTTCATGAAGTAAATGAAAACAAATAAAATTAAAATGGTATTAAATCTATAAAGTGTATAAGAAAACGTCGGGAAATTTAGCGATGGCACTGTTCCATCCTAGTTACCTGTGATGCAATCTTTTCATCCCTCCCACCCAACCAGACTATAAAACGCCCATTTTGCAAGTAAACCGTAAATCTATATATGTGCACAAGTTCAAATAATATCTGCCTTTTGTCCTAGTCTACTGTATTTCAGAAAGCAAGAATGTAGATAAACTCCCTGACGATATTAGCACGGCAAATGTTGACATAAACGCACACATTCCTAGTAGAAAAATTTGCATTTCCGATGAAACTGGAAGCAGATATTACACCCAAGCAAATTTGCTCCACAAAAACGGAAACACAAAAAACGACAGTGTTTACGTGTGTATCTCCCCGTGACGTGACAAACACCAGAGAGCGGATTAAATATTCAGCGATTGTTAAATCCAACATTTCAATTGGCACTTCATGCTCGAAGCGTGTTGCGCGGAAATCAAGTGTCTTGTTCACATACCAGACAATTCCAGTAGATGTATATTACCTTTAAAAAAGACAGGACTAAAATAAATACAAAAAACCCCTTTGAAAAGAATAAACAGGAAAAAAAACGTACAAACATGCGTACAAACAGACTCGCACACAGACACCCTCTTTTCTTCTCCAGCAAACTGAATCGCTCTGTAATAGACAGACAAGTTGCCTCTGACCGTCCCTAAATACCCGAGAGTTTACATTGAAAAATCTCATGCTCAATAACACTTAAGATGGCAGGCATCACAAGGCTCAGGGAGTAACAGAGGCATCCTTCAGAGAAACACTTCCACTGGAAGAGAGAGAGAAAGAGAGAAGACAAAAGAGAAAGAGAAGAACATCTGGAGCCGATTCTCAGAAATGGAGAAGTGAAAAGAGGGTGTTCAGCGAAGGGTCTTTATTCGTCTCTTCACACATCCACCACCATCTTTTTGTGAATGTCCAAGCCACCAACCACCTGTGGAACCAGATGAGGGTAAAGCATTAGTGTTTCATGGTCAACAAGACACTCAACAAACATTAGACTGGTGATCGAGATTGCGGTCAGCACTCAGCAGCTTTTCATGTGCATTTAGTTCCCCAGCTTCCTGTGACCCAGCAATGGAAGAAGATCCTTAGTAGATTAATTTGTTAAATTAAGCTTCACTGCAGAAATACATTTAGCAAGTGGATAGCTAACCAATTCCCTGTTTTGCTGCTCTTTAATAAAACATCTCAGAATGTAACTGCTTAACTTCACAAATTCCTTCAGATTATTGTGGAATTATATTTAGTAATCTGTTTTCTTGTAAAGTTAATTTTCCATCTGTTTGACAACCAAAATCAAATCAATCAAAAATGTGATGATTATACACACACGGGGAACATTTGGGGAAGGTTTCCGTACAATGTGGGAATTGCTTTTCCTCTTTTAAATGGGGATTATGATGAACATTATGTAGGACACGATTCACGATTTTTTGGATCCCGATCTGACCCATGTCATTTAATGTCACGCTAATCCAGTACCTATGCCACACACACACGACTTTGCATAAAGAAGTAAACTATATAAATAAAATAAGTAAAGGTAAACAACCAACTTTTAAAAATCACCAACATCTTTTCATTATGCTAATTGCGCCATTCATGATGAACCATCGACACTTTGGATTAATTAAATAAAGTTTAGTTATAGAGCTGCGTGGCACAGACCTCAATAAGTTCGTCAGTTTCAAATATGACTGCAAATGACAAAACCTGTACGGTAGGCATCATCATGGAAACATATATATGACGCAACTCTTTTTACATTCCTGTTAAAAGTTCCCATGAATGCTGTTGATCGGCTGTTTAACTCTTCTTTGTGTGTAGAGTTCAGTTACGGCCCTAATATAAATTTACTTTTTCGGAAATTCATCTTTATCCAAATTGTTTTAATTCCCCTGCATACACATATCATTTATAAACCAGCAATGTATTTTATTTATCAATGCAATTAAAATGTGTCCCAAAAGTTTTGCAATCCATGACTGAAAGGCAACAATTAAAAAAAAATGTTCGACTCACTGCGCAGAACTCCTCGAAAGATATTCTCCCGTCGCCATCCTTGTCTGCGTTGATGATGGTTTTGTCGACGATCTGCTGGAGCTGGGTATCTTTCAGGTTGTTGCCCACCATCATCTTCAGCACTTGGAACAGCTCGCCATTAGATATGTATCCGTCCTTATCCATGTCGTAAATCCTGAATGCAACTGTATAAATATAGCCGTTTAATAAGATTTTTTCCGAGTTGAGAATGCCGCAGGAGACTCACAGCGAAGCTTCTGCTCCTTGTCGCCTTTGACACTGAATTGAGAGACGCCCTCGATAAATTCTGCAGGGAAAATGGAGGAAAGGGTGATTATAGCAAACGGCATATTGGCTGAATATGATCTAGATTTCTGGAAGAGCTGTTGTAGACCTTTAAAATCCACTTCTCCGTTCCCATCGGTGTCAAATATATCGATGACTCGCTGGACCAGTGGGTTCTGCTGGAGTTCGGGCAGAGACATGAACTCTTCCACGCTGAGGGAACCCGAGTTATCCAGGTCGAGTTTCTTAAACCGCTTGCCTAGTCTTTTAATCTCATCAGCGTCAACTGTGTTAGAGAGATAGAAAAGAACAAGATTGTTTAATACTAGAAACTCGCTCTAGACTCATGTCTAGCTCCATGGCGGATTCAGTTGGTTTCCTCTTCGTTAGCTTGTGGCGTCTTAAGAAATTGATGTTGAAATAAAAAAAATGGATACAACACTTTGAGGAACAATTCATATCCATAGCTCAAATGCGCTTCAATTCACCTCAATGTCCATCGAAAAGCCACAAAACAAAGGCAGAATGGAACGCACCTTTCTCCTGCCTGGCAGTCATGGTCATCTCTCTGCTCTCCGCCGCTCAACTACAGCTCTGAGGACTTCTCAATTATCTAATCTCATTCACACAGCCACGTGGTATACACCTACAGTAATCAGTGCACTGTTGTCAGGGCTAATCAAATTAGAAATACAGAATCACTGCAGGCGATCGTTTGCTTTTCTGATGAAATCCACTTTCAAAAGATACACACATGCTTCTCTCCTCAGATTGGGACTTTCTCAGAACAGACAGATTTGTCGAGAAAACAGTCGTTTAAAAGCCATGCTCAGAATTAAGCCTCTGCTTTAAGTCCTTTACATGTTTTAGGATATAGCGGTTATACAAGCTGAAAGACGACAACAAAAACCTTTAGTCTATGTGTGCGTACAATAAAAAACTATATAACCTTGCGTTGTTGTTTGCTATCAATAATTCAAGTAATAGTAATGTGAGTATGGACCGTATTGAAATGTGGGGGTCAGTGTTGCGAAACCCACTGGACCGGTGTAGGTACCAAAACGGCTTGGCTGTAGAATCAGCTCGGGGACCCGTGACTTGTGATGACGTCACACTGGACCAATCATGTATCATTGATTTATTCTCAGGCTCGTCATATTGTTGGTTTCATTTTATGTTTTCCTTTTAAAACCTAAAGTTGTTTGCACTCGTGACTAATAATGTCATTTTTTTATTTGAATGCGCGTTTGACGTTACTGTTTGCTGCGTCTGACATTATTATGCTAGCACATGTATGACTGTACAGTAAAGTGTATTTTATACAAACGGAAAATTCTAGATTAGAATTGTTTTAAAGCTTTGCATTATGCCCGGACCAATGACCATCTTACACGTCATCGTGCCAACTTACAGCCAATAGTAATCAAAACAATCAAATAGTGTCACGTCATCATCAGTCGCGGGACCCCGAGCTGTTTTTACACCAGAGCCGTTTTTGTACCTACACCACTTGGGTTGCAGGTCCAACTCTCTATTGCTGGAAATCAACTGCCTCAAGAGGTTAGTTAAAAATTTCTTTCTATTGTCATAGATTGTAATTGGAATGACATATTTAAAAACATTAACATAATTAGTAAAAACAATCCTCAAACAAACATATTGACTAAAATATAAAATCTGTTTGCTTTCATCAAGTTATTCAATTAACATAATTATTAAATTAACCAAAATACAATTAGCCATTTATCTAAACTAAAAAAAAATTGCATATTGTAAACAAGTATAAAACACACACTTTTCTAACAACAGAAACCAAATACACTGTATATATAATTGTGTATATATATATATATATATATATATATATATATATATATATATATATATATATATAATTGAAGACAAAATTAAGAATTCAGATTTCAAAAATAGTATATGAAGAAATCGACAAAAGTCTGAAGGTAAGCTTTACTTTCAGATGAAGATGACACACAGACACAGAGAAAGAGAACGACATGCATGTTGGTCTCATCACACCAGCAAAGTTGAATAGATCAATCATTCCTACAGATCTGGAGAGTCTTCTGATCTCAACTCTTCTATTTTAAGCTTGTGGCCACAGGTCACCACACATCTGATGATGCAACCATCTTTTCATGTCTATTAATACCTTGTGGATTAACCCCGATGTGGCCAGAGCCATTGTTTGTGTTCACCGCGTGTTAAGGACAAAATACGCTCGGGTGTCAGTTTGTAGAAAAGAAAAATTGCTTTATTAGATTTTTTTTTAGGTCGTCTTCTTCAGATCTTTTTACCTGATCTCTTCATTCATGCTACATTTACTTTAGATCAAATCTAATCTCCTGTAGCTCACTTGAATTAAGAAAAGACAATTCATTAAACCATTACAAAATTTCATCAGTCACAGAAATAATCAATTATTGTAGAATAACCGTTAGATTGTATTTTTACAATAATAATTTGTTGCAGTCCTAGTCTGAATAGTAAGTACCGAATTTTTTGGACTATAAGGCACACTTTTGATTCTAAAAGCTGGATAAAAATGTTCATGTCTTTTATGTGACAAAAGATTAGAAAATAGTTTAGAAAAAAAATGTTTAATAATTATAACCATTATTATAATAATGGTTATAATTCTGTGAAACTGATACTCCAAAAAATAGAGTATAGTTAAAAAATAGTTTTGTGTAAACAGCTACTTTCAATCAAAAGCATGAAACAATTCCCCTTTACCATCCCAATGGAAAGAAGAGGTTAATGGAAAAATAACAAGATTTCACTCAATCTGTCAACTTTCTCATTTGAAAATTACATGAAAGTTGAATGCAGTTCTAACAATCGACATGAAGTGACTTTCTCTACAACCAGACCTAATCTGGGATTCTAAACGCATTGAGTCTGTACGATGAGTCTTGATGTAACACTGAGCCGCTGTATTCGAACAATGTTGATGGAAAATATTTATAGCTCACAGACCGACCCTCTCCATCTATTATGGTCTGTCGCTCTCTCACTGTATCTGTTGAAAAAGTCCCGTCAGGAAGCGCCTGGCGACAAGCACAGCCGAAAGGCCCTCGCAAGTAAAAATGCTCCAAATAATATTGCAATTGGTGACCAGAAGAATTTGGAATACAGAAATGGTTTATTTCTCTTCAGATGAGGTCAGAAAACAGTTGCTCCAGCGCAGTTGCTAAGTAGAGAGGGATTATGGTGTCCTTGTGGTTGCTAAGCAGCCGCCTGACCAACAGGTGTTTTGGTTTCACACCAGCTCGATCGTTATCACCTCGTTGCCGTGGTGCACGAATTATTACCCTTGCAAATTCTCCTCATTATGAGGGAATCAATCAGTCATCTATCACCTTGACTCTTGTGATTTGTCACGTCTCGGATTGTGTTGTGCCTTAGCGGATTCCTGCGTCTCTGCTTACAAACTACTGGCAAGAATATTGCCATGGCAACCTCGATGATCTGGTTCCTTCAATTCTCATTTGATCACTCTTCGACTTTTTATGAACTGACTTCGATCCACTGATTTGGTTTGTGACTGATGTGGAGACGTGTAAAAAGAGAAATTGCTCTCTTACAGCTTCTTAGATAATCTATTTCGATGTTTTTGTTTGCAAACTTGGTATGTTTTTGGGCAAAACCTACAACTGCCCCAATACAGCTTTTATTTTACACAGAATTCAAATAGAATAAACCAAGACTTTCCACACAATTATAAGATAATATTGGAAAAGAGAAACAACATTTGCTGCATCTAGTAAAACTTACAAAGTAGAGTTTCACAAAGAAATTTGATGCTTTTATAAACTCACACAAATTGAATCTTTATATTCTACCTGGATTAGAAGTGTTTTCTACATTCAAGGAGTGTTAAGAGACGATTTATGGCCTAAAAACATTTTGGAGTAATTAAAAAAATTGTTAAAAACAATTATTTAATAAAATATAATAAATTAAATAATTTATGTGAACCAGCACTGTTTGCACCATGCTCGACACAAACAGACGAGATAAATGGGTCTAAATTACACCACAAAGCTTGGCTAATAAATCATCTCGAAATGGGACAAACCCCACCAAGCAAACCCATTAAAATGGACCTTCGCTTCAAGTTCCTCTAAAAATAAGCAGGCTATTCTTGCAGGCCCGAGACTAACCTTTACCAGCATTTATAGCCCTGACTGTGCCCACTACAAACAGCAACCGTACACCACCCTATCCAGTCTGGGCCCCCCTCCAAACCTGGAGAGCCTCTCTGATCCAGGGGATGCCCTCTTCCTCCAGCCCAGCCAGTGTTTACAGGGCTGCTAGCTTCCAAAAGACTGCTGGAGAAAACCGACCAATAGCAATTCAGCTTCCGTGCAGGAAAAAACACAGCTCAAGATGAAGACGGAGTTCGTCATCAATAGACATGTACATCCCAGCAATTCAAAGCCAAGAATAAATCCGTCTTGAAGTTCATCTCTGGAATCTAAACCGGATCTATTGGTCCAGTAAAGCCTGAACGCCACGCATAATCACTTACCTTATAAACCTTCTAAGCCATCTCACCCTTCACTGCACTGGTGGATTTCCAGGCATGGGGCTATTAATTGTCATTATTTTCAATTCACATTGATGATTTTTGTGTCATGCTGTAAAATCTGTTTTTTTTTTTATATTGGCCGTTTTAAACTATTTCAACAGATTTATATAAAAGTAGATGAGTTTTACTTACAATGTGAGCACATCTCCAAGGGATAACTCGCCTCGTTTCCCTGCAGATAAAAGACAAGAAGTCGTCAGATTTACACCACAGATGCGTTTAATCCCGATCAAACAGAACAGAATATAGGACGGACACTTTCTGGACCCAGTCGCCAGCCGGACGTCGTCTTTGTCCAGTAGCTGATGGGGTTCGAGTTTGGAACAGAGAAACGCCACTCGACTAAAAGTGAGTAAATAATAATAATAATAATAATAATAATAATAATCAAATTTGTTTATTGTTATTAACTATTTTAACAAAACTATTTTGATGCTTGAAGCAATGTCTGATTATTTGATTATATACATGAATAATGTATCAGTTATTTTCAATCAATCAGCTAAATCATCTTTTTAAATGAACTATATTGTTTTTTAACACTTTATTAAAGACACTTGTAATAAACAGTTTAAATGTGCAGCCACATTCACTCATTGTTTATTTAAAATTACAAAACAACCAACGTAACAGTTCTATCTATATTGTTAATGCATTCAAGGAGGGATTTTTTTAACAAGTGGATTTGACCAACATGCAAAATTACATAAAAACAATACATTATAAAATTACATTTTTTATGAATATTCTTAGATTTATACAGAAAAAGATAGCAAAAGATTGCGTACGACAAAAAAAAAAAAAAAACATCTTTTGTCATCTTTTACAAATCTATTTTGTTGAAATTTCATAAAGAAGCCTTCCACAACCATTCATAACTGTAGAATAGAATAGAATAGAATAGAATTCCTTTATTGTCATTGTTCCCAGGGACTCAATGAAATTAGTATTGGTAGTCAGTTTGGTGCAGAAGAAAGATGTGCTAACAGAAAAAATATACAGAATAAAATGAACACTGTATCAGGGCGCACACACGCACACACACACTACATTTTCACATTTTTTTGTGTTTGTTTTTCATGCTGAAAAAGGTCACTAACACTAAGGCAAACATATGTCCCGAGACTGTGAAATCATCCATTAGTGTGAAAACACACAGAGCAAAGGAATCAGGCCACATCATCTCCACCCGGCCTCACAAGGGACCAAGCGAAAATAGCTGAAGACCAAGAACGTAAGAACAATCCAGAATGTGACAGAAGATTGAGAGAAATAAAGAAAGACAATTATCAGAGCTTCAATGGAGGTTGATATTAATTTTGAATGGCAAGTTCGCTTAGTGGTAAGTTCGACTTTTGAATGATTGCAAACAAAATGTTGCAGGTTCAAATGCCAGGCCGGTACCAGAATTGATGTGCCTTTGAGCAAGAAACTGAACTCAATCTGCTCACGCAATTAAAAAGTGTATGCCAAAAAAGCCACATTACATTTTAGACACAAAACCACACATGGGCACCAAAAACAGAATATCTAATTTATTCTGAGGAAAATTGAGTTTAGTTCAAATGAAATATTATCTATACAGAGAAAACTACATGAAAGTGCAGTAATATTACGTGGTAGAGTTTTTGTGGCTGGATCCTCCCGGATTAATTACGTGGAAATGATAAACAGTGATAAGGAAATTGTGCAATACACCTTTAATCCAAATTCCGTTGTGCCACAGACACAGTCGGTGCAGACTGATTCATCTGCAGCAGTTGCACTTTAACATTACGACAAATTTTTCTTTGAAAAATGCAAATGTACATTCCAGTTACGACACTATTTAAAAGTAGGGATGCACCGAATATTCGGCCACCCATAATTTTCGGCCGAAAAAGGCCAAAAAGTGCATTTTCGGTTTTCGGTGGAAAAAATTTTATCACCGAAACAATACGGCCGAAAGTTGATGACGTAAGCAGAGACCATTGGCGGCATATAGAACAGCGCAGATCACGAGATCCCCCCGACATTCACTTCACACCAGTGGCTCTTAATGGAGAACAATCTCTCTCTTCTTACTCTGTTTGAGCAGCAAACTAAAGAGATCAGCTCATCTGTCGCATCTGTAGCGGACGCTATTCCTTTTATCGCAGCTCTAAAGCGCCCAAAGTGGTTGATACGGACCATGGTAAAAACTATGAAAAGTCTGCGCATAGAGTCTCTCAGCGCATGATTCGCAGAAATATATTAGAATCCTCTGTACTTCATCGCTACTGTACTTGATCCTCGTTATAAAGAGCAATATTTGGAGGAGGAATTAAAGCAGCGCACACGAGAAATGGCAACGATGGACGCACAGAACCGGCGCTAAGACAGAGACGGAGCAGAGCAGAAAACACTCTTCTCTCTGTCTCCACCAGTTGTCTGATATGTTCAATGAAATCCTCTAATAATACTAACACGTAGGCTATTTTGTTTTAGGCTACTTTATATGTGACAGATTGTATATTTCTGCAAGATGTATATTTTTTTATCTACTGGCCTTATTTAAATACAGTCTCAAATCTTTCTCAAATGTGAGTCAGATGACCAGCTCAACAGCGACCTATTTATACTATTATTAAGACCTGCAGAGAAAATGTTTTATCCTTTGCACTTGTTCTGAATGCTCTTTAAACTTCAATGCCATTTTTAATGGAGGAGCTTTTAATTTCACAACATTTCAGCAAACCAGTAAGTCAAGTTAAACATTTTAGTTTGAATTATATTTTATACTCTTGAGTGTTGCATTATACTTGATAAATATCTGAATATTGGTAACACATTCTGTTTCATTTATTCTTTGAAACTTCATTATTAATGTATGCAATTGCAATGCCTTGGTTTTAGTAAAGTTAGTACACCATCATAACAATAAATTCAATTCTTTCGGTGTTTCGGTTTTCGGCCAGGCTTTCCTCTTTTTTGGTTTTCCGTTTCGGCCAAGAATTTTCATTTCGGTGCATCACTAGTGTCAATATAGATAAAAGCCACTCCAGCCCGAAACCCTGGTCTTCTAACATACTGTACAGCCAGAGCCATTACAGCACAACTCCAGCTCTAAAATTAGACGGGGCACTCACGTGCGCTTCAAACGCCCAGTCTTCGCCACAGCAAGTGGGTTAGCTGAGGTTGACTGCCTCGTGCCATTTTGACATTGGCGGCAGAGACGCGGCAAATTAGCGCAAAGTGGATTGCATTACTTCATTTAGTTACACTGTCTCAAACGTGAGTGAGCCAGCGAATGCCTCAAACCAAAGCAAAAGATTAAGATTTGTTTCCCATTTGGAAACCCACGTTGTGTTGAAAGATACAATACCATTACATTGGTTTGCCGTTGAATTTTAAAGCAAAAGGGACACAAGTGTTTTCAAACATGTACGATGACGAAGCAAAGTCGGAATATGAAGGCAATCTATTTATCTGCAAAAAAGATCCTCAGATTCTGGTCTTAAGGGAGGGAAGACATGAATAATAAAAGCACAGTGCTGGTAGCGGTACTGGAGGGCCGGGCTTCGCTGTTTCTTGAAGCTAGTCCTTCAAGCATGTAATGTTTGCATCTACACATCCCATGTTTGCATGCTTCTCTTTTCTCTGAGAAAAAGTTAAAACAGGGCCTTCTTTTAAAGCTGGCTAGCTGTAGCACAGACGACAATTGGCATTTCATATATTCATGTGTTATTTTCAGTGTGATGTCAATGGTGAAGAATTTAAACTCTGCTGGTTCCATAACACACACACACACACACACACACACACACACACACACACACACAAAAGACTAATACATAAAACATATTCAAGTAATACTGAAAAATGACATCTCATACGTTCCTAATTATCATGTCAAGTGAATCACTTTGCAATTTATCACCATCTTGTGATAAATTATATTTATTTCATTGTATATTTGTATCTAAATAAATTAGACACGTAATTCAGCTTAATTATATTAGTTTATAAAATCTATAAAATAAAAAATAAAAATACACCGAAATAGTAAGAAAGAGGTTGTTCCCATAAATGCACATTTAATGTGTCATTGACAACCAACCAGAAAAGTTGATCATATTATAAAATCTGCTTATATACACCCTTGGATTCATACATTTAAACATAAATTATGATTTTATAAAGAACATTTCGTATTTGAGAGGAATGGTAATGAGTGACTGGGTAGTTTGGTTTTATCACTTACATTATTAAGAAAAATAGTATTGTTAAAAACGGCAAACATATTTAAGAGTGTAATTATCCCACAATAACTCTGCAATTATAGATTGCAAGCAAAATAAAGTTTTTGGGAAACGCATTTAGTCGATTCAAGTTGTGAATGAATCCAGAAGCTAACTAGCTCTCGATCATCTTGACATCCGTATCGATCGTGTAGCAGCTACTAGCAGCTACAATGTTTCTCTTTTTCTCCGCTGCGTTTGATCGCGAGCCAGTGAAACTCAAAACAGTGAGTGTTTACTCGACAATCTAACGGAAATGTTGTTTAATAGTGTATTTATATAGCACGGTCTCGCGGGTCCGAAGGTGGGCCACACTAACAGCCTGTTAACAGCGGATTTCGATCACGACACCTCGAGCGCGTTTCCAACAGGTCACGGCACCAGAAAAACGGGCCGACAGCTGGGCTGGGCCGGGCCGAACCGTATCGTGACAGTATCTCGAATACGTGTAAAGTGGGGTGTGTTGGCAATGCAATAGCCAGAGCTAGCGATGACACTCACCATTCTGTCGCTCGGCTTGTCCTCGAACTGGGTGCAGAAACGGAACTGGGCGCGCGCGATCGGCGGCGGTACTTTTCCTCCCGGATGAAGACGGTGAAATTGGAGTGTTGGTTCGGTCGTTCAGTCGACGGAACCACTGCAGTGGCTTCGGTAGGTCCGCAGCGGAGGGGGAAGAGGCAGTGGGTTGAGTTGGTGGTGGAGAGAGAAAAAGCAAGACTGAGCGGAGTGGAGGGGGAGGTGCGCTAGAACGGAACATCCGGGTATTTCAGCCTTATTTTCTCCCTAACTGTATGATCCTGAAGAGCATCTTTATCGTTCAGCAAGACATCGTATCTATCTATCTATCTAAAAATTCTGTCTTTATCTATCCCTCCATCCATCCGTCTTTTTTGCCAGACTATAATATATCATACAAATACTGTATTATGATTTTAAATAATTGTATACAGTTGTCACGCACCAAATGTTAAAGTAATGTAAATAAGCAAATTAGTTGTTATTATTTTCTGTTTATTTGTCCATATCCATTTTGGTAGTTTTAGCTGGTATATCTTGTTTTGTCGTGAGTAAATTATTAATGGAAAACAGATTTTGAAGCAACATCATTTTATGTGCTGAAAAACATCAACCTTTTCCTCAGAATTAACACAAGTTGATCACAGTTTAAAACATGTTTTGTAGGGGTATACATAGGAGTACAAAAGCAGCAAACTGGCTGCCGTCATGTCTGAATAAATACATCTTTACACTCCGAAGGCAACACAACTGACAATTTAGGCAAAAATCTACAGAAAAAAACACAGAGAAATAATAAAACATTCACTCGCACTATGTAGAAACAGCCACGCCAGTAACAAACATATAATCATTTCTGGTCCAGAAACACGACTCAGTTTGTAAAATAAACAGAGAGTAGTACAGTCATATAAGGCCTGCATATGTTCATACAGCAGCTCTGTGAGTAACATGAGCCGTATAATGACTGAAAGAAATAACGTTTCCCTCAATATTCCAGCTCTCTTTATTTTCAGGCCCCCCCCCCATAAAACCAAACAAATAAATAACCATAACCATGCAGCACCGGTATCATAACTAAAAACTGAGATTTGAGCAATTTGTGAGGCCAAATCCTGATGCATCACTTGTGGATAGCATGTGTTCTGTTTATTCTGTCCCTCACACGGAGGCTGAACTTTACTGGAAGACCTCTTTATTTATCCACATGAGGCTGCGGGTCTCGTTGGGCTTGGCCTCATACTCGATGCAGTTGAAGCTGTTTCCGAACTGGCAGTGTTCCCTCTTGTAGTAGTTGTAGTATTTCACCTGCCACACTGTCTCGAACATGCCGGCGTCTTTGAACTGCCAAAAATTCATGACAGACATTACAATGTATTACTTTTGTAAGCATGTGCCTAGACAATTAAATTCACATGATTGAAAATACACTTAAATTGTGGTGGTGGTGGTGGTGGTGGTGATGATGATGATGATGATGATGATGATATATAACCTGAGCTGTATAATACTCTGTATACTTATGTATAGTCTGAACACATTAGTGTGTGCGTGTGTGTGTGTGTGTGTGTGTGTGTGTGGTCACCTCGATGGAAACCTGCACCGGCTGCCGGTCGCCGCTCTTGGTGTGCGGGACGCCTTCAGTGTCGTATGTCCCATTATAGACGATCTGGTCGTCGTCTTTCGACTGCTGCTCCAGAGGAAAAGTTTTCCCTCCAATGCCCATTATCCTAAATATCACCAAAACAGCAGCGGCGTTAATTTATGTAATTGATGCTTCATTCTCTCGGTTCATGAAACATTAAAGATGCTGGACGGAAATAGTGCCGCATATGTTCAGTTCTACATACAGGCACAACCACGTTTAAAATGTCCGCGTTTAAAGCCATAATGGTTTCGATTTTGTCTTTTCAATCATCAATTATATGTCTAAAGGCCCAAAGATGCACCTCTTCGATGCACTGACAAACACCGCTTCGTATATATAATATTATATTCGCGTTTTGTATACACACCGCAAATACACCCAGATCTCTTCACAATGCTGTCAAAATCGCGTTGACTTACGCGGCCTCGGCGTTACAGGGTTTCACGATAACCTCGATTTTGTATTTAGACCCGGTCAGCATTTTGATCGTCCGGCTCTGGCCAAACCTCGTCCCGTCCACCTTGTAGAACACGGGGCCATCGTTGGGCTGGATCTTGAGGGAAATGGCGATGTTTATTAGAGCTGGGACGTCGGCCATAATCACAAAACAACGGCGGTTGATGGATTTCCAGCGTTTCCAGTCATCGAAGGCAAGGCGATGGTAGTGGTACAGGAAGCTGTTGTTGAGGGATGCTGTGACGTCACCGCAGCATCACATCCACCGAACGTTGTTGAACCAACTACTCACCACAAACACACACGCACGCACGCACGCACGCACGCACGCACGCACACACACACACACACACACACACTGTATTATATTTTAATATAATACTGTATTATAATTATAATACAAAACATTTTTTTATTTGAGGGAAATGATCCAAATTCAAATATTAAGTTTTAAAAGCTCAAATTTGCTTGAATTAAGGCAAAACATGCAGTGCTATCGTTGAGAAGCTTTCAATAATATATTAAATATTTAATAAAACATGTAAAAATGAATAGAAAATTTTCATTTAACTAAAGGTGCAACTCACTGACTCAAATATGACGCACACAACCATCATACAACACCATTTTAAAATATATCATTATCAAAAACATTATAAAAACCTCAATCTTCTTTGTTTCTAAAACATCCCATAAAATTAAGTGCCCGGTCAAGCGAATGTCAAACCTATTGATGCAATCTAAAAAATGTCAATCATCTTTCCAACTCTGCCTCTAAAATCTCTCCCCAGGTCTCCACGTCGAGGGGACACATGCTGTTCGGTGGAAGATCTTCAGCAGAGCGGATGTTACTGTATCGACCTTTCATCCATCTTCTTTTCACACAGCTTTTCCTGTAATTCCGTACAAGTACTACCTGAGAAATATACACCACCATATAACAATGTTATTATAAAAACACTTATAGGGTGGGATGAAACTACAGGTCTATGTAAAAATCTACAAGTGAAGTCTAATGGAGTTTGAATAATACATATAATGCAAGTTTGGTCCTAATCAAAGCATCACTTACGTCTGCCTCCATTGTGCTAACTAAAAAAATACTTTTCTGTTGAATTTTACATAAACAGCTGTGAATACGATTTGTGTAAAATGCAGTAATCTGATTTTGTAAAAGCAACAACACCAACCTTCCATGAATAACCATCTTCTCTGTCTCCATCCACCTCTCTCGGACAAATGGCCAGCACAGTGAGACAATGTGACTGCCACAAGTGGTCGCTGCCCTCAATGATGTCGTTCCACCTCTTGCAGGTCAACAAGGCTCGGCACAAGCTCCTGAGGTCCAGCTCGCTAAAGATCCGCACGCTCATCTCTGTAGGAAGCATTTCTGCAAAGTCTGTTTCAGTCCTGTCTATAGATGAAGCTGCTGTTTCTTTGACGAGCATTCTGCATTTCGTGGTGCCCTGTTTTGGGAAACACCAAACTGGTTCATTTTCACTTGCACTTTGCTGATCACATTTTAGAAAGTATTATCATTATCAAAAAATTGCATGTACCTATTACCGGACCAAAACATTGTCATTATTGTTAAAGTTCATGGCAAAATACCAAAAAAACTGATGAAAGAAAAAATAGATGAGGTGTAGAGTAAAATATAATATCAAATGTGAATTTTTCAGTGTTTTAATGATGTTCCTAAGACAATTTTTTGAGAAGAAATGCACAAACAAAAACGAGAGAGCTCTCCCACCAATTAGCTTAAGACATTTCTAAACAGATTAACATAATACATATAGGTTAGTATGAACCGTGAGAAATCATTGACTCCTTTAAAACGTTGAGCTTATTTTAAAGTGAAAAGGTAAATTCTTAATATCAACAACCCCACCCATTTCTGGGCTCCACCTACAGTTTTTCAAAAATGAAAACAAAGATCTCAAAATGTAACAAACTGAATGCAACCCTACAATGAACACATGTATTCTAACAATAACAGATATTAGTAGTTAGTATATGTAAGTATACTGTATACTAATTAAACAGTCGCGCATAAATCAAACGCGAACGACAAAAGGGTTGCAAAACCCGCTAGCCGGTTGCTAACAACAAAACAGATTCATAATACATACTAATACATATATGCGATTTGTTTTTGAAATACGACACATACTTAATTGTGCAAACATGCGTTGATTTTACAAGTTCATGCCGAAGACCGTGTCACTGACAGCTTGGATTTAAAAGTCTGTTTGTGTACTCGAGTGACGTCACAACCGTTTGAAACGCTGTGCGCATGCGCTGTGAGGCACCAAGCGTCTATAGTTTATTTATTTTTTAATTCTGTATTTAAAAGAGAGTATATTTTGATTTTAATTTGTTTTAATGTTGTGTTCAGACTATGTGCTCAGATTAATTTACCATATACATTTCTATAAAATCAAACGCGCAAGTTTATACAGCGCATGCGCACAAGAAATTCACCGGAAGTCTTCACGTGTTTTGTATTATAGCTTCTTCGCAAAACAATTTAGTTTTTTTAATTCATTTTGTTTTTGTATGTTCTGCGTATTTAACCAAGAAGCGTTTTCGCATGAAACAACTTTGTTCTTCACGTGCTTCTCAAAGTAATTTGTCAAGAACTTTTCAGAAACCATTGATGTTTTTGTATTTATTTTCATAATACGCCTCTACACAGATGCAGAGCTTTGAGCTGGAGCAGGTGGACGGCTGCGGTCCGATAGAGCTGCCGCGCGGAGAAACTGTCCTCGGACGGGGACCTTTTCTGGGAGTAAGCCTGTCTTTATAGCTTGATTTCTAACTCACTTCTAACTTTCTTGATTCTTCTAAGAAACACACACGCGGTGTATTTGAGATTGTATATTCTTGCATTGTATAAAATACTGGCCACTTGGAATGTTTCATTGAGATGTTACTCTGAAATCATACTTTGATATTTTTTACGCTGTTACAGTATGCTGTTTTTAAAAAAATACAGTCATGACCGTCTGTGAGCTCAAGAGGGCAGCACTGTCCATTCATTTCATTAAAACTGTACTGTACATTCAAAACTTAAATCAATTCTGATGTATGATCTGTATAGTATGTGGCGACGATAAAATTTAGAATATATGTGATTTTTGTGAAATGAGTGTGAAGATGAGTGAAAACGCTTTTTGTTGATATTAATCTTACATTCACGCATTGTTTTTCGGTTTGATTAATTTTCTTTCTCTTTCTCTCCTCTCTGTCTCTCTCTCCCTCTCTCTCTCCCTCTCTCTCTCTCTCTCTC
>CM051499.1:15509186-15532868 GCA_028031935.1 Paedocypris micromegethes
ACACACACACACACTCTCTCTCTCTCTCTCTCTCTCTCTCTCTCTCTCTCTCTCTCTCTCTCTCTCTCTTCATTTGCATTTGTTATTGTGTTTATCTCTCTTGTTGTCAGTCTCTGAAAATCCAATCAACTAATTTTTAGTGTCCTAACACTGTTCTTTCTCCCCCTCAGGTGAATGATAAGAGAGTCTCCAGGAATCACTGCATCGTGGAGAACGAGAATGGACTGCTGCGGCTGAAGCCTGTAGGTCCCTGTGTCTTCTGATGATGGTTTTGTCGCGTTTACTCTCGTGTGCCAAACAAAAGCAGCTTTGATGGGAAGACATCAAAAGTTGTGATTATCATCTCACGAGCAGCTGTCTCTTCATCACACCTCTCAATGCTGTTGTCATGGCAACCCAATCTTCATTTATTTCTTCCGTCAAGGGTGTGGTCGAGTGGACTTTCCTGATTTCTGATTGGTCATTGATGACTCTTATAGAAAATGTTTTTACGTGTTGTTTATCATTGTTTATAATGGCACCTTTTATTGTCTTTTTTCCTGACTGATTAACCGTACAGGCCGCTGTTAATGGTCATTTGTGACGTGTGTTTCTCTCCAGACCCACCTGAACCCCTGTTTCATTCAGCCCTGCACCACGGCCAGTCCTCAGCCTCTGGAGAAGGACGAGTGGCACTGTCTTCAGGAGGGAGACATCTTCTCTCTCTTACCAGAAAAATACATCTACAGGGTCCACATGTGCCAACACCGGTAATTTACAGCAGAAAAGATGTGGATTTGCTTCTCAGGGACTGAAGTTCAATATATAACTGTAATACAGTGTTTCATTCAAATAATGCAATATCACACACACACACACCATCATACGATGTATAACATGCCTTTACATTTTTATTTTAGCATTCAAAAATGAATTTGCATTACAATATTCAGCATTTTCTCTGGGATATGAACCCACAATTTTAGTTGTTGCAAAAATACAGATTGCTGTATTTCTTTAAAGTTAAGTTGTACTTTATTCATCAGGGAGTCGAACCCACAACCTAATCGGTGAACACAAGATTTTCTTTACAATTGAAGATACCCGTGGTTTGTCTGGAATTCACATCCACAAACTTTACTTTTCTTTGTGCCGCCTTTTTGGCATAACTTGGTGACTCGTTGTGGCCTAGTGGTAAGGCTTTGGACTTGTGTTCAGTAGGTACGCGCAACAGCTGAAGTGTCCATGAGCAAGACGTTGAACATCTGCTCCATTTGTACATTAAAGCATCTGCCGAATAAATGTTGAGTAACGTAAAGCATGTTATAAGCTTGACTTTGGCCTGTGGAGGTGAGATCACCCTGAACACACTCATCACACAAGCATCTGCTTATTGTGAATGTGCTGATTTACATCCACATTCATCTCTGAGATGGGAGAGCAAGGCTTGGTCTTCATGCAGACTTGTGCTGAGGTCAGGTCATTGCTTTGCTGAAGTGTTCTAAAAGCCTGAGCATGTCTTTTTTCAAATATTATTTATAGAGACACACATTTGAATTATACTAGTGTTGCGTTGCAATCTATTGGTAAGGAGTTTGACATTGTGTCCAAGAGGTCACTGGTTTGAATCCCGGACCAGCATGATCGACAACTGATGTGACCTTAAGTAAGACAGTAAACCTGATCTGCTCCTTGGATGTCACGGCTTGTGTGTGTGCGTGTGTGTGTCTGTGTGTGTGTGTGTTCACTTCACACATTTCCCACTATGATTGATAAAGTTTGTGCTTTATATGCTCTATATATCATCCTGTTCCTTCGTCTCCCTTTCATTCTCTAAATCTTTGTAAATATTTGTCTGTCAGCACATCCATCAATCCAATTCATAGCTGTCAACCATTCACTTTCTTGTACTTTATCTTTTTACACATTTTTCCGTCCATCCATATCTGATATCTCTTGTCTTGTTCAGATTCAGTCCATCCATCTTTTTATGAGTCGTACATATTCTCACCCATTTAGTTAGATTAGTTTTTTATTATTTGTGCTTTATCAGTTGTAGTGCTTATACTGTCTGAGATTTTTCCTCTGCTGGTTTTTCAGAGACTCTCAGGCTGTCAAACACTTCTTGAAGTGTTCAACTGATCCAACTGATCTCAGTGAAGAATCCACACAGTCCAGACTCACCACATCAGTACAGAGTCAGGTGACCTGATGAATGTCAAAGATCTTGCAATTTGCATCACAATTGGTTATTCATATTTGCCCATTGCATTCGTTCAGATGTTTTGTGCAGTTGCTCTTTCGTGCATGCACCATTGTGCACCAGGAATGTTTTATCGCTGCAGCTTTAGTTGTCACGTCTTGTCCTGCTCCCACAACTGCTTTTGCTATTTGTGCATTCCTGACGTAATGTGTTCTCTGAGCACCGGTTTACTAGGCTCTTCATGAACGGTTAAAGCATAAGTGTATGTCTGACTGTAAGAGACCTCTATTCAGAGGATAATCTAGTCTTGTGAAAGTTATACGAGGGTCTCTGTGAATCACAAGAATTTTCTCTCAAAGTGATGAAAATATTAAATTCCATTCAACTACGTGTAGAGTGGTTACCTGGCAAGAAATGCATTTAGAAACCGAGGAGAAACATAATACATATAATATGCATGTAGAATGTAGATCACGCCCAGAAATGCTGAGATGGACTACGGCCCCCCGTGACACAAATGCAGTAGGCAGTAGAAAATGGAGGGATGAATAACCAGTCGATTCTGGTTGTTAGACCACTGGTTCATTGGGACTGTCGCCTAAATTCTGGATTCCTATAACAAATCCTAATGTTAGTCTATGGTTTGCTTATTTCGGACAAAATTTCACTTCATACGACCAGAGTAATTTTGGACATGCATTTTGTGAATTATTTACACTTTGATTGCCCTTTGGCCTTTTCAAGGTCTTACTTTTTATGTAATGGATATTGTGCAGGTGAGGCAGCAGGAGGATCACGTCCTGCCAGAGAAGAAGCGCGTACTGCCACCTTGGATGATGTCATCACCTGCCTTGATGACATCATCACCTGCCGCTAAAAGCCCCACAGTTGTCAAAGGTAGTGTTATTGTGACCATGTACCTGTTATTGTTCTTCTAAGCAGAATCATAGTTCGTTGAATTTCTAAAGACTTTGGCAAGTAAACGTCTCATTTTTTGTCATTTTAATTAAAGTTTTTCTGTATCAGTTGGTCATGCTGTTAGAAACTAGACTGTGGGTGTAAATTTCATGGAAACCACGAAACTGAATTTATCAGAATCAGAATCAGAAAACTTTATTGGCCAAGTTGCGATGACAACAGGGAATTGAGTTTGACTGACTCCGTCTTTACCCCTCTTTCGAAAAATATAAACATAAATATATAAATGACAAATAAAAAGAAAGAAACAAGAAAAGGGAAAATAAAAACAATGGCATGAAATAAGGGAAACATAAATAACATAATAAACATAAATAAGGGAAACATAAATAACGTTATTGCACATTAGCAGTTATTGCACATGTTTCAGGCTGTGTGTCCTGTAGAGTTCAGCTCAAACACGGCCTGAGGGAAGAAGCTGACTCTGTGTCTGGTGGTTCTGGTGCTTATGGCTCTGTGACGCCTGCCAGATGGGAGGAGTTTAAACAGTCTGTGGGCGGGGTGTGTGGGGTCAGCGGTGATGCTGGCGGCTCTTTTCCTGAGTCTGGTCCGGTACAGGTGCTCGATCGATGGAAGTTCAGTCCCAATGATCCTTTCTGCTGACCGGACCACCCGCTGTAGGGTTTATCTGAAACTCACCAGCAACAAATACGATTCCTCTGAAATTCTTTTTGACAGTAATGTCTGCCCTGTGAACATCTATATTTATGTGCGACACTCTTTTGAACTGAGTTTTTTTCAAACCAAAATAGCTGGTTTAGAGTGACTAAAGTGTTAATAATAACAGAGGTTTTCACAAACAGGCTGAAATGGTTGTTATCTTTCTCCGCTCCTCATCTGAAAGGCCTTCAGATGCCAAAATCAATACGGTCGCTGTAGTGCGAGTGAGCATGTGGAAGGACTTTGTAGTCATTATCAGAGAAGCCTGAACACTCCTGTTATCACCGGCAGCAGTAATTCAGACTAGACAAAGGGTCAAACTTCAGCTTTCACACTCGCTCTGACTCTACAACCTTCAACATCCTGCCTCTAATTTAAGATCTACTGAACTGATAATTTACAAGTATTAAATACTCGTCACCTGAAAGAGCATTTTAGTTGGTGTTCAAATTTATTTCGGAGTAACCAAATACTGTTGATATCCTTCCTCCAAAGTTGGGTTCTATTTTACAGGTTCTATTTTACACTAACCCTAACCTTAACCCTAATTTGGGCATCAAGAGTCTTCTGTGACCGCTGTGTAATAATACAATTGCAGCGCTGTCATCTCACATCAGGTGTTGTCCAAGTAGTGTGTGATGCTTTTAGACTTGGTTTATTTTGGGATGTTGCTCATATCCTTTGTGTTTTTCGGTACAGCAACAAAAACAACACCAGCAAAAACCAAACGAACCAACGATAAAACAACAGCAACACCTAAACGAGCCCGCATCACTCGATTGTCGTCTGAGGACGAGGAAGAAATTCCCAAGACTAAAGCGAAGAGACTGAAGAGCGACCCTGAAGACAAGGCTGAGCTTCTGGTGTAGTAGATGCTTCTCTTACGTATACTGTGTATATCAGATTTGTCGTGAAGAGTGTAAGCACTGGACAATATTGGCTAAGCGTAAATAATAAATATTGCTCACATATGATCAATGATTATTGGAAAATTATCAAATTATTGAATCATTTATTTTGTTTATTTATTTACATAATGATGTAATTTTTCATGTACATAAATTGCTGAAAAAAATAAGCAATATGAAGAATAATTTCATGTTAAAGTCATAATAATTTTAC
Source organism: Paedocypris micromegethes (assembly GCA_028031935.1). Taxonomy (NCBI): domain Eukaryota; kingdom Metazoa; phylum Chordata; class Actinopteri; order Cypriniformes; genus Paedocypris; species Paedocypris micromegethes. The sequence continues at coordinate 15,514,129 of CM051499.1, forward strand.
CATACAATTATTTTGACAAAAAACACAAAATATTTTTATGTTAAATAACATTTCGTTTTAGGGCTAAATATATCATAAGTGAGTTTTAATTATAATTAATCTTGTCATAAATGGGAATTTTTTTATTGAGATAGATAACCTGATTATGTTGTGGCTACTATTGTAACTAACAATTAAAAATAAAATCGTTTATATAGTATTTATAATTATATAGTATAATTATTTAGTTATAGATTTGTATTTTTGTCCAAAATTATTATCCATTTATACCTAATAATTAGCTTAAACTTAAATGCTTTTTTTTATTCATGTTAAATATAATAGCTACTAACGCACATCTTTGAGTGTTGTGCAGTGTTATATACAAAGAGCTGTAAATTAATATATTTATAGCTTTAAACACTTATGTATAAACGCAAAACAGACAAAAAGTGGCACGTGTTTAGTTGTATGATTATTTTACAGGCAGATTATATGTACACCATTCCTTTTTTTGTTTAGGATGACCCAGGCATGTCCAGTAGCAGGGCTGAAAGGTCAGTGCAGGACAGTGCGGCTAAAGAACTCAAAAGCAAGATGGAGCGTGAGAGTAACGGGAAGGTCAGACGAGGAGATGGACCCGAAGACCCACAAACCCGAGCGGAAGATTCCTGTGAATCACAGGGACCATCACACAACAGCCGACAGGGGTCAAAAGTCACCGTGTCCGAACACAAAACCGGCGTCACAAGCAAGGTGAAGAAACGTCAGCGGACCCCTTGTCCCTACGGCGGCTCTTGCTACAGGTATTAAAAGGCTTGTTCACCAAAGTGGAAGATGAAAAATCAATCTTGACCTTGAGTAACCTCTGCATTTATTCTCAAAAAAAGTTCCAGTGTTAGTCTTGAAATAAAAACCTTTGACAAAATCCAACGTCTTCGACATAACATTTCCCAATTAGCTCCTCTTTTTTCGCTCAAGCTGAAATATAAGAGGATTAGAAGTGAAAGTCAACAGAAGAACCTCCAGCGATTATAGCAAGAAAATCTGTCAGATTGAAGTTGTCTGCTTGGCACTTTAAAGATGAAGCACATGTTTTCCCTCTTGTCTTCTTCTAAAGACGTTGATTTTTTTTTTTAACCAAAACAAACATGATAAAGTGATTGTCCTGTCGTGAACTGCAAATCTGTTATTTCTGAAAAATCAAATACAATTTCTTCTTGTCCTGAACCATTTTACATTCTCATGCTGTGCACATTTCTAGATTATAACTGCTATAGCTACTGTCATATAATACAAATAATAAATAAGAAAATTATAATTAGGGAGATTAAATACAAAGACAGACGCAAATATGGGACAAGACGCACACCAATGGGACAGAAGAGGGTTAAAAGAGGTGTGAAGTGGAGTCCATCCAGATGTTATGTCCTTTCTCAGCTCCACTCGATGAAGAAGTCCGATCATGGTCCAAAGAAAAACAGGATCAAAATTAAGTGTGATGGCCAGATAATGTGAGCGGAAATAGGCATGTGAAGAAGTTCATGTCTTCCTCAGCTTCGCCGTAGTATTTTTGTTTTTTTTGTTTCATCCAGGAAAAATCCGACTCATTTCCAGGAATCCAGTCATCCTGGGGATAGCGACTATGAGGAAGAAGATGCTGGTGATGATGACAACAGGCCAGAGTGTCCGTACGGGACGAGCTGTTACAGGTACTGTCGGTCTTTCTGCCTGTCTCTCTGTCTGTGTATTTGAAAATGTACTTGTCTGTTTGTTTGTTTTTCAGTAGTCCCAGTATTTGTCTTTCTATTTGTTTATATATCAATCTTGACATCTTTTCTTATATCTGTCTGTACATCCATCTGTCAATCTTTATATGTCTGTCTTTATTTATCGTCTGTATGTCCATCTATTTTAGCCTTATCCATCAAGCGTTCCTTCTATAAGTCTGAGTCAGCCTGCCCATCCGTTTCTGTCTGTCTGTCGGTATCTCATATGTCAGTCTATTCATTTGCGTGTTTATAAATCTAGTCGTCTGTACGTCCTTCATTTTATGTCTTGTCAGTCCGCACTTACACTAACTGATAAGTCTTAAATCAGCTGCTCTTGTCTAAATATTTTAGGAAGAATCCGCTTCACAAGAAGGAATACAAACACACAAAGTCTCCACGTAAGTCGTGTTTCCTGTTTGGAACTAAATTGAGAAGAAATCTACTTCAATTGTGTGGTTTCAGTGGAAAAATGTGAATTTAGCTTCATTTTCCTTGCTTTCCATCCAGTTCCAGCATCTAAAGTGAGTCGCTCTGCTGGACTCTACATGAATGTCTTTTTTCGGGGTCTGGATATTGATGTTACACTCTGCTATATTTCAAAGGCAACGCTTTTATATTGCATTTTAATCCAAAACCAACGACCTGCTCAAAAAGTTTCGGTGGCACTTTCCATGATTGTGTTGGGAGTGTTGAAGCAGCCGTGCTGTAAGTCACTGTGAGCAGAGTAAATCACACAGTGTGACTCATCCGCTGTGTGTCCGCGCCGACCAACTGGAATCCACCGTCCTGTGGAAACCGTGACACACACTCACTTTGAAACAAAACAAGACGTTTCTCCTCACACAGCAGTTAGAACTGTGGGAAATCCTGCACTTTTAAGCGCACCTGAATGTTACGTGCACCCTGTAAATATGAAAATAAAAGTCTTTTCCCCTATATAAAACATGGCAAAACAATCACAGCTTTCCCCATTGTTCTGAATCGAGGCTTATTAAAACAGTGGTCCTTAATCTCTGCAGATTTATGTCTTCATCTACACTGCAGTCTCTACTTTAAACACTAAAACTTTTTTGGGGGGAATTGAACTAAGACTCTGAGATAGGCGCCAACTCCACGCGACCCTCTAAAGGATGAAGCGGTAGAAGATGAATGAATGAATGATTTTGATTGAAAATTTTCAGTCTCTTGTAGTTCATAATTTTTTCTTGGCAATAAACGCTCAAGCCCAAAATGGTGGCACGTATGTCTGCTTTATCTTTGAGTTTTGATTTATTTTTGGGCAAATATCAAAATGAGTCGAGGCTAGTTTCAGTTCAGGCCATTCAGATATTCTTAATGTAAGAGCATAACGTATAACATAATCAGATGGGACACATTAATGTAAACAGTAATCCCTCGTTTATCGCGGTAGATACGTTCCAAGCCCGACCGCGACACGTGAAAATCCGCGAAGTGGAGGCACAACATTTACATAATTATTTAACACTTATTCCGACTTTTAAAACACTTTTTTCAAGTAATATTTTTTATTAAAGTGTTTACTAAAAGAAATCTCCAATAGTTTTCTTGCTGGAATCCAGACCGAACTGTGTTTTTCTGTCTTTCTTTTTTTGGGTGTTGCTGCAGTTTCATATATTAAAAAAGTAGTAAATGGAGGCTTTGGAATTACGAAAATGAAGATCTACTGTAATGTTTTCACTTTTTTAATACATTTTAACGTGCTGTTTTCTTTCACTAGCCAAATCTTCTCCAGAAGATGATGATCAGTATGAAGACAGTTTTATTAACGACGAGAGTGAAGATGAGGTGGACGAAGACTCTGATTATGTGCCGGAATCAGAAGATAGCGGTAAGGAAGACATAAGACAGCTACAGAAAGAAGCCAAAGCGTTTCTGCAGAAGAAGAGGAGGTAGATTTGCTGTCCAGTTTACTGAATTGCATTTTTTTTTAATCTACAAATGTTAATGAATTTTGACAGTTGCTTAGATTTGCACTTAAGTAAAAAATCTGTTTTTACAATTTACATTTTTTACATTTCAGTATGTGTTTTAAATTTGAATGTGAATATTGGTTTAATTGTGGCCCTTTCCCAGCACAAAGGCTCAGGGACTGTAAATTGTGTTAAATGACGTTTACCGGTGCGTCTGTGTCTCTTAAACGTCAATAAACTCTAAAAACGATCAACGCTCATTGTAAATAACGAACTGTAGTAGTTTTTCACTCACATAAATGATTTTTTTTTCCCTTTTCCCTTTTCTCTAATGGTAAGCAATTTTATAGGATTTATAAATGAAGTGTTTGCTCATTGGGATTTGTTTTTTTTAATTTACGTTTTTAAATTACGGAATTTTTTAATTTTAAATTCCGACAGTGTTATTAGCTATCATTTAGTGCTACAATGACATTTCCAAAAAAAAGTCTAAACTATTGTTTTCTGGTTTTCGGAGTCTGACACAATGCATTCTGACCGATGCGTGTGACACTGACGGGGTATTGAAAAGAATTGTTTGTGTTTTAATACAACCTGGAAGACTATGTTCAAAGAGCTAAACAGGTCAATAGAGAAGAATTCAAGATGCTCTGTAAAGAAAATGCTCAACATTATGATGGTTGATTTAATTCTTTCAAACTAATTGAAACTAGTTTATCTCCAGCATTCCAAAGTCAAATGTAGGACTAGAAATGCTTGGCTTTTCAGTCATTTAATATACCCAGACATGGTATTATTTTCAGGTCTTAGTGGAAGACTCTAAACAAATATCGTACTGTACTTGACTTCAAAATGTCGCCTTAAAAAAGGATGTACAAAACCAAAATCTCAGGTCAGTGTGACCTAATGATTCAGAGGATTACAGAAGCTTTTACCTGCTGCTAATAAGATTTGTATGATTATTCATTAAATATTCAACTTTTAATTAAAAGATCTGACATGCTTTTTTTTTATTATTATTATTTTGGCATTGAGGGATGAATGATTATGTAGTTCCTTGTAATTACTGAACTGGATGTCTTCATCAATTCTTTGTCTTTGCATATTTTCTTTAGATGTTTCTTCAGTAGAAACAGTTTTGTTTTGTTTTTTGCCGTTTTGTTCAATCATAGAAGTGTGAGTAAAGTAGTGCACTCTGATTATTCTAGTATTCTACCACCTAATCCCACAATAATTGTAGTCAATATTGCAGATTATTCCCCTTTAGAATTATTTTAGAGATTTTACAGATGTTGCAAAAGTGTTTCAATGGATGTGGAAACCTGGAGTCATGAAGTGTTACAGGTTGTGAAAAGTCAAGACTTCCCATATTCAAACCAGATCTACAAAATTTTCATTTTGCGTGTTAATTCTTCAAAGCCTTTGTAGAGAACTGGCGTGTGAATTTCTGACACGATGCTTTTGAACAGTTCATATCTCCTCACCGCATCTCCATGGGTTTAGACGTGAGCTGAGCTCTGACTTGGCTTGAACTTTCCATTCTGTCAATTTTCAATTCTTTTTCGGTTGGTATCCTATTTCAAATATTCTTTTTTTTTTAATGTTCCTCAAGCCGTGTCTGAAAGTGTGGAGTTTATGACGGATTGTTCATGGTTTGCTGGAGCAAAACCTTCTCAAAACCATCACGCTTTCACCTTAATGCTTCACAGATGCAAAGGTTTTTTGTGTTGTTGTTAGAAAGATCTGGATGATTCCAAACATGCCAGCTGTTGTGGTGCAAATAACGTTGTCCCATCTGTCCAAAATTCCTCCAGAAGACCTGTTCTTTGTCTCTCATCTGCTGTTTTTCCATCAGGTTTTCTTTCCAACATGAGTGAAGTTTCTTTTAGCTGCTTGGACTTTTGCTTCAGGAGCTTCTGTCGGTCCTGTGAAAGCGACTTTTGGGTTTTATTTTCTGGAAGAATTTACTTGGACGGCCTGACCTGGACTTTACAGACTTTCGTTTTAAATCTCTTTCATTTGTAAGTGATTTTCTCAACCGTGGAACGACTGGTTAGTTCTTCAGGGTACTTCTTCACTAAACCTCTTCTAGAGATCTTTTTATGGATCTCATCATGCTTATTTTTTGGTCACATCAGCAACGTTGAGCAAATTTAGCTGTCTTTGCCTCATAATAGTGTCAGCTTCTTTCTTTCTTTCTTTCTGTCAGCAGAAGCCATGTGTCTGGAGCAGCAGCTCTTTAATGGAGTGAAAACATCTGAGATTAGTGAGCAGCGTGATAAATGCGCTCTTTCCAGTCTTCAAAAGTCTTTCACAGTGATCATTAGTTCACTTACTAAAGAAGTCGGCCTGTCTTGCGTTGAAACTTTAAGTCAAGGATGTAGCTCCATAAATCAGTGCCAGATTGTGTTCATGTCTATGAGCAAGGTTTTGTTTATTTATTTTTGCTCCGTCTGAGGTTATTAAACGCAGTGGGAGACAGAATGTGCCATGATGAAGAATTACAACTGCAGCCAGACTTTTATTCTCTGTGGAAACATCTGCTCTGTTCCAAAACCAAAGAAGCGTTCTAAGAAGACGTTGAGTGTGAACAACAGATGTGAAGGTCTTGGCCAAAGGTAAGAAGATTATTTACTCGCTTTATATTGAGTTTGGTGCAAGATACATAGTGTAGTCTATTGGAGAGATCTATTACTTCTTCTGAAACGCCGTTCGTGTTTATGGAGTCTCAGTCGTCCAAATGGAACAGTGTGAAGATGACTCCTGTCAACTGGGTTTCCTTCTTTCTTGAAGGATCTCATCCTTCCTTTGCTCACAACATTGAAACGTTTCTACTGAAAAATGGTCCAGTCGATATACCTCCACATTTTCACCGTTTGCAGAACGCAATTCTGTGGTTCATTTGGAAATTCACAAACTTTATCATTAAGTACTACACTGATTTTATGGGTCGACCTGATACCAGTGGTCTAAAGTTCTTGAGTAAAGGGACTTACTTTACTTGAGTGTTTTTGTCTACTTTGTACATGTAAAAAATTATAAGCCACTTTTACTTTTTCTGTTTTGCTTTTCGTTTTGCTTTCCGTTTACGATTTGCTTTCTGTTTGTTTGTTTTTGTTTTTTTTGCTTGCAATCTTCACTTTTTCATTTGAAACTTACTTTTTCGCTACAGAATTTTTTGTTTGTTTCTCATTTTTGCATTTTAAATTCAAACAACTTCATTGTTGGAGTATTTATGCGTGTGTAGTTATAAGTTCTGGACCGACACCTTCAAGTCACTGCACTAGAAAGACAACACAGCCTGCTCTTGTTATTTAGTGCGATTTTAAAACAAACAAAACATTATTATTTTTTTAACAATAACAATCGGGGCCTCTGCACATACAGTTTCATAATACAGTATTTCCTTGTGAAGAAACAATATTGTCTACTATTATTCTGAAGTAGTCAGCCACCACAATAATTTAGCAATATTATGCAAGAATAACATTTATTCACAGTTTATTGTGTACTAATATAAAAAAAAAGCAGTGAATGACACTGTCTATATTTGCTGAACTTGTCCCACACTTCCTGGTCAAGAAGCTGCCAATCACATTCTCACCAGCCAATCGGAGTAAAGGCTGCCCCCACATTAAGCTTTTGCCTGAAGTCCAAACAAAAAAAAAATTAATGAACGAAAAAAATCTGAAACGAAAAAAAAATTTTAATTGAAAAAGTGAAGATTGATAGTGAAAAATTAAAAAAAGAAACATAAATGTGAAGCATTTTTGTTCGTTATAAATAGAAAATAAATAGAAATCAAAAGAAAAATCAACAATGTAAATTTTATAATGATGGCCTAAAATATTTAACATTTGAGGATTTATTGTACAGGTAGTATATGTACAAACTTCTATTTGTCTACTGTCTTATTATTTTGTGGTTTTCATCTGTGTCTTACCATTTTCATCTGTTCATGCTGTTATTCTATTTCAATGTATTTATTTTTTTTTCTCACTTATTCTCAATATTTTTCTTTTTTCCTTTTCATCTTTGGTTTTTTTTCTCACTTATTCTCAATATTTTTCTTTTTTCCTTTTCATCTTTCGTTTTCTATTCAAGTCTCTATCAGTTGACCATCCCTCTTGTTGACTTATACTGTTCTCATTTTTACCTTTTTTCTTCTCTATTTCTAGCATCAATCCATCCTCCCTTTTTATTAGACCGTGTTTATCTTTACTTTACAGTCATTTATCAGACACTTTTATCCATAGTGATTTACATGTCATTACAGTTTTTTACACATCAACAACTTCTGCTTTTCCTGGGAATTTCACTTATGATAGTTCAAAATAGACTGTCACACCCACACCCACACGCAAAACTGTATACAGTATGTGTGTGTAGAATTATATGGGTGGCATACACACATGGAAGTATATTTAATGCAATTATTATTGTTTCTAGTGGTCTGATTTGACAGAATTATGAATGTTTGAGTTGATTTATTATTTCACGAGTCTCAGGACGGATTTCAAGCTGAAATAACAACATGTCGCTGACACCGACTGGTTCGTAGGTACAAACTATCACTAATCTATTGCTTCAGTAAGTTCTGAGCAACGGCTTGACACTAATTCCTCTCGATGCACTACATGTCCTGAACCCAAGAGAAGATCGATGGTCATCTCTCACCACCAGCTCCTTCTGTGGTTCTGAGCATCTAATGTGCAAATTGAGAAGCAGAAAAAGTTGTTTCTTTAGACTCCGAAGCTGCGGCTGGTTTCCAGCTCTTCTGCGCAGATTTAGATTTAGACTAATGGCTGTTCTTGTTTTATTAGTGCAGTACAGTAAAAGATAACGAGAGAAGATAGAAAAAAAAAAATGAAATAATGACAGAGAGCACGGCTTAAAATATACCAATAGGTAGAGGAATGGAACAGACATGGGTGGAGGGCTAGAGATGGACAGATGAAGTGAGAGGAAAGGATGGATAGAGAAGACATATTTAGATTGATAGACGGGGTAGACAGACGTATGGATAGATATAAAAAAAGGTACAAAAAGAGAAATATGAACAGATGATGGAGTGATAGGACATTGGGTTATATAACAATAAAAGCTTTATGTCAATCATTGTCACACACTTTCAGTCTATATTCTCTGTACATCCAGTGTATGTATAACAGAGTTGACAGTAAAGCTGACTTTGACTTATGGGATGGATTGATGTGCTGTGCTGCTTCAGATTGTCATTCGAACTTTTTACTTCTGCTGCGCTGCGAGATTTATGGCAGGTTTTTTTAGAATGTGTTTTACAGATTCAGGCATGTGGTGATAATTCCTCCGAAATGAAGTGTGAGAGCACCAGAAGTTCTGCTGCACCACATCTTTACTTCTCTGCGTCTCGTGTAGTTCCAGGTTTTCTATTTGAGAACAAAAAATACAGTTGGCTTTCAGTCTCTTTAAACTAAAATAATATTCACAACACTGCGATTCACTTTATTCTCATTTTTATTGAAGGGAATGAGTTTCGTTCTTTTGTTTCTGCTTCAGACTCCCGCTGAAATAGTTACTGCTGCTTTTAACCTTTTGTTTTGTTCATTAAAGTAGCAGGATTTTACTTTGATGTTGGTTGTAAACATAATAAAACACTTCTACCATACACTACCATAATTTTCAAGGGATATTAAAATGCACAGGGTAAAAAAATAACGATGTCATCTAGAACGCTTTACAGCAACAAAACATACATTGTTTAGTTAATAGGTGGGTAAACTAATATTTTACCTAATTCTCAATGTTTGAGTGTTAAACACTGTAAAGTTTGACAGAAATGCATTGTAAATTATTATTACTTGATGACAATCATGAACATTTATGGAATTTGTGAGAGTTTTATCAATTAAACAAACAAGAGTTTTTAATAAGTCAAACAGATGAACACTTGGCATAAAGTGTTTCTTTTTACTGATTCTTTCATGAGGCTGGTGTTTCAGAAAAATCCAGAGGCCTTACAGAAAATTCAAAAGAAAAATCTTTACGATGAGTAAACTACCACAAATACGAGTTTACAACAACGACTTTACTAAATTCATTATCATTGCAGGCATTGGTCCTAAGATCTGATCAATTAAAACATTAGAAACAATGTCACAATTACACTGTTACAGTTTACACTTGTTACACTGTTGCATTTGCTCAGCACAGAATCTGCCCAAAATGGCGCTTTCCCATAATTCTCTCCGACCTTTGTGGTATTTCCTTGACCACCATTGTCGGTTTATTGTATTCGCGTGCACTCCACATCCTCGGTCACTCTCAATGACGACGTCCTGATGTCGTCTTCCGCCATCTTACCGACAATCGCCCGCGTCAGCAATCGCCAATTGGCAAACTTGACTGGCGCGAAACACTTTGTGGCATTGTTTCTGACGCTGACAAAGCACAGCGTGTTGATGACACCGTTGCTCATGGCGATGCACTCAATGATGTAGAAAACCACCAGCGAGTTGCGTCCGCGCGTAATCAGCGCCGGGTAGAAATCGCGCAGCAGCGTGAAACCGTAATACGGCGCCCAGCACAAGACGTACGCCACAAGAACCGCAATCAGAGCCACAACGGTCTGACGCCGACGCCGCAGTCGCCTTCTGAGCTGCTCGGTCGGAAACCCTGGAACGTTCTTGAACCACAGCTCTCGGGAGATCCTCACGTAGCACACCGCCATAGACGCCACCGGCCCCACAAACTCCACGATGAATATAAAGAGGAAATAAGAGCGATATATGACCTGCTGGTCGGCCGACCAGATTTGGGCGCAGAAGATCTTTTTGTCCTGGGAGAGAAGGCCGTGCGGGTACTCGTGTTCTGTGGCGAAGTAGGCCGAGGGTACGGCGATGAGGATGGGGACGATCCAGACGCCGAAGATGAGCCAGTAGGCGGTTTGATACTTCATGCGTGGCTTCAGCGGATGAACAATAGCCATGTACCTGTCCAACGCAGAAAAGCAGCTAAGAAATCTACAAGAATTATAGTTTGAACGTTCTGTCCACACATTTGTTTTTGTTCAAATGTCTTGATCCTAAAGGGTTCCAAAGAGCACCTGAAACCATACTTGAGTAAAAGTACGGATACTTTACTGTAAAAATTACTTGTAGGTGCTATAAGTCACCAATTTCAAGACTTGAGTCCGTACTGAATTTAGGCTCAAAACATGAATAGTTGATTTAATAGGTGGGTAAATAGAAATGTTTCCTGATTCTCAACATTTGAGTGTTAAACACCTTAACGTTTGACAGAAATGCATTGTAAATTATCACTTGATGACAACCATGAACATTTTTGGAATTTGTGAGTTTTATTAATTAAACAAACAAGAGTTTTTAATAAGACAGATGAACGCTTGGTATAAAGTGTTTCTTTTTACTGATTTTTTTCACACGGCCGATGTTTCGGAAAAATCCAGAGGTCTCAGAATTTGCGTTAAAAAAACACCAAGAACAATAAAAAAACAAGAAACTCTCTACGTATTTATTTCCTTATATAGAAATGAAATTTAACGCCTCAATATTTCAAAATGAACTAAAAGTCAGTCTTAGTCAAACTCAAATGTTCCAAAAAGTGCAACCGCTAATTCACTTGAAAATGCTGTGGAAATAAATACATTTTCATTTATTTATTAAATTAGCATCCAGTATCTTCAGCACCCTGCAGATGGCGATACCTGAGAACAAACGCTTAATATGGTTTCTGAAGTGGCTCTGTCTGTCATTCTCTTCTTAGGTTTTTACTATAAGTCTATAAAACCATTTGTCATTCATAAATAGATCTTCTGCGTTCTGTCTTTCTATATCTCTAATCTCCCCTTTGCTCTAGAGTTCTCCACAATTCATTACTATATTGACTTTTTTTTTTCTTTACTCTTTCCAAAACTTGTCATTCATACCACCATTATCCTCCTCTAAATCTTTACATGAAAGCTTCTACGCTTTAATACAGGCTAAATCTCCCTGATGGGGTTTTTGGCTCTATCCAGAACCCAAACAACCTGGACTGGGATTTCTTCCTCTGTGTTTGACAAAGAGACGTGGTTGTGTGTTTTCCCTGAGGAAGACTCCGACCGTGGGTAAAGATGTAATCTTCATCCTATCCTCCCCAAGAGGAACATTCTCCCTGCCCGAACACCATGTTCTTTTAGCAGCAAACGTGCTGATGGTATTTTTTATTTACACACATCACTCATAAATGCATTCTAATGACAATTTCCTAACACGTATTTGATTGTTGACAGCTGATTCAGATTTACTTCTACATTATTGCTTCTGTACCCCTTAAAACATATTTTTAATACAGTATCTGAATATTAAAAGCTAGTGTAGATAATGTGTCGGTGCATGCACTTAGGTTTATATATAAATGTGTCTGTTTGTAAATATACTGTGACCTGTAAAAGTACAATAATGTTTTTTTTTCAGACATTGTAGTAATTTATCATTGCAATCTGTGAATTATTTTTGTTGTGGAATATTATTAATCACTTGACATTTGTTGACAAAGAAATACACACGCGGTATGTGACAAAACATAAAATGTTTCATGTTTTCTCATTTTAATTCGTAAGAACTCTTAATAACACTTTATAGTATGTTACTGTATTTTATAAACCAATTAAGCATCAGTACATAATAAAATAAAAATGTATAAAGCATTGCGCCTTTTTTTCTCCGTGTGATGTTTCTGACCCGAGGTAAATCGAAACCACGTGCTTTACGTTGAGATCTTTAACAGGCTAGATGCTACTTCAGTGACATGCTAGCTGACCTGTCAGCTGATCTCTGAGGCTCCGAAATGAATTTGAGCTGTTGCTGCTGGCTAAATATAGCACCTTCTCTCGCTACTGGAATATTCACATGCTAATCAGCTAGCTTAGCCTGAGGAAATGCCCCGGCGTGTTAAATGCAGGTGCAGCTGCCTGGCACGCGCCTGCCGCACCGTGCGCGCGCGCGCTTCAGCGAGTTTAGCGGCTCATCCTGACGCAGGTTCCGCGGGAGCTCCGGTAAACGGGCGGTGAAGTGTGAAACGTCTTTTGACACACTCCTGCTCACACACACACACACTGCTCTGCATGTTCAGTGAGTTTAAGTGCAATTGCGGCCCACTACTCCTGTTTCCACTTTACAGTTATTAGACTGTGTTAATACTGTTACAAAACGAGTGGAAGGAATAAATACGCAATGCGGATAATGAAAATGAAAGAAACAGACGGATTGAGAGAACGACGTGTGTAATTAATGAAAGTCGAGAAATGTAGTTATGGTCAAATATATAAATGGTGAGATGAATTGGAGTTGGAATTAGAGAATGAATTGGACAAATACGCGTTTAAACTTAACGATAAGCAAATGGACTGATTAATAGATTATTTCATCCATAATGTTGGTCAAAATAGTTTGTTACATACAAATCAGACACATTATAACCATGCGCTCCAGAAATGGAAAAAGCTGTCTTTTTTTTTTGAGGGTGTTTGTGTGTCTCTTATAGACTTTACAGGCAGCAACTTTATCTGATTTTATTTTCCGAAACATACATTATAAATGTTGGAAGACTCATTCAATATTTAGATGTTCCTGAGACGACATCTTGAAGATTTTCAGGCCTTTTTAGAGGCTAATAATGGAGAGTGTCTGTTCTGACATGTTCTGCAGTCTCAGAGACTTCTGAGTAAATCTGACGCATGTGTGACGCATTATAACCTGTGTGTGACACGAATGTTGGTAAATATGTTGGTGAACGTTCGCTTCTTCTGAAGCTCTCGTATCATTTTTAAGTCGATCGAACTGCAAACTAGATTTTTCATCAATAAAAATGTGTAAATGTGGTTATTTTTCAATGTTATTGTTTGACTTGCACAAATAAATATTAAACAAATTATTGTTTTATTTTAGTGAACAACAGTGCTATAGCGACAGTTTGAGTGTGTTCTGACACTGGGGCCTGTTTGGTGGTCAACTGGAATTTCAAGGCTGGAGTTACAATTGCGTTATGATTAGGAATGTGAAATGTAAAGGGATTGGAAATACCATTAATAGTGAGACCCCACTTTGATGTGTGTGTGTGTGTGTGTGTGTGTGTGTGTGTGTGTGTGTGTTGTGTGTGTGTGTGTGTGTGTCGAAGAGACAGAATGTGTCAACGACTGAGACTAAAAAATTATGTGAGAGAGAGAGCGAGGATGTGTCAAAAAGAAAGAAGATCAGAGAGGCAGACATAGTGTGTATGTGTAAGATTGTGAGCAAGAACATGTGTGTGTGTTTGTGTCTGAGAGAGAAGGATGTGTCTAAAAGATAAACATGCGTAGTGTGTGTCAAAAAGAAAGATGATAAGGAGTGTGTGTGTGTGTGTGTGTGTGTGTGTGTGTGTGAGTCTCTGTGTGTCTGAGAGAAGGATGTGTCAAAAAACCAAACGTGTGTGTGTGTGATAGCGAGAGCATAAGTGTCAAATAGAACAATGATCAGAGGCATCATCGTGTGTGTGTGAGTTTGAAAAGGAAAGTGTGTGTGTTAGAGAGTCTCACCTGTCCACAGCGATGGCCAGCAGAGCATTGGTGGACACGTACAGAGACACTGTCCTCAGATAGTTGATGGACACACAAAGTACAATCCCGTGATCCCACGACAGTCGCTTCACCACGTAGTAGTCCACCAGGAACGGGCAGCACACCGTGGCCACCAAGAAGTCCGACACTGCCAGGTTAGCGATGAGCAGATTAGTCAGATTCCGGAGTTTCTTGTATCGCGCCAGGGAAACTATGAAAAGACAATTCCCCACGCCGCACACCAGCATGATGCAGACCAGCACGGCACCGATGACCACGGTGGCCGCCAAGAAGGCGTGTCCCTGGGTGGTGTCGGGCATCTCGTCCAGCGGGACCTCGTAGTCCAGTGGCTGGTCGTAGCTGAAGTCATAGGTGATCCGTGAGGGCCGGACCCAGACGCTGCTGTTCTCCTCGCCCATGGCTACTGGACCGGCCAGACCTGCAGACCCTCCATCATGCGCCGCGCCTGCAGAAGTTAAGGAAACCAACTTAATCGTGTTTCACGGGAGACGGACGGGGATGCTCGGCTGGAACCAGCAGAGGAAAATCACTGAGGCTTTTAACGCAAATCCCTTCAGAGAGGGTCACTGCAGGTCAACTGCTGTTGTACTATGATGGACGTCAGGTTTCTCCTGCCGTGATTTATTCTGCTGCACCGTTTATTCTTTTAAAGCCTTTCACGCTGTTGACTTACTGCCACGTTGCTGTTTGACCAGCAGCGAAATGACTTTCTGCCATAAATATATTTCGCCATATAAAAGATTTAGTTACTTATTTGTGCTACTTTTCCGAAGCGGAGATGCGATTTCTACGCCGATTCGGAGTTGTTTTAGAATGAATTTTCTCTCACACGTGCACGCGGTATACCGTTATAAGACGATTCTTTTAAACACTATATGTTAAGTACTTTAAACGTACTCAAATGACCGAATTTAAATGCATTTAAACCATATTCGCAAACGAATCCAAATATATTCTAATATTTATTACATCGCAATTTAGATAATGTTATTCATTTATTTATTAAACTTTTTATTTCACAAGGTTAGTTTCAATTCTTTAGGACTAAAAGTGCATCTTTATTTACATTGTCTACACGCAATTTAAAGTCAGTTCAAGTGGTACGTAAACAGTAACTTGGTACAAATATTAACTACGACTGAAAGCACATTAGCATACAACCTGTCCGAAGATCATTCGCAGCGTCTACAAAACGAAATAAAGTTGTGTGTGTCGTACCTATGCAGTGTTTCCGCGCTCCGGGTCTTTGCGTGAACACACAGCAGAACAAACACGCGCGTCTTCGCCAGTTTTCTGAACGTGATTGATGCTCGTGCACGCGCGGCTGATTAATAAACGGCTCCCGGCGCTTTCTACCCTCTAGCGGACGATCTGTGTAGTTACACCGTTCATTAAAAACCTTTCACATTAACACGGCGTGTAAACATGTAAATGTACAGTAATTGTTTATGTTGAAGACATGTATGACGAGTGTGTTTTTGTGCCGTCAGTTATTTGTGAAACAGACGTAATTTTGAACAGTGAAGCAGGTGTCATATTAAAGATTTACGAAACATTTCTCCTCGGTAGCGCTTTCTCTCTCTCTTAACAAATTTACAGCTCGCAAAATGACAGAAGCGGCTGCAAGATATACTGAGACAATAAAAATAAACCCGTCCGCCGCCACACAAAGCGTGCTCTCATACACACACACTCTTTCTCTTTCTCTCTCAACCTCTCTTTATCACCCCTCCACACACACACTTTGGTCAGTGAGCAGAGTGACGCGTGTACATGTGAAGAAGCTGTGATGCTTTGTATGTGTGCGCGCGTGTGTAGGTGTGTAGGGGTTCGTGCGCGCGCGTAGGTGTGTGTGTGTGTGTGATCGCTTAGAGGTCCTGTGTGACGCAAACACGCCGCCTGAGAAACCAATGTTCATCTCGCTCGACTTCTTTCACCTGACGTCTGACCCAGATCCAGTCCGGTTTATTTACAGCAGTCGTCTAGACCGGGATGGGCATTTAATTTCTCCAGGGGGCCACATGATGAGAAGAAAGTCTTCTGAAGGACCCAAAGGTTGGATTAACATCCGCATAATATTAAATACAGAAATAAAAATAAATAACATTGAAAATATTTCACTTATATAGATACTAACCATATATGCGGTCCTTATATAGTAATACACATCACACAAATACTGTTTATACTTATACTAATATAATGATAAAAATCCAATTCTGGAGTCCAATTAATTTTTTTTTATCTAATTAGGTTTTCTTTTTTTTAATCTAAATTAGTTTTAAACTTTTATCTAATTTCAAGTTAAAAAGCCGTTAAGAGACGATTCACGTTCACTCGTCACTTCAGTTCAGCCTCATCCTGACATTTTAAAACAAGACGTTCGTCTTCTGTGCAGTCAAATGTCACATGTTACAGTTTGCGCATTATCATTTGTAAATGTGACGACTTGTTTTACACCAAATGGATTTTTGCTTCCAAACCAGAAAACACGTTTGACATTTCCACGTTAATGAAGCGGCGGCTGCTGGTATTGATGCAGCTGTCAGCACCTGTCAGGACGCAGAACCCGCCACAGCGAGGAAACACCCAGACATCATCAAGTCCATCCCTGTGACGTCCAGGAATTCTCTGAACAGCTTTTCCAGAAATGAAGTAGAAGTTTAGAAATCAGAAGGATTTCTAAACAAACATGTTTTTTTAAAGGCTAATTTTATTAGTCGAAAATAAAAAAAAAAAGAGACCCTAATCTCCTAATGCAGTTTCAGTAAATACAACCAAAAAATTGGAAAAGGTCGAACAAACATCAATTGAAAAGCGCATAAAAGAGTCCGTCAATCTGCATCACTTCTTGGCAAACGTGATCTTCATGGCACACGTGGCCGTGATCCTGAAGCCCTGGAGAGCGTCTTTGGCGATGCCCGCTTGACCTTCGCTCTCAAACTCCACAAAAGCAATGTCGTGTTTCCCGGGAACTAGACGCACTTCTTTAAAACCCGGGAACCTGTGAAGGAAACGGACACGATGAAGAACAAATCTAGCATTAGTCCAATCAATACATTAGACATCAGAAACACAAGCTAAACACCAACACATTTTTTAATAGTTATTGATTTTGAACTCATTGATTGAATCAATCTGAGACCATTATATTTTGTGCACAGTAAAACAAAAACTCTTAACAAATTCAATAATATCTGAATTCAATAATATCTTTAATAAACCTCATGTTTTCTGCTTTTCATATTCCGCTGGATCTTCTGTGGATTTGGACTATTTTTGATTCAAATCTTGTTTCTAGAATGTTCCCGATCGAGTCTTTAGAGTTGAATTTTTTCCCCTCATATAGGATCTACCTTTTCACTTTTCACTATTCCCTGTCTTCTAAGATAAAAATCCTCAAAATCATTATCTAGGTTGATTTCCTAATTTGAAATTTCCTAATTTGAAACTACACATGTACTAACATGTACTGACAAACCAATCAGTAACAATATTGAGAAATTTCCAAAAATTTGTATAATACATTTTTTTAACATTACAATATTATTACACTTTTAATCAAAGTAAAAAGGTAGGTTTAAGCTAAGAATTTGACAGCGTACCGAATATGAAAAGCCATGGAACAAATAGTTGTTCATAACTATGTTTTTGAGCACTTACTGGTTGAACAACATGGAGAGCATCATCTCATTGGTCTCTTCTGGCAGGTTATTCAAGAACAAGATGTAATTTGGTGGGTTGTCTGGAACCTTAAAACAACAATCCAGAGATTTGCAAAAGACAGGCCCTTCTGAAGAAAAACAGGCAATAAAACAAATATCATACCAGAACAGTAGCAGGTGGAGGAGGCTGAACGTTTACGGTTCCCAGCTGAAAATACAAACGTCATTTACTCTTCCATTCACAATTGTAAAACATGTGCTGTCTGTTGGGATTTAGCAGCAAACCCACCACTGGTTTTTTGTTCTGGTTTGCTGCTTGCTCTTGAGCCTTCTTCTTCTTCTCCTTCTTCTTCTCCTTATCCCCGTACGTGCCTCTCATCTTACAAATGACGTCAGAGTCTGTCTTGGCGTACTGGATTCGCTGTAGGCATACAAAACCAAACAAGGAAATAAATATGACATTTATTCTTTTAGATATTATTCTAAAATCTAATAATAGCACACGTTAGCAGTAGCTAAGGGATGCTTGGCGCTTAAGTGGTACTTGAACTGAAAAAACTTGACATTGCACAATGTGAAAATAACTTTGATCTTTTCGATGTTTCCATCGAAAGACTTCATAAATAACATTAAATATTAACACAAACATTAAAATAACTAATTCCTGAAGCAACCCCGGCAGCTTTATAGGTGCATCCATGTAGCCTTTTATCAACCTTGCATTAAGGCTCCCCATAGCTCCGGGTTTGTGTGTTGTCTTCACTCTGTGTGTGTGTGTGTGTGTGTGTGTGTGTGT
>CM051499.1:15532881-15552881 GCA_028031935.1 Paedocypris micromegethes
CGTGCGTGCGTGCGTGCGTGTTACTTGATTGTTAAATGCAGAGCACAATTTCAAAATGGTCCCTAGTGGCCATATTAACAAAATGATTCCAGCGCTTTGGTTTTTGTTATAGTTTTTGCACGTACCATGTCTAGCTCTACCGCAATTTTGTTACGTTTGTACTAGTTCAATTAATTATTAGTTTGGATTCTGTTCATGCTCCCCTGACTAACTGTTAGTTTGGTGTTTTTTGTATGAAGTGTTGAAATAGATATGAAAAGACAATCAATATGGAAAGCTACTATGGCATTTGGAGAACTAACCATGGGTTTGTTGTAGAAAGGAAACCCCTGCAGCTGTCGCAGGGCATTCGTGGCAGCGGTCAACTCCTTGAAGATGACGAAGGCCTGGCCCCTCATCCTCGTGGTCTTCATGGCCACAATGTCCAGGATCTGGCCAAACTGGGATAGCAGGGCGTACAGGGATCTCTTCAACTCTGTGCGGGAACAAGTGAAATTAAATTAAAGGTGTGTGTGTGTGTGTGTGTGTGTGTGTGTGTGTGTGAGTGAGTGAGTGTGTGTAGACTCGTGCTTTCATTCATAAAAAAAATATATGTTAGGCATAGAAATACAGCTTTATTCTGCCAAAAGCGTGTAAAGTAGTTAATCCTTACATATAATATAAATTATATACATAATATAAATATAATTTATATAAAACAGATAGACACGAAAATATAGACGAACAATAGACAAACACACTGATAAACACGCACATTGAGAATGAAATAAAATCCTCAAAGCCAATATCTGTGAACATGTTAATTCAAACATTAATGTATCATTCATATTTTACCTTCTTTCTTGACCTTGTCGTTCAAATTGTTGACGTAGATGGTGTGATTCGGTCTTATGTCCATGTTTAACTGTTCCCTGCCAACTCTCTCTGTGGTTTAAAAGGTTTTCTATTGCACAAAAGACTGATACGCGGTAAAGAGGAGCAATATCGTAAATAGTTGTCGTTTCTATAATTATTTTTGGAGCAAAGTTTAGGCGTGAGAACAAACTATAATTCAACAGAAAACGCGAATGAAGCGTACCGCATTGTAGAATTTAGCGGAAACTGGCGCTGGATGTTCTTCTCTGTTGGTTGTATTAGTGATGAACAAATCTACTGCCATCTACAGTCGCGGGGAAACACTGCGCCGAACTCGTCAAATTACTGCTCACGTTACTAAATTGATAAATTGTCAAATAACATTTATGAGATATATTTAGGTAAACGCAACTTTTTGTTTTGCTAAAGTGCCATACATTTTTTACACTTGTTCAAAATGTAATTAAGACTTTTTATTAGTAACATAAATATAAAAATAGCTCTGAATGGATAACTGTCCTTTCAATTTCCATCCATTTATCATTGGATATTTTTGCTTTATCAAATTCTTTGTAATTACACTGTGGTTTATTTTATCTGTTTCAAACCCACAAACTGAATAAATATACATCTACTGTATTAATAAAACCAAATGTCTTTATTTTGAGAAATCAGGAAAAAACATTTTATGTCTAATTGCTGATGTCAACACACACACACACACACAAATAAAAAAAAATTATTTCAGTGTACAATAAAATGTAAAAAAAAAAAAAAAAAACAATTCTCACAGGCTTTGTAACTTGTGCAGCACAGGTTTATTAATCACAGTGTGTTTACGCTTTGAAGTTTGCGCTCGGTGAAGAACCGGTGTGAGTCTCGTGCATGTGTGAGCTCTGCAGGTTTGCTGCGGCTAAAGTACGACAACACTGAGGTGTTATTCTGCCGAGCGGCCGCCTTTTCTCCATCCTCCTCATCATCATCCCTGAAAACCAGCACGAAAATCATTTAAACCAGATATAAACCAAATCTAATGATCTAATCAAATTGCCTCTCTTTTCAATAATCTACTCAGAAAGCAATTCTTTAATGTGACACAGGCTAAAGACATGCACTAGTATATCTGTCAAACTGAGGAGGAGCAGAACCCGACTTGCAGAAGAATAATCTGTTTGGCCCCAAATTTAGCAGTTGACTAAAATAAACACTGTCAGCTCATCTGACTTGAACACAAATCACAAAAGAGCACCGGGAGAATGTGTTGCAACAAAACACCGTAATAAACTCACTAAAAGTGCACAGAAAGTTTTGTGGAGCAATGAATCTAATGGCTGTTGTAAGAGTGCAGCAAATATTTATTAACAGGAAGCAAAACGGGGGTTACCATGTTGAAAATTTGAGTTGGAGTGCAATCTAAATCTTAAAATGAAGTTTTAGTAGAAAGCATCGTAGGAAGAGTTTGGAAGACCACTGACCAGCGCAGAGAAACGGCTCCGGTGTCCATCAGCGTCTGCGCCGTGCTCCAGCTGAACCTCACAAACTGCGGGAAACCGAACACTGGGTCCAGATACTTCAGCAGCCAGCTCTTTGTCTTCGGATCTGATCACATGCAAAGTCACGAGTGTGAAATAATTTAAAAATAATAAAAAAAAAAAAATAACTTAAAAACAAACTAAAAAGGTTTTACAGTAAAATAATACATTAACAAATAAAAGAAATGGCAAATGGTTCATTATATTTAATTTCAACTTATTAAACAATACATTATTTAACTATAGAGTATTTCAATTATTTGTAGAACCGGAATTTTTAATGTCGTAGTCAACATGAACATTTGTAATGGCTTTTGGTGATAGTTTTCTTGTAATGGACATACGTATAACATATTAGTGTCTTCTAAAAAACTCCAAATGCCACCATGAATTGTATTGTAGTTCAGACTATAACACCAAGAACTATCATGGAATAAGAACTAACTTACAACTAAAAAGGGGTAAATAAAAAGTTGTTAGGGTAGAGAAAGCTATTCTAGTACCTTCCAACTAAAACCCAAGTGAAACAAAAACAAATACAGTATAAGAAACTTGGTAGGAAAATCTAGCGCTTGGTCAGAGGCGGATGACGCTAGAAACACAGTGGCATCGGTAAAAGGCTCATGGGAGCATAACTGTGAGATGAACAGACGGACCGTTAGGATATCCCGAGCCGTAATCCGTGTCCACGTCACCCAAATCCTCTGCAAACTTCCAGGACTTGACAGCATGATCTCTGGCCACCTTGAGACACACCTTAGTTATTGCAAGTGCAGATTATTGGACGGGAATTGAATGATAATTCTCACCTTTGCGCAGATGCTAGCTGCACTGACGACAGGAAAGAGCGAGTCAGCTTTCGGCCGGACCGTCACCGTCACCCCGGGGAAGAGCTTCGAGAGCTTGTCCTGATACTTCTCTGCTGGGCCCACAGTGTCCACAAACACCTGACCAGAGAGCAAATCAACGTTTCTGACAGATGTTTACAGCGCTTTAGGGTTGAACCAACCTCTTTCAGCTGCACCCCAGAGTCCAAAGCAAACTGGACCAGTCCGATGGCAGCGTCATGGGACAGGGCATTCAGATTGTATTTCGCTCTGAAAGAAAACAAAATGAGAAGTGACAACACTGTCATACATTTTAATCTACTGACTGCAGAAGTGAAGGTGAGTGTGTGTGTACACTAGTGTCTGTGCAAGAGAGAGTGTGTGGGTGAATGAGAGAGGATGAGTGAGTGTGTGTACATGTGGGTGTGTTTATGTTAGGGATTGTGCGTGTGAGTGTGTGCAAGAGAGTGTGTGTGTGTGTGAAAGTGTATGCGAGAACCTGCAGGATGAATGAGTATGTATGTGTGAGTAAACGAATGAGTGTGTGTGTGTGTGTGTGTGTGTGTGTGTGTGTGTGTGTGTGTGTGTGTGTAAGTACCGTTGCAGCATGCTGGTGGAGATGGTGTTGGGTGAAAGGATCTGAAGGGCCCAGCCGATATAATCTCTGGCCTGGTCAAGTTTCAGAAACAAGTTTTCTCTCTCAACCTCTGTCAGCGTCTTTGAGTCTGAAGGTACAACACACACATCAGCCAGAAAAACAGCCTTCTGATGTTCTGACCTGCATGGAAATCTTTGCAATTCAAAATGTTAATCCCACAATAAATCACTACATAACCATTTTTATGTCTATTTATAAGGCATTTTGGAGGAGGTTTTGTATATATAAAACAGGTATTATTTTTTATTAATTCATTCACAAGACTGCTTTGCTCCAGGACTTTTACCAAATACTTTAGCATGAAAGTGTAAACATTAGGAACAGTCAAACTCACCAGCCACTTTTAAATTCTTTAGGTCATCTTTTCTGGCCACGGGACAGAAGCAAATTCCATACACCATGGGCCCTAAAACAAACTGGTTTACACCTACACTACAGTTGTGATTATAAAAACCAAGTTTAAGAGAAGAACAGTGTTCTCACCCAGCACGGGTCCCCGGCCAGCCTCATCAATGCCCAGGCAGCAGTCCTCCGTCTTACACACATCTGGGATGGGTGAAGACAGGCGACAGCTCACAGAGTTTTCTGCTTCAAACTCACTCAGATCCATAACAGTCTTCTGGGGAAAACAAATATTTACGGATACATTTTGGCTAAATAAGAAAACAAATCATTATCAAATAAAAAAACACATACATTAAAATGCATTATTAATATTCAAATAATGCGAACAGACAAACACAGTATATGAATAAGCATGTCTATTTCTTATTTGTAAAAGACGAATTATGTTTTATTCAATTGGGTGTGTTGAATTTACACAAACTTCATTAAGCTAAATTCAAACAGGTTTTCTGTTAAATCTTATTAAAGAATGCCTATACAATAAGTCACACTAAAGACTTTAGTCGAAGCACTAAGTATTAAAATAAAATTACACTAAATTTAAGAAAGTTGTCTCCTTTCTGATAAAAATCACGCAGTGATGATAAAGAAGCTACATATCAGAATTTGCTGAGACCAAACTCAAAAATGCAAATCCTTCAGTTTACTAGTTGTTAATGTGCGTAAGTAAATTCGCGAAGAACGTGTTTAAAGAATAAACAACATAATTGTACACAAACCTCTGCTTAATGACGATATGGACTAACCCGGAAAACCGAGGATCCAAAAATTGGCGCGAGACTTTTGTCTGAGACCGGATGTAAAAGTGAGACTGCAATAAGTTTTAGATTTTGTAAAAAAATGTTACAGAATTTTTAAGTGCATTTAATAAAACGTATTAAAATGTAACAAAGATGCGGAAACGTCAAAAATTGCAATTTTCCAAAACCTGCTCTGCGCTAAGAACTTTGCGAAACGCAGTTCTTCTTACATGTGCGCTTAAAAGAACAGTGCCGAAATGTGGAAAAAAAATCTAAATTACATCTTCTCATTAGATATCGTTTAACATGTCTAATTTTTTCAAAAAATAAAAGGAGTAACTTATTTTTTCTCTTTTTTTGTTTCTTTATCGGAAATATGTAAATGAGCTTCGACAATTCCAAATTGTGTGTCAGGAACTGTGGTGTGGTTCTGCTTAAAGACGTTGCTTAAAATAATTATTCGTAAAAGTGAATCGCATCTCTTAATCTCGTAATTAAATTGTTTAACTGAATACAAATATACACTCAAACATTAATGTATTATTAATAAAATATAGAAAATAATGATACAGTGAATTAACAAAAAAATAGTTATTTCCTTTTGTACGTCTACAATTAACGTAAAGCAATAACGATCACCTTACCCGTTACTAAACAGGACCCGCCCACTGCTCGTCCCGCCCCCTCTCCGTGAGTTTTGCAGCAGAGGGTCGAGGCAACCGGTTCTCTCCGTTACCACTTCCTGTGTAGCTCGTACGTCGAGGAAAGTGTCGCGTCCACGCAAAGGAAACAGGTACGTTTGAAATTTGTAGCATGCAAACATTTTATTAACGGTTATGCATGCGCGTTCTTAAAATAAACCCTCATTTTATAATTATCAAACACAGTGGGCCAGTAGAGATTGTTTTCTGTCGCGGGTTCTGAGTGAACGTCAGAACAATAGCTTGATGTGTAGCATTTCTGTTGTAAGCGACATGCTTGTTTTTTTACCACTGGTATTTCGTCTAAATAATCTTATTTTCCTATATTTAATGTTTAGTTATTTAATATGCACGACTAATGTTCCAAGTTCACTTCCCTGGACGTTGCTGTGGCGTAAATGAACTTGAGGGGAAAAGCAGCCGCACTTTGCGTTTCTCCGCGTCATAAACGCATCTGTGTCCGAGCAAAGTCTCCCGGGGTCTTTGACCCTTTTTAGTCTCCACTACGGCTATTATCTCGTGTGCACGTCTGATACGGTGCTGTCTAACGGTCGTCGTCAGGACTACGAAGACACGTACGCCCTCCTCTACCGTTACATTGTATAATATTATTACCTCTTGTGAAAAAAAAAAACATAATTTACATAATCTAATGCAATGTTTAAATATGTACAAAATTCCAGTGTGGCCTAATGTATTTTTTGTCAAATGAAAATTCACAGTTTATGCTGAGAATTGTTTTTTAAACGTGTTTGACTTCAGTAATGGAATGCACAGTAGTCGACATTAGACCCGGCGTTTCTTAACAAACACAGTTAATAGACAATTGTTTTGTGGTATATCATGTGGTGGGTGCCTTATCAGGGGTGTAAATTGATAAAATGGTTGTTCTTGTGAGAAGGGTTCTTGTGTCTCTTCTTAGAAGCTCATTGTTAAGAACTACTGACTGTCATGTGACTCGCTGTCATGTGACTTTTTTTTTAAACTTCTTTTGAGGATCAAAAGTGGAACAGCTCAGAAAGCTCAATTGGCTCTTTGTGGAAATTTTTGGTCCTTTTTGCTCCGAATCAAAATGGTCTAAAAGTTTTATAAATTTCAGAAAATTATAAGATGGCAATTTAAATCAGGATTATTTCTTAGAAAAACGTGTTTTTCGAAAATGGTAGTACTATTTGTTGTTTTGATCTTTTATTTTGACCAAGGTGGACCACTTGCATTCACGTGCACTGCCATATACACATTTCAAACTAAATTACCATTCATTTTAATTATTTTTTTTTTCATAATTGTACAGTACAACTATAGTAGGGTTTTTATTTGAACTTGTGGGTCCCAGTCAGGTATTTTGTGGCATTATTTTAAATGTAGTGTTTCTTTTTGCTAGTCACAGTTCTTCATCATGTCTGCTGGAAACGCTAAGATCGGACAGCCTGCTCCTCAGTTCAAGGCCACTGCAGTGGTGGACGGACAGTTTAAAGACATCAAACTCTCAGACTACAAGGGTAAAGAGCAACCTCAACTACACATTCTATCTATTGTTTAATATTTCTCGTGGTTGGTAAAAAAATGTTTAGATTTTTTTTTGCTCTCCTTTTATTCCTTATATTTTTTATTTGCATATGTTCACATGTTTTTTGTTTTAATTAAAATGTTTTTTAAATGTATTTATATCTAGACCCTTTTCAATCTTTTTCAAGAACTCTTTTAAAGTTTTCAAGTTAAAGCTTTAAGGGTTGTTGCACGTCCACTAAGTGGAAGGCGTTCTGTTGTGCAGGGAAGTACGTGGTGTTGTTCTTCTATCCACTGGATTTCACCTTCGTGTGTCCCACTGAGATCATCGCCTTCAGTGAACGAGCCGCCGATTTCAGGAAAATCGGCTGTGAGGTCATCGCTGCCTCCACCGACTCTCATTTCAGCCACCTGGCGTGGTAAGTGTCGCACTCATGTGACGCTAGCATGTCGCTGACGCACAGTTAGACTCGTGGGCTTGAGGTGTGACACTGCTTGGTCTTGCTTCAGTCCATGTGCATTTATCTAAAGCTCGTTTAACCGTCGACTGTGATAAGAGCAGATGTAGAGCGTCTCAAAGCTGCAGATTAAATAGAGGTGGAGCCTTTCATTTTTCTGGAAGCTTGATGACTATTTAAATATCACTTATTTTATTATGTGTATGTAAGATTTTTGTCTTCATATTGAGTTTAAAATCTTTTTTTTTCTCTTTCTAATTATGTTATCTGTGTGTTCTTTTTGTCTTGTATTTGTATTGGTTTATTTTAATTTAAATAGTTTCTTAATTACAGTAGTTTTTTTTTTATAACCAAATTTGATTAGATTTTTGCTCAGTGTTTTGTTTGACCAACATCTCTATTTGTTACGTGTTTCTTTTTTTTTGTATGTGAATGTATGTGAACAACATTTTTCAAATTCTGCAAATTCTTCAAATTAGCAAAGTCCTGCTGTTTTTAATCCATCTGATATGCGATGTCTTGAAGTCCAAAGCCAGACATAGCCCTGCACAAGTTTTGCCTTTTGTTAAGTCAACTGTTTTGCTCGTTTTTTGTTAGTAATTTTATTCATCAGTTTTAATTATTCAAGGGTTTAGATGGCATTTTAATATGTGGAATAAGTGTTTAAACGATTTCTCTACTCGTTTTATTTTCTTTTGTTTGTGAAATGTGTATGCAGCTTTTGCTTTGTTTCTTTATCATGAATCCTTTTTCTTTTTTTACATTTTCTGTCCAATCTCGCAACAGGATCAACACACCCAGGAAACAGGGAGGCCTGGGCTCCATGAACATCCCACTGGTGGCCGATCTGACCCAGTCCATCTCCAGAGACTACGGTGTGCTGAAAGAGGAGGAGGGCATCGCGTACAGGTCTGCACGTAAAACACTCCACCAGACACCCTAAACACCACCTTGTGGGCATGTAGAAAGTATTAGGGTATTTTACCTTATCTTTCCTCTTTGTTTGTCGTGCAGAGGTCTGTTTGTGATCGACGGCAACGGGATCTTGAGACAGATCACCATTAATGACCTGCCTGTGGGCCGCTCGGTGGATGAGACCCTCAGGCTGGTTCAGGCCTTCCAACACACCGACAAGTATGGAGAAGGTGAGTGTAAAATGCCTATTTCAATCTGGCTGCAACTAACGATTGATTTGATTAAATGCATATCGCTTTAAAAATGTAAACACCGTGGTGCTGGTTGTTAGTGCTTCAGATGTTAAAATGTGTTATTGTGAACGTGTTAAATGTGAATATTGTTTTATCGCGACGTTTTTCTGCAGTTTGCCCTGCTGGATGGAAACCTGGAAGCGACACCATTGTTCCCGACGTGCAGAAGAGCAAGGAGTTTTTCTCCAAGCAGTAGTTGCTGTCTCCAGTCCAGCACTTCGCTTTAACCTTAGCGCTATTCTAGCCGACGCAACAACTCTTTTACAGTTCAAAAAAAGCACTTCCTAGCTTTACAATCCGTTCCACACCTCAGTCTTTAATGCACTGACTTTTCTGTAGTTCTGTAGGTCACGTTCGACTTGTTTGCCCTGTTGGAGATTGTTGAAACGCACGTGATCATCACTTTGCCTCAAATAAACAATATTCTTGCAAAACATCATAACTGTATTTGTTTGTTTTTAATTCAACAACACTGTTGTTAGATGCTTTTTTATTTTGTTGCACGTTGTAAGTATTTCATTTCATTTTTAACACAGTTTACCAACACCATTACTACAAACCTTGGGAGTGTTGATCTGCTTTTCTCTCCTGAAGAAAAAAAACACTGCTTTTTAGACTATTCTTGGCGCTAGATGGCGGTGTTGCACCACACTGATTGTTTAACACCCGTTACAATTATTCAATTTAACATAACTATTTACTTTCCAATTAAACTAATTTACATGTTTGCAACTCTTGCATTTGTTGAACGTTTTACAGAATTATCAAGTGTCTGTGTGTGTTTTATATATATATATATATATATATATATATATAATTATTCTACATTATATATATTTTTGTGTGTATGTGTGTGTGTTTATATATATATATATATATATATATTATATATTATATATATAATACATACATACATTACGAACACAATAGTTATAGGTAGTTATAGTTATAGGTTTTGGTAGGTACATTTTTCGTTTTTTTTTTTTTTTACATCTTAACCCCAAATCATATTCAAATAAAAACTATTACGTGACAACGTTTAACTTTAAGTGAGTTGGAAAATAGTTCACATTAAATTCATTAAATTATTATTCAATCCGTCGTCAAGCAAAACACTCGTTGAAGAGTATGTGGGTTAATCCTCAACTAAACTGTGCATGGCTCTTAAATAATGTATTTAATCTCTCAACTGGAACCGTGTCATTAGCAGATACTCGAGTCGTGTTATTACGTTTGCCCCAGTTCTGCAAAGCTTAGAATATAATGACTAAAGAGCATTTAACATGCAATTAGAGAAAATGATCTTGTGTGGCTGCGTCTCAGACCTGTGGCAACACACAAACACACTGGAAGTAAATAGTGATAAAACGTCTATTTTAGGTGCTGTTTTTAAGCTTGCGACTGCTAGTTTTTTTTTTTTTTTTTTGCAAAGTACCTGGAAATTGTCCGAGTTCGTATTTTTATCTCTGGTTTTCTTTTCGCTGAAACTGTTTTGGGAAGGGTTCGAACACGCGGGGAAAACCCCTTTTTGCTAAAATTTCAACCATACACACGCACTCCATTCATTCGAACAAACGTCGGACTTCCTGGCGGGTAGCGTGGGCGGGGATTCCCGCAAGTTTACTCTCAGTGACGTACTTGCACCAAAACAGGCCATATTTGGTCTGTGCGTCCGCAGGAAACAGAACCAACGTGGGCACGACTACAGCGTCAAGAAAGTTGATGATTCGTTAGGGATTTTTCCTCTATTCTGTACATGAAATAAACAACCCAAACAGCAGATTCGTTTTAAATTATTTTACTTAAATATAAAAATATAAACAATGAAACATACGACACACATTTTAAGGTCTGGATCAACCTGACTCACAATATCAATAACTTATTGGAATGTTCAGGGCGCCACTTAACACAAAATCGATAGTCAGCGTTCCCTTTTCGCCCCGTTTGTCCACATTTCCCTTTATAATCTGCGAATAAGCTTCTTAACACTATAGTTTTCTACAAGAAAACACATAGAAAATATTCAGTGCTGTGATATCATCATCATTGGCGTCGAAACATGACAAACACCATCTGTTGTTCCAGTGTTTCTCCAGCGCGTCCTCTAAAACGACTTGATCTTCGGCGTCAGCATCAGCTGGCAACCGCTGCTGACGTGGGTCATGACCTTCTGCTTCAGCTGGGCCACTTGCTCCCTCAGCAGGGAAGCGGTGCTGGACAATCCCGCGTTATCCGACTTCAGAACTTTCACTTTGTCCTCCAGTCTGGAAATGCGCTCCAGCTTCCGTCGGCGGCATTTGGTGGCGGCCAGTCGGTTCCTCAGTCTCTTGCGCTCGGCTTTGATGCGCTCCTGGTCCTCCATGTCGATGGGAGACATTGGAGGAGAGCCGTCGCTGCTCTGCAGATCGGGGACCGTCTGCGGTTCCTCTTTAAGCCCCATGAGTCGTTGGGGATGCAGCGCGTGCTGGAAAGGATGAGGATGCGCGGATGCAGCTGCTGCTTGATGATGGTGGTGGTACTGATGTTGCTGCTGCTGCTGCTGCTGCTGCTGCTGTTGGTGATGATGATGATGATGGTGGTGAGGCAGGTAGCTAATAGTGGCTGTCGGGTAGTTGGTCGCAGGTGTGAGGTTAGTGTTGGGGTTGCAGCTGTTCAGGGTCGTGTACACCGGACTGTCCGGCGGCAGCGAGGCGCCAAAGACGGACGCGGTCGCCGAGCAGGACGACACTCCGCCGGCTCCGATGGACACGTTCGGCGGCGCCATCTGGTTCATCTTGTGGAGCTCGTCCAGCGCTTTCACAAAGCCGTCAGCGAAACCCTCCTGCTCCTCGGTGATGCCCCGGCTGTACAGAAACTGCCCAGGTGTGGGTGACGTGATGACACCGTTTCCGTTCTGAATAATGAGTCTCTCGAGCTCCGGAGAGGCGAGTTTCAGCGAGCCCACGTCTCCCCCGGCCGCCGCGTAGAAGTCGCTTTCCGAGCGGAGGGACTTGAGGTTCCGGTAGGGTTCGGCGAAGCCCAAGCTCATGTTCTGCTTTAGCAGCTTGTAGTCGTGCAGGGCAGCGTCTGGGTGACCATAAGCAGAAAGAAACGAGTCGTCATGATAAAACGGTTGCTCCATTTTCGTGGACATGTGAACAGACATTAGCTTGGAGGTTCGAGCAGACTGTACACTTAACGTCCGACAATCTTGCTCCTTACATGAGGCGGAAAGGATGTCAAAGAGAAAGAAAGTTCCTAAATAGTTTGAACTAAATTACTGTACCAAGTCAACCGGCGTTTTCCCTTGACAGCTGATGCTCAAAAAAAACACAACAGTCTTTCGCTTTGAGTCCCGCAGTCGTTCACAGCCTTTCACGGAGACTTCTGGCTGTACTTTCGTGAATAACTCGGGTGAAGCGGTTCGACTGCACATTTATAGGAACAGGGGGGTGTGTTCCGGAAAACTCTGCCCTCTGATTGGCTGAGATCTCGTTCCGCTCTTCTAGTTGTCAGATGAGCGATGACGTTGTTGCCAGGAACCGCCTGAGATTGAAAACAACGCCGGAGGCGGGAGCGCAAACTGAAGGAGATTATAAGAGCCGCGCTACTGTTTTTGTTTCCACAGACAAGACGCAAAACAACTGTCCGCAAGAGTTAAATAGGCACTTTAAAAAAAAAAAAAAAAAAGTTTCCATGAAAACCGAAACACTAAAGCTTAAGGAAAACAACCTAGTTGACAAATGAGCTGTTTTTAAATAAATGTGACACAGGCATAGTATAAATAGATGGAAAGACAGACAGACAGACAGAGAGATAGACAGACTGACAGATCAGACAAGACAAACTGAAAATAAAATTGATGTTTTTACTGTGTCTAAGAATGTGACAGAGGTGAATTGATAGGGAATAGTTTGACTCACTTTATGGTCTAAATCCCATATATGGTCACAACCACAGAGCATTTCCACCTTGGAAGAACCGGGAAACCTCTCCCATGTGGGCTAGGATCCAGAGAGACCGACACCCCCGCACACAGATAGGGAGAGAGAGAAAAAGAGAAAGAGGGTGAGAGAGAGAAGGAAAAAAGTGTGTGAGAGGAAGTGATAGAGAGCATGAGTGAGATTGAGTGAGACAGAGAGAGAGAGAGATATTAGAGAAATGTGTGTTTGAGAGAGCTAAGTATATAGAAAGACGAGACATAGTGGACAAGAGGGAGAAAAAGTGAAAGAATGAGAGAAAAAGGAAAGAGGATAATTTAAAAGGTGAAAGAGACAAGACTTCAGAACGTACAATTCAGTCTGTTCATGACTTTTTAGACTTTGTTCAGAAAGCCACAGATTTAATGTGAAACATGAGGCAAGTCATTGTTGAGTCATTGTTTTGTTTTATTTCCTTCAAGTTTGGTTATATTGGGGCATGTTGTCGAGAGGAAGTAGTTGCACTGACTCTAGTCAGTCTCTCTCTCTCTCTCTCTCTCTCTCTCTCTCTCTCTCTCTCTCTCTCTCTCTCTCTCTCATCATCTTGGCTAATAATGTGAAATGAAGGAGAATAAAAAATCCACCATTCATATTTAGTGTCACAGCAGCCGTGAACATGTTCATGAGACTGAATCATCCCTGTTTTGCTATTCGCCACCTTTCACCCATATTAAGGTGTAAAACACCAGCGCCACTTCTGCTTGAAGCTTAAACCTCGGGAGATTTTAATGACCAGAGAGTTAAAGTATTTGAGAAATTACATCTCCAATAATTTACACAGAATTATTTTCACTTTTTTTTTTCCACACATTTATTTTGTGTTTAGAAAGACAGACAGACAGACAGAAAGATAGACAGGCAGACCGAAATATTGACAGGCAGATAGATCGATAAATAGATAGATAGACAGATATATATAGATAGATAGATAGATCGATAAATAGATAGATAGACAGATATATATAGATAGATAGATAGATAGATAGATAGATAGATAGATAGATAGATAGATAGATAGACAGAAAGACAGATAGACAAAAGTATAGACAGACATATATATATAATAGATAGATATATATATATAGATAGACAGAAAGACAGATAGACAAAAATATAGACAGCTAACGTGATGTCACATAAGAAAGAGCTTCAAACCAGAACACTGGTACATGAATGAGACAGTCACAGTGAAAGTGTGAATCTAGGTGGAGAAACTTCTTTGATATCACAAAATTTAAATGGCTCCACAACAAGTCGCTTCCTCCTACTCCGTTCCACAACCACAAAGCCCAAAGCTTCAGATTACATCTCACTGCGAACTATGAACCTAAAAATTCAAAAAGTGTAACTTCTGCTTATAATTAACTTTGTTCATGCAAACCATCGCTAAAGGTCACTAAAGGTCAAGACCTTCCTTTACAGTGGAGCATCTGTCCATAACTTTTCCATCACGCAATGCTGCTTTCAAAATCTGTTGGTCTCATCCTGCCAGGTTCAGATGAAAGCAGATTTCACAGAAAAGTATTTCCATCACGGTTTTTGACAGTGAAATGTAGCTGTTGTGAGCGTTTTGAGAGACTGATTAGCTGCGTTTTAATGAATCATCACGACTGGCCTTTTCAGGTCAAAGTATCTGTGCATCGATCCATTTCTCGTGGGATTTTGGGTACCACGCTCACGCCCAAGCAATCCGCCGCTCATGTAGGCAATTTCTCTAGACGTGTCGCTTTTTCTGAGTGAAGGCTTAATCTGTTCTGACAGGCCGTGGATGATGGCGGTGGAGAAGGTATGGCGTGGGGTGAAAAGAAAAGCAGAAGAAGAGAGAGAGATGGCGAGAGGAAGAGAGAGAGAAGCCCCCAGCCATGTCAGTCAGGCCGCTGAACATGGAGCCTGTGGCTTTGCCAAGAGAGGGAACACTTAAATCTGTTCACCAGCCATTAGCACATCACTGCACACTTCACTGCCAGTGTTCCCTCAGAAGAGCACACTTTACATGCTTGCTGTAGTCAACGTTTAATGTTCAACACTAATCTATCTATCTATCTATCTATCTATCTATCTATCTATCTATCTATCTATCTATCTATCTATCTATCTATCTATCTATCTATCTATCTATCTATCGATCCATCCATCCATCCATCCATCCATCCATCCATCCATCCATCTACAAACACTAGTCACATCAGTCTGTGACAATTCTGACATTATCAGTAACGACAACAATTGGTTTCAAAAATTAAACACATACCAATACATATAGACATTTTTTTACACGTGTAATTAGAAAGCACCATCGAAACAAACTTTTTCTGTGGGCGTCTGGGCGCTTCTTCTGGAGAAGTGGGTAGTGCTGTCCCCTCACAGCAAGAAGAACCTGTTTTAGACTCGAGGTGTAAGTTTCTTAGTCCGGTCAGGGTCTTTCAGTTTGCACTTTCTCCCTGTGCGTGTGGGTGTCCTCTGGTCTCGGTTTCCTCCCACAGTCCAGAAAACACGAGTTGGTGGTAAATTGGAAAAGGAAAATTGACATTAGGTGTGAGAGTGTGAATATGTGTGTGTGTGTGTGTGTGTAATGGTTGGCTACCAAGGGCCAGAGATACTGAGATTGGCACCAGCTCCCACGTGACCCAGAAAGGATATAATCTGTAAAATGGATGAATTAATGGATTTTTGTAATAGTTTTACTCTAACATTTTACACAAAAATGTTGCTTTGAATAGTTTTCCACGTTCTTTTCACATTTTGTTTATTTTCAGTCAGAGGCCAAAACTTTTGCATAGAATTGTTAAGTGTTAAGTCATTGGTGGTCATTGGAACTAAACTAGCTATGTAAAAGCAGCGTTACTAAAATCTTTTAACTGCTAAATTTTTGCAAAAAATGTATTTGTAGACTATGATGAATAGACTATAAAAAATAATTTAAATGAATTTTAAAATGATGTAAATACGAAGCAGCCAACAGTAAATGTATTTTACTGATCCCAAGAGGCTGACATTAAGCAAAATCATTAAGAATGCCTTTGTAAATTGTATTGGTTACTGTAACATTATACGATAAATATACATACGTAGAGACGAAAATAAGAAAAAGAATTGGTCAAACAACAAGGCAGCTGATGAGTTTTTTTCATCGTCTTGACTTTTTAGGCCAGCAAAAACCGGACGCTTGGACTTCCATGAAAACATGGGATTTAATTCTTTCTTGTTGGGCAAGGTTAGAGTTAGCATTAGCATTGACCCGTGAGAGCCCTGTAGGATTCATGAGTCAGGTGAGAGTGACTCTCTCTGTCCCCACGGGCAAGGAGAACAATGTGAAAGTCCTTCGCAAGATAAGTGCAGGACGGTAGAAGAACATTAAGTGGAGAGATGTCCGAGTTAGCTCCAGAGGAGTTTGCTGTGATTTCTAGCAGATGGCTGTTAGCATTTAACAAACGAGTATGTGGCCCATCCTCCGCAGCGCTCCTTCATTATCCCGCTGTGTCGTGGCTCAAGGGGTGTTTTGTGTCCGCGGCTAATCGCGCTAATGAACGCGCGTCTAATCGCCGCTGTGTGGAAGCGCCGCGTGGCTGCAGGTGATGCGCGGGGGGGCCTCGTGGCGCTCCGAGACCTTTCGCGCCAGGCGTGCGCTTGTCAGCGGGATGATGGAGATTGGCGGGAAAAGAGCTGTTCTGCCACTCGAGGGCACAGGCGGCCAGACACGGGGCATATGGACGAGAACGACCAGGGAAAATATTTGCGGGGTGCGAGCGACTAATGTCACACGAGAGAGAATGCTAGTTATAGCTGACTGGCTTTATTCATGTTTTACTCGCTTTGTAAGAAGAAATGAAAGATATTTAAGATGTTTTTGTGTTGACGGAATGATTGATATTGTCTTTCGCTTCTCATTCCCAATATTTACTTCTGTCTAACAATAATAGCGTTTCAGTCTACAATAGATGTGTCGTTCACCTTTCTCCTAATCATTGTTTCTTTTTTTGTTTGTCTTTTTCCTCCATCCATCCATTTATCCATTTTTCTACTGCTTACTCTGTTTCTGAGCTACGGCGGGCTGTGCAAATATATTAGAATCATGAACAATCCAATATCTGTCTATTTATAGCACCACATCCATCAATGCATCTGTCCAACTACAATAAATTGCCATTTTTTACAATAAATTCAAAGTGATAATTGAACATATCAGTCCTTCTGTTTAAATGTGGTGTGGACTTTTTGTTGCGCCACCTTGTTTTTACTGTAAGAAAGGGACGTCCAGACAACTTTCTCTGGAATCTTAGTCATTCCAGTCGGAGAAATAGATGTTTCAGCTCTTTTACTCCTCCTGGAACAGCTGCAGGTCACCGCGAGGTCACACAAAAGATCCGTCATTGACTTGATAAGAAATCAGAGCATGTCAGTAAGTCTTTTCTGTCAGCCACGTCCCACACACACATCTGCATGTGTGAGGAAGAGCAGCCGTCCTTCATCACTCCGTCCTCCCACTGATGCTCACAGACACATTTGCCTGACTTGCTTTTCACAGGCTTGTTGTTGTTTCAAGAGTGGTTCAAAGCTTTCAAGTCCTGCAGTTTTGATTAATCTATCATTTAGAACCAGCACTTGGTCGCGTGTTGGCCATTTCTGAAATTCAGGGTGAGTGTGTATTTGTTCTCAAGAGAAAGTAAATTATCGATGTATTCATACCAACGGTGTAAAGCACTTGAGTAAATTGGCACTGTTATTTTACTTGAGTATGTTTGGCTACTTTGTACTTGTATTGAGTATCAAAAATGCAAGCAACTTTTACTCTCTACTTGACTACATTTTTGATGAGTGTACTCTTTACTCCACTCCATTTGAATGGACACTTACCGTTACTTGATACACTGTGAATGTGCGTAACAAGTCTGCATCTTTTTCTACCCCAGTTAGTCTCTTGTGGGTATGAAGCGACTATTGCCATCTGCAGGATGCTGAAAGTACTGGATGCGGTTTAAGCAATTGCTCTTTTATTGCTCATTTGAGTTTGACTGACACTGACTTTTTGTTCATTTAATCTATTTTGGCCTTCCATTTTGTAACATTGAGATTTATAATTTAATTTCTAAATAAAATCCTCATAAATTATGAGTTTCTTTTTTTCCACAATTCTTGGTGTGTTTTTTGGTCCAACTTCATTAGTAAAATACTCAAGTGATTTTAAAATTGGATATTTTTTACTCGAGTCTTCTTGGAATTGGTGACTTGTAATTTGAAATTAAGTAATTTTTACAATAAGTATTTGTACTTTATATTATATACAGTATAGCAAATTTATCTGTCTGTCTGCTTTTCTATTTGCATATTTCCACTCTGTCCTCGGTTTTCTTTGACCTTTGTCTTTTCTGCTGTGACCTTTCACGTCTCGTCGTTAATTTGGAACAATTTAATAAACGATCAAAAGCCTTCGTCCTCTGTAGATGCGATCATGCGAAGTTGTAGTCGTGTTCTTGATGTTTTTGTGTCTCTTGAGGTGTTGGTGGTTTCCCTCGTAAAGTTTTCTTTCATTTCTCAAAAAGTGAAATGTCTGCAAAGATGCCTGCACATTGTAAATGTTAATGCAAGGCCACTGTGTATCGCAGAGTGTATAAACAACTTAAAAAATTGAGTGAAAAAGAGGAAAAGAAAAGGAGAAATGTGCACTTCAGCCTCTTGGATTAGCGATCGTTCTGGCTTCAAGCTTCTTCTTTTGGGCGAGAGCAGAGGTTTACGTGATTATGGGGCGCGTGGAGACAAGAAGCATGTCGCAGTCTGTCTGATCACGTCAATAAAATCTGCTCATCGGTGAACTGCTCATCGGTGAACTTTGTGAAACACTAACAGACATTTCCAGAAACTCTGTCAATTCACTTCCCTGCAGAAAGGTTTCAAAGAAGTGTAAGTGTTTGTGTGTGTGTGTGTGTGTGTGGGTTTAATGTGGTTGGCCAGCATTGCTTTGTACTTGGATGCATGTGAACGATCACGCACACACTCAGACACACACGCACGTACATTGCACAATCATTATAGGAAACGATCAGAGGCATATTTACATTATTTTTGAATGTAAACTTTGACCCAGGCTTTTATTGTGTTGCTTTAGACATTATGGAAGGTGATTGCTTTATTATCACAATAACATTAATTTGTAGAGGTGACTTTACTTTGAATATGATGCTGAATATGAACGTTATTTATAGACTTGTCTTTAGAAAAGTTCATTAAATTCAATTAAATAATGCTTTTTTTTTTTTTTAAACATAAAAACACAGGATGTGGTTTAAGAAGAGTGGATGCTGAAGCGCTTGAGTGTCATCTGAGCGTGTGAAAGCGCAGTGTCATGTCAGGCCGGTACGAGTGTGTTGTGTGGGCTTTGTCGAGAATCTGCAGCTGTGTGTGTGTGTGTGATGATGATCGGGTTGGTCTGATGTGAGGTATGATGCAGTATATACGTTTCTCAGAAGATCAGCTTCCAGACTCTGCTCCCTTGCTAACTGTTGACTTAGTGTTGGTGACGGATCTCCATCGTAATAAAGTCAGCATCACACACTACAGTAATCCTCGAATGTATATATACTCACACGTGTGTCTGTCTGTCTCTATATCTGGATGTTTTTCTGTAAATGCTAATGAATAAACAATAGATATTATGAAAAATATTACATAACGCAGGGAACACTATGGTGGTGGTCCTTTCTCCGGCGGCAGTCTGCCATCATCCTACGATGGACATTGAGAGAGTGGACTCTAATGAACACCTGGGTGTTCATCTGAACAACAAACTGGACTGGACTCACAATACAGACACACGGTACAGGAAGAGTCGGAGCAGACTCTACTTGCTGAAGAGAGCGCAGTCTTTCGGAGTGAGGGGGTTTCTCCTTAAGATGTTCTATGATGTTCTATGTACGCCGTGGTCTGCTGGAGCGACGACCTTTCAGGCAAGGACAGGATCATCAAAAAGTTCGGCTCTGTCCTGGACTGCACTCATTTAAACTGATGACTTGAAGCGGGGTTATGATGGGCAGCGCTATTTATTTATTTTTGGTTTGTGTTTGTTCATTATGATGTGTGCGATGGGTTATAGTTATGTGTATTTATTTATAGTGTATGCAGTGTTATTTGTTTATGCTAATGCATGCATG
>CM051499.1:15557881-15570381 GCA_028031935.1 Paedocypris micromegethes
ACAGGCTCCTTGGGTTCAGGGGTGAAGTGTCTCTGTGACCTCGGCCTCTGGACCACAAGTTGTAGATGTCTGAGATCAGTCAGACGGTAGCATGTGCGGACGTCTCCTCACAGGAACGGTGTGTGTTGTGTCTTGGGTGGGTTTTTCCAGTCTGGAGAGGTTATTTTGGTCAGATAAACAGTGTGGTGTGGGTGGGACGCGGAGGAGCTGCGCCCACGCTAACGCCTCGGGGAGGACGAGGAACGACTGGAGGACATGAACCAACACAAATAGACATGTTTCCATTCCACCTCAAGGTGTCCTGAGGGCGGAAGTTTCCACATACATTCTCCAAGGATGTCGCAAGATAAAACAATTCGGCAGAGAGGAGGAGGATGATAGAGTTGTTCTTTTTTTGGTCCAAACTGCCGTATTCACATATGCACAAGGGTTTTAGGTTTGTTAGGAAGAGTGATGCTGTTTAGCTATGAGAATTTACATATTGAGAGAGAGATAAAGAGAGAGATAGAGAGAGAGAGAGAGAGAGAGAGAGAGAAGGGCAATTAGATTTGCATTGATGTTTAGGTTAGTTGTTTGGATGGATGGATGGGTGAATAAATGAATGGATAGAAATGAATATCAAATCAATGGATGGGTGGATGCTAACATGACCAAAATAAGATAAAGAAAGGATATATAGATGTATTTTTAGAATCGTTAGTCAAAATTGATTCATAGTTGGACTGAGGATAGAGCTTGGATTCTTTAATCTGAAGATGGAGATGGGAGTACAAAGATAATCTTGTAATGAACTTGCCATTAAAAGTGAAATTACTGATTCCATCAGAGGTCATCGAATGATGCATAACAAACAACAACAGCTACATTAGTCTTTGCACGTGTGGCAGCGACACCTTCTCTCACACGCTGAGCTGGTGTTGATGATGAAGAGGAGGAAGATTCGTCAGAATGTGTGAGTCAGTCCGAGTGTGATCAGTTCATCTACATTCTGCCAGTCTTTTCTCCTGTGTGTGTGTGTGTGTGTGTGTGTGTGTGTGTGTGTGTGTGTGTGTGTGCGTGAGATAGACATTTAACGTCTTGTTTGTTTCGATTTGCTGCTCTAAATAACAACAATAATCATATTTATGAAAACACACAGGGAGTTGTGGCCTAGTGGTGGGGACTTTAACTTGTGACTATCACGTTGCAGGTTCGAGTCCTGGACCGGTAGGTGTCAGATGCCCACTCACCATAGTGTGTGTGTGTTTATACGCTTCACTTGTAGTGTAGTGGTTAAATGCGGAACGCAAATCCCGGGTTTCTACCTGCTCACTTCTACTCACTTTATCATATCCACACAATCATTAAATTTAGACTTAAAATTTCTTTAATTTATATTAAGCTTATATTATGTACAAACGTACTGAAAAAACATGAATATCATAATTAGAAAAAGCGATACACAATATTACTCAATAAAACTCTTACAATGTCTTTTAAATAGTAATTATTATTAATATTTAATAAATAAAAAATTAAATACTGAATATAGATTAATGAATTGTATATATTTATACAAATCTAAATTAAAATGTGTATTAGCCAGGTCTAAATGTGTGTGTGTGTGTGTGTGCATATGCCTATACCCAGCGCAGGAATTATAATGAGGTCATCGTTCTCCTGACTCAGGATTTATGACTGACACACCCCATTACCGACAAGCGTGTGACCTTTGACCTCTGGCTCACACAGACTCAGCGTGTTTGATGTTTCTGGAGGCCTGAAACAATCTTAGTCTCTCATCTACTATCACTCAAAAGAAAAGGACAGTAGAACAGCAGCTCGTCCTGAGAATAAAACATTCAGCATTTCAGCTTTGGCTTAATCTAAAGGCTGGTTTAATCTTATAAACTTCATTTTATTAAAACAACTATTTTACAATGTATTTATCTAAATAATAATTTGACGATGATAATTTTGTGATAATGTGTGTCCCTGTGTATGTGTGTAATGTATACACAGATAAACACACACACACACACACACACACACACATATATATATATATATAATTTATTTATAATTATAGTCATAATATATACAGGATATACCTATATTTATATATCATCATTACTAATACATTTAAAATATTTGGTATACAGTAGAGTTTTTAGTATACGTTATATGGTATACGTAGAGTATACGTATTTGCATACAGTCATAGAGTATATACAGTTATTACACTATGCAAAAGTATATTTGCTTATTTATATGTATAATGGGGTCTGAGCGTGTTTGCAAAAATGTCAAAGCATTTAAATGTAATTACATTCTTTTTAAACGGCTTTAATTGTTTTCAACTAGCAAAATTCTTCGCTGCCCTGAAACTCTCATTATGGCGTCATTTATGCAGAACTGCATTGTGTGTCTCAGCGCGGAAGATGGCTTACATGCGTGAGGTGGGCCTGACTCACCCTGACACGCGTCCACCTCGTCACGGCCGGGATTCCACGCGAGAGGTGCGACTGGCCGGGCCCATGTCCGACACGCCGGGCTTAATCCCGATGGAGCAGCTTCACGAGGTGCGCCTGGACGCGTGACATTCATCTGCAGGTCACACGAGCAATTACAGTGAAATGATGTTTGTCGTGTTTCGCTGCTTCAGACTTGATCTCTGATAGGTGCGGGAGAATTAGCATGACTGGTCCAGACTTAAGTTTCAGCTTTAAACTGAGTCTTAAAAGCAGAGCGGTCATTAATCAAGCCTGTAATTAGCTGAACGTGGTGCGTGTATGATTAAAAACGAACAATAGGTATTAGAGAAAAATGCAGTGATATTGAAAGAGTTTATAGATTAAGAATAATGAGTAGATGGCGGTGGATTCAGAGGTGACGCGAGGAACAAGACGTGAAAACACGGAGTGATTAAACACACACTGACACGCCATCACAGAGACGGGCCGATGACACTAGCAACTGCTGAATCAGTTTGTCTCGCTGATCCAACAGGACAGTACAGACCCGCGTAATATTGTACAGTGCTTTAACAAATATAACACTGTCATTAGGATTCACCTATAATGTATAAAAAAAAATACCGGTATATACAATTTGCAACAAACGGGCATCTATCATATACAGTATCGTATTTATACAGTATATATACCGTATATCTGTATGTGTGGGCTGCTAATAAAATACATTCAGCATAATGAACATAGAATACATTTTTGCATGTTTATATAATACAATGTGTGTGTTAGTATACAGTATACAACATAATAAATATTGCATAACCGTACACGTTTGTATATTATTTGTTTATATCTAGATACACTGTGTGTCTGTCTCTCTCTGTATTAATATATAAAGCATAATAAATATATACATTTATACATGTTTATACAGTTTGTAGACACGCTGTGTGTGTGATAAACTGCACGTGATTTTGAAAACGAGTAGTGGAACGTTTTTGTTGTTTGCTGTCAGCGCAGATGTAGAGTGTGTTTTGGAAATAATTCTGTAAAAAAGTAAATCCTCCTTTCTGGGAATCGCTCCCTGTCTTGTTTCTCCAGTTTGGTCTGTGATAAGAACGCTTTCTCAAAATGTTTTCTGTGTTGTTAATCAGTAGTGTCCTTTTCAAAGTAGAGACTGGGGGTCCGGCCCTAGGCTATTGGTCCACAGGTCATGTGGTGGCGCTCCAGGGAGGTCCATGGGCAGGCACAAGAGCGGAAGAAGTCGGGGGTCCGGCACTGTCATCTTACATCAGCACACCTCTCTGGACACATGGGACACGGGGACGTGGAGCCTGCGGTTTTCCAGCTGCAGCGAGGGACCTCTCGGCCCCTGGAAGCCCCCAAGCTGGATGACTCGGAAACATCTTGCAGTGTTTCTGCTGTCCTGGCATCTCTAGGATTTTGAAGAATTGAGTGTGTTTGATGGAAAACGTTTTTTATTTCTCATTAATTCAGTCTCTCATATTTCCATATACAATTTAATCGCATACAATCCGACGGGAATCGTCTTGTCTGCACCAATATGTCTTCACAATTCCCTGACCTGTCTCACACACACACACACACGTGAAGTTGTTTTGCGCTAGTTTAAATGTTAAATGTGTTTCACAGTGTCTTTCATGCTTGTTTTTCAGAGATCCGAGTCCAGTTATGCGCTGCGTTACTAGTCTAGCGTCCACTCCCTAATGCACTCAAAATTGCACAAGTCGTTCGACTCTTATGTAAATAAGGAAATGTTGATAACAAAGGAGCGCTTTGAGATGTTTTGTGCATGAGTAAATGTAAAAGTAGTCTTTTAAGAGTTATTTCTAACTAGCATAGTGTGCTAACAGAAATCTTGCTAAAATGCCAACAGTGTAATTTAACGGTCAACTACAGTTTACTGAAAATAACTGGTAAATGAAAAATGGTAAACAAAATATAAAGATAGATTTCTAGATGGATTCCTACAAGTTAAT
The DNA here is from genome assembly GCA_028031935.1 of Paedocypris micromegethes. Classification (NCBI taxonomy): domain Eukaryota; kingdom Metazoa; phylum Chordata; class Actinopteri; order Cypriniformes; genus Paedocypris; species Paedocypris micromegethes. The sequence continues at coordinate 15,562,335 of CM051499.1, forward strand.
GTTTGTTCTATTTACGTCGCATTAATTCAAATAATTCAAGTAAATCAATTGTACTACAGTAGCATAGTTTGCAAACCTTTGGAAACAATTTGTTTTAATTTTCAGACGTTTCTCTAGTACTTTCGAAGACATTTGAAAAGTTAGGATGTCCTGATGCTTGTTTTTTATTCACACGGCTACATTAACAGTGCAACTAATTTGGCATTTAATATTAAAATAAGATTATTAAAAGATTGTGTTGCTATCACTAGTTTAGGTTGTTTATTTACTCTATTTTGGCAGTCACAGTTGGTTTGTGTCAAACGGAAGTTTTTAGTCCAGTTATGTAAAATATGCACCTTTAGCATAGCTTTAGCGCTCTAGTTCACACACACACACACACACACACACACACACACACGAGAAACTTTCGACACTTCTCCGGTAAAAGAGTTGTCGCCCGCAGGCTGAACTTGTTCTGCAGGTGCAGATGTGTAACTTGCTGTACACACACAGTCTCATGAGCTCATGTCTAGAAAAAGGTTGTTGTTCTGATGTAGTTTTCTCTCTGTAGACACACACACACACACACACACACACAAGCGCGCACGCACGCACACACAAATCTCGTATATACACACCTGTGCTCTCTCACACATTCACCTTTATCAAATTCACACATTTTTTAACACACACACATTCCTTATACTCTCACTCAAACGTACAAACAAACATGCACACACACGCACACACTCTGATCTAATCGCACAGCCGTGTGTCATCTACAGTAATACGTGGGCATGAAGACAGACTTCCAGACATCTGATCACATACATCGTGTTGACTGTTAGCTGTCACATGCTAGTGCTTATTAATTCTTCTAACACTTCACGCTTTATTATTGTTATCATTACATAATAATAACTTAAAATATTAGGTAAAAAAAACCCACTTATTTTATGTTTTACTTTAAAATAATTAATTACAATAATCTAGCAAAAAACATACGTGCATGAATAAATTTTAAAGCTGAAATTTCTATCTTTATATTATGTTCTTAAGTTTTATGAACGACAGAGGCATTTATTTATTTCAGCATGGCATTTAAATGTGCAGGTTGCTCAATCCACATTTTACGTAAAGAAAACTCAGAGTCATGAGACAAAAAAAATCCCCTTCTTTTTTCAAACGTACAAATGTGCAAGCAGGACTAAGGTGAGAGGGGTTAAAGGTCAGCAGGCCTAGGGCGTGACATTCCCTGCCCACGTCTTAAATCCAGTGTGGACGTTACTGACCGGCTTGCGCACGTCTTCCTCTTCCCTGTTTGGTCTGTACAAGAGCCGGATAGAGAAGTTCCACTTTTATTTTTAGGAAGGAAGAACATCTGTGGAACTGGTACAGAGAGAGAAAAGCGGAATATGGCAGGAACGTGTAAAAATAGACGGCCTACGTTCCTAAAACACTCTTAATTTAATTTATGGTGTTATATGTTTTTGTGTATGCATGAATGACATTTGTATGGATCAGTGGTGAAAAGGACCTAGTAAATGGACTTTGTTTTTTGGTTTCTTTGTACTTGTACGAGTATTAAAAATATAAGCAACTTTACTCTCTACTTGACTACATTTTTGATTGAGTGCCTGTACTCTTTTCTCCACTACATTTGAATGAGCACTTGCAAACAAGTCGGCATCGATTACCCCGGTTAATTTCTAGGGCAGACAAGTTAATATCACCATCTGCAGTATTCCTATATCAGCAAATAAATCTTAAATAAAGAGTTTCTTTCTTTTCTCGTTTTTTTTGGAATAAAATACTAAAAAATAAAAAAGTTTATTTATTACAAATAAATAAGTTTTTTTTATTGGATACTTTACAATGTTTACTCAAGTACCCATATCATTTGTGACCTGTAACTTGTAATACTTGTATTAAAACCTGTATGGTTTTCAGGTACTCTTCACTCTTCTAGTATGGACAGACAGACATACAGACAGCTCGGTCTATTTGTTTCAGGAGGTAATTATGTTCAGACCACTGTTCTTTTATAGTAAGTCTGAATCAATCTAACACAAAGTTTACAGTCAGATAAGAGGCAGAGAGCCAAATAAAAGATGTGTGTATGTGTGTGCGCGCAAGTGTGTGTGTGTGTGTGTGTGTGTGTGTGTGTGTGTGTGTGCAAGTGTGTTTGATTGAGACAAGGCAAGGAAAGTAAAGTTGCGTTTTCAAAAACTACATTATGACATTGCTGTGAGTTTCACTCAGTAACAACCAGAAAGAGAAAAAATACAAGAGAAACAAAACAATTTTTTTCTAAACATGGAATCAGTGAAAAGCGAGAGTCAAAGCCGAAAAAGAGCGATAGAACTAACAGAATGAAAGAGGAAATATATAGGACACACACAGGGCAAGAAACAGAGGGGCATGAAAGAGAGAATGAAGCTGTTTCAGACAGAAACTGCTGAGTGACAGGTCAGACACACACACACACACACACACACACACACACACACACGAGCGTCAGTGTCCTGACAGGTGTCGTTTTGACTAGACACTTCTCAGACTGTCTAGTCTGGGTGAACTGAGAGAAAGTGCCAAGTCTAAAAGTGCACGCACACACACACACACACACACACACACACGCACACACACACACACACACACACACACGCACATACACAACATGTATCAACAGTTTAGTGACCTTCAACAGTCACAAGTTAAAAAAGCATCCTTATTTTGGCGTGAAAGAGGCATTTCTCTGTGTGGAAACTATGACGGTGTGTGTTTGTGTGGGATTAGCCAAGTAGCAGCTTTAGTGCTAATGGCAGCTTTGCTGGAAAAACCACAGACAACACTGAATTATTTCTTTCTTTTGCAGATACAGATGTTTGAGGAGGTCAGTGTCAATGAAACTGAAATTTTATGTGTATACACAGACTTGTTCTGCTCACATAGTTCAAATGCCGTAAACCAGCAGGTATGTGGCTGTTTGCTGCGACTAGAACGGATTTAGCCACTTCTCCAAACAAAAAAACATTATACGTACTTATAATATTTTATTATATATTAAAAAAAAGAATAGAAACGTTCATATGAAGTCAAACTACTGATATTTAAGTATCAAGACGAAATTATATCACGCTCTATATTTTGTTACGTTTATGATATAACAGAGCTTTTATAACGGAACAGACGACTCGTGCGCGCATGCACCATTATTGGACCATGCAAAAGTTTCAAAGCAGTTATAGCAAAATGTAAACTTTTAAGTTGTGTGTGATGTGTATTATGTGATGTGTATTATTATGTTAAAAGCTGTATTTCTATTTTGTCTCGATCAAATGCGAATAATACCATTAAAATCTATTAAACTATCTATTATCTATCAAACTATATATTGTATATCTATATATACAATCTATTAAATGTTGTGGGCTTTATTTATTATCTGTACAAAATACTGCATATAATTAATTGCATTTCTTTACAAAAGACGAATTAATTGAAAAGCCAAAGTTTCCAGCATTTTGTAACCTTCAATCTTACCAGACTAGGCCCAGTTACAGTCATTTAATGGTCCGCATGTGGCTCCCAGGCCGGACTAGACGTCCACTCTATATACGAGTAGCTTGAATATCAACTCATTGATCTTCACCCTACAGCGCCACCAAGTGGAGACCTTTCGCTACAGCACCTTATTAAATTTCAGAGTGAAAAGACTTGTGAGTTTTCAAAAAAATATATTTTGTTTACGTTACGTTTTTTTTTAATTCAGTTGAGGCTGATATCAAAACTAATTGAAAGTAAGAATATTTTAAAACCGCAGCTACTTGTGAAGTGTTTGCTGGCATTCAAAGCCACTCATCTCTAAAAGCTTTCACTCAAAAGAAAACGCTCAGTTTGACTCAGTAGGTTCTGGTTATAATACGGCCTTCTCGTATGCTGGTTACGTGTTTATGGCATTTTTGCTGTATTTGATGCAGTTTTGAGATGATAATGTGAAACTCTGAGGGAAATACAAAACTGTTTGTTGACAAACTTGTTTGGTTTGCACGAGATGTGATGAAGTGATGGAAATTACGCTCATCGTGGAAGATTTTCCTGACCAGTCCAGAGTGAGCGCCAACAAATGACCTTCACCTCGTGAGATCAGCACACACAAGCTTGAACACGTTGTGCTTTGAGCGGTTTGTGGTTAGGAGATAAATAAAGGTTTTGTGGCCCTCAGAAGAAGAGAAAAGCTGAGCTACAGAGACACAAGTGTTGTCAAGAAAAACACGTTCTTCAGCAAAGCCGTCTTCTCAGAAGTCAAAACTGCCAAGCCAGCCACAAACACACATGTGATATTCACACCACACTTCATAAAATATCCATGTGTTTTACAGTGTTATACTTACATTCAAGCAAATCACACTCTATTACTTTTACACTGAAACAGATTTTTCATTCTATAAGATAGTTTTCTCTTTAATTTACTGTTGTTTTATTAGTAATGTAAACAAGACATTGTTTAAATACTTTCATTGCCATGAGTTGTTTTGTTTTAAAATAACTATCTATATTCAACATACAATTTCAAAAGTGTGTGTGTGTGTGTGTGTGTGTTATAGCTGTGTGATTATCATAGTTTGTGTAAATTAGTTTGTGATGTGTTTGTGTTGGCTGTCTTAATGTGTGGAAGTTTGTAATGTTGTAAGATTGTGTTTAGTAGAGTGTTTTTGTTTAGTGTGTATGCTTGTAATGTTGCATGTATTTATTTTGTACAACAGATTGTATAATTATGTGCTTCTGATTGTATGAACTTCTACATGTTTCATTTAATAAAAGCTTACACTTTTAAAAAGTACTTTTTATAAAATTTAATGTTCTTGAGTTGTTTATAGTTGATAGTATTTATATTCAACATAGAATAACAGAGTGTGTGTGTGTGTGTGTGTGTGTGTGTGTGTGTGTGTGTGTGTGTGTGTGTGTGTACGTATGATGCTTCAATAGTTTGTGTATCTGAGTTTGTGATGTGTGTATATATGTTAGAGAGAGAATGTTTGCCACATGTTTGTGATGTTGCAAAATTGGGTGTGTATTATGATGTTGTGAGCTTGTGGGGCGTGTTTATGTTGTGTGCAAATGAGTAAGTGATATGTGTATGTGAGTTTCTGATGCTGTAAGGTTGTGTTGGCACTTATGTTATGTAGCATTGTGTAGAATGTTTGCGTAGTATGTCTATATGTTGTATTTGTGATGTGTTTACTGTAAAATTCCACGCATGTTTATGTTGTTGTGTGGAAGTTTGTTATGTAATACTATTGTGTGTTCATGTGTGCGTTGTGCCAGTGTGTGTGATTGTAGTGTTGTTGTTGTTGTGTTGCACATACAGTGTTTATTTTTTTATATTAGTTGATGTTTGCGACTGTATCAGGAGTATGTGCGGTGTGTTTGCGGAGTTGTGGGTGTTGTGTGTTTGCAGTGGTCAGCAGCTCGTCTCTTGTTCTCTAAATCCTCCTCTGTTTCTCTTACTCCAGCACAATCCCTGCATCCGCTGCTGTGGAGACCCAACTGGTGAGATTTATGACATTTTATCAATCATTATAAATTATTACTCAAGAATAATTTAGAATAAGCTTGTATCCTGTTGGTGTTGTTATCTCTGACATCAGCTTTTTTTATAACGCAGTACATTTTCTCCACCTAGCGGACAAGAGCAATATGGCTTCTGCGCTGACTTTCAAAGAGGAAGAGTAAGTTTTATGCACGTGTTGTATAACACCGAAGTACAGAAAGAAGAGAAAATTAACACTAGAAGAGTGGAGGGAGTGGTGTGTCTAAAAGCTATTTTCTAGAAAGATTTGAAAAAGAGTAAAACCATTCAAATCATGTGATTCAACTCAACCACTGCTGCAGGAATCTGCAACACATGTGCAATTTTTCATTATTTAAATATTTCTGTTATATCTATTTTGTGTTTTTTTTATATTGTAAATAAGAGGGAACAAAGACAGAGTCAGGCCACATTGTATTCCTTGTCATGTGATGGCTTGGCCATAAAAGTTGATTAAAGATTCCATTAAAGATGACTAATTCTGAACATAATAAATATACCTAATGCCAAAATGTTGACAGTGAAACGTGGATGATGAAATAAAGATCTAGACAAGATGAATAAGGAATAAAAAAACAAAGTATATTGTTATTACTGATAAAACATAAACATTGATTGATGATCATTTCTCATTGTAGTTCTCAAAGATCAATGTTGGAGCTCGGCAAACATCTTAAGGACGAACCGTACATTTCAAATGCCTGGCAGACAATGGTAAATGTTGGTGTGTGTGTGTGTGTGTGAGAGAGAGAGAGTTTCATTATGCACCTTCTTTTGACCCTGGTGACATCAGACTGCAGCGCTCCATCAGGTGTGTGAGAATGAAGCTTCTGCAGACTCCAGTCGTCCTCAGTCATTTCTGGCTCAACAGAGACGGTTCGCCAGGGTCCGGAGGAGCCGCCTGCGCCAGAATACAGAACAAAGAGCTTCTCCATCAAACTAACATTTATTTCTCCACATGCACAATTCATTTTCTGTAATTGATTAATGTATGGATTAATCGTTAAATGGCTTAACAAATTATTAATAATAAATGGACGTATGTATAATTTAGTTGATGGATAATTGTTTGATGATTGGAAGTGTAGATGGACAGAAAACAAAGCATAAAAAAATACTCCGAGCTCCAACACCCGTGCTGCTTCTCATCCACATGGACAAGAGTCGCTTGTCTTTCGAATGCATCTCCCTGAGGAGGTTCTCCAGACACGTCCCACCGGGAGAACCAGAAGATGACCCAGGACACAGAAAAACTGTCTGGGCATCACTGATCAGGCTCTTGCCACTGATCAGGCTCTTGCCAGGCATCCGGGCCCAGATAAGCAGTAGAAGATGGATGGGTCGATAAATTAATTAATTGAATAATGATGGATGAATGTATTAATTATCAAAAACGATTCATCACTCAGTAATCTATTTGGAATGATTGATGAATTTAACAAGGTATACATTTATAATGTATGTAATATGATGAATTTATAAATGAATGAAGGAAAATATGCAGTACATTTAAGTATACAGTAAAATATTGGAATTTGATAACATTTTTGTAAAAACTGGAGTTAACATGGAATTAACATTTATTTATCAAGATGACGTGATAATGAACCAATAGTTTAATACTGGGACAAGTTTCTTTGTACAATAAATGCTAAATCATAAGAACTGGTTTGTTCTTTATCAATTAGTTGTGCTGTCCATCTGCATTTATTGCAGCATTGAGTTTTATATCCATCAGTGATGTTGTTGTAAACACTGGAGGTGTGCTAAATCTGTGACTTTATAACAGGCCAAAAAATGGACAAAACGGACCAGTTCCCATGAGAAAGGGTTTGCCGACCAGGTCCTAAAAGCTGTAAACATGATTTCACTGTCATATTCAGTGCTCTTACAAGTAGAGAACATTTCACACCTGCACCTGACTGTGAGATCTTCAGTGGAGCAAGAAAGAGAGGACTCTTGAGAAAGTGAGAGATATTCTTTCACGTTTTAAGACAGACATTCTGGCAAAGTGTCGATTGTATGTGAATGTTCTAGTTCTGTTGTGGTGCACTTGCCCTCAGCAGAGCCTGGATCTGCTGGAACAGTCACCAACCACAGACACACACACGCACACACACGCACGCATTTTGGCGCGGGTTCCCACGCGACTTTTGTCACCGACTCACGAAAACTCACCTGCCGCTCACAGACGTGCGCGTCACCGCTAATAAAACATGAAAGAAGAACGACGCTATATAGCGCGGCCCCGACTGCACGTGCACTACTACGACAGCAAGGTCCACTTGAACCTTGAACCGCGAGATTTGAACCAAGGCACATTTCGAGCCAAATTATTTCTTAAACAACTATACAGCGCGTAATTCTCGTGCACAATGGCCTTTTTAATCAGCCTGTTTTTTCTGCTGGCGACGTCGGGAAATTTGGCGGGAGCGTTGTCACGCAGCCACTTCCGGGAAGTGTTGGAAT
>CM051499.1:15575381-15576906 GCA_028031935.1 Paedocypris micromegethes
ACTAGACCACAACTGATTGGTCATTTCATAACAAAATTAAGTGTTTAAGTGTTAAGAAACTTCTCTTTATTGTAGTGATATTGTTAGACTAGAGGCTTTTCAGTATTTATTTCCAATCTTTTCTTTCAAAGCAACCAAGTATGCGAAAACGAGACTCTCTGAGCTTGAAAGATGTCTTAGTCTTAACCGGCAGACTAGGCCGGTTTCAAACAGTTGGACCACATATTGACAAAAAAAAACTGTACACAGCTAAAAAATGTATTAAATCTCTCACTTATTAGGAAAAACTATTGTAAATGTGTAACTTCTGCAAGTATGTGTGTGGGGGGTGGAGGGTGGATTAAAGTACGTACATAAAAAAATGTACGTACATACAAAAATTGACTTACGTAAAGTGTGAGAAAGGAAAGTGTAAAGACAAAACATTTTGGCTTCTTTTTTGTTTGCTGGTGTGAAATTAATGTTTGTGTATTTGTAAAATGTAATGAGATAAAACAACAGCTGTATAATAATACATTTTTTATAAATTGTAAACACGTGTACACTCATGCCCACACGCACACACACATATATTATATGCCATTATACCATATCCTATTACTTTTTCCTCAAAGTGCTTCAAACCACACCATGTTGGAACAAAGAATGAAACCGTCATGCTTGTATAACATTCCTCCAAAAAGTTTGATTCAGTTTCGTCTTTCCGTGCAAAACTGAAAACATGACGCACAATGATGGTCACCAAGGTAAAGCATGTTCCAAAAAAAGTTTTTTTTTACTCATTTTTTAAAAATGACCATAATGATGGTAATTCACACCATGTTTTTTTATTTTACAATATTAAATGTGTCATATTTTTTTCCAGATTTTCTCGCTTTTTTCTTGATTTTCTGGTCGGATTTTCATGTTGTCTATTTACAGTATTATTTCCGCATTCTCTACATTTTCACATATTTGCACGTGCTTAATCAGTCACTTAAGCATGTGAAATCTCAACCACTGTCTGAATCCTGAGAATGATTAAGAGACTTTTCAGCGCAAACACAGAAACTGAACAAAAGCTTGGTCCGGTTACGCACAAGCAGGTGTGTCAATGTCCGTCATTCACGGGTAATTCAAGCGTTCGGGCGCAGTTCAGGGCGTCTTCTGTATTTGCTTTGTTCTCTTTATCCTAGAAGCACCAAAGATCTATTCAGGTATATAGGACATCGATAAACTGGTTGAAAAGCCGAAAAAAACTACACAATTTTCGAAAACAGGTATTTCGAGGGTAAAAGGTTATTTTTACATGGTTCAAAAACACGTTTAAATTTATGTATCTGTTTGCCCGTTTAATACATAAAACACAATTCATGACATTTTGATTTACCGTAGTTTTTTTTTAGTATAATGTTCATGATTATTTTTATACTATATGTGAATTTGTTTTAAAAATAACACATGAATGATATTTATTATACTAAATAATAAATATTATGTAGAATACCGCTTATTTTAAACGCACACACACACACACACACACACA
>CM051499.1:15576919-15600026 GCA_028031935.1 Paedocypris micromegethes
ACACACACACACACACACACACACTTACACATTATAAGACTTGAGGTTATTGACACAAAACATCAAATCATAAGCTCAATAAATAATGTTTATTTTAAATAAAATATGGTATATTGCATGTTGCAAAAAGACAAAAGTACTACAAGGAACAAAGATTCTTCATACAAGATCTACATACAGTACATATTTTTCAGAATTGGCTGAGCATTGAAATTACCATTAAATTATCTTCATGAAACCAACAGCCCGCTGTTTTTAACAATTTGAAACATATTTTAAACCATGTTATATATATATCTCAAGTCAAACTTTTGTTTTATTAGTGCAATTTCAAGTTTGTCCTTTACCAGCAACTGACTTATGTGAAATACACAATCTTAAACAATTCATTAAGTACTTTCATTTTTGGTCATTTAAAGTAAAAGCTTGAGTATCTTTGAAATAATGACGAGACACATTGCGTTAAGGAAACAGAATTCAATCTTTGATCCGCTTGACGTTGTCGCTGCTGTTGATGTAGCCGAAGTAGAAGCTGAAGCTGAGGAAATAAAACAATACAAAACTATTTTAAACTAAAATTAAATGAGATTTGATTTGCAAACTAGGCACCTGCCCAGCAGCAAACATATGCATGTGGACTCCACATGGGCTTTATACGAGTTACATGGGCATTTATATGAATAAAAGCGAACATTTTATAAGCAATCTATACTGGGCTCCAGTTGGAGTCTGACCAGTTGCCCATCTAGGCCCCATGTGGAGCCCATACAATGCCCACCATCAAAACATGGTAGCCCAAGAGGAAATCCACAGCAGAATGGACATTGTCCACACATTTTGTTGGACAGACAATGTTGTACAATCCAATAAATACAATTACGATAAATGAAGTCAATGATTGTCATTTACCTGTACTGTTGACCACAACGGATGAGGAAATTAGTTTGAGCAGGTCAATGGATCCGTTCTGTGCTGCGGTCAAGAGTGTGCTTGCTATCTGCGAGTCAGTCGGGAGATTTGTGGCATAGCTGAAAACTAGTTGTGTAGATGTGACGATTGATCCAGCACTGAAATGATTGCGACAGAAATACTTCATGAGCACTAACAACATTAATAGGAATAGTATTTTAAAATATTCTCTTTGGAAATGTGACACTAAGAGGTTTTTGCAAATGATTACATTGTTTCTCCCACTCACACACAGTTCAGCATTTACCTGAATTTGAGGACATTCAGTCGTAGGAAGTGCGAATATATGGCTGCGAAGATCGGTTCAAGCTGAAACAACATAACGAGAACATGCAGTTAATTCACTAGTGGAAATTCTAGTGTTTGTGAATAGAAGAGGCGATAGTCTCACCTCATTCCTGACCAGCTGAACCCTGGTAATGTAGGCGCTCGATGATGAGTCGCTCAATGCCACATCGAATGTTTCATTGGAACTGAACTGCAGGCTAGTGTACACCAGAACTGCTGCTACTGTAGTGGTTGTAGTTGTGGTGGTCGTCGTGGGCTTGGCTGTGGTGGTTGTAGATGTTGTTGAGGTGTTGGCAGATAAAGGAGCAGCAGAAATAAAGGTTGTGTTCATTGAAGTTGCTGCTGCAATAATTCCTGCTGTAGAGGATCCTTTTGCTGCTCTTGTTGAAGCACTAATGCTTGCTTTTTTTGAACTGATTGGCGAATCATTTGAAGTAGATACAGTTAATGGAGTAGATGTGGTGGTAGTATTGGTGTTAGATGTTGATGCGTTGGCAAGCTTTGCGGTTGCAGTCGACAATCCTGATGTTCTTGTTGTAGATGCAGCAGTTGTAGTTGCACTAACACTTGTATTATTTGTCGATGGAGATGACACTGCAGTCAAATTCGTGCCAATTGAAGATACCCTAGAAAGAGTTGAAGACCCTGGTGTTGTAGTAGTGTTTGTACCTGGAGTTGGGCTTGAAATTCTCGAAACAGTTGAGGAACCACTAGATGTTGAGAGTGTTGGTGGAGTAGACACTGAAGTCAAATTTGTGCCAATTGAAGACGGCCTAGCAAGAGTTGAGGCCATAGTTGAAGGACCTGGTACAGCTGAAGTGATCATAGCTGGAGATAAGCTTGGAATTACAGAAACTGTTGAGAAACCACTGGAACTAGATGGTGTTGGTGGAGAAGACGCAGCAGTCAAATTTGTGCCAATTGATGACGGCCCAGCAAAAGATGAGGTCACAATTGAAGAAGTTGAAGAGTTTGTAGCTGGAGTTGGGCTCGAAATTCCAGAAACTGTTGATAAACCACTAGGTGTAGACATTGTTGGTGGAGATGACACTGAAGTATAATTTGTGCTAATTGAAAATGCCTGAGCAAGAGTTGAGGTCACAGTTGAAGAGTCTGGTGTGGTTGAAGAGCTGGTAGCTGTAATTGGGCTTGAAATTCCAGAAACTGTTGAGGAACCACTAGAACTAGATGGTGTTGGTGGAGAAGACGCAGCAGTCGAATTTGTGCCAATTGAAGACGGCCCAGCAAGAGTTGAGGTTACAGTTGAAGAGCTAGTAGCTGTAATTGGGCTTGAAAATCCAGAAACTGTTGAGGAACCACTAGAACTAGATGGTGTTGGTGGAGAAGACGCAGCAGCCAAAGTTGTGCTAATTGAAGATGCCTGAGCAAGAGTTGAGGTCACAGTTGGAGAGCCTGGTGTGGTTGATGAGCTGGTAGCTGTAATTGGGCTTGAAATTCCAGAAACTGTTGAGGAACCACTAGAACTAGGTGGTGTTGGTGGAGAAGACGCAGCAGTCGAATTTGTGCTAATTAAAGTTGCCTGAGCAAGAGTTGAGGTTACAGTTGAAGAGCTGGTAGCTGTAATTGGGCTTGAAATTCCAGAAACTGTTGAGGAACCACTAGAACTAGATGGTGTTGGTGGAGAAGATGCAGCAGCCAAAGTTGTGCTATTTGAAGATGCCTGAGCAGAAGTTGAGGTCACAGTTGGAGAGCCTGGTGTGGTTGATGAGCTGGTAGCTGTAATTGGGCTTGAAATTCCAGAAACTGTTGAAGAACCACTAGAACTAGATGGTGTTGGTGGAGAAGACGCAGCAGTCGAATTTGTGCCAGTTGAAGACGGCCCAGCAAGAGTTGAGGTCACAATTAAAGAACCTGGTGTTGTTGAAGAGTTTGTAGCTGGAGTTGGGCTTGAAATTCCAGAAATTGTTGAGGAACCACTAGAACTAGATGGTGTTGGTGAAGACGCAGCAGTCGAATTTGTGCCAATTGAAGACGGCCCAGCAAAAGCTGAGGTCACAGTTGAAGAAGTTGAAGTGTTTGTAGCTGGAGTTGGGCTTGAAATTTCAGAAACTGTGGATGAACCACTAGGTGTAGATGGTGTTGGTGGAGAAGACGCAGCAGTCAAATTTGTGCCAATTGAAGACGGCCCAGCAATAGTTGAGATCGCATTTGAAGAACCTTGTGTTGTTGAAGAGTTTGTAGCTGGAGTTGGGCTTGAAATTCCAGAAACTGCCAATGAACCACTAGTACTAGATGACGTTGATGGAGATGAAGCAGAAGCCAAATTTGTGCCAACTGAAGATAAATGAGCAATAGTTGAGATCACAGTTGAAGAACTTGGTGCTGTTGAAGAGTTTGCAGCTGGGGTTGGGCTTGAAATTGCAGAAACTGTTGATGAACCGCTAGATGTAGGCAGCGTTGGTGGGGATGACAGGACAGTCAAATTTGTGCTAATTGAAGATGCCTGAGTAAGAGTTGAGGTTACAGTTGAAGAGCTGGTAGCTGTAATTGGGCTTGAAATTCCAGAAACTGTTGAGGAACCATTAGAACTAGATGGTGTTGGTGGAGAAGACGCAGCCGTCGAATTTGTGCCAATTGAAGACGGCCCAGCAAGAGTTGAGGTCACTATTGAAGAACCTGGTGTTGTTGACGAGTTTGTAGCTGGAGTTGGGCTTGAAATTCCAGAAATTGTTGAGGAACCACTAGAACTAGATGGTGTTGGTGAAGACGCAGCAGTCGAATTTGTGCCAATTGAAGACGGCCCAGCAAAAGATGAGGTCACAGTTGAAGAAGTTGAAGAGTTTGTAGCTGGAGTTGGGCTCAAAATTCCAGAAACTGTGGATGAACCATTAGGTGTAGATGGTGTTGGTGCAGAAGACGCAGCAGTCAAAATTGTGCCAATTGAAGACGGCCCAGCAATAGTTGAGATTGCATTTGAAGAACCTGGTGTTGATGAAGAGTTTGTAGCTGGAGTTGGGCTTGAAATTCCAGAAACTGCTGATGAACCACTAGGTGTAGACATTGTTGGTGGAGATGACACTGAAGCATAATTTGCGGTAATTGAAGATGCCTGACCAAGATTTGAGGTCACAGTTGAAGAGCCTGGTGTTGTAGCTGTCGCTAATGTTGTTGTGTTTGTTCCTGAGGCGAACAAAAACAATACTAAATTATTTAAGTCTATGAAATGAAAATTGATTTGCAAACTAGGCACCTACCCAGCATGGGTTTTATATGGTTTACATGGGCTTTTAAATGAATAAAATGGAACATTTTATATGCAATCTATACGGGAATCTAATTGTAGTCTGACAGGATTGCCCGTCTAGGCCCCATGTGCAGCCCCCCAAATGCCCACCATCAAAACAAGTGAGGTAGCCCAAGAGGAAATCCACACCAGAATGGACATTGTGTACACATTATGCTGGACAGACCATGTTGTACATTGCAGTAAATAAAGTCAAAGTTTAAAGGTCATTTACCTGTACTGTTGACCACAACGGATGAGGAAATGAGATTGAGCAAGCTAATGGATCCGTTCTGTGCTGCGGTCAAGAGTGTGCTTGCTATCTGCGAGTCATTCGGGAGATTTGTGGCATAGCTGAAAACTAGTTGTGTAGATGTGACGATTGATCCAGCACTGAAATGATTGTGACAGAAATACTTCATGAGCACTAACAACATTAATAGGAATAGTATTTTAAAAACTTCTCTTTGGAAATGTGACACAAAGAGGTTTTTGCAAATGATTACATTGTTTCTCCCACTCACACACAGTTCAGCATTTACCTGAATTGGAGGACATTCAGTCGTAGGAAGTGCGAATATATGGCTGCGAAGATCGGTTCAAGCTGAAACAACATAACGAGAACATACAGTTAATTCACTAGTGGAAAATCTAGTGTTTGTGAATAGAATACATGTTTCTAGTGTTTGTGAATAGGCGATAAAGTCTCACCTCATTCCTGACCAGCTGAACCCTGGTAATGTAGGCGCTTGATGATGAGTTGCTCAATGCCACATCGAATGTTTCATTGGAACTGAACTGCAGGCTAGTGTACACCAGAACTGCTGCTACTGTAGTGGTTGTAGTTGTGGTGGTCGTAGTGGGCTTGGCTGTGGTGGTTGTAGATGTTGTTGAGGTGTTGGTAGATGAGATGGTAGTACTAGAAGATGTTGATGTAGATGATGCAGAAATCAAATTTGTGCCAATTGAAGATAAATGACCAGTAGTCGAGATCACAGTTGAAGAGCTTGGTGTTGTTGAAGTGTTTGCAGCTGCGGCTGAGCTTGAAATTCCAGATACTGTTGAGGAACCACTAGAACTAGATTGTGTTGGTGGAGAAGTCAATATTGTGGCAATTGAAGACGGCCCAGCAAGAGTTGAGATCACAATTGAAGAACCTGGTGTTGTTGAAGAGTGTGTAGCTGGGGTTGGGCTTGAAATTCCAGAAAGTGTTAATAAACCGCTAGATGTAGACAGCGTTGGTGGAGATGACAAGGAAGTCAAATTTTTGCTAATTGATGATTCCTGAGCAAGAGTTGAGGTCACTGCTGAAGAGCCTGGTGTTGTAGCTGTAGCAAATGTTGTTGTGTTTGCTCCTGAGGGTACTATATGAGATGTTGTTAGAGTTGTAGATGACACAACTGTAGCTGTGGTTGTATATCCAGTACCACTTGATGATGTGTTTGAACTTGCTGTAATGACAGTGGAATAAGCTGTTGAGGTTTCTCCTGTGCTGGTTGTGGTTGTTACAGATTCTGATGTTGAAGTCAGAGTTGAGGACAATGGTGGTGTTGTTGATCTTCCTGTTGCAGTGAGAGAAAGCGAAGAAGCAGTACTGACAGATGCTTGTGGTGAAACAGAGGAATTTGAAGCAGTTAGTGTTGTAGATGACAAAGTTGTACTTCCAGGAGAAGTTGAAGATGCAGTTACTGAAGTGTGAGATGTTTGTGGTGTAGAAGTTCCAGCCGTTGAAGTGACTGTTGAGGAACCTGTGGTTGATGCAGTTAGAGTTGTAGATGATACAGCTGCAGTTACAGTTGGACTTCCAGTATAAGTTGAAGACGGAGTAACTGAAGTTTGAGATGTTTGAGGTGTTGAGGAGATTCGTCCAGTTGAAGTGCCTGTAGATGAAACTGTGGTTGAAGCAGTTGCAGTTGTAGTTGATACAGCTGCAGTTACAGTTGAACTTCCAGTAGAAGTTGAAGATGGAGTGACTGAAGTTGCTGAAGTTTGAGGTGTTGTAGAAGTTCCAGCTGGTGAAGCAATTAGTGTTGTAGATGATACAGCTGCAGTGACAGTTGAACTTCCAGTATACGCTGAAGATGGAGTGACTGAAGTTACTGAAATTTGAGGTGTTGAGGAGATTCTTCCAGTTGAAGTGAATGAGGATGATGAACCTGTTGTTGAAGCAGTAAGAGTTGTAGATGATACAGCTGCAGTTACATTTGAACTTCCAGTAGAAGTTGGCAATGGAGTAACTGAAGTTGCTGAAGTTTTAGATGTTTGAGGTGTTGTAGAAGTTCCAGCTGGTGAAGCAGTTAGTGTTGTAGATGATACAGCTGCAGTTACAGTTGAACTTCCAGTATAAGTTGAAGATGGAGTGACTGAAGTTACTGAAGTTTGAGATGTTTGAGGTGTTAAGGAGATTCCTCCTGTTGAAGTGGATGATGATGATGATGTTGAACCGGTTGTTGAAGCAATTAGAGTTGTAGATGATATAGCTGAAGTTACAGTTAACCTTCCAGTAGAAGTTGAAGATGGAGTAACTGAAGTTGCTGAAGTTTTAGATGTTTGAGGTGTTGTAGAAGTTCCAGCTGGTGAAGCAGTTAGTGTTGTAGATGATACAGCTGCAGTTACAGTTGAACTTCCAGTATAAGTTGAAGATGGAGTGACTGAAGTTACTGAAGTTTGAGATGTTTGAGGTGTTAAGGAGATTCCTCCTGTTGAAGTGGATGATGATGATGATGATGATGATGATGATGATGATGATGATGATGATGATGATGGTGAACCGGTTGTTGAAGCAATTAGAGTTGTAGATGATACAGCTGAAGTTACAGTTAACCTTCCAGTAGAAGTTGAAGATGGAGTGACTGAAGTTGCAAAAGTTGGAGATGTTTGAGGTGTTATAGAAGTTCCAACTGTTGAAGCAGTTAGTGTAGTAGATGATACAGCTGCTGCTACAATTGAACTTCCAGTAGAGGTTGAAAATGGAGAAACTGAAGTCACTGAAGTTTGAGATGCTTGTGGAGTTGTTGGTCCAGCTACTAAAGTGGCTGACGAGGAACCTGTTGTTGAAGTAGTTAGAGTTGGGGATGATACAGCTGCAGGTACAGTTGAACTTCCTATGGAAGCTGAAGATGGTGTTACTGAAGTTGAAGATGTTTGTGGTGTTGTGGAGGTTCCAGCTGTTGAAGTGGCTGTAGATGAAACTGTGGTTGAAGCAGTTCCATTTGTAGTTGATACAGCTGCAGTTACAGTTGAACTTCCAATCGAGAATGAAGATAGAGGAACTGAAGTTTGAGATGTTTGAGCTGTTGTGGATGTTCCAGCTGTTGAAGCAGTCAGAGTTGTAGATGATAAAACTGTAGTAGCTGTTGAACTTCCTGTAGATGTGGCAGATGGAGTAACTGAGGTTAGTGGAGTTTGAGGTGTTGTGAAGGTTCCTCCTGTTGAAGTGGATGATGATGAACCTGTTGTTGAAGCATTTTGAGTTGTAGATGATGCAGCTGTAGTTACAGTTGAATTTCCAAATGATGTTGAAGACGGAGTAACTGAAGTTGGTAAAGTTTGAAATGTTTGTGATGTTGTTGAAGTTCCAGCTACTGAAGTGGCCGTTGAAGAACCTGTCATCGAAAGTATTGGAGTTGAAAATGATATGGCTGTAGTTAAAGTTGAAATTCCTATAGTTGAGGATGGATTAATGGAAGTTTGAGATGTTTGTGGAGCTGTTGAGGTTCCTGCTGTTGAAGCAGTTAGAGTTGTAGATGATATAGCTGTAGTTAAAGTTGAAATTCCTATAGTTGAGGATGGAGTAATGGAAGTTTGAGATGTTTGTGGAGCTGTTGAGGTTCCTGCTGTTGAAGCAGTTAGAGTTGTAGATGATATGGCTGTAGTTACAGTTGAACCTGCAGTGGTTGCTGAAGATGGGGCAGCTGTAGTTACTGAAGTTGGAGAAGTTTGTGGTGTTGTTGAAGCTCCAGCTGTTGAAGAACCTGAGGTTGAAGCAGTTAGAGTTATAGATGATACAGCTGAAGTCGAACTTCCAGTGGAAGTTGAAAATGGAGTAACTAAAATTAGTGAAGTTTGAGGTGTTGTGGAGGTTCCAGCTACTGAAGTTGCTGTTGAATAACCTGTTGTCAAAGGTGTTGGAGTTGAAGATGATACAGCTGTAGTTACAGTTGATATTCCTATCGTGGATGGAGTAATGGGAGTTTGAGATGTTTGTAGAGTTGTGGAGGTTCCTGCTGTTGAAGCGGTTAGAGATGTAGATGATGCAGCTGTAGTTACAGTTGGACTTCCAGTGGTTGTTAAAGATGGAGTAACGGAAGTTATTGTATTAACAGTTGACTGAGGGATTGTAGATGTTCCTCCTGCAGTAGAAGTGGCTGTTCCTGAAGAAAATGTTGCTGCTGCTGACGATGATGTCATAACATTTGCTGTAGTTGTTGATAAATTAGATTGTGAATGGACAGTCGCTGATGATTAAAATGAGATTGGTTACTCAAAACATGTAATATTTATATTTATCAAGTGTTTGAAATTCTAAAACCTACCAACAATGATGCAAAAAATAACAAAAGACTTTTTATCCATTTCTCAAAATTTTAGATGGCGCTCCTGCAAAACAAATAACATATGAAGAACATGTGTCATTAGCCACGTAGCTCCTATACAGTATAATATTGTCATATTTAATTAAATATCAGATGATGGTATAACAGTGTGTAATTTAAATAAGTCTGTACAGTTTAATTGTGAAATGTCACAATCACAACATTGTACTTCCTACCAATAAATTATATTAGTGGTTATATTTACCCTAACGAATGGGCCAAAAAAATAAATATATATATTAGAGGAAATATAACCACTATATTTATTTATTTATATATAATTTAAATTATAAAATGTGATTAAAAATTGAGCCACAACGATATGTCTCTAATTTTAAATATAAATAATATATTTTCGAAATAATATATTTTATGTATATACATGTATGTATTTGAATGTATAATTCAATGTTTAAATTAACAGCAATAAAATGTGGCTGGTTTTGTAACATAAACTAAAGCGTAAAATGCTATTATAAAAAGCACTATAACACACATTTTAATAATGCCTTCTATTAAATAAAAAAAAACTTGGTTAAAAAAAAAGTTCTTACCGATCTTGCCGAAAGTTATTATTCCGAAGACCTAATCCGAGAGTAGATAATAATATGCTCAGTCATAAATGCTAGGTCTGCCCCACGGATGCTTAAATACCCATACTGCGACGACGTCACTGCAGAGTTGGATGACGCACTTTCTCAAACTTGAATGTCTGTGAATTGCCGCAAAAACATTTTTTTTGCATACATCAATTTTCCGAATGATTTTTTCATCTGAATTTGCAATCGGTAGTAAGATTTTCACATTTTACACAATTTTTAAAAATGTAATAAACAGTATAGTAATTATATAAAACATATGCACTCTTAATAAACTGTTGTATATTAAACCTATAAATTCTAGGTCAATTGTTATATAATAATTTGGAATATAATTTGGAATGTATATAGGCTCGATATCAAACTTTTAACTGCGTTAAAGTTTGTTTTCGTGTTAGTATAATGTACTTTCAATGATCCTGCGTAAAACCGGACTGACACATGTCAGATTTTAAAATAGTCTCAGTACAAAAGCCAATAGTGAACCGACAAATTCTTGACATTCATCTCTCCTTTTCAGCATCCTTCTTTGACGAAAGCCAGACAAGCCTGACGCGTCAGACAGTCAGATTGGAAGTTTAAGTGTTGAATAGCCTGTGCCTAACTCATAAAGATGCGTAATTGTCTAATTGCACGGCATGCACCAAAGAGGCAATACAATTTTTTGGTGGCAATAATTACAGTCATAATTCGTGAAGAGCCCAAAAAAATTGACACATTAAAAACACGCTGAACTAATTTGTTCATATGTTAAAGGGGAACGTCAAACGAGTCAATTGCGGGCACTAAAAACGTCGTGTTCGTGTTCAAGCAAGAAGAGTAATAAATATCATTAATTTTACTGCATCAAGGTTTGAAATGAGCTTACAGTGTGAACCTTAATTAATGGCGTTGCGCATTCGTAGTCAGCATAAAACAATACGACGCGTTTGTCTCCTGAATTTGCACAACCCTGAATGAAAAAATAAGTACCGTATATAGCTAATGAAATATACAAAAATCGAACACAAACTAAACTAAAAAGAACACATTGATGAAAACTAACCTACATACAGCACGAACATCTAACACAACATTATATTGACATCAGAGTAATTATAAAACTCAAGTATTCAAAAAGCTACGGTCTATGTGTTTTTCTTTCAGGGATGTTTACAGTATATTAAAAATACGAAAACGTGTACGCAACAAAGTTTAACAATAAATAATAAAAAATGTCTTACTTTTTTTTCTCCTATTAATGTATTTTTTTCCTGCTGACTGAACCATTTAAACTTGTAATGTGGAAGCTATAGTTTCCTCTTAAAAATCACTGGTATCTGTTTATTCACACACTGAATTTTTTTATTACTAGTCAAATCCAGCCACCTCGTTTTATTGCGCCGTTGAAGCAAAACGTCGTTCTGATCTTTTCTACCTTGGGTGCAGGTTTAACGTTTCTTGGCAACTTCTTTTCACTTTGTTTATATTGTTTGATTCTTCTAATACAATGTTTAATACAATTTCAAAAGAAATGTTCCTTTTAACATTTCACTTCTTCCCATTTAGGAACTCAGAAATAATCGAAATTTTGACTATCCTGGCAATTGAGACAAAATGTCGTAAGTCCGACTTTATAACTCTGAATCGAAAGGAAAAAAAAATATTTTTACTGTCGGGAATTAACATCCATTCCATTTCGTCAAACTACTGTAAAAAATGGCGTGGCGCCCTCAAACGGTGATCTTCGGATATCGCAGTGAAACATCATCTCCCTGCTATCAGTGAGGGACCAGGGAGGAGAGCACTGGAAACTTTGAACTTTGTGTGGCTTGATAGGAGCAATGGGGTCAAGAACACCATCTAGGAGAGTTTACTGCTGTGCCAACCGGACAAGCAATTTGTTTGATTAATTTTAAATTCCAAACATGTCTTTGCCTTTGTGAATATGCAACTTTATTGCATGTGTGTAAGTGTTTGCAAAATTTACATGGGTTGTGCTACAACAAAGAAGAGCTAAACTAGAAAGCTATATAAAGGAGATAATTGAATAGTTGAATAAAGTCTTGCCATACTGATAGACAAACCCAATTTAATGATTTGTTGCATAAACAATCTTAAAATACATAAATGTAAATAAATATGTTAAGCAATGATTTAAATAACAACAATACACTTGAAAATAGCTTGAAATATTATTATGAAAATATAATTTAAACAATAAATATGCATATGTCTGAACAGTTTAGTTTCATTAGAAGTAGAACTTATTTATAATAACTTTCACTATTGGTAGATTTGTTAACAGTAAGATGTTAAAAGTGTGAACATCCCAATAAGAAGAGTGAGTAGAACGCTTTGACACGGCCTTGCTTCAAACTTCAATCCTCCTGAAGATAAATTTGTAGATGTGGCATCTATCAAAGATGAGAAAGACTAATTAACAACTTGGGAGAAAATTGTTTTTTATAAATTATAGTTAGATAAAATTATCTGTAAATTAAAATTCCCTACACAATTTCACAGATTAACTGTTAAAAGTTAAACTGGGGAAAGTGTTGTCGCCCAACATCATAAAGGCAATTGCCAATACAATTACCAAACAACGTATGTAAAGTTTTCTACAATTTTGTTCCACAATCAAGTTTTTCAAGCTTTATTGCTACAACATTAAATAGATTTTACAAACTAACATTATAAACCATTTATAAATCAATGGGCAAAAATTAAGTCACTCTTCGTTCAAGGACCAAAGACGACATACAATATTTTAATAATTCAGTTTGAATCAACTTAATGTAATGTGAGTTTGATTTTAATCAAAGTCACTTTAAATAATGTTTATTTAATGTCATACTTACTTAAAGGAATAATGTGCAGAGGATCAATCGCTCCACTTTTTGCTGCAGACATGAGCGTGTCATAAATCTCCTGATCAGACGGCACGAGTGATGGGTCAAATGCCAGTTGTGTATATGTTATAATTGAACTATAAATGGCTTTATCATACACGTCCCTGAAAAACATAAGAATGAAAAGTGTCAATATTACGCCAGGTTCATACAAACACTACTAAAATCATTTCATATTTATCTGGAAAATAATCAGCACATTCGCTATATTCCATGTTCCATACTGTATACCTGAAATTGTCGACGGTGATGTTGATGAAGGAAACATATTTGTCTTTGTAGACGGGAAAAAGCTGTAACACACATAAAACAATGTCACAATAAATATGTTTCATAAAATTTTTCTAGCTTCAATGTAATAGCAGGAACCACAAATGCAACTAAGCAGCAGAATATGAAGGCAATAAGAGTCCTTCTAATGGAAATTGTTAATATTAATTATAATACTACAAATGAAATTGTTTTATAATTTTTTTATATATCTTGTTTGTTTTTTAAAAATCAGTCAAAGATCGTATAATTACATTTGATGTATAATAATATTTTTACTCACCTGATTTATGACCAGCTCCTCCCTGACCATGTAGGTATTGGAGTTTGCTTGTAAGAGTTCAATAACGAAGTTATCGTAAGAGCGAAAGACCAAATCTCTAAGCACTGCAGATGTTGAAGATACTTGGACTTTTGTGGGACTTAGAGTCATTTTTGTTGTCGATGTTCTGGTTAAAAAACCCATCGAAGTCAGAAAGGTGTTTTTAGGGTGTGCTTGTGAGACGAAAACAGAAGGTGTTGTGTCTGGTGATGTAATTCTGGTGACCACCCCTGTACTGTTGGCTGGAGAGACACTGCTCAGGGCTTTAGGAGCATCAGATGAAAATGTTTTCACTGAGGAAAATGCTTTACTGGTGGACGCCTCTTCAGTTGTTAATTTTTTTAGGGGATTGATGGTTGTGATTCCATAAGCTTTGGAGGAAAAATTCATTGAATGAGTCATTCTTGCAACAGAAGGTGCTCTTGTCAATGATCCAGGATGAGATGTTCTAGCTGTTGTTCTTATGGAGGTTTCAGACGACCTTTCTGTTGACACCAACTTCAAAGTTGCGGTTTGTGTTGAGGAAGTGGCCAGTGTTTCACCTATTGTGGTTGTTTCAGAAATATTTATTGTGGATTTTGAGGAGCTTGTTGAGTTATTTGGTGAAAATGGAGAACGGGATTGTGTGTTTGCTATATTTGATGTTTGTTCAGCAATCGGACCAATTGTGAATGATGATTTGTCTGATGTTGCTCTGAATTCAGTTCTTTGTGGTGTCGAGGACCTTGGATTTTGACCGTCAGTGTGGTTCTTCACCACAGATGAAGTTTGCAGTATGGTGTGGACTGCACTGGTGTGGTCAACTGTTGGTGAGGTGACTTTTACAGCAGAGGTCGATGTCTCAACCAATGATGCTGTGGTCGTTAATGACTGTAACAAGTCAGTGTTATTGTCAGTGTGATTCCCAAACGTAGTTGGAGACGGTGTGACTGAAAAAGTTGATAGTGATGTTGCTTTCAAAGTAGATGTTGAGATTTCTGTTGTGAAATCTATTTGTTTACCAGTGGTTAAACTGCCTGTTGCATTGCTTGCACTAGTGTACTGTGATTCCGTAGCTGTTATTGGTGTTGAGGTCTGGGATTTTGACTGGGGTGTTGTGAAAGTTTCAGTTTCAGGGTCCAGACCAGGCGAAGACTGAGGAACAGAAGGTACAACTTCAGTAATGTTTCTACTCAGAGAAGTTGACTGGTCAAATGCTGCTGGTGTTGAGCTGGAGAATTTTTCAGTCGTTGTTCTCAGTGTAGATAAAACTGCAGATGTTGTAAGAGTCAAATTGACATTTTCCGGTGTCGTTATAGTCTCTGCTTCACTTGCTGGTGATGTTTCACTGAGACGAGATTGTGTTGTTGAGGCTCCAATTGCTTGTGGAGACATTTCAGTAGGATTGACAGTTTTACCCACTGAAGCTGATGTTGGTATTGTTGAAATTACAGTCATGTTTTCTAAAGCGGTGGAAGACTGGTGGGCTAAAGTCAAGTTAAATTGAGTTGTTTGTGGTAGATTTATAGTAACTTGTCCAGCATTGGGTGAATCGGTTGCTGATGTCGTTGACATTTCAGGTTTTTGGACAGTTGTGTTGTCTACTGCAGTTGTAGAAAGAATAGCAGATATAAGAACGCTTCTATTTTCTCCTGAATTATATCCAGTATTGTTTGCTGGTTCAGCAGAGGATGTTGAGGCTTCAAAAACGTTTGTTGGCAGTGGTGTTTTACTTGAGTCAACAGTCACGCTCTCGGGGGGATCAGAAGACAGAGTGAGTGAAGAATGTACTTGATCTGATGTTGAGAAAGTCACTTTACTAGTTGTGGTTGGTAATTCAACAGTAGGTGATGTTAAGGTGGAGGATCCTGCTGATGATGTTGTAAATGCTTTAATATCTCCTGTAGTTTCAAATGGAGCTGAAGGACTTACAGTTGAAGCAAAAATTGCATTTGAAGTTCCTAGTGCTGTTCTTCCACTGGTGGTGGATTCCTCTTCAAGAATTACAGTTGTGGAGTTGCTGTTGTTAGTGAATGCTGGAGTTGTACCACCAACTGTGATTTCCAGTGAGCCGGAACTCGATTGGAAATGTGTTCTTTGTGAGGCTATTGAGGTAACGGTCTTTCCTGGCATGGAGTCTTCACCCAGCGTTATCATTTCTGTACCAGATGAAGCTGTGCTCTGAAATGAAGTTGCAAAAGGAGTTACAGTTAGAGCGGATGTAGTTAATGGTGAATGTTCTGATCCTTGTGAAGGCATGGTCACTCGTCTGGTGGTATTTGAACTCTCATCAAGATTGGATGAGGAGGAACCTGTCAGCGTTGTGAGTTGAAGCTCAGTCTGATTTTGAAGATTGGTTGAAAGCTGACTAGCAGAATTAAAACTTGAATCTGATGTTGATTGATCAGATGCTGCTGGTGGGAAGCTGTAATACTTTTCAGTTGAAGCAATGGGTTGTGTTGTTCTCAGTGTAGCAGAAAAAACTGCAGATGATGTAAGAGTCATATTGACGTTTTCTGTTGTCGTTATAGTCTCTGCTTCATTTGCTGGTGATGCTTCACTGAGACGAGATTGTGTTGTTGAGGCGCCAACAGCGTGTGGAGACATTTCAGTAGGATTGACAGTTTTATCCACTGAAGCTGATGTTGGTATTGTTGAAATTACAGTCATGTTTTCTAAAGCGGCGGAAGACTGGTGGGCTAAAGTCAAGTTAAATTGAGTTGTTTGTGGTAGATTTATAGTAACTTGTCCAGCATTGGGTGAATCGGTTGCTGATGTCATTGACGATGATGAAGTTCCAACTGACTGGCTTGAAAGACGCTCAGACGTAGCTGAACTCAAAGTAAGTTCTGTTGGTAACTCTGTCAGAATTTGCTCACCAGTCATTGCTTTTTCAAGGGTTGCTTCTGGAGATGCTGGTGTTGAAAATGGTGGTGTAACATTTCCATCTACACTGTGACTTGCGCTTAGAGAAATAGCTGAAGAAGAAATAGCATGAGGTGTAAATGGTATTTGTCCATTGTTGGTTGCTGGTACTGACACAGTTGCACTATTTGGAGATTCAAGTTTCTGAACAGTTGTGTTGTCTACTGCAGTTGTAGAAGGAATAGCAGATATAAGAATGCTTCTATTTTCTCCTGAATTATATCCAGCTGTGTTTGCTGGTTCAGCAGAGGATGTTGAGGCTTCAAAAACGTTTGTTGCCAGTGGTGTTTTACTTGGGTCAACAGTCATGCTCTCGGGGGGATCAGAAGACAGAGTGACTGAAGAATTTACTTGGTCTGATGTTGATAAAGTCACTTGACTAGTTGTGTTCGGTAACTGAAGAGTAGTTGATGTTAAGGTGGAGGATCCTGCTGATGATGTTGTAAATGCTTTAATATCTCCTGTAGTTTCAAATGGGGCGGAAGGACTTACAGTTGAAGCAAAAATTGCATTTGATGTTTTTAGTGCTGTTCTTCCACTGATGGTGGGTTCCTCTTCAAGAACTACAGTTGTGGAGATGCTGTTGTTAGTGGATGCTGTAGTTGTACTACCAACTGTGATTTCCGGTGTGCCGGAACTCGATTGGAAATGTGTTCTTTGTGAGGCTATTGAGGTCACAGTCTTTCCAGGCATGGAGTCTTCACCTAGTGTTGTCATTTCTGTACCAGATGAAGCTGTGCTCTGAAATGAAGATTTAAAAGGAGTTACAGTTAGAGCGGATGTAGTTAAAGGTGAATGTCCGTATTCTTGTGATGGCGTGGTCACTCGTCTGGTGGTATTTGAACTCTCATCAAGATTGGATGAGGAGGAACCTGTCAGCGTTGTGAGTTGAACCGGATTTTGAGGATTGGTTGAAAGATGAAGGGCAGAATTAAAACTTGAATCTGATGTTGATTGGTCAGATGATGCTGGTGCAGAGCTGTAGGACTTTTCAGTCGCAGCAAAGGGTTGTGTTGTTCTCAGTGTAGCAGGAAAAACTGCAGATGATGTAAGAGTCATATTGACCTTTTCTGTTGTCGTTATAGTCTCTGCTTCATTTGCTGGTGATGCTTCACTGAGACGAGATTGTGTTGTTGAGGCACCAACAGCGTGTGGAGACCTTTCAGTAGCATTGACAGTTTTATCCACTGACACTGATGATGGTATTGTGGAAAATACAGTCATGTTTTCGATTGTGCTGGAAAACTGGGGGACCGAAGTCAAGTTAAATTGAGTTGTTTGTGGTAGAATTACAGTAACTTGTCCAGCATTGGGTGAATTGGTTGCTGATCCCATTGTCAATAGTGAAGTTCTGACTGACTGGCTTGAAGACACCGCTGATGCTAGACGCTCAGACACCATTGAAGTCAAAGTAAATTCTGCTGTTGGTAACTTTGTCAGAGTTTGCCCACCAGTTGTAGGTTTTTCAAGAGTTACTTCTGAGAATGTACTTGTCTGTGTTATGGATCTCGACTGGATTTGTATGCTTTGTGAAGCTGTTGGGGTCACAGTCTTACCAGCTGTGGAGTCTTCACCAAGAGTTGTCATTTCTGTACCAGATGAAGATGTACTGTGAAATGAAGATGCAGAAGGAGTTGCAGTTAGAGCGGAGCCAGTTAAAGGTGAATGTCTGGATCCTTGTGATGGAGTGGTCAGCGGTCTGGTTGTTTTTGAACTCTCATCAAGATTGGACGAGGTGGATCCCATCAACGTTGAGAGTTGATGTTCATTTGGATTTGGATTTTGAAGCTCAGTTGAAAACTGATGGGCTGAAGTAAACTTTGAGTCTGATGTTGATAGATCAGATAAACTTGTGAATGATTCTATTGTCAATGAAGCCGTTGTGAGTAATTCACTGTCATTGTTGGGAAGACTCTCAGATGACGTAGAGAGAGTTTTTTGTAATGTTGTTGTTGAAACTTGTTCGCTCTTGGTTAAAGATTTACCAACGGTTTGATTGACTATGGGTGACACCGTTAATGGTGATTTTGTCAGTGCGTCAGGATTATGGATGGTTGTGTTCTTCAATGCAGGAGGAGGCTGAGGTAGTGCAGTAATTTCAAAAAATGCACTCGAAGAGGAAGTTGAATCTGCTTTTTGGGACATTACTGTATTCCGTTCAGTAGGTGATGGCGTCACTTCTGTTGATTTCGAAATACTGCCTCTAGAGGGAGACATTTCAGTTAGCTGTG
Source organism: Paedocypris micromegethes (assembly GCA_028031935.1). NCBI lineage: Eukaryota > Metazoa > Chordata > Actinopteri > Cypriniformes > Paedocypris > Paedocypris micromegethes. Next base: position 15,595,233 of record CM051499.1, read on the forward strand.
ATGAAGGCGTTGAAGGTCTCACTGTTCTTGTTGTCAAGACCATGCATTTATTTGTACTTTTAAATGCTGCTGAAGACGTTGCTGCTGAATTAAAACTAGAAAGGGATACTTCTGGTGCTGTTAAAGTAATTTGTTCTTGTGTTTTTGTGTTTTCTGGGGTTCTAAATATTTCAGTTGTGCTTTCTAAAGCAAAAGCGGCTGAAGTTAGAGCCAGGCCTGTGGATCGGAATACGTTTCCTGACAGAGAAGTCACCATTGCTTCACTCAGGGTGAGCTTTTCACCAGACGTTGATGTTGACAGTGTTGGTGGAAGGGTAGCAGATGCTGAAGTTTTGGCTTTTGACTGAGTTGCAGAGTGAATTGCCGTCACATCAGCAGTCGTGATTGCTGTTAAGTCCACATAAGCAGTCATGGCCACTACTGAAGTAGAGTCCAGATGTTCAAAGGGAGTTCTTGGAGACGTGGTTGTTGATCCTACAGCTGACGATAGTTCAAGAAGAATAAAGGTTTCGTGTGAATGTTATACGTTTAATATTAGGTTTTCAGGTGCGGTCACACATACCTGTACTTTCAGTGACGATGATGGAATCCGGATCGATTTTTAGGGTTATCAAAATTCTCAACGAAGACTGGATTGTGGATGTGATTTGGTTAGAAGATGGGACTGCTTGGGTCGAGTTGAAAGCTATTTGTACCGAGGTGGTGACTTTTCCAGTTTCGGAAGGACTGAAAATCAAGTTTACCCATGATCATAATCATAAACAGTATATGATATATCTGAATAGTTTGGAAAGTTAAAGTTCTATATCCTGAGGTAGATTTTGATCAGTATTTTTACCTGAAGTTGACCAAAACAACCCTCGTAAAGGATGGATAAGTGGCACTGAAGAAGATTTCAAACTGAAAATTAGAGCACACGTTAATATTTAATTGGTGCGAGAAAGTATTTGGTGTTTCAAAATCTGCGACTCACTAGTAGAGTGGCCGTGTACTCTCTGTCCAAAAACGCCTGAGAAGATGAGTTTCCCAGGTTAGGAAAAAAGTTGTCTGTACAGTTGAACTCAATGTCCATCATCTTTTCAGAATATACTCCATTTGCAGGAGTGATCATCGTTGCTGCACTTTGTGAGGCTATGAGAATTCAAAAGGTCAGTGTTTGAAGTTCAGATTCAAAACCTCATTACACGAAGCCATTACTAACTATTAAAGATTCAATGATTCAATTCGTACTGTTGTAGGAAAATCTGTATTGGCTGATCAGTGTGTCTGTGAATATATAAATAAGTTACTTTACTTAAGTTTTAAATTAAAACAAAAAAAACTTAAGTGTTTGCTTGTGAGTTGAGTGTGTGTGCGAGCGCACATTTTTTACAAGTGAGTATTGAATCAAGAATCTGAATCAATCAATATTAAATGACACATCAAATGGTGATCGGAAAATCATACAAAAATCACAAAAAATGATCATACAATAAGCGTGATCAAAACATCACAACTATTTAAAGCAGCATTTAAAAAAAAACAGGCAGTTTTAACTCCTGCATTAACCTCATACCGAATGCTTTTTACTATTGACCACTGATTGAGCAAGTGATAGTATAATAAAAGAGACGTAATGTTTAAGTGATACTTCTGCAGATGTGTCTCTTACGTTACTATGGATTACAGTAATCAATACATTTATTGATACATGCAACATAGTGAAAGTACTTTGAAATCACCTACCAATGAAAAAGCATAACAAAATACACTTTCCATCCATTTAGAAAGGAATCTGCAATAGAAGCATTAAATCAATGAAAACCAACAAAACAGTCATATTACAACAGCTTAGTAAAGGATCTTGCTGCATTAACCAACAGACAGCAGAACTTTCTAAAAGAAATTATGTTCAATACAAGTAAACGGTGTGAAAAAGTAATCAATATTTTACTTTTAAGTTCAAAAATTTTACTTTTAAAATATTCAAAAATATTAATTGAATATTAATTCTAGAATATGTCAAAACATCCAATGATTGCTGTAAAACCTGGTTAGTACAGAATAAGTGTTGTTAAAATGTAAACAAAAAGTTTTCTTACCAGTCTGGAAAGTAATGGTAAAGATTACTGATGGTTTGGATGCTAAAAATCAGTTTCGAGTCGCGTTGTAATACATCTGCTCCAGTGACTTCATCAGCTCAAGGCAGGTTCTTCATAAAAACGCCCGATCTTCATGGAATGAAGACTTTCTAAGGTGAGATGTGTGTCATCTGAAAATGAAACACACTGATGACAGTTTAGATTAGGAGGAAATATATGAAGCATCAGGAAGTCTATTTTGTTTTTAGCCTACGTAGATATTTACACCCCTTGAGTTTTCCCAAGTCTGCACATTTGAAAGTCAAATTAAAAATCAATTTTGAAATACAAAATTTAGACGTTTTACTAACATATTACTTTGCTGAATTTGTACTAAAATAATTTCAAGAGATTGACAAATTTGTGCACTGATTTATAGTTTTAAACAAAACATTTTTGTGCACTAAACAAAACATTTTAACATATCGTAAATGTAGGTTTTTTTTTTTTTTTAAAACATTGTTAAAGGTTTTCTAATCTCTGCAACAAAGATTTTATTATTTTCAGGTGCATTTTTTGTTTCTGAAAATGTCTCATATTCCCATTTTCTTATATTTTAAACATCACAAAGCAGAAATCCTATTATTGTCTAAATAAACGTGTGCAATAAAGCGGAAAGAGTCTTCACAAAATAACACGACACGATTTGGTATAATTTGAAATCCTGCGCAACCAGAAGAGCAAGATAACAGTTGAAACATCTTTTCATTTCAACTGTTAGCAAAAGAATGTTTTAATCTGATGTCTGGGCATCTAATCTTACAGAATTAAAATCGAGATCATTCTTTTTCATATTGCCAGGGGGAAATACTAATCATAGACTAGGTCCACAATTTATGCAAATGTAGATCAAATTGCATTGTTCCAATGTTTATTCTCTGATTTTCTTTGGACAATTATTTACAATTTTCATAAAGTGGAACAAAGAAAGCCATGGAATTTTGTAATTTCTCACATTTTATGTAATGTAGATTGGATTATATTTTTCAATTTCATATAAATCATTGTCAGCTTCTTTTGTTTATTGTAGAATATCTCTCTTGATCTTGCATTTTACATAAATTACTTACCAATTTTGAATTTCTAATAATCCTACGATGGCTGCGAAAGGACGATCAAAACAGAATGAAACCGCAACAAACATACGTATACAGTACGTAAAAATATATTTTCACTTACAATGCAAAACAGAATTTATTTCAGTATATTTGTATTGAAGAAAATGATAGTATCTTGCATTGTTACTTTTCAAACATATTTTTCAAATTGTTCAGATTTTGCTGCAGAATCCTTTCCTGAATGTATTTCAATCTAAACCAAAGTTTCTTTCAAGTGTCATGTATTTAATTAGTGTTTAAATGAACTATGAGCGAAAAACACTCAATAATAAAACACTAATTTATTCTTAAAAATAAACTTGACAAGCCACTCATAACAGATAATGTTATTTCCTCAATAACAAATCAAATAGACCGTGACTTTCCTTTTATGGATGATGAATAGTAATGAACAGGCTTTTCATTCCCCACATATCATCATCTTGACACGTTTTCTGAAGAAAGGTCTGTCTGCAGTTATTATTCACGCCTGAAATTTGCCGCCGCTGAATGGAATGATTGAATTTTATTTCCGGTCTATTGTAAGTTTGACAGGCCTATATGTCAAAATTCTCTCTGTGGTTAAAACCAAAGTGAATATTGAGGATTGAGGACTGAACATATATGTAAAACTCACATCATTGCAAGAAAACTAATTTTGAAATTCAAAACACCCTTAAAAATTGTGGAAAACAAATGTTTTCACCCATACTTGAAAGTTCATTCTTTTTACCTACAAATTCACTAGTGAACTTAAAAAACATTGAATGTTACAACTTCATTCTTTTTCATTTTATTCCATATAATATATGAAGGGCATATAACTTAAAGATTAGGTCAAATAATGTGGCGCAAACCATAACCTCGCAGACAGAAGTTCAGCCTGAGATTAAGGCACACAATCTGGGTTTATCTGTATGTAGTCTGGATGTTCTCCCCGTGTTATTGTGGGTTTCTGTTGGTTCTCCAGTTATTTCTCACGGTCCAGAAACACAATTTGCGTCTATATGCTCCTATATGTTAGTCTGAATGTGTGTGTCCGTGTTATCTGATTTTGTGTCAATTTGGCCACCAAAAACAAACAGTACTTGTTTTCAGGCCCAGAAACATTGAGAGTGGTTTAGAAGAGAATGGCAACTGTTGTATAATAAACAAACATTACTTGGCCGAACTCTGGGGTGTGATGGCTCAGTAATTCTTTAATGTAATGATTGTCAGTTAATTTTGTATAGCGTTTTCCCCCACACTTTGCTCAAAGAATTACAACATCCTCATTCTTACAGATCACAGTTATTGCAGTAATGCACCAAAAATGTTGTCTCAATGTCTTGAGAAACATCTATGAACCGAATCTTCATATTTGTTCTCATTCTACAGAAACATTAATTGACACTAAAGGCAGAGAAAATCTAACATGATAATTTGAATCAAATTAATGTTCGGCTGGTTTAATAAAATAATGTTATTTCAAATATGTATTAGTATATTAACTAAAAAAAGATATTGCTGCATATTTTACACACACACACACACACACACACACACACACACACACACACACACACACACACACACAC
>CM051499.1:15608302-15671286 GCA_028031935.1 Paedocypris micromegethes
CACACACACACACACACACACACAAAGCTTGTGGTTAAATCATAGAGGGGTCTCACCATTGACATACAGTACGTTGTGCTTTGTGCTGCTTCTAGATTGTTGGTCAGTGATGTCCAAGTCAGTGTATGTTTGTGTGACTGGGTTTTAGTTTTGGGTCGTCACATACAAACACTGATTTTCCCATATGATAATAAGGACAGACGGGCAGTTACCTCCCCCTCACCCCCCCTCTTTTTCTTAAATATTTTTGTCTATCTATCTGTCTGTCTGCAGTCTGTCCATCCATCCATCCATCCATCTATCTTTAATCTTTCTGTCTGTCTGTCTGCCTGCCCCCTTTTTGTTTAAATCCCTTCCCTTTTTCTAATTTTAATTAATTGTAAATCATAATCAACCATAAATGCAGCATTGTATCTATCTATTGATCTGCCCAGGTCCATTAATCTGGGATGTGATTTTGTAGTTACTGTCTACTTCGATCTTCACTTTTTATGCTGCACACACACACATACATATTTTTATGCAGCCGCACTTATAAACACATGTACTCTGACACACAAACACATGCCCACACACACACACTGATGGTTTTATATTCTCATATTGTTCACCGGGATTTGAACGTCATTCCAGATGTTGCTCTTTCAAAGAAACTATAAAAAGAGACACAAATAACACGAGAGGATATTATAAGAAATTCCATATTCTTTTTATTAATCACAATTCCGATGAACGTGGATCCCATGGAGAAGTTTGTGAAGCTTTTCTCAGGCCTTCTGTCTGTTTTAGCGGTTTTACGCTGCTTCACTTGTTTTTTCCAGCTGACATTTAATTGCTTCCCACAGTTTCTGGAAGCTTCCATTAGCTCTGTAATGACAAGCCTGCGTCCTCTTTGCACTCTCAATGAATATGCCTCAGTGTAAAACAGGCTCTTACATCCAGTTTGTGAAAGAAAAAAGACAAGTATTTTGTACTCGTAACATTACATACAGAAAGTCAGTCGGACGAGCAAATGAGTGGAAATGGACAGAAAGAAAATTAGAAAGATTTTGAGGCAAATGCTTCCAATAATCTCTACATCACAGGAGCTAACTGCTAAATATACGCTAGGTGTGACAACTAGCAGCTTCTGCTAAATCTCCCCAGACCCACCGATCATCACCTGAAATGACCAACAGTCAAAGAAAGAGAGATTTCTCAATTGTAGGGTTTAATCTAAAAATAAGAAACGGAGAGAAAGAGGAAAAAAAGGTTAAGAAGATATAGAGAAAATGCCAAAAGAAAGAAGCATATTTTGGAAAACACAAGCTGGAAAAGAACTAAGGCAAATGAAAGAAAAAAAAGAACATTAGAGCTATACTCTACAAGACCATGCAATTATAAACACAAACAATTAGATTATTTTATTATTATCATATGGCTAAAATGCCCACATGTTGGATAAATACATCATATATTATCTTCTTACCTTTTGAATATTTGAATACATATTCATGATTTAACTTTAATCCCATCTGCTGGACTCCCAGATTACATGATTTGTGATTAAACTAATAATTAAACAGGAACTGTATCATGATCTTTGTTTCACGTTTTTTTTTCCTGTAGGAATTTAATGCCTCGTACTTTAGAGGGACAAATCACCATGGAGAAGACCCCCAGTTACTTCATCACACGTGAAGCCCCTCAGCGTGTTTTCTCCATCAACCCGGAGACCAAACTCATCGTGGTGGTCCGGGACCCTGTGACCCGGGCCGTGTCGGACTACACTCAGACTCTGAGCAAAAACCCCAGGCTTCCATCCTTCCAGAGTCTGGTGTTCAGGAACCACAGCGCCGGTCTGATCGACACAGCCTGGAGCGCCGTGCGGATCGGAATCTACTCCAAACACTTGGAGAACTGGCTTCGGTTCTTCCCGCTGTCACAGCTCCTCTTCGTCAGCGGCGAGCGGCTGGTGACAGACCCAGCGGGAGAAATGGGACGAGTTCAGGACTTCCTGGGTCTCAAACGAGTGGTGAGCAGCAAGCACTTCTACTTTAACCAAACTAAAGGCTTCCCCTGCCTGAAGAAGCCGGAAGGAAGCAGCAGACCGCGCTGTTTAGGGAAGTCTAAGGGTCGACCACATCCGCACATCCCGACGGAAGTGCTAAAGAAACTCAAGGAATTCTACAGGCCCTTCAACAGGAAGTTCTACCAGATGACGGGTCAGGACTTCGGCTGGGACTAAAGGTGAGAAGAAACTTAGAAGCATCTTCTTGTCTGTAATGTCGCACTTTTGCGATGCACTAGGGCTTTTTTTTCAGAATTTGTTTTTTTTTTTTTTTTAAACAATCAGTTGTTTTTAGATTTAACATTCAGATTATCATGTCATTATCTTTTTCTCAGACTGCAAGTTGCTGTTTAAATTTGACCGGCCCATATGTAGCAAATCTGTCAAATGTATCATTTTTACAACATTACGTTACGCTTGATCATGTTTCTCGGTACAATCAAGCTATGCAGAATATTTTATTTGTGGAAATTAAGTGGAATTTCCAGTCACTCCATCTTTTCTTTCAAGTCACACAAATACGAACAAGCACATTGATGCGTGACTTTTCAAAGAACGAAACCACTGAAGTCAATCAAACATTAAACAATTGTCCTATTTTTCTATAGTGAAGATTAAATTCCGAGGGGTCGGAAGAGCTCGATGAAAAAAAACGTTTTTTTTTTACCCCGGAATTTCTCATGTTTCAGAAAAAAATCAGTGACTAAGAGAAAGACCTCAACAACTGTTACAAAATATTTTGACAATGTTCTAAAAAATGTAATAAATGGATATTAAATTCTATATTTTACAATGATTTGGTTTTGTTGTGTATATAATGTGAATATTTGTTTTAAATAAATGATTATTTTCTTTTTATTATGTCGATTTTCTAAATATTTCGCTTTAAGGGAATCATTTGAGAAAAGATTGTTATTGTTGTTGCTTGTTGTTGCTATTTCCTCAGTAAATTGCTGCTATTTGCAAATTGGTGTGAAGGTTTCCTTTTTTAAATATCTAGTTGAATGGAATTCATAAAAATAGATAGACAAGTCATGAAAGTGTGAAAGAATGAATTTGGAAAAAGAATATATTTTCCTATATTGAGCTTTACATCTGGAAAATATTTTCAAACCTTTATCCATCTGTTACAAATATCAATAAATAATAAATGATCAAAGAAATAATTTACAAAAAAAAACTATATTTGTAAATGTAGCAGTGTTAAATGGTTAAATATTTAATGTTCTTCTTTTTTATGATTGATTTATAAAACTCAGATATTTTGATTTAATTTTTAATAAATAAGCACAAACACACACATAACGGTATGTACACATAAATTTATTCGGTCACATACCTACATTAATGATTATATTCATTTTCCATAGTGAACAAAATTTATCAGTGTTGAGGCCCAACCTGACACGTTCTGTTGTGTCAGGAATCTATTTGCATCGGTCATGGAGACTCCGTTGACCTTCGACCCCTCAGAGCCCTGACCACCAGACACGTTCGCTCTTCAGTCCAGTAACTGACAATAAAAAATATCAAAATCAATAATTGTCTCTAGTTTATTGCTCTGGAATCATCCATCTACAGTCATGTCATTGTGATTTAGTACGGAGTCTCTGAACACCGATAAAGGAGCAGATTTACAGCTTTTTACAAAATCATTCAGAAGAGATGGCTTCTCCTGTGTTGTTGTTTAAGAACACACACACACGCACACTCGCTAATATGTCCTAGAGGGGTCTCGCCATCCTACTTATAGACATATAAAAAATGTGTTTCCGCCCTCACCCCAATCACTAAAATATCCCCGTTTACTCTAACCTTAACCAGAACTAAATTTTAACCTCAGTTCTGAAATGACATCTTGACCTATAAACAGGCCTTCTTATTTATGTGGGGCCCCGCCTAAGGTCCCCATGTGTGCCCATAGGACCCCATTTTAATATAAACCTGGCATCTGGGGGCCCACTAAATTTCAGTACACGCACACCAGAAATGATATAGATATTTTAGATATCTATATAATCTATATATAATATATTTCATTTTCATAAAACATTTACGCAAGGTGTCTTTAATTAGGGACACATTTTCATATGGCTTTTATTTATTCACAACAGTTTGTGTAGATTGACAGTTTTTTAATAGTACAGTATCTTTTCACAAAAGACATTTCTCTTTTCTCTGAAGCTCTTGTAATCCACACACGTTAGCACGTGTTAGCAGAACATCTCAGCGCAGCACAAAGACATTCCTCCATCCAGTCCAGCCGCGAGAAGAGAACCAGCTCACCTTTCTACGATCAAACAGTCCTTTTATTTTGCTTGGGCGCCATTAGTTTTAATAATGTGCTCTTTTTATCTCATTCTCTCTCTCTCTCTCTCGCTCTCTCTCTCTCTCTCTCTCTCTCTCTCTCTTTCTCTCTCTTTTCTCTTCTCTTTTTCTCTTTCCCTCTCTCTCTCTCTCTCTCTCTCTCTCTCGAACAACACACACACACACACACACACACACACACACACACACACACACACACACACATGTTCAATGTCTCTCACTCTCTTATCTTTTCTAAAGTCTTTTAACAATTGTTTTATTATTTGTACCCTCTTTCTCTTTATTTTTTAATAAATCATTTAATTTAATTGTTTCTTATCAATTAAATTATATGTTTAATAAACTCTTTCTTAAATATATTGTATATATATATATATATTACATATGGATATATGTATTTATGTACACGAAAAACACATGTATAATATAAATATATATATATATGCATGTATATCTGTGTCAGAATTGCATTTGAGAATAAAGATTTTTCAGTCACATGATCTGCTGTCCTGCTGGTCATAGGGGGCCGTATGACCCCTGAGGTCAGTGCATTCCTGACCTCGCTCACGTCCTGCTAACATGATGCTAAATGTGAATGGTCTGGTGTAGATTAGCAACTCATTGACACAAGGAAGTTTACAGGATTCAGAAGACGTCCGGCAGGGCAGACGCCGTGGAGCTGACCTTTGAACCCTCATTTTGGGGTTGCCGGGACTAGCGATGTGGCTACTGTAACCTTCATCCAGTCTTGTCAGCACAGAATTTACAGTGACTTCATTGCTGTGGAAGAAATTATTGCATTACAATGGCAGATTGCTGGAATTTGATGAGCCATAGTGCTCTACACTTGAAGTGTGTAGGTGTTGTGATATTACTAACAATATCACTAACAATACTACTAACAATTACTAACAATATCACCAGTTAGTACCAGTGATAACACAGAAAGGTTGCAGATAACACACTGCAGGTTTTTTTAATTTAACTATTAATTTATCCTTTTAACATGGATTAAATTTATAGGTGATGTGTCTGGTAAAATCAGAAGTCAAAAGACAAAACAACACAATTTCATCCACATTTAGTAAACTTAGAGTAAAGCCAATGATTAGTAATTAACCTATTGATTGACAAACTGTGACATGCTGCAACATTCATCAGCTTTGCCATTAAAATGACATTATTAAAAGCTGTTTTTTTAAAAGAAGTTTGTAGTACCAAACATATGCCAGGGAAAATTCACTTGAGGAAGTGGATGCTCCGGTTAGCTTTTCAACAGAGCAGGTGGGATCTACACACACATTCACCCGCTAATTATGTTTCATTCATCAAACTCGTGTTTTCGAAGCAACACCCCATTGTGTTTCAGAGCTAAACTGAAGAGAGATGTTCCATGTGTTTTCTCTGCATATAGTGGCAGCCGAACCTGTGTGTTTAGTTTCGTCACACGACCTTGTGACCCATGTGGTCCTGCCCCCCACCCCCTCCTCCTATTCTTCTTGTTAATTTCCTCATGATTGGCTGGATTGTTCAAAAGTACTGTGACCATCACAGGACGCAGCACCACACAGTGGTCAGGAAGAATGGTTGACTTATCTTTCCTAGTGTCCTCACGATTATTCAATGACCACTAAGGTCAACTGAAACTGTACAACTACATCTTGAGCTACTTAACAGCTCATCCAGGTTCTTTCCAGAAGAAAGCCAGAGACTATCACCTTGACTTTATGGCAGGGTTTCTACGGGTGCTTGAAATCCTTGAAAATGCTTGAATTTCAACAATGTGTTTTCAAGGCCTTCAAAATGCTTGAATTTTAAATGCTTGAAATGTAATTCTATAGTGGAATCCGGATAAGGGCACGTCCTCGGGACCGGATCCGAACTTAGGCAGAGCGTGCGGTTTCTGTATTAGTCACGCAGATGACTACACCTCCACTACTTCTCGACTTACTGCAACTATAGACAGTATTTCAATCATCAAAACAAAGACTGTTCTTTCGTTCGCGTCTTCTGTCAGAGTTTGTGTTATTTTGCCAAGCTGATCTTTGTTTTTTTTAAAGAGCATGAAAATAGGATGTCAAAATGTTTTGCGACCGTCACCTGACTGTTCTGTCCAGACAATATAAAAAACGTGTAATGTTTTTGTCGTACGAGATTTCAACGCCATGTTCATACTAAACATGAGATGTGTTCAGCTTCAGCAGCGACAGACGTGATCACATGAACTATGCCACTGAATTATCAATATCAATTCACATAAAAGTTAATGCTTTAACGCAGTGGTCTCCAACCTTTTTGTCCCTTTTGACCACGAACTGGTCAGTTTGATTTAGGCACAGCTTTAAATATACATTTTACCCCAACTGTACGTGCTGGAAAAACTCGAACATGGACCTTGGAAGCCTGAAAAGTGCTTGAATTTTATTTTTCAGAAAGTGTAGGAACCCTGTTATGGGCATCTTGGGCTCCATTTTTGAGTTCTGTTTTATCCACTTCTGTGTCATATATGTTGTGTTTTCTGTGTTCAGATAACGCTTTTTTGTGATTGGGTCTCTCGCCTGAAAAATGTGATGATCATCAGACAAAAATGTCCTGCACATGCACATGATAAGCAAATATGTAATAACAACTCTGTATTATCATGATATTCAGTTTCAGATTTTTATAAATAGAGAATAATATGTAAAAATCATAAATGGAATCAATTGTAAACAGACTTGTAGACTTTGACCTGTAATGCGTGTTGTAAATACGGCGACGGTGTTCAATCATGTATTCTCGATCATCTGCCGCTGACAAAGGCTATCCAACCTTTGAATATACATGACGAAAAGCTGTTATCACGCCATGTGTTCTTCTCGTCTCGTTCTTCTCGATCCAACAACGTACAACAGCATCGCACACGAATCAATGGAGTCCGAACACGTGCACAGAGATGATCAATACTCATAATTCATCCGCGCATCTTACATCAGGAGCACGTAAAGATAAAAACGAGTAAATAATAAAGCAAAGAAGCTACAGCGGAGATAAAAACCTGTATCGCACAGAAATGAACGCGCGGTCAGCGAAAGAGATTGACAATGATTAGTTTTAAAGTAATTAGGACATTTCTTATGAATGCGGGATAAGGTCTGGGATGTCTGTAAGATGTAAGAGAAATATTGATATATCGTTAATGGTGCTTATTGATCCAGACTGTGAAACGAGAAAGTAATACTTTTTTTACGTCATCACTGAACAGAATAGATGAAAAAATCGCTTAAAAGGTCTAGAATACATAAATTATGAAAACACATTATTATGTTCAATCAATTACTGTTCAATCAGTGGATAAATAAAATCATCAGACTTCGGAAGCCCCGGTGCTTTTTTTCCTATTTCCTGACACCCCCTAGTGGATAAACTGTACTGTTAAATATTCATTTACAACGTAATTTACTTATTAGATATATATTTTTTCTCAGTAATTATGAACTACTGTTATGAACTATTAACACAGAATTTCATTCTGCGTCTATACTTTCTTATCTCAATCTGGTTCTTTTCCCCCTCAAAATGACAAATCGATTTTGTGAGCTTGATTTTCACCAATCTCACATCTTTTCTTAGTTTCTTAGTCTATAAAAAGATTTAAAATTTTTCATTATCATGGGTTGAATATTTTTGTTCTCCTTCCTTTGATGATCATTAATGCTTAATTGGCAAATTAATATAGGAAATCATTTACAACATTTAATTCCCATAAATGTATGGTATATGCTTGCATACACACTCAAACACACACACACACACACACACACACACACACACACACACACAGTGGCAATTCATTACAATATCAACTATAAACAGACCAAAATATCTAATTGAATCACCATGTACGGACCTGGAACATTTCGTTTATATTCTTTCCTCTACAAATATTCTGGCAACTCAAACTATCATGACCAAATATAGAGCAAAAATTCCCTCTCCTTCTTCACACTTCTGTCCATCTTCCTTTAGCTGAATTTATGAACGTAATACCTCAGTACAGCTACATCAAAATAAATATAGCGATGGATGTGTTCCTTAGAATTACACCAAATTTAGATAAAACTTAAATTGGTATTTTAACTCAGTTGACCCGGCTGTTAAATCTCTGTTCACAATTGGCCAAGGCTGGTCAGGTGGTCAGGAAGCTCCCACCAATGAGCGACAACCTGTTCCACCTAGCCAGATTTAAAAGATGACGAAGATACGGAGAAGAATTCTGGTGCTGAGAAAATGAGTTGCCAGTTCAGCAAAGGCCCCACATTTGGTCTGTCCGCTGATGTCAGGAACAAGGTATGTGCCCTTTTAATCTTTGAAAATAATGAGAATTACATGGTCATATATTTGTAGATCACTTTTTATTTAGTTGTATTTCACTGAAACTAGTTATATTCAATATAGTTTTAAGCAAAATGAGAGGCACACAAAATTATCTATAATATGAATCATAAATGTCTTTGTTTATTTATTTGCTTATCAATTTCATATTGATATTACATTAAACATATTTCATATTCGCTTCTCATGGATATTAAAGTAACTATTAAACTAAAACTGATATGAGAAATTATGAATTTTAAACAAATATTGGAACTTTTATTTTAACAAATGTAGAAATGATATTTGTTATATAAAAAGTTAAAATATGAAATGTGTATGTAAAAACACACAAATGCATTTATTGACTTTACTTGGATCATTTGGTTCTTGACTTTGGTTGTCAGCTGGCTCAGAAGTATGACCCGCAGACCGAAGAGGACTTGAGAATGTGGATCTGTGAGGTCACCGGCCGGACTCTTCCGGACCAATTCATGGAGGGTCTGAAGGACGGCGTGATCTTGTGCGAGTGAGTTTCATGTTGAGTTTTCACTCCCTCACCACGGCATCGTGACATGTTTGACCGTGTGTTCGTCTGACAGACTGATCAACAAGCTCCAGCCTGGATCTGTCCTGAAGATCAACCACTGCAACACTCTCAACTGGCACAAGGTTTTTCACACACATTCTCCCGGTGTCGAGGAAAAACATATGCATGTTTCTGTGCTATTAAACTGGCAGAAATCCGGGGAATGTAGACGATGTGGAGACGGCCGACCTGAGATCAGCCTAATGTACTGTTAGTTTTATATCCTATCCCTATCTGAACTCAAGCTCAAATATTTTGTTTAAAACATTCATATTTAAGGGCTGTATGGGTGACGTAAAGATGTCAGACTCTTGTAAGTGATGCATGGGGTATGTTTTACTGACTGAACTCCAGTTGAATTTTTGGTGTCTAAACACAACCATTTACAGTAAGATCTGATTTACAGTAAGGTTTTATATAAACCACTTCATTTACTGTGCTGACTTCACAACTTCACTCTTGTTTGTTAGTGTTTTCAGTACATATTGTAACTTTGCACCGTATCTCTGTTGCGCTTTGTGCAGTTAGAGAACATCAGTCACTTTGTGCGAGCCATTGGTGAATACGGCCTGAAGCCACATGATGTCTTCGAGGCCAACGATCTTTTCGAGGACATGAACCACACACAGGTCCAGTGCACACTCGTCGCCCTGGCTGGACTGGTGAGATGTGTTTACAGCCAATGTGTTTATTACGTTATATGTGTATTTGTTCTATATAAATAACTTTGTTCTACTTTTTGTTCTCTTTGTTCTTGATCTTCATTATATACCACAAAAATGAAATTTAAAATCTTTTAATCGAATATAGATCAATTTAGATAAAAAGAACAAGAACAAGTCAATATGTTTTTTTATGTTTATATTAAGTATTTTCTGTTTTTGATAATTATGTACGGAATTTGTGGTATTTAAGTTTTTGTAATTTAAGGGAAATGGGTTTTTTTTGTCCGAATTTATTTTTACAAACATTTGTATTTTAATAATTTGCTTAAAATAAGCTTTTCTCATATACTTTTGCTTTGGTTTGTTGTCACGTGTGTTGTCATACTAAAATCTAAAGTACTAAAAAGTAAATTTTCGAAAGAACTATCTGATGGTTTTGTTTATGCAGGCGAAGACTAAAGGTTTCTACACAAAAAGTGACATTGGAGTGAAGTACGCTGCAAAAAAACAAAGGAAGTTCAATGCGGAGAAGATGAAACAAGGGAACAGCATTATCAGTCAGCAGGTCACACGATCTTTCAATGCCTGTTTATATTACTTCATTTTTATATAAAATATTTCAATTTTAATGAATCACATTGATTTTGTTTTTAACAATTTTTTAAGCATGCTGAATTTCTGCTGTTTTGGTGAACTTTATTCAAATCCACAGATGGGATCCAATAGGTTTGCCAGCCAAAAGGGCATGACGTCTTACGGAACCAGACGGCACCTGTATGATCCCAATATTGGCATGGAGAAGCCAGCAGACAGATGCACTATAAATCTCCAGATGGGCACCAATAAATGTGCCAGCATGGTTGGTCCTTAAAATGTTAAATATAAAAATAGTATGAGCATCAGTTCAACCAATTTGAGTAGTAAAGCTGATACCTATCCGCACACAACGCTCAGTGGACTCACAGACAGGGAAACAGATTTATTTGTCGTTTCGGTTCAATAAATAATTTACTAAAGAATTCTTAATTCTGGCAGTTCTGCTGACATCCGTCTGCGCTGTTTCAGGCTGGAATGTTTGCTCTTGGCACAGCACGGCAGGTAACGGAGAAGAACGTGAATCTGGAGCCAATGGACATGACCACAGTGTCGCTTCAGATGGGCACCAACAAAGTGCCGTCTCAGAGTGGACTCACTCCCATGGGTGGCTCGCGTCTAGTCTACGACAGGAAATACTGCGTCAAGCCTCAGGAGCACGACGCCATTGCTCTCAACATTTAACATGCTTACAGCACAGTTCTGCTGCACAAGTTCATGAAATTAGTAGTAAATATCTATACATATTTACAACTGGGCAATATATCAAACATGCAGTGGTCACTTTCACAATTGAAGGCACTTATTATTCATTTTCCGAAAGTATATGAAACAACATTTACGCAAATGATGCATTTAGACTTAAGTTTACATTAATTTTAGGTACATGATGCAATATTGAGCATTACTAGTACTATCCCAATATGTAAAATGTATGCAATGCACGTCAAATAACTTCATTTACAGCATTTCTACAGGAACACAGGGATAAATGTGCATTTTCAAATTATTAACTACCCTCTGTAAAAATATTTAATCTATTGAACAAAATATATACAGCTTTTTGTTGTTTTTACATTTTTTACATATGCGTTTTTATGAACATTTACGAAACATGAGACCCTATTGCTCCGAGTTCATGTCTGATCGGATGGGTTAAATGCAGAGAAAAAATTTCCCCATGAGGGACTAATAAAGGTTCAATTCAATTTAATATTATAAATGTCACATAAATGAACGTGTCCATCACAAAAAAGTTACATTAACAATAAAATGTTAAACAATAAATACCGTATCTTTGCATCTTTTTTATATTAAGCTTTTTGTATGTATACATTGTGATATTTCTCTCATATTGTCTATAGTTTAAAATGATTCTAATTCAGAACTAAGAGAAACACACTACAGTACACAATTATTTCACGTTCAAAAATGAAACTTTTTTTTTTTTTTTTTACATTTGTACACAAAGGTTTAATGCACCGAAATCTTACTTTTTTCATATAATAAACACTTTCAAATCCTTATGTTGCTTTTAATGTTTAGTAAGTAAAAGTGTACATCGACGACTCATATTCTGCTTGGTTTCTGGCAAGAGACTTCACGTCATCACGTTCTCTTTTACATGACGTAATCACTCGTTATCCACGCACGTGCAAACTAAGCAGGCTTGTGTACTTGCGCAGGTTCTTACTAATGTCTTGGCCAAGTTACCTCAAACGAACAGTGTCGTCCTAATGTCTTGGCCAAGTTACCTCAAACGAACAGTGTCGTCCTATCGGTGTTAAAAATTGTAGAAATATTGCATTAAGTCGTTCAACTCAAATACGTATCTACAAAAGTCTATTTAAGTTTTTTTTTAAATAAGACTTTATGATTTATGAGCATGTTTTAAATCAAATCAGTTTTTGGACTTGTTCTACTGTGCATTTTCGCCAAAAGATTCAACCTAGGTTACTGAACGATTCAATCAAGCTAAAGATTCAAACAAACGATTCCATGATGACTCGGAGAAACGGAGTTTGAATCGCGGTTTGTGATCGTCATTTGTCACCATGTTCCGGCAGGTACCGTAAACATCTTTTCACATCCCGCGTGTGGAACCGACAACAGGCAACTAAAATCAGCGAAACGTTTCTTTTCTTTTCCCGTCGAAATGCTTTGTCAAATTTCAAATAACGTGCTCCGGTATGTAAACCGGAGATAAACTTGTAAACGTATTTAGCCATTTTTCAAGCTTGAAAATTTGGAATTTGCTAAGTCATCTGCAAAATCAACATGTTTTCAACAAAGTGCTAACTCCCTTTAGCATGTACTGTACATTAAATCAAATCAAATCACATATGTACTGTATATGACGTCATGATAAGCATAAGCATAAGCATGATGCCTTCTTAACCCATGTAAGAAAAAAGCTAAACTAAAAACGATTTTCATTGATGTGTCATTTCAATCTAAATAAAACATAATACACCCTCCATTCTTTAAGTTTTGGGCAACAATTGACTCTTCAACTAACTAAGCCCAGATTAGCTTTGATCAAATTTCCAAATCCGTTCTCCGTTTGCAGATGCCACTGAAAGAACTGCTGAAAACGTTGGGCCTGGGAGCCGTGGCTGTAGTGCTGGGACTGGAGTGGTTGGACTGGCTGACGCGGCGCCTCGGGGTCCGCGGATGCCCTCGTGGGCCCCTGAAGGAAGTCCTGTTCTTCCCTTCAGCAACGGCCTGTGTCAAGCATCTTCTCCTGCCCAGTAGAAGCTTTCAGTGGTACGTACGTTCAGCTCGCGTGTCTCTTCTGTGAGATGTTTCAACACTTAAAACCTTCTCTGTCAGTACGTGTCCACTCCCCCACGGGACGGAGACGTCCTTCTCAAGGCTCCTAGGGCACGTCGTCTCCGCTTCCTCAACCCTGGACTTGTGTATATTCTCCTTCTCTCACTTTGAGCTGTGCCAGGCCGTTATCCTCCTGCACAGACGAGGAGTGGTGGTTCGAGTAGTCACTGACAGAGATTACATGGCCATCACAGGCTCTCAAATCGGATCTCTCCGTAAAGCAGGTTGGTTTGGTACTTCATAGAGGTTTGTTTGCCGATTCACGTAGAGATGCACATCTGTAGTTTTTGCATCTTTTACAGGTGTTTCCGTGAGGCACGAGATGAGCATGGCCGTCCATATGCACCATAAGTTTGCAGTGGTGGACGGCAGAAAGCTGATCTCTGGGTCACTCAACTGGACGGTGACGGCAGTTCAGAGCAACAAGGAAAACGTGATTGTGACGGAGGAGCCGGAGCTGGTGCTTCCCTACCAGCAGGAGTTCCACAGGCTTTGGGAGGCCAGTGATCCCAGAAAACCCTGTCAGCAGACCGCAAATGGCCTTGGATAAACACACTACGAGATTATTTATGATTGTGTATAATCATAGAATCCTGTTATAAATACTCATGAGACAATTTATATCGTTCGTATTGTTATTGAGCCATTTCAGAAGAAAGAGTTTCAGAGTAAAATCTTGCATTTAGAGTAAGCAATGTTTAAGTTTAAACTGGTTAATGCTTAATCTGTTCATCTGTATAAGCAAATAGCATCTGAACAGCCAAACAATAGTGTGTTTTATTTGTACGATAAATGTTCTGTGTTACTGTTCTGCGTTGTTGTTTTTATACTGTTGTTTTTGTAATCTGTACATTAAAAAGCAGTGTGTTGCACATGTATTCTATTACATTGTGGTCGTTATTACATGTATACATACAAAGAAACACACTTTTTGTGTAAACGCTGGTCCTCGGCTCCGTGTGTCTCTGGATGACCCACAGGGGCCGCTGGCGGATCCAGGAACAGTGGCACCCGCTCGACATCCACTTGTGTTCGCAACGCCCCTGGGAAGGGAAGGGACGGGAATGGTCGGCCGTGTTCAGGCAGAGAGAGAGAGATCTAGCGACTGGACCGTCTCCGCTGCCTGGTAGCTGGATCTAGATCCGCGCTGGATTCTCTAAACCAGAAGAGGAAAACTTTTCAGAAGAATCTAGCGAGAAAACGCGGACAAGGTTTGTCAGACTTACGTGGATTTCACAAACGCGTCCATATGGAAACGGGCGGATGTTTGGTCCGCGTGTACATCATTATGATCGTGATTATAGGATGATTTACAAGTCCAATGCGGTTTTACGTTAACGTTAATTGTTTTTTTCCGGAAACGAACGACTTTTTAACGATGCACCGCTCGCTATTGGTCGTTAGAGCAGAGATGTCGAGACAGAACGACAAAGTCTGAGTTTCATCGAACGGCCCGTTCTGTTTCGGATGTTTTAGCTTTTTTCATATAATATGCATGTAATTTGGCGACCTGGCAGCGTTGTCATCATTTATATGCCAAAGGTTTGTCGTATCCTGGAAACTCCCTCTCAGGTGACCTACTCCTGCAAAGTCTTCCTCACAGTCTTCCTCACTAATCTGCACAGGCTGAGATTATTAACTCCAAAATACATCGGTTTAGTCCGAGCACGGTCCATTTAAATGAAAGCCCATTTAAAAATCGCTATTAATTACTATATATTGTATTGTTATACAGGTAAATAACAACTAATTTTAGATAAATAGAAAACAGAGAGAGAGAGAGAGAGAGAGAGAGAGAGAGAGAGATTAAACTTCAAAGTTTCAAATGTTTGTTTTCAAAAGATTTCCCAGTGAAATAATTAAGATTATTTATTAGTTCAAAAGTAAATTAAAACTACACAAATTCAACATTTAATCTGGATTAAAACAGACATGAAAATGATTCCAGGATCAACCAATCTACACATGAAATAATTTCATGTATATTTTTTTGCTTCATATCGCCGGAACATGTAGTAACACAAACAATAACAGGTCATAGTAAAGGATCTCTCGTGTCGGGTAGAACTGTCCGCGGGCTTGATGTGGCCCCCGGGCCTTGAGTTTGACACGCTTGGGTTAAAGTCTGTATTGTATATGTATTTAGTGTGTAGTGTGTATGTGACCACAGATGGCGACTGCTAACGGGACACGAAACCAGACTCAGATTCAAAAAGACGTGGCGGACCAGAACTTTGACTACATGTTCAAACTCCTGATCATTGGAAACAGCAGCGTTGGGAAAACCAGCTTCCTGTTCCGTTACGCCGACGACACCTTCACCTCAGCGTTCGTCAGCACCGTCGGCATCGACTTCAAAGTCAAAACGGTTTATCGGAATGAAAAACGAGTCAAGCTGCAGATCTGGGTTAGTGCGATTCAACTTTTGTTGAGATTAATCTTTAGGTGTGTGTTATTTTTATTTTTAAAATGTAGTTGATTCTGCTTAATTGTGGCTGGGCTAAATTCTTAATTGGACAAAATGAGGAAGATACTTTGTGTAGATGTTCTGAAAAAAAATAAATCATGTAGTATATGATTGAGAAACTGTGAAATATCGATTGTATTTTCAGACCATCGTGCACCTGTCTTCCACTAGTGTGTTTGTGTGTGTGTGTGTGTGTGGACACAGGGTTGTGTGTCCATTCATATTTGAGCTTTTTGTAGCAGAGCATCAGGTTACAGATCCGATCTTACACAGGAAGTGACACGCCTTTCTCTCAGGAAGTTGGTGTGAATTGCTGAGTGGCATTTCCCAGAATGAAAAACTGCTGCAATTGTCCAATAAGATAAACGACAAGCACGTGCGAGCAAACACTATTGTTCGCATAAAGCAACGTCAGTACAAAGACAAACTGAAACGTACATTGACGACAGATTAATAATACAATTTGTTGTGGGATTGTAATCGCAGCACTACTGTATTCTTTTGTCCTGTGTGACAATGAAGTGTCACAAGCATAGAGTTGTTTAGTGCCACCTTGTGTCAGAGAGTGGATTTGCACCCAGGTCTCAAAAAAGGTACTGAAACTCGTGCAATATTCATAGTGATGTGTTCAATCTAAGCTGCATGCATACGCTTAATACACATCATATGTTTCACAAAAACATTAATTGTAAACATTTTAATGAAATGTAAGTCGTTTTGGATAAAAGTGTCAGCTAAATGACTGTAAAGAAAGAAAGAAATTCCTGGAAATTGGAATAGTTTTTACGAGAAAACTTATGGATGAAGCTATTAAAACAAGGCACTCGGTTTCTTTATTTTGCATTTTGCTCGTGGGAAAACATGTATTACAATGTGGGGAAACTCAAATTAATTTGACTTTTTAATATTGATTTAACACTCACAACCTTTGTTGTATAGAAGCTTTAAATTCAGTTTTCACCATAATTACGAATCACCACTTTTCTGAATGGTGAAACTGGTGCGGAAGAGTGTGTTTGGTGTAGGTGTGTGTTGTGTAAAGGTTTACCCAGGGCAGTAACTCTGGGCCGTGAAGTGTAAATATTACACGCCATCTGATCGGCAGTGTGTTGACTCAGTGGAGCGCGTGAAGGTTCAGATCTCTCGTGTGTGATTGTGCTGATTTTATCGGCAACAGTTCATTTGTTTGGACTCAGTTCCTGAACACAAATGCCACTCGTGCATATATATGGCCTCATAACTGTTGCCACGGTAACAACCAGAGGCGACGTCACAGCACTTTAAAACAAAACGGGGATTTCTGTATAATGGAAAAAAATGTAAACTTTCTTGTTTAAAAAAATTAACCCCTGTCTAGGCCTTTTTATTCTAATTTAAATTGACGAGACGAAGACTGTCTCCTTGAGGTCTCATTGTTTCTCGTTCTTTGTTTTTATCAGCGGAGGAGGATCTCAACCAGTTTTTCTCAATTGATTTCCATAATGCTTACCTCACGATCATCACATTTACCTTCGTCTCAATTTGGTTTTCTTTTGTCCCAGTTGATAATTTCTTGTGGTGACTTAATAGTCACTTATTTTATCACATTTTTTTCTAATCCTAAATGTTGTTACGCCTTTTGATGTGTGCGCATCTCTACGTAATCCCTACGCCATTGAAATATTAGTTTCCCAGTAGCTCAGTCAGCAGAGTCCTGGTGTTAGAAATTATTTCACTCTTTGGATAAAAGCGTGAAAATTCTTTAACTCTTGTGATCTTTCTGCTAAAGAGTGTAAAATAAAATAAAATAAACAAAAGTAAATATTAGTTTTGCAAATATTAGTTTTAAACAGTCATTGCGTCAAAGAGTAGAGCAGAACTTACATAATTAAAGTTTCCATTATTCTGAATATTCATGTTCCAGATACTAGACCCCCAGTATCCGATTTGCAACCACAGTAAACTGGTTACTCAGGAACCATGGCAACGGGTCACCGCTTAAATGCTTATTATTGGCGTAATCAAACATGGAAACAGGAAATGCATTTGAAAAAACTTTTCATCAATCTCGACCCCAAAGTTTTAACTTGTAAACAGGTAAAAATATCTACAAGGACTTAAAGTTTTACAGGTTCTGGATCCGGACCACAGTCCAATTTAGTGACCGCTGGTCTATACGAACAAACCATCTGTAGAAGTGATGATGCGGCACAAGATGGAGGCCTGCTTTCTCTTTGCGAAACTGTGACATGGTCATCTGGAAAAATGACCATCGGTCCATCCGGCGAAACTTTGCCCTCTGTAGTTCTGTTTATGCGCTTTTGGCAGTGTTAGTGTGTTTTCTACACAACCATACGCCCGGTGTTATGTACGTGAATGTTGAGGTGGTCTCTTATCGGCCCACAACCTATTTGAGTTTGACCCTGTGTTTGAGTTCTTCACGTAATGTATGCTTTATGAATGTTGTGTTTGTGTGTGTGGTCAGGACACGGCGGGGCAGGAGCGCTATCGCACCATCACCACTGCGTACTACCGCGGGGCGATGGGCTTCCTGCTGGTCTATGACATCACACACCAGGAGTCCTTCAGCGCCGTGCAGGACTGGTGCGTCACCCTCTCTCACATGGGCCACGCCCGCACCTGTGCTCACATGCTGTTCTCTTCAGGGCCACCCAGATTAAGACCTACTCGTGGGACAATGCTCAGGTGATCTTGGTGGGGAATAAGTGTGACCTGGAGGACGACAGGATGGTGGCGCGAGAGGACGGACAGAGGCTGGCTAATGAACTAGGCATGTTAGAAAGTTCTAGATTCACAGTTTCATTTTTCGTCAATCCTCTGTTCACATATTGAGCTATTAACCTACTTTAAATATCATATGTGGTACAGTGTGGACATAAAGACTACTTTTAAAATTACATTTGTATTTTATGTTTGCTAAATCACTTTTCCGACACTCGAAATGCAAAACAATTCCCACTTTTTTTTCGGCAGGGTTTCAGTTTTTTGAAGCGAGTGCGAAAGACAACGTGAACGTGAAGAAAGTGTTTGAACGACTGGTCGACATCATCTGCGATAAAATGACGGAAAGTCTGGATGGAGACCCGACCGTGACAGCCAATCACAAGAGTGTGAGTCTGGAGGACACGCCCCCAAACGGACAAAGCGCCTGTGGATGTTAATGAGCCTCCTTCGCGAGACAAACAACCGCAAGAAGCGAGACTCTTAAACATGAGCTGGGACTTTATATACGTATACATATGTTATAAAACAGAATCTATAAAATGTTTTGGACTCACTTCACAGCTGCAAACCACTGCGAGAATATTTCAAGAGGACTGTCTATTATTCTACAGTATATTGATAAGTCTCACCAGGTCGCCATGAATGTATTTTCATGTTAATGTTTTTGAAAGGTCTTTTAACAAAGTGGTTTGGAAACTATTAATAGCTTGTACAATTATACAACACATTTAATTGTCAAGATTTGTACACGTTTCTGGTTCTGAATAACATTTTCAGTGTCTAAAGTTTTATTTTAATGAAACTGGTTGCATTTAAACCTCACAATAAATGCGTATTTATTTTCATTTCTTTATATGTTGAAAGTTGTAGTAAATGAAATCTTGATGGAACATTACAGTGTAAGTAATAAATGTTGGGATGCATGTCGTCTGTGTTGACTGGTAATTTAAGCCAACTTTGAATAGTTTCTGAACCAACCACAGAGTGAATAAATTATAAAACATGTAGCTGTATAAATCATCAACAAACTTTTAAAGGTGGATAATGAAACAATAACCTTTTATTTAATTTGTTATGACTCGACATTTGATTTGTATGTTTTGACCCTTTTGGCCACACGGTGGTGCTATGGCACTATAACAACAGACTTAAATAACATAATAGCACCACTCGTAAATGAGTATAGACTCGAACTTTTTTTTTCACACAAGCTAAATCTGGTGCATGTTGTTTTTGTCTTTAGCCACTACAGTAAAAAAAAAAAATTTACAATAAATAATTTAATAATTTTTGAGGTCTTGTTTGACTATTTAAAGTCAATCAATAGTATTGGTTTTATTGGCATTATAATGACATAATTAGCACGGTCATAATTCACATTTTTCCCCATGACATTTTTTCACTGCTTTATAAATGCCTCCAGCCAATCAGAAGATGTAAAACGTTCAGATAATAATTTTTTCAATTTTTATTTGAACGGCGCTTTACAAGAACCTTCTTGCTGTGAGGCTACATTAGAAACAATCAAATGTTTAATAAAATAAAAAAAAGAGGTACGTACGTACTTCAAAATCTAAATAAAACTATAAATTGTATTTACAAAAAAGGTTGGACTTTGAACATGTGCAATTTTCATTACATTAAAAGCTATATACAAGTACGTATAGGATTTATACACACACGTGCACTCACACACACACACACACACACACACACACACACACACACACAAAATATATTGAGTTCCTAACGTTTTGAAATCCACACTTTTGAATAAAAACAAATCACAATCAGTAACTTTTATCATTTTAAGATTTATAGTTTTAATTACATTTACAAATTAAATTACAATTTCATTAATAATTACAAATTATTCAATTACAAATTTTCAAAATGGCCTCTGACAATTGAAAAAAAAAGGAAGAAATTAAAATATTTTTATAGGACAGTGGCCAACAAACACAAGTGGTTTATTTGAGGCACAAGAATATACACACACATACACGTGAGCAGCAACAAGACAAATGAACATTTAACATAAAACAGGATAGATATATACATATATAACACATCCTAAACTTTGAAATGAGCAAGACAAAGCTGCTTTGCGTTTCCCTAAAACACTATAAATTAAACGATCACATCTTGCGGATGTAAATGATAATAATAATAATAATAATTTGTGTTGCTTGTGTGTGTGTGTGTGTGTGTCATCACACAAAGTTCCTCAACTTTTCTCAAAGTTTTTAAAAGTATAAATAGACCAAGATCATTGGCTGAGGCAGTTCCAAATCACATCTATGATACCTCAAAGATAGGACATCAACTCTTTTAATATCAATAATTCACGATCGGAAGTTGAGGCGGTTCCAACTCACACCTATAATCCAACTGAACCTTAGCATGGGTAGATCATTAGGGGTTTAAGTTAGTCCTTTCTCATAAATATGATATCAACTTGATTTTTAATCATGAATTCAAGCTCAGAAGTTGAGGCGGTGCACATCAACAACACAACTAAAAATCACACGAGCGAATGTTCAGCGGTTTACACCTTTATCCTCAACACACCCAATAGAGATAAATGAGAACTCACAAAATGCAAGGATTTTGGAGCAAGTCAGAAAGAAAACGAATGATAATTTATTAAATAGGTAACAATTTCATTAACAATTCATCAATAACAATTCATCAAACAATTACACTTCACACTACACCACAACATTTTGATACACACATATATTAATATTTTATATATTTTATATATTATATATACACTTTAACATCAACACGCATGCACGCGAACACACACACACACACACACACACACACACACACACACACACACACACAACCAGAAAAACGGACAAAAGACAGACAGATAAACCCTTGGGGCCTGGGGAAGGTTACAAGAACAGTGAAGAGAAAAAGAGACAGAAAAGAGGCTGGGTCTACAGTTGACTCTGAACTGCTGAAAATCTGTGAAGACAAAAAAAAAATGCAAATAAAAAAACCTATAATTGGTCCAAGCAGAAAAGTGATGAGCAGCTGTCAAAAAAGACAAGTCATCATACCAACAATGATGAGGAAAACATTGGAAAAATGTCCATAAAACATGGACTGAAAGACTGAAATTTTTATCGAACAAATCTTTTATACTAAAAGTGTCTTCAGGAATTGACCACTTGGTATTGCTTTCTTGCTGAAAATGCTTATCTGCAATGAAGTACCTCGCTTTCCTATCATAATGCAAACAATAAACTGATTTGCTAGTGGAACACCTTAGGAACAGAATTCCACTGAAAATGAGACAGAGACAACGGTTCTCATTTATGCTGCATATCCACAAATGTAATTTAAATACACTCAGTGCATCTAGGAGGATGCCATATGCGTTTAGAAAGACTATGACAAAAATTAATTTGAAGGTGACCTCTGAAGAGGCCAAGAGAGGGAATTGTAGGAATTTTTGTACTTTTGTTTCAATTATCTTAATTACTAAATAAATAATTGAACCTTTATTAGTCCCTCAGTGGGGAAATTTTTTCTCTGCATTTAACCCATCCGATCAGACACGAACTCGGAGCAGTGGGCAGCCACACAGTGCGGCGCCCGGGGGGCATGTGGGGTTCAGTGTCTTGCCCAAGGACACTCAGTTCTGGAACTAGTCGTAGGGGGGATTCGACCCGGCAACCTTTTGGACACCAGTCCAAGTCCCCTACCACTGGACCACAACTCCCCAAACAAATGTTCCCTGACCGGAAATCGAACCCGGGCCGCGGCGGTGAGAGCGCCGAATCCTAACCACTAGACCACCAGGGACCATAATACTACTTTATTTAAATATGATTCATCATTTTACAAAATGCATGCATATTAATAAGATAAAACCATGTATTTTACATATTCTAAAAGTAGGCTTCAGAAGAAGTCCTTACTAAGCCTAAATCATCCCGGCCGTTTACAGAGGGGGACTTCATAAAAGACTGTATGCTTAAAGTTTGTGACGAAGTTTGCCCGGACAAAAGACAGCTCTTTAAAATCTAATCTAAAAGAGCAGCTTGTTAAAAAGGGAAGATTTCATCGTATACTCCCTAGCTGTGGATGAGAGTACCGACATTTCTGACATTCCCCAGTTGTCAATTTTCGTCCGTGGAGTGGACTCTAGCCTAAACGTGACAGAGGAGTTGCTGGCGTTACGCCCTATGCATGGCACAACTACAGGACATGATTTGTATGAAGAGGTCTCAAGATCTTGAGGTGCGGTGGTTAAGCCAGGGAAAGGTGCTGCACAGATGTTTCGAGCTACGTGAAAAGATTTGTCTGTTCTTGGACAGCAAAGGTAAAGACACAACACAACTCAGAGACGAAGGGTTTTTGTGTGAAATGTCTTTTCTGTGTGACATTACGAGCCATCTGAATGCAATGAACCTGCAGCTGCAGGGTCGGGGTCGTGTCTTCTCTTATATGTACAGTGGGACCATGTACTCTATGGGAGGCACAATTGCGGAAAGAAAACTTGAGCCACTTTCCTTGCTGTCAGACCATAGAGAGACCAGCTCTCTACCAGTGTGTTTGAGTGCAGAGTTTGCTGATATGATTAGTGTACTCGCCGCTGAATTCCGACGCCGGTTTGCGGACTTTGAAGCACAAAAAAGCATGTTTGCACTGCTCAGTATTCCATTTGCAGTTGAGAAAGCAAGAAAAGCGTAGAAAGCTCAGCGCCAACCCTCCAAGTGGAGTTGATCAAACTACAACGCAATGATGCGGTGAAGGTAAAATACGCAGCAGTTGGCAGTGCTGCGCACCCAGGCTGCTCAAACCTTGTCTATGTTTGGCAACACATTCCTGTGTGAACAACTTTTTTCATTAATGAAGTTGAACAAAACCTCACACAGAAGTCAACTTACTGCAGAACACCTTGACTCAGTTCTGAGGATTTGCTCAGCTCAGAGCCTGACCACAAACATTGATGAGCTTGTACAAAAGATGAGACACCACCAAGTATCATCAGCCTCAAAAAAGTGAACGTTACTGTGTAATAACACATTTAGAGTTTTACTCTTTTACTTTTCATTGCACATATGACTTTTCTTTTGACGAGTCTTTATTGTACTTTATTTTATAGTATTTCAACACACACACACACACACACACACACACACACACACACACACACACACACACACACACACACATATCAACATATATCAGTGGAGTGAATGGCAGAAAATTGCTGATATTATATGTCTTTGAAGATGCTTAAATTCAGCCAAATTAAAAAATTCAGCTAAATGAGAAAATATAGCTGATGGTGCCTTGAATAATATCACTTTGTTCATTTAATGTTCATGTTATGAGGTGTTTTTGTATTGACATATTTGTCTTATTTGTGCTAGCCTGTTGAAAATTAAAAATTACTGACAGAGTCATAAAAAAATATTGCTTTATTTATCTAATCGTAATATATTTTTTAGGTTTTAAGTAGGTCAAATTTTAATTTCAATGAACATTCGGACAGTCCGGCCCTTGACTTGTAGCAAAATGTTTTATTTGGCCAAATGTTTTATCCACCCATTTGACTTTGACACCCCTGTTTTAGTAGTTCAGATCGTCTGGTACAAGAATGATCACAAAGGTTGCATCTCCACATGTTTCCTCTGTGGGATAAAGAATCCACTGCCACTATAAAAACAAAAAACAAAAATAAAACTTACCTCAAAAATGTCGATATTGAAGAAATATCCTGCATGGAAGTCAGAGAAAAGAAGAGGTGAGTGATTTGGATTTCAATTAGTCTAATATCAGATCACATACAGATTCTGGCATATATATCAATTTCCTACTTGCATAACTTGAACAAGTATATGTCCACTATAGTTTGCACGTTCTTTGTTGCAAGATACTGAAACAGCAAATGAGACCAAAGACTGAAAGTCAAAACGAATTCTCAAGAGATTAACAACATTTCATATTCATGCCTAAACTTTATTTTGTGGGCTTGCCACAAAGATTAACGACAGACTCATAAACACTAGTTTACATCAAAGTTATCTAATTTATGAACTACCTTTCTGAAGTTTTCTGATTATTTCTGATAATTTATGAAGTTACCTATTCATAACTTATGAATAACGAACTAATAATTATTGAACTAAATTATTATGGTGACAACACTGTATGTATTCCAAACCCCATTAAAAGATTATTTTAAAACAAATTAAACTAAACGAATCGGAGAACTAACCTCACATCAGCAGCACGCTAGTCTGAGGACAGTGAGCCCGCGAAATTAACTTAAAATGGCGCCGCCCGTGGTTTGTCTTTACACCGTCAAAAGAAAAGTTTGTATAAAATAAATGTCTCTAATTAATAAAGAAATTTGGAACACATGAAAAATAAAAGAAGGATTACTGTGAAAACAAACATAACCCGTTAGATTAACGCGTCTCGACCATAGTACTGAAAAAGTAAAAAAAAAAAAAAAACACGTAAAAAGTACTTCTGTGGAAGTAAAAGTTAAATGCCCAATATTATACTAAAGTAAAAGTAGCGTTACTAATAACGACTAAAAAACTACTTTTTAATATAAAAGTAATGCAAGGAAAAAATTGCATTATAGAATTGAATTGAAAAAGCCTTTAATAGTCCCATTGTTCTATTAAAATGTTGTTGTAATTACATTGAAAATGAATGCTTCTGTGCAATTTACGTGGCCTCAAGACAATAACTCAAACAGGCTTCTTGGAGGTTGATAAATCCGTAAAAATGTGTAACAAAATAGACTCTTTTCAAATACATTTTATGAAATAATGACTTAATTATTCATTATTATTATTATTGAACTTGAGCTGCAGGCTACAGCCACAGGTGTAGACATCTTACCCTTAAAAGTTTTCTGGAGTGCGAAGACGCTGAAAACTCGATGAAACCGCCGCTTTTCTCCGGGGGCTCTGTTAAATGTGTACTGATTGTTTTAGTAACAATCTCTTAGCAGCGAAGATACAAACACAATGCACAACAGGAAGTGACGATCAACAGAAAGTTAGGGTTTTCATTTTGAAAGGCAAAAAACTACCAGAAATATGTCATTGATCGCTTCTAGGCTTTTTCACTTTGTCAGTAACACTTACCTTAACAAATTTTTAAAAATCCCATTATTAAATTCTCTAACTAAAACTATAGCACTGGTTATGTGCGGGTCGGTTCCGACACGGCCCTAATGATCAATGAATTTCTGCGCAGAAAACTGACAAGAAGTCAAGTGATTGGTCCGTGGGTCCAAGTAGTCACCGTAGTGTGACGTCATCACCAGTCGCAGGACCCCGAGCCGATTTTGCAGGCCGAGCCTTTTTTGTACCTACAGCGGCAGTGCTACTCACTATTAGCATTACTGCGCCACCGTGATGTTTCCTGAGGCCTAAGCTGGGTCGTGTCATTGATCTTAAACACCCACGATGGACAAAATGTAATAAAATCTTCTATTTTTACATTTAGACACAGCGGCTTAGAGATAGTTGTAACTGTGAAAAGCGCTTTGCAAATGCACTGAACTTGAACTTGATTAGGTCAATACATGTTTTCAAGGTTTTTCAATCAGTCTGTCAGACTTATTCAATCAGTCTGTCAGAAATATATCCCAAGAATCTCATTAAATATTGTAATTTTAAAATTGAGCAACCGCTCTGCAACATTGCCCTCGTGTGTTGAGTTCTACAATGACTTCAGTGTCAGAAAATTCGAAATAAATTACTAATATTTAACATAAATAAAAGGACATAATTAGTTAGGAGGACATGAGGTTGGCTGGGGTCAGAGTAGAAGATACTCAGGATAGAATGAGGTGGAAAAAGATGACTCGCTGTGGCGACCCCTGATAAGGGAAAAGCCGAAAGAGAAGTAGTAGTAGTAGTAGTAGATTTAACATAATTAAAAACATTTATTACAAAGAAGTACAATTGAAAAAAAAAATGTAAATCTACATTTTTGTCAGAGCTTTTTTATGGTTATATTTGTTGTTAGGAATTTGTTATATTTTCAGATGTAAAAATACAATGTTGTAAAAAATATTACAAAACATATTGTTTAATTTGTTTTATCAAATATGTAAAATGTGAGGAGTAGCATCCCAGCAGTGAAAAAAAGATACATTTCTTATTAGGTCTTGTCTTCTCTGTGACCTGTGTGAACACGAACACAATCTTTTTCTCCCCCCTTCTTAAATCCTGCAGCGTCTGCTGTTCAGGAAGCCTCTTGGAAGGAGGACATCTCAATCGACGGCAGGGTCAGCTGAGGTTTAGAGTCAGGAACGGACTTAAAAGAAAAGAAATCTGGCACCGAGCGGTTGGTGGCGCTGGACGGGAGGAGTTGAGGAGTCCGGCGGGCGGTGGGATCGGGTGGTGGGATCTTTGGGACCAGTGCCTCCTTTTGCCTCTCCTCTATATCTGCTTGCTCAACCACCTCCAGCACGGAGAGAGAGCTGAGACCTCCGCAGCTGCAGACGGTGCTCAGGGTCGTGTCCAGACCATTGCTCCTCTCCAGGCTCTCCTCTTCCTCCTCATCATCATCAGACAAGGAGTGCCGTGGGCTGGTGGAGCGCAGACGCTGCAGCTGGGCGGAGGTTCGTCGCAGGGCCCCGCCCACAAAGCCAGTGGGAGAAGGGGCGGAGCACAGGAGGCGGTCAAACAGGGCCAAGTTACGTGTCCGAATCACAGACGACTGCTTGTTCTCCGCGATGTTCTCCAGCGGCTGGAAGTGCATCTCTTCTTTGGGAATTCTTAGGGAATAAGATAAAATATATATGTTACATTGTCATAATTTTTTGATTTGATAAACAAACTGACGCCATGTCGAAGGTGGAGCCCTGGAACGAGGGTTTGCGCAGCACGAAGAGCGTGGCAGCTGTGTATGGCGGACGAGGGTTCGAGTCGTTCCAGTACCGGTCCCGCTCCATCACGGGAAGATCTCCGTACATCTCATCCACGGCCATCATTGACACCTGATAACAAATATTGATATATGCATAATTATCCTCTTGAGACCGTAGCTCTTGCTTTGCTAGTTTGGCTTTTAGGAGCACAATAAGTGTAAAAATGAAACGTCATTAAGACGGCACACGTTTAACCTAAACACTGCGCTCATAATTTTCATTCATTCAGAAAATGAAATACTTCCTTTGCAAAGACTTTTGTCTTGCACTGCAGTGACAGGACCTATTCTATTTTACACCCATTTTGCTATAACTGCAAACTGCACTTTGATGATCGGACGCCACTAGAGGGCGGTCTAAGAACACGACAAAATGGTTGATTCATTTTAGCACATCAGGGGTTAACACAGGAGGTGGGAAAATTCTGTGATGCGCAGTGACCTGACGAGGACACTAAGACCCAGGAGTCTATATACTGTATGTTGCATATGAGATGCTATGATATGAGGTTCAAGTTCAAGTTTATTTCTATATCGCTTTTCTTAGTGCGAGACCAACGCAAAGTCACTATGTGAAAAAGTCTTTAAAAAGAAAAATGTCCATTATTTGTCCGTGTTCAAAAATTATGGAAAATGAGTCTGTTCATTGTTGTTCAGACTATGGGCTATGACCAGAAGAGCAAGCTATATCGCGACAGTGGCTAGGAACACAAAAGCTCTCTGGTGGGGTGAGAAGAAAAAACCTAGGGAGAACCCGACTCTCTGGTGCCAGTCTCCTCTGGCATGCTAACATTACAAAGTCATTGGTGAAGATGAAGACGGTGATGAAGAGGTGATGGTTCAAATTCAAACTCGCCTGGAAGTTTCTATCAATCAGCCAGTTGGTCTCAAAGTCATCGTCGTCCTCGCCAAATGGATTGATGAGCTCCTCCGCCACCTGATTAACCACCAGCAAAAACATCAAAGTCCAACATTCGGGCGTGTCCGATGAGAGGCGTGGCCGCTAAAGAAAAACCCTTCTAATGAATATTAAAATAAGCCTGACCTTCAGCCACCCTGCGTAGAAGAAGAACTGCAGGAGTGTGAAGACGGGGATGTAGAGGTCAATGTCGTGACCTGCGTAACCTTGACCTGGGTCCAGGAACTGGCGTCCAATCAGAGACACCAGAAAAAAGCTGTACACGGCCAGAGTCACCACCTGCAACAGGTTTAACTGTTTAGACGTGCTGCTGCAGTGCATGATGGGGGATGGAGTCTGACGCTGACCTGGGTGTAGACCAGCGGCACACTGATCATGTCGTAGTGGAAGAGCATGCTGCATTTCCCTCGGAACCCGTTCAGCTCCTGGTGAAACAGTGTTAGGAGCAGCAGGAGAAAGCGGAGCAGGCCGTGCCGGAGAGGCGAGGCACCTCCAGGAGGAGTTTGTACGTGCTGTCGTCTTTGATCCGGCCTTCGGAGCGAGCCACTGCCGCCAGGTTAGTGAACCAAACGCAGGGGATCCAGTACTTGTTGTAGGGCGAGTGTAAGCTCTCGAACTTCTTACGCTCTTCTCTGGTCATGAAACCTGGGAGAAGAGAGAGATGTCGCTTAATGTGGATGAATCTAACTTTGTTTTTTACATGAACACTGAAAAATGTGAAATAAAACTCAGGACACCAATGTTTTTTTCCATAATTGATTGTTGATATGTATCTTTCTTATTATTAATATAATATGATCTTATGTATAAAATAGTTTTTATAGCATTAGAGCAAAATTCACTGACATTAATCGGAATCAAATATATCAAGTAAAGAACTTACTGATTTGCATAGCGCTTCAAAGCATCATGTGTTTTAGATCTTTTCCTAACTGTCTGGTTTACTTTCCAATCTAAAGTTTAAACCAGTGTAAACTAGATCTTTCATTTAAAATACAAAATGAAAAATTAGATGAAATCCATTATGTCCAATTAATTGTACTGCTGCCTTGTGTTAACTAGTGCAGAGTCGTGTCAATTAAGATTAATTAAACAAGTAAATTATGCAAAAGTGGATAAAATAGTATAAAGAAAACATCATTATTTTGTTGTAAACAGACTTATGCTACTACATATACTGTATTTTTTGTATTTACATGTTTTAAAATATTATAAAATATATTATATAATAAATATTATATACAGTACAGATTATATTATATTAATTAAATAATAAAAAAGTTTTTTTAATAAACTATTGTTTACATAAATAAAAAAAAATATTTCTATTTGATTTGTTGAATCATTTTGAATAGGTTTGTATGTTAAATTCAATGCTGACCTGCTTCGACCACATGATCCACGGTTGGGAATCTCTTGAAGACGGCGGTGCTGACGGAGCGCAGGATCAGGAGCGCGGACAGACTGGCGTAACGCATCAGCGTGCGCCGCAGCATCCGGCCTCGCTCGTCCCCGCCCTGCACGCCCCCGGAGAGCGTGCACATGATCCGGTCCGGCAGCGGGATGGACGTGTACTGACTCCACCAACGGTTCACGATCAGCGTCACGTAAAACCCTGTGTGCAAATGTATCCATCGTAAACATTACGTAAATTGTTTATTTGGGGAATTGGTTGGAATAGTTCTACCCAACACGAAAGACATGGGGATGAGACTGGCGTAGTGGTTGCAGTATATGGACAGTTTCTCAAAGTATCTCTTCTGATCGTCTTCGAGGAAAAACCTGCAGAGGAAAAGAACTGATGCCTTCCATCCTCCATCCTCTCCCGCTTCCTCTCTCACCTGTATGTGATGCTGATTGCACTGTACATGCTGAAGAAGGCCAGGAACTCTTTGTACAGAACTTTGTAGATGCTTCCCCTCCAGACCAGCAACAGCTTGGAGAAGCCGCAAAAACGAGCGTTGGCCACTCTGGCCGTGTATGTGACCGTCATCACTCTCCCCTGAAGCCTGCAGAGAAGACCCAGACTTCAGAAGCAGCATCACTGTTTTTGTAGTGAGGCTCTCATATAGCGTGTATTTTTTTATTTAAAGAAAAAAAGCAAAGAAGAAGAAGATGAAGATGATGATGATGAAGAAGATGAAGATGATGAACAACCTTTGTGAAGGAGTCATATGCACATTTTACTTCCTCAAAGATATTTAGATAATCAAATCCATATAGTCAATCATAATCAAAATTTGGCAAAACAGTCAGCATTCTAAAACAATAAATCCACTGCGACTTACGTTTTTTTCAAAACAAAAATAACTTTCTTCATGATGACGTCGTTCATGATAACCTGACAGAAAGTTCGTGATGACTTCATTTGTGGGCGGAGCCACATTTACGTACGCAGGACTGAGATTCGGACACTCTTTATATTTCTAAAGTAAAGAATCGAAAAACTATTAAAATAAAGCCGATGCCCAGGTAATTCAGATTAAAACGTTTCTCATTTTCCCTTAAACGGAGAGTTTTAATGTGCTTAATGTGTTGCTCACGTGAATTACTATAGCTACTCGCTGAATCAATAATCAAACCTCATGTCTCGTGATATTGATTTCGATCGACTGAAAATATTTTCAGGCAAATAATTCTCAACTGTCACGTGCGTTTGTTGACACTGTTTACACACACATACGCGCGAGTTTTATTTCCGCGCATCATTGTTATTTTTTTCCACACACAATCTCAGCGAAATAAAGGTTTAACGCTATAATTAAAAACAAAAAAAAACAAAGGCACACTCACCCTCTCTCGGAGTCGCGCGACACTAAAAAAGCGCTTGGCAGACTTTCAGAACGTTCCCGAAGCGCAGCACGCCGCTTTCATCTGGAGGTGGGACGTTCACTCGACACTCAGCATCCCTCGCATCCTACGGTTCCGTCTGAGCTCCACAGACCCTGTTCAACACCATCAAAATGCATCTAATATTCTGTATTTAATGCAAAGTTGACACATTTAACGTGTCACACGTGCTTTCACCGAGTATCGAACCCTGCTCTTGGATGCTGCAATTCCTAGTTAAATCACTGTTCAAGTATTGTGCTTTAAACCAACAAAATAACAACAAACGCTTATTAAATGATCAATTTTGGCAGTTATTCCGATTTTACATGACATAATGTATGTTTAAGTACAGTGGATCGTTATTTACAATTGCCCCTTCCCGATCACGTGCTTGTACTCGTCTGAGCGCGCTGATTCCTCTCATGTGGTGAAGCCGTACTGTTTTCCTGCAGCAGTGCGTGGAGAGATCGGGAATCCTGGGACAAATCCGCGTTCATTAACGAGAACTCCCACTGCGCTGATGGATAGAACACGACAGCCGAGCAATTCACAGCCTCAACTATGCACAAACTTCCAAGCGGTTGAGGCGGGTGCGCGCACGTGTGCGCGTCAGATAGCGACGTTATAACGCGGGGATCGGAGACCCCTGTTAACATCCAGAGATATTCCGCAGGCCGGGGGTCTTGTTTGCCCCGCCGCAGGTCAAGGATGAAAGGCGCCCGCAGACTTCGGTCACTTCAGAAAAACTAACGGGACCGAAACAGGCCACGTGAAGCCAAAAAACGTTGTGTATATGGCATATACATGATATAATTAGTGCTAAATATACGATAAAGTTTTAATGAATTAAATAGACCAAGGCGAACTTTCCTGCACATCTCACACTTATTGTTAATTAAAAATGTACAGAAAATGTGCCTATTTGCCCATGTTTCTATTTTTTTCCTCAGGATTTGACTGTTGGTCTGTCTTTTTTTTTATTTGATATTTAGCCTGGTTTATTTGATAAAGTGACTGCACATACTTTCACAAAAATAAATAAAATATAAACACTAAAAAAAGTCTGCGTGTCTACACATACAATTCTATAAAGTACTACCATCACAACTATTAACATGTCAAAAATTACTTTATTTAATTAAATTAATAATAACAGCATTTCGATCAGCAAGAGACACATTTAGAAGAATCTTTCTTTTGAATAATCTTCAGAATGTGGCATCACCTTCCTCGGATTGGACCCACTCATTTATAAACCAATTACCACGCAGCTCAAGAAACAAGATAAGGTCTAGTAACATGATCTGAGATTACTGGTATCATTCACACTCACGTCTGTTCAAAATCAGACACACCAGAAGAACATTCCTGTGCTGATTTTCATCTAGAACGAGCGTGTTTAAATAAGAAAGACCGCCATCACGATTAGGAACATGGAGATTAAAGAGGCAGCTGAACCAGTGGACATTCATCACGGAATACAGAAGTATGAGAGTGTATGGATTTGTACTGATTTGGGGGAAAGACAGGAGATGGAGGCTGGTGGAGATGCAGGTCACTTCTTCGGGGGGCTGTAGGGCTCCAGCAGTTGTCTGGAGAAAGTGTTGACTTTGTCGGCTCCTCTGACCTCGTGTGGCAGAAGCGGCAGCTTCACTATGTGAAAATCTTCATACAAATCCTCCATCTGAGGCGAGAGAGGGAAAAGAAAGGCACGGTAAACAAGTGTGAGGAGAGAGTGAACGTAAAAGATCCAAAAATTCTGGAATAGAAGACTTTGTTCTATTCTTTAGAGGAAAAATTCTTTAGCAGTGGATCTCTACGTTCTGTTTGGTTGCCGAACATAGGTCAAAAGCAAAGAGGTGAAAAAAAAAAAAGAGCGAGAAAGAGTGAGAGCGACAGACGGAAGGAAGAAATTTAGAGGAAAAGAGGAAATATTTTACGGAAAAAAATTGCCGCAAAAATGAATGGCGGTGTTAATTAATCAATAACAAATTTAACTAATACTCGAGGGGCCTCCAGACTACAACGCCATAAAATGAGCAATAAGGATGTGAGGAACAGAAGAGCGGTGGGAGACACACACTCACCTGGTCCAGGTACTTGGACTGGATCTTGTGCCGGGCCTCACACATTCTGCAGGGCCGCTCTGCGTCAGGGAAAACCAGCTGGTTTACAATGATGTTGTGTGTATCGATACGACACTTGGCCAGTTCCTGAATCAGACGCTCCGTCTCATACAGTGACAGGAACTCGGCGATGCACACACAGATAAACGTTGTCTGCTCCTGTATTATATACAACACACAGACCAACAGTCAAGGTCACATGACACTGAACAACAACAACAACAATACAGCTTGAACATTAAGATCAGGAT
The DNA here is from genome assembly GCA_028031935.1 of Paedocypris micromegethes. Classification (NCBI taxonomy): domain Eukaryota; kingdom Metazoa; phylum Chordata; class Actinopteri; order Cypriniformes; genus Paedocypris; species Paedocypris micromegethes. Next base: position 15,641,961 of record CM051499.1, read on the forward strand.
TCCTACAGTTTCCGAAAAGTCAAATTCAAGAACTTTTCAAGCACTTTCACGGTCCAAGCTTTTGCAGCACCATACAGTCTGCCTAAATACAACCAAAATGAAACTTTGTCATTTTAATTATATTTAAGGAGATATTTTGTGAAAACAAACAAAAACCAAGTTGTGCTTTGTAATAGCAATCGGATAAGTGTATGTTTGTTCAATATCTTTGTACAGTCAATATAAAGCAAATTAACGAAATGTAAATGAACAAAATGCGCGAAATAATTTGTTCACTTCATTGTTCAAGAGTTAAAAATAAGTCAAAATTATGTGTATTTTTTTTGTGTGTATTAACTGTAATGAGCAAACAAAGATGGATGATAAACTGTTGTTTATTCTTTAAAAAGAGATAAAAGAGACAAAAAAGACATATTGAGACTGAAAGAAATATAAATAAAAGTAAAAAGAGAGTAAGACTGAGAGACAAACTGAATGGTCAAGTGACACATACCGGGTCTTTAAATTGTTCGCTGACCGAGCGAATAACAGGAAGCGTTTCCTCCAATTTAGACGCCAACTGATCAGCATTCATGTCTCCCAGCCCCAACATATTACACATCTGCAAAAGTGGAGAATCTAGTCAGAAACCTGTCATCTCTCCAAAGAGAGACTGACAAAGAATGAGACAAAGAGAGATACAGAGTGTGAAGAGAGAACAAGAAGAAGAAGAGAGCATTGCTGAGAGTTAGAGTGACTAAGGCTCAGAGAAATAGAAAGAGAGGGAAATGGGAGAAGGAGTGAGAAAGAGAAAAGCGAGTGAGTCCTGAAACCTGTGAGATAAAGGGGCTGATCTGGTTCTTGATCTGCATGAGGCGGCCCAGGCCCCTCTCCACGATGGTGGGGAAGTTGAGCAGACGCAGTGTGTGTCCCGTGGGGGCAGTATCAAATACCACCACTGAGAAATTCATTCCTTTAACCAGCCTACAGAGAAACACAAGTGCGTTTTAAAAAAGAAAAAAAAAAGATCTGTGTATATATAATATAAAAACAATACATTATTATTTTGTATTTATATTATATATAATGAAACTGGTTTTAAACAAATGTGTATCAGATGCTGGTGTCGACAATATAAATGGCCCGGTGGCCCGGACCTACTTTTTAAAACCAACCGGGCCACCAGATCGGTCCAAGTCCTGGCCCGGTGGGTCCAGTGAAAATGACTCGATAAAAAAAAAATCCAATTTATCATTTATTACCCGCATTTATGTTAAATCATTTCGCTCGCTAACTAGCGCTAACGCGTTGTGATCCCGACGGTCTTACTATGCAACAAGTTTGGTGCTCCGCCTCCGACCAAGTCCCGGGTATAATAATTTATTTGATGGTCTTTAATAAAACTATTCAGACATTCTGGGAGTTAGATTAAATTAAAATATAAATTAAAATATATTTTTGTATTTCCAGTAATTTAGTGTTGTTGTCGTCTTCGCAAAAGGCGAAGAACATTTTTTTTGTAAGGTCAAAACTTTTTGCAGTTTAAATCACTCTTTTACTTTTACTCTTGCACTTGGACGATAAACGTTCTTTTATTATTGACGTTTTTCAACTGATACTGATTAATTCCGAACAGAGCAAACCAGACACTGCAAGGGAACTATATTTTTTAAGATTGGGTGCAGAATGATCAGCAGCAGCTCAGTCAGTAGAGCTGAGGTTGGAAACACCAGATCATGGGTTAGATTCCCAGGAAAAACTGTACAATTTGTACAAACCTTAACACATTTTTAATTAAATGAAAGTTGCTTTGGATAGAAGCATCTAACTGACAGTAGGATGTAAAAAAAAATAGGTGCGGTATTGGGCCCAAGACACAAAGAGATTGTGAAAAGAGAAATCACAAGAGAAATTGACAGAAAGCAAAAGAGAATACGAAAATAAAAGGCACAGAATTACACGTGTTCCTCCATTAAACCATTAAACAAATTAAATGATTTTCATGTTGTTCAAGCAAGAATTTTATTTTTTGCAATTATTGGGATAAATACACAACGCGTCGACCTTGGCCAGTGGTTTTGATATTCGGGCCAGTGGAAAATTTCCCTTATTGTCTACCCCTGAGATGAATGTTTTATATATATTTTACGTGCCATGTTATAATTAATATGATTACAAAAAGTGACAAAACAAAGAGTTTGCACTTTTTTGCAAACGGGGAGTGCGCCATCTAGAGGGTAAACAGAAATAAATCACTATCTGACCAGAATAATTTAACCACCCCCAACTCAGGTCTGCTTCTTGCGAAATCATGTTTTTCCTCTTAATCAATTTTCATCTACTTTTAGTCCGTTTCATCACATGTTTATAATCTCTTAATCCTTAGTCATTCAAACAATGAAACGTGCTTGCACTGCTTCTAATCCATTATACTGGAGAAGTGAGGAAAGTGATGGCAATATCATGTATAATTTGTATAATGTGGTGCTCATTTATAGTTTTCCGCACACCGCAAGAAAAAAAGATTTGCATTTTGCATCCGATTCATCTTAAAACCCTCCTCTTGCCTAGCTAAAATGTCTAAAGACTCTGTCTGACCTCATGACCTCTGCGTAGCTCATGGCCTCATCTATGCCCGGGAAGGCACTCATGGCCTCCTGCATCATCTTCTTCCCCATGCTGAGCATGTTGTCTTCCTCAAAGAACTCGTCTGGAAGCTCTGCAACACCCAGACTGGGGTCGATCTCCTGCAGAGCCCATAATCAACACGTTATCACTGTAATCTCATGAAAACAGCAGAGGGCATCCGCAGAATCTGGTTTACCATGGCGAAGAGGTTGTCATAGCCCTTGACTTTGGTGGGAACCTTGGAGAACTTCTGGTCAAAGGCATCAGAGATGTTGTGTGCTGGATCTGTAGATATGATGAGGACACTCTCTCTCACCGCTGCCAGCTGAACTGCCAGACTGCAGCTGCAGCACAAAAAACACATGTTGACAGGAAGAAACAAGCTTTTAATATGGTAAATACGCCTATTATTTTATAATGTACAATAATATCACATACAGAAACAGACACAGATTTGCATGTTTGGTGCTCAGCGTTTACATACGTGTATAAATACAGATTACATTAAATGCGTGTATGCTTTTACTCCTCAGTATATGTATCTCTTTGTATTTGTGAGATGCTGTCTATATTAAATACATATATAGTTCAAAACAATGATTTGACGAATGTTTGGTTGCTAACGGTTGTTAGCAACGATTGTTCCACTCACCTGCACGTTGTCTTACCCACGCCACCTTTACCACCCACAAAAATCCATTTGAGTGATTTCTGTTCTATGATGTTTTTTAAAGTCGGTTCTAGAGGCTCAATATCAGGCGCATCTTCAAACTCGTCTTCCACTGAAGCTGCCATCTTGCGCTCTTGTCAGTCTGAACGCAACACGGGCAGTAGCACACGCCGCCATTTTGGCTCCAAGAGCGGAGACAAGACAGCACTAGAACAGACGCACAGAGGAGCCAAAATGGCCGGTGCTGGAGCCACAGTTACTAGCGGAAGTGTGTTGATTAACTGTTGATGACTCAGCCGGACCCAATGAGCCACAGTATTTCGAACGATTAAAAAGAATCCGGAAATAAATATTGGTATTTTAGGCGCATTCTATTGTTAAAAAAACTGTACATACATGTATTCTTTAAAAACAGAACCACACCAGAACATTTATTTTGCAATGTTATTGTTGTACACTTGTGAGAATTGTCTCATTTGTTTACAGAAATAAAAGCACAGCATTTATCAAAGTCTCATATAGTTCTTTATTTAATAACAAATTTACTCCAGGCCTTCTTAGTCTATTCAAGCATTAACAGCAACTTTAGATTTATTTGGCACCATCAAATTGTCGTTTAAAATTTTTAAACTCTTTCCATCAATAAACTTCAACATTTTGCCATTGTGGTTTTGTGTTTGAGATACACAAAAATATAGAATTACGTTGTCAGTCTTCATACCGTCACCTTAAAAAAAGAAACAAAAGCTGAATTTGTAATTTCAAAAAACATTAGCCTTTTAAACACAGGTAAATCAGATCACGCAGTGAGTGACAAAATCAGAAAAATAAACAAGTTTTAAATTTTTCAAAAACACGATGCATCTGCACAAAAAGACTCATGTGCATTAAAAATATAAACCAGAGATAGGATTAATGCCGACGTCTATATCAGCATCAACACGTCAACAGCATTTAAAGGCGCACAAGCTTTTAAGATACTTGGTAATGTTTTCTAATGTACTTTCTTAGAAAAAAAAAAAAAAAGAACTAAGGATCCTACATGGATGGTCTGATCCAAACCTAGTGCAAAAACACAAGCTTCAATCCCAGAATTTGGAAAACAGCAACGCTGGATACACAAACAACCCCATCACCAGCCTTGGGGTTAAACACAAACACCACACCAAATAATTACTTACTTACATGAATTCACAGTTCTTTACAAGAAAAGAAAAAACAAAACAAAAAATGGACAAAACTGAAACACAAAATCGATACATTAAATAGATCAGTGGGCCCATTACAGCAAACAGTCAAAAACACAAAGTCATTTGAATTTGCTGTTTTCATTCAATTTTCTTCACTAACATTATTTTCCAGCACTTTTTGTAGTAAGCCAAAAGGCACAATGACACAACCAGCGAGAACAAAATTCCAGCTTTCACACATAGTAATGAGAGGTCAATATTGCACAAATAATCTCTCTCAAATATTGCACTTCTTATAGTTAATTCTATGAATGACCTTTTTTAGTTTTCTGCATTGGCCTTAAATGTATTTGTATGGTTTGTTTATACAACTGGCAAAACGTTCACACTATTTACATGTATAGCAGAAGCGTGTTGACATGCAGGTGACTGCTTTAATGGCCTTGTGAAGATTTGATGGGATTCTGTTTTCACACTCTTTAAACAAACAAACAAAAACAATGGTTATATTTGTATTTCCAGCAGACAAAGCGGGCTTGTGTTTGTCGGTCTTAGTTTGTCTCGTAGGAAGACAACAGAGCCGCGTCCACCGGCTCCATACAGGAAGGGCAGGTAAAAGCCCGCATGAGCCAGGCGTCGATGCAGTCCACGTGATAAATGTGCATGCAGGGAAGAAACCGGATTGGGTCGCCATATTCAAAGTCCATCATGCAGATCACGCACCTGAGAGCAGAAGGGAAAAGATTTCACCAAAAACATCAATACAAAGAACTTTCACCCAGTGATGCACCAAAACGCATGAGTCTAAAGTTTACTTTCATTGTACTTTCACTCTATATAATTTGAAATTATGGAAGCTAAATTTGGTAACAACTGACTCTCTGATTTTTTTGTCCGAAGGTTCTGAGCCTGGATCGAAGATTCCTCGTGGAAGTTGCTGGATGAGGCCGATGCGCTGAGCGATACGGACCTGCTCCTCCTCAGTCAGTTGAGTGGCCAGCCGGGCCTGACTGGGTGTGAGGTGGTACACTGGTACTCCTTCCCGCTCCTGTGGTCAAACGCAATAAATCACACATCTTTAAACCGATCCCACATGCAACATGACTGAAAAGAGACAATTAAGAGGACCCTGAAGAAAAGTCTGAGAAATAATTCTAGGTCAATCAATGGAATAGGCAAAGTTAATGACAGTAGTTAATGGAAAACAAATTAAAGGAGCATTATATGTCAAAACAACTCAGAAAACCAGACACTAGCCTTTAGACATCAACAAACAGAAAGCGATAAAACAGGCTAAACCGAACCATTATTCCATTACATTCCATATAAAAAAGGGTCCATTGACTGAGCTTTGAGGTCCATCATCTAAAACAACTGAAAATGTGACATTTATGATTATTTATGATTTGTAATGACTGGGTGAATGACATCGCAAGCATTTCTGGCACAATCAATGTAAAATGTAAAAGCTGTTTAATATGGATTTTTAAAATTATATATTTGGGTGAATCAGGTTGATTGTTTGGTAAAGTTTTTATGAATTGTAAGAGCCTTAAAAGCTTCTAAATGCTCAGCACATATTAAAAACATCGATTGATCACGGCTTCCAAAAGCTACGTTAAGAAAAAAATAACGTGAGCTTCGGATATCAAAGCGAAATACCACAGGACACACTAGTGTTTGTTTTCGGGTGGCACCTGGTAAGGTGGCGGAGGCTCTCCGGGAAAACTCGACCCCTCAGAGTCGTTCAGCAGGGACAGATCGTCGGAGCCTTGAGAAGACAGACAGTTCCCCATTGAACTGATCCTGTAGCACAACAATCCAGCAAGGATACAACACTGGAAGGTTCTTTAAATTGTGTCTGCAGCACACGCGAGAGGTGTTTCCTCAGCCTCGTCTGAAGACAAACACGCGATGAATACCAGTGTCTGTTATCCACACAATCAACTGTTAAAAAAAAAACTTCAAATCTACGCGAAACTATTCCGCCTTGCTGGTCAGTTTCCTCTAATTGTCTACGCCACATATGATGTGCAAATTATTCCAGTAAAGCAGTAATTTTAGGTAAGACCTATTGACGACTCCATATCTTCTTTCATTGTTGACAAACTCTTAGACCGGAAGTAGTATTCGCAACTACACCCTGGGTAATGTAGTCGTTACGTAGAAACGCGTTGCGGAAATAATTTATTTCAGGGAAAAAAGATGATTATGCCAAAAACCGTATATTTTTGTTAACGTTTTCACGTGTAAAAAACATTTTCATCATAATACAATAAACTAATATTCTAAAACACACAAGTTTAACACAATATCGATAAAAACAACTAGAATAGTAAAAACAATAAAATGCTAACAATACACTATAAAATATTATATTGTAGCAAAACACAAGAAAGACAATTCGTTTCGAATTTGCCAGTGAGTCGAGCGCCTGCCAGTGTGTGTGCGCACGCGCAATCTCCCGAAACTCGTGCATGTGTCGTCATCACCATAGAAGAAAATGACGCAGCGCACCTGACAAGCTTGTTTTTAGCTTGTTAGCTTAAGAGCTACATTTTCTAACGGGCTTAATCCGCTTCTCGCTCTCAAAGTCACACATTTTCTTCGAACCTAAACGTACTCACTGGTCAAGAGTCGGGAAAAACAGTCGAGGACTGTCGCGGAGCAGCCATGCAGATCACACTGAAGACTTTGCAGCAGCAGACCATTCAAATAGACATCGACGACGATCAGACGGTATTTGCTGGCGTTATATTTTCTCATTTTCTGACCCGCACTGATCGTGCTTAAGCGCGAAAATACAACTCGTCCGTTCGAAGAGTACATTTGGAGCCTATAAACAACGTTTTTATTTGTTGATGTTCGTGGTAGTGGTAGTGGTAAGAAAAGATTAACGGTACGAACCGACTGGAGTGTTGAATGTAAGAAATGCCGATCTGAATATACGTATATATAAATAGGTGAATTTATATATACGTATATCCTTACGAACGACTTATTTTCTTTGGTTGCCTTCAGTTCTTGTCCATGCTCTCTTGTGTTTAAGGGATACATTAAAATGCTTGTGTTCCTTAGGTGAAGGCCTTGAAAGAGAAGATCGAGGCTGAGAAGGGCAGAGATAGTTTCCCAGTGTCAGGCCAGAAGCTAATCTATGCTGGGAAAATTCTTCAGGATGATACGCCCATTAAAGAATACAAGATCGACGAGAAGAACTTTGTGGTGGTGATGGTGTCCAAGGTCTGAGATTTCATATCAAATCGTTTAATTCTTATTTTATTATGTTAAATATATTTTTTTGTATATACATTTTTGTTTTTCCATTATCTTTTAGACAAAACCAGCATCAGAAGCAACAAACTCACCCCCAGAACCACTCAAATCTTCAGATGGACCATCATCGTCATCATCTTCCTCTCCTCCGCCTCCGCCCCGGGCTCCAGCAGCCATCGCCATTCCCCCAGAGGAGTTCTCTGTCGATCCGCCGGCATCCCTCTCTCCAGCACAGAGCCCTGATGGGTCAGTTCTTTGTTCTGCCACTGGCCTAAACAATTTCCTATGAAGGGTTCATAATTTCTTGCATTGTTTTTGTTTTGTAGTATGGTGGCTGAAGAAGAAGACGCATCTTCAACATTAGGTACTAATGTTAATAAACGTGAATAATATATGTTTTGGACACAGATACCGATAAATGGGCAAACAGGAAGTCAGACAGAGGACTCTCCTGTTTGTCGGTATCTTCTAAAACTAATATTTTTTACTTTGTCTACAATGTATGTTGAAAGTATACAATATATATTTATATAAGTACATCCCTCAAGTTGTCCACATTCACCCCTTTATGTCTATTTATGTTTGATCATATCTTTTTATTCATCATCTCACCTACTCACTCACAGTTATTTGCATTTTTGTCATTTAATGCTTTCGTTTGTATCTGATTGAATTTAACCATAACGATAATCGGAGAATTCTGATAGATGGAGAGAACAATCTGAAATTAAATCTGAGTTCAGGACCATTAAGACCCACCTATTTGTTTTGTGTGTGATCAGTCTGTGATGCTTTCAATGTCTCTGTAGTCACAGGACCAGAATATGACGCCATGCTCTCGAACATAATGTCAATGGGCTACGAGAAAGAAAAGGTGGTGGCTGCACTCAAGGCCAGTTACAACAACCCTCACCGTGCCGTGGAATATCTGCTCACAGTGAGTGTCACACACTCTCACTCGCTTTATTTTTATTTTTTTACTCTCAAGTGACCAATAAATCTGTGTGTCAGGGGATTCCAACAGTCCCGGTGCAGGAGACCAACCCTGCAAATGCTCCGCTTCCTACAGACACACAATCAACCGAGGGTGAGGATGCTAAAGATTATACATTCTGTTTGTTTTTGTCTGAAATGAGAATTGTAAAATGTATTTAAAAATGAAAAATATATTACATTATAAATTATAACATAAAACTCTGAACAAAACTGTGTGTTCAGATATGACATCATGCAACAATATATTGTACAAAGGCAACAAACTGGAATGATAAATGCAATAAAATACAAACACATTATTTAAATAGTGTTTTTTTATACTAATTATCATAACTTTTAGAATAATTACATGATAATAATATTAATAATAATAGTACTAATATTAGTCGACTAGGAAAAGTAATTCCTGAAGCTATGGCATGGACTGAACTGGAAGCTGCTGAGATTGATCACATTACTAAATGAATTATATAATTGAAGCCGTCCACCCTGTGGTTACACAATGTCGTCATGGTAACCACAAACATTGATGGACAAAACTGTCATTTGAATGCTGTGTCCACGATGATGTGTAGACACAAAAATCAACGGAAGAATGAAATGTGACCTCACAAGTGCTTATAGCTATCCCACAGATATCTTTATTCATTCATTCATTCACAAATATTCATTATATTTTCAGTGTAATTTATTTATTTAAATAATTAGTAAATTTTGTATAGTTATATATAAATTAGGGCTGTCAAACGATTACATTTTTTTAACTAGTTAATCGCACTTCCTCAACCAAATTAATCGCAGTTAATCGTGATTAAATCACAAATAATAATAATAATAATAATAATGTATTAATAATAATTCTTTAGTATTAACAATTAATAATAACATGAACAAGTATCTTGTAATATTGAATATTGAAGTGTAAAATGTAAATTAATGTACACAAAATAATCACTTGTTTAAATACTGTAATATACCGTTTTGACTAAAGAAAACAACGGGTAAGCCGGTCATAATAATTAAAAAAGAAACAAGTAATTTATTTTGAGGAAAAGAGACAACGGATATGTATTTGTATATTTGTGTGGCAAAAGTATGGCACTGATAATTAGTCTAGCTGAAAAGACTGATCACACATTTTTATCTAAGGAACAAAAGTCCTACATATGGTTTGTGTGCAGTGCGCATGTGCATGCAGTCGTCTGAGAGACTGTGGATAATTGAATTTCACTCTATTCTTTCTATAAGTGGGCTGTAATTTCAGCTTTGCAAAAAACTGTACAGATAATACTGAATGGTTTTGAAGTGAAACTCAAAAACCAGAAATACCGGAAAACCGGAAGTGCGATTAACGGCGTTAATAAAATTTGACGCGATTAAACAAATGTAATTAATCGCACAAGTTAAGGCGTTAACTTTGACAGCCTTAATATATATATATATATATATATATATATATATATATATATATATATATAAATATATATATATATATAATTATAAATCATATAATATATTGTATATAGTGTGGATCTTAATCGACATATTTTATTTTCAAATATGATCTGAAAATCTTTTTTTTTTGTAATGTTTTTCCGGAAGTGCTTGAGCATATTTAGCATTATTAAATGCAAAATATGCTCCAAAGGTTAGAATACGCTTCTACAAAAAGTTTATATTAAGAATGGCTTGAATCAGATTTGTAAGATCAGGATCATTCCTGACAAAGCACATTTATTTTATCTCAGCATTGTCATTCCAAGTCTGAATCTTTCCATCATCTGTGAGTAAAAGTAAAGCAAAATGATGTCACGTCACAGGACTGCAGTGTTGGAATAATGTTAGGTTTTTTCCAGAGATCCAAACAGTGAAAATGACTCACTGTAAGTTTTTACTGTAAGTTCAAAGCTACTAGAGCAACAGGAGTCTTGTGATTGGACCAATCAGAAGCAATCACAGTTGCTGTTGTTCAGTAATAAAATATTGTGCAGATGTGGGGAAAAAAGAGAATACAGAACAATAATAACAAAGATGAAAAGGTACTTAAACACAAGAAAAAATATAGAAGAGTGATTTAAAAACAGACAAAATATTTACAAACATACTTCATACAGCTGTACAAATTCTTTATTTAGTGTAGCCGTTTTTTTTTTTTAATTAAAAATCTTTTTGTATACTGTATGTACCGTATGTATATATATATATATATATATATATATATATATATATATATAAAGATGAAATGGCTTTAAGCAAAATTGTTTATTTCAGGTGAAAACCCACTAGAGTTCCTGCGTTCCCAGCCTCAGTTCCAGAGTATGAGACAGGTGATCCAGCAGAACCCGTCGTTGCTGCCAGCTCTTCTTCAGCAGTTGGGTCAGGAAAACCCGGAGTTGCTGCAGGTACGGATCACGCGACATGTTCATGGTCAGGTTCTCATCCTGATGTCCTATTCAGCAAATCAGCCAACATCAGGAGCTGTTCATCCAGATGCTGAACGCTCCGGTGGGGGAGGGGGAGATTGCGGAAGGTGCGGAGTTTGCAGATCTAGGCGCCATTGGTGATGAGGCTCCACCCGGCAGTTTCATCCAGGTCACACCGCAGGAGAAAGAGGCGATAGAGAGGGTGAGAGACACAGTCACACAATAAGAATTTCTCTATAATGTTACACTATAGTATGAAGTAGAATAACTAAATTCATCTGCATTTCAGTTGAAAGCTCTGGGTTTCTCAGAAGCTCTGGTGGTTCAGGCTTACTTCGCCTGCGAGAAGAACGAGAACCTGGCCGCCAACTTCTTGCTCAACCAGAACTTCGAGGACGAATGAGAGCTGGCGAAAGATGGCAAGCCCCTCCCCCTTCCCACTACACAAGCACTGCATCAACTCGGGACTCCGGTTTCCCCTCATCATTTCTTTGCGTTTACAAGTCCGAGGGAGACTGGGAGGGCGGTGGCAGACGGGGGCGGGTCCAATGAAGCGCCTAGAAAATTCCAATGGAATTGACCGCGGTCGGCTTGGCGACACATTAGGGAACATGCAAATCAATCCATTGAAGGCAAACGCTATCGTAGTATTATTATTAATATTGAGGGGAACGTTGGGTAGATTTGGGGATGTTGCTTGCCTTGTTCTTTATTTCGGCAAACGATTAACAGCATACTCGTAATGAGAATTTTATGTGTTATGATAGAATCAAAGATTCGTTTACAGATGGCAATCACAGCGTAATTTGAGATTACAGTGCTAAAATGCAAAATAAGAGTCCCACACATTTTCAGCGTTGCAGTATTGTGATCACGACTGACGAGCGTCACCCGTTTGAATGTAGGACGTGGTTAAATGCACTTTGTTCATCCTGCGAAAAGTCAACATGAAATCCCGCACTCTTGTAATCCTACGTGTTATTGGGATTTTCCACAAGTCACTTGTGGGAAATTCGGATGCAAATTGGACACAAAGTCAGGGGAAACGAATAAAGAAAACGCTGAGAATCCGGTTCCGTTCTCATTTCTCTGTCCGTTTTCACTGCCACTGGAGCCTGAGATCAAATTCATGTTGACTTACATGTTCATCAGAACCACAAACGGCAAAATGTGAAATACTGAACGCTAATGTCATTCCTGCAGAATAGGACCAACTTGTACATTTTAGGCTGAACTTGAGGGTCTTTTTCCTCCCGGTCGCTTCTCTCCAGCATCACACGCCAGAGATTCTCTCAGACACATTCCGACTGTTACGTATCTGAAAATATCCATCTGTTCACTGCAAATTTTCTTTCATCATCCACACAGGCTTGACGTTTCTGCGTGGTGAACGCTAGAAAATACGCGGTTCATTCGCTCATACCGAAATACCAAAAATATATAGCGCCTCGGATTAATACGACTGAGCGCGGCAGCTTGTCTGTCGATGGCTCTTATTGGCTAGTCTGGAATCACATGAACAATAAAGTCTCACTGAAATCCGCCTCTCGGCCGTTTCTTACGCGAGTGGAAGTGAAAGAGACACCGGACGCTGTACAGTCAAGAACATCATTTATTCAATCAGGTGCTGCTCTTTACAAACATATGAGAGTAAAAGAACGGGTAAATAACACATGCAGGTTGGCGGCAGCTCTGCGAGGGGACGGCGGCGGACAAACAAACGCGCGACTTATGACAGCGACAAACCCGAACGTTTAAACGGCGACATGCACGAGTACAGTCGTTATTACTGCTCCGCTTACAATCAACAACCATCCATGACCGCGGATAACACTGATTCTCTGCTACCCAATTTAATGTCTGAATCCTAACGGTTACTAAAGATAGAGGAAATTAACGAAAAGACTTTTGAGATCCATTACTACTAGTGGATTGTATTAGCTGTTCAGCCATTACTGACGTGTGTGTGTGTGTGTGTGTGTGTGTGTGTATGTGTATGTGTATGTACTGTAGGTTTGCATTAAGTCAAATCCCGATGGTTCGAGAAGAAACACAAACACATTAATATCGAGTGATGTTGCATAGAAAAACACGTGTAAAAGAACATGTGAATGGCTATTAACGGCGACTCGGAAGTGTTACGTCACTCTTCGTGCACTCCTCGTTCCTCATCAATTCATAAGGTGCAAATAATCAGTCAAGTTTATAAAAAAAAGCTGATTTCCAACTCCTAAAAGGTGCTTAGTCGTGGAGTTTCTGTCGAAATTCAGCAGTTAGACTCGAAATAAAGGAAATAAATACAAAGCGCGGTGGCGTCCCACTGCAGAGCTGCGCGCGAGATAAACGTGAAGCGTACAGACAGGAATATAACACTTTACAACATCTTGCTCAAGAGAAAAAGAGAGATTGACATCTACAGTGTCGATAGACAGGTTAAGACGGTACAAGGGAACCTTTTTTTTGCTTGTTTTTTTGCCAAGTAAGCATTTTTTTTTTCAATCGTTGAACAATAAAAATAGGGAAAATCACATCGATTTTTAAATACTATATGATGCGTAATACGGCTGGAGAATGAGGGAAACAGGTGTTTCTCATTTACAAAATGGAGTCTGTGAACAAAAGGCACTTTGAATGGGACAACCTTTAAATGCTCACCTACACACTACGGCACGAACACGATGGAGCTCGATAACACACTGGAACGATTTCACTCGCGGGTTTCACCACAGGTCCACGTGGCAAGCAGAAGGGTCCAGAAATGCGCTTCTACCACCGCCAAACACGGCAGGAATGTTGCAAACTGTGGTAAATTGATGGTTTGTTGTGTAATAGTTTAAAATGTGCATATAGGGCTGTGCAATTTTTCTTACAACCCCCAGACAAAAGCTGCAATTTTGTTTAAAACCGTAACTATGCTTATAATAATGCATCTTTTGAGTTGAAGCTCAACATCAAATTGTTTTTGCGAAATGTACGGAATATGAACAAATCAAACATTGCAATATTCAGGTAAAAAAACTACATTATTGTTGTCCTTATTGCACAGCCCTATATAACAAGATAAACTGCATAATTTTACAAGCTGAAAACTGTGCAATTGATGGCATTTTGCCGAGGTGTAATGTCGGTTACGAATTACGTTTTTCCCTACAGTTACGATTGGCAGCTCATTTCCGACCACTTTGGCTTGCCACAGGTTTCCACCTCAAATCACGTGTGCGCTAAAACTATGAGAACGTCTAAGGAAATTCCTACGTACATCAACACGATTGGCGCCTGAACGCGTCAGCCAATCAGATTCAACGGTTTCGTTCAAATCTAAAAAAAAAAAAAAAAAAAAGTGAACCTACAAAAAAAATTGCCGTTTTAGTAGGTTAAAGATGTTCCAGGGAGTAATTTAGGAGTTTGAAAAAAGTTGCGATTATTACTTTGCCCAACATCATAAACTCTCCGGAAGTAAAGAAATGGGTAGTCAAAACAAAGCACCGGTGCTTTTGTAAAATTGATTGTTCAGCCTCACCATCTCAAAATACTCAAGGAAAAAAGAAAGATTACAAATTTAGCATTACAAAATATAAAAGCAAGGTAAAAACAAACAGCCCCGATGCTTACAAAGACGGGGATCATTTCGCACTCGTTTAGAGTCCCGGAGCGAGCGGACTTCAAACTTCTCCATTAAAAACACAGTTCCTTTCTTACAAAGCCAGAGACGACCATGAAGATCTCCCCGACACATTGCACACGGCTCAGTCCTCATACAAATACCTTTCTTCCCTCGGTAATAACACTTTTCCACAATGGAAACCTACAGAATTTTCCAAAAATAGTTCTTGCCTCTGATTGGTTCTTCATCGACCTGAAAACTTTGGCCGAGGGACAGTTCTGATGTTGATCTAGGAACGCTCAAAAAATAACTAGACTGCCATCACGCTAATGTCACAGCGGAAGAACTGTACATATGTCCACAAATATATATATATAAATATATACAGTATGAATAGAATTTGTTTCGGTAGCATCTATCCATAAATACGATGTCTGCAGTAGCCTTGTCGTTTCTTGCTAAGCTTCATGATACATATTGTACATATTCTATGTAGCTTATGTGTGAAGACCCTGTAAACGGGACGCTGAGGCACTTTGATGTGGTTCAAGTGGAGAACGAAAGGATTTTCCAAAAGAGGGAGGAGTGGTGGGTCGCTCTCAGCCAATCAGAGGCCCTGATGTGTGATTGACAGGCAGGCAGTCCAGTTATTTAGTGAAGTCAGTGATTTGTCCTTCTAGAATCCACCGTTTCAATCGGATCTTATCATATGCTGCGTTAGCCTTGCGCGTCTATTAAACATTGGAGAAAAGAGACAATGTGATTGGTTGGAAGGTCAGAGAGCTGCTGATGTCATAGTCAGTATAGGATCTGATTGGAAGCTGCTTTAGTATCAAAGACGGATTTCAAGCGTCACACTGTTGCTATGCAACCGAAAACACTGCGGGAAAAGCAACACAGTTCTATCACAATTCTAGTTGTTGAAGAAACCAAGAGAAAACTGAAACCAGGAAACAAACATGAGTGAAAACAGGTGAATTTCACAAAACAAAAGTCTAGATCACTTTTCAGCTACAATCCAAAATATTAATTATCATATTAATGGCATAATTCATATAAAACATGTACATGAATATATATATATATATATATATATATTCACATGCATACAGTACATTATTTATACGTGTGTACAGTAAATGTATTTGTGTGTGTGTCTATATGGCCGTTCTACTGCTATTATTGAAAATGTAAAATGAAACACCCAATCATGATAGAAAAAGACTTTTAAGCCTTGAAATTCACCTGGAAAAAAACTGCAAAACCCAAACCCAAAGTTCTGAAGCGGATCCAGATGCACCAAACAAACAGACATCATCCATCGTCAGTCATTTACCTGACGCCTCAACGAATAAACCGGAAAGATCTACAGTCGACTGTATTGCTCTTCTATCACTCGCCGTTCTGTTTGTTGCTGCGCTCGAGTCAAAAACAAAAAGAAAAGTCGAATTCCACTTGCGCTGGTGTTGGGGCCAAAACCAGTTAGGATGAGCCAATCAGAAGGCTCGGTTTCAGTCTCTGTCCAATCGCATGCATCGGTAGTAAACCGTTCCAAATGAGTTCTGAGCCAAAAGAAAAGTGTGTGTGTGTGTGTGTCACATACTGGACGCCTTGGGAACATGAGGACGACGGCGTGAGATGGTCAGTGTGGCGGCGTCCACCGCGTGTGATCTGGACGTCTGCCAGACTCCTCGGCGGAGCTCACTGGGACGTTCCAGAAGAAGTTTCGGCCTTGTTTTGTGTTCGTGTTTCCAGTTTTCCTCCTGCTGTGGCTCTTGCGTCTCGTGGTAACGTCCATCAAAGGAACCAGGACTGCAACGGAGAAACACGTTCACTCACGCAGCTCGAGAACAGATCACACTTGAATAGTTTGATCTACACATTTCATTCACTAACTCTCACACACGCACTCTTACTCTTACTAATGTCATTGTCACCCTGCGTTCTATTCTATTCTACATGGTCTCACTATCCTTCACTGGCTCATATTTGCTTGCTCACTGACTCATACTCTCTCTCTCATCTACTCACTCTCAGTTGATCATTCACTTCTCTCACTCTTATTGATTTATACTTACCCTCATCTACTCACTCTGTTACTCATTCAGTTCACTTACTCTCTCACTGATTGATAAATACTCACTCCCTCACACCGACTGATTCATACTTGCTCACTCTCACTTTCTCTCACACTCATCTAATCACTCTGTTACTCATTCAGTTCACTTACTCTCTCACTGATTGATAAATGCTCCCTCCCTCGCACTGACTGATTCATACATATTTGCTCACCCTCACTTTCTCTCACACCCATCTACTCACTCTCAGTTATTCATTCAGTCACTTACTGATTCATACAAGCTCACTCCCTCACACTGACTGACTCATACTTGCTTTACTGACACACACACACACACACACACACACACACTCGCATACTCTAACCCTAGATACCCTACTCATCTAATCACTTTCAGTTGCTCATTCACTCACTAATTTCATAACCACCCTTGCTCAGTCACTCACTCAGTGACTCATACTTGCTCACTCACCCACCCACTCACAGTCTTATCTATTGATCCTCCAGGAGTATGAATCCAGAAAAAGTTTCTTGTTTTCATCATTAGGCTGATGAATCATAAATTTGGTTCCGGATCGAGGATTTTTATACTGACGTGGAGCAGGAAAATAAAGCCTGATGGTTTCCATGTGTTTGGACTGTAGTGCAGTGTGTGTGTGTGGTTTGTGGAGCTGGTGTACGGCCGCCATTAGAAATGAACGGATTGTCCCTCAAACCCACAACCGACTGCAGGGTCCTGTCCAGAGGGAGGGGCTGCAGAGCTCTGATTGGCTGGCCTCTAGTACCACATTTCTGATTGGCACAACCCGACTGTTAGCCATTACAGCGAGCTTTATCTAAGCCAATCAGACAGATGGATGTGATTGTGATTCCCGCTCACCTGCGTCTGCTGGGGGATGTTCAGAAAGTTGTTGTCCCGTGATCCGATGCCGACAAACCTGTTGGCAGCTGAGGCGGCTGGCGCTGGGTATGCTGCTGAAAGACGGCAGGCCTGTTAGACTCGCGCGCTACACTCTGCCATAGCGTGCACTTGTGGGCGGGGCTACATGTCAGCCAATCAGAATGTGGCCTAATTTAGAGGAAATTAAGGTCGTGTATTTGGGCCTCGTTCTTTTCTTATTAAAATCAAACCTTTTTAAACTCAAAATTACAGCATCAAAATCTAAACAAGCACATTATCAAGACACGACTTGTGTTTAATATAGTGTGAATACTAAACACTCACAGTTGTGTGAACTTTAGAATTTAAAACATCATTATTGTAAAGATATGTTTACAATAATACCTTTAATCTTTTTACACTTTAAAGGTGTTTTAATAATTTTTATCTTTTGATTTATTGACACTAAAAATAAATTAAAAAAGACAATTTAGTCGCTCAGAATGTTTTTCTGGCAAATAAAAAAAACGTAAAAGGGAAAATTAGCAAAAATGCTAAATAAATGCTGTGTAAATGTAATGAATGCGGGTCAATATGGCGGGCAAATTCAGAAACAAAAAATTGATCACTTCTTCCAAATGAGTTTGAAATTTCAAATCAAGGGCAGTTGAGCGAATTGGACTCCATGTGAGTGTTGTAGTGACACACAGGCTGAAACTCGAGACACGGTGAGACTGACACAGTTTCTTCGAAGGTATGAATGACTTGTAAAAACACAGAAACACTCATGGAGAGAAAAAAAAAGAAAAGATTATAGGCACAGGCTTCTTCCCACCCACAAACACAACCCAAGCAAAGACCCTCGGCCTAGGAGCGCCCACTCTCACACACCACCAGACACATCACCATCCCCTTCACCGCCACAGCAACACACACTTTTATAGTGGCCGCCACTGTTGGAACGGGATTTATTCGTTTGTTTGATTGTGTTTTTGGAGTCCATGCCAACTGCCCTGAATCTGACATCTCGAGAAGAAAGGGAAAATGAAAAGTGAGAGAGGAGAATAGAGGCTGATGGATGATTGGCTGATGATTGATTGATTGGTTTGCTTTCGGCAGCCAATGAGAGACAGTCTTGTGACTCCACCTCCATTTAATTGCAAAAGTCAATGACTGATGGCAATCAAATGAAGGAGTGAAAAGAAAAGGATGAAAAGGGATGACTGGAAGGGAAGTGAAAAGAGAGAGAGATCAAACAAAGTCGGAAGAGAAGAGCAGGGCAAATGCGACCAGAAACATACTTTACTACTAAAATTTGATTTGCCAGATTTGATTATAATGAATTTTTTTAGACTTTGATTTGTATTCAATGTAATGACTGAATCAGAATAAATAACTTTTTTTGAAAAAGCTGTCATTTATGTTTCTACAGGAGAAACAACACAACACAAAATTATTAAGCACATTAATAATCACATTAATAAACAGCACATTAGTTTGGATAACATAACAAAATTGTTGCTGTGGTTAATATTCACTTTTTGTTTTACATTTTATTGTTATAAATGTATGCTTTTTATTTGGCTGAGTTATTGATTCACTGTTGTTTTACTAATCCAACGGGTCTTAAACAAATCACTTTTATTTTTAATTTAATTTTAATTGTTTTTCAATAAAATTATACTGTTGTATATAATGTACTGTTAATTAGAAACATTTAATTCTCTGTTCGAATACAGTTTTTTCTCTTTCAATTCATTTTTACAGCTATTTATTTTATTTATAATTTCAGTTTTGTGTTCAAATATTCCTTCAAAGCTAATACTGTTTTTGGTTGGTTTTAACGTTTAACAATGTATTATTTTCTCCTTATAAGTTATTCATTTTGCTGTTATTGTTTTGTTATTCATTTTCAAGTGAGAAAAAACAACTTTTTTAAAATAATATTGTTAAGATTTGATTTTTTAGATGATGTTTCTCTCTATTTACTGCTACATTTGCATCCCATAATGAATTAACTGTGATGATGCTAATGTCTAACCAGATCAAAGTATTATATAAATCAGTTAATTGTTATTGCTGTAATCTGAATTATGCTGGTACGCAGCCTGGCAGAAAGCGAGAGTATGTTTCTGTCCCTGATGGTCACAGACATGAATCAATCGTCGCTGGGCGCGGTGATGGCGTTTTACGGGCTCTGATGGGTCTGGTGCTGGAGCGGACACTTACAGGCCGAGGCCGGTGAGCCGACTCCGCTCTCTGGGTGTGTGTGGCTGGGTTTGTGCTCGGGCAGAGCGAGGGGCATCGGCACCGGCCGTGCCACCGGAGGAGGAGGCAGTAAGAAGGAGCCGGGCAGTTTGTTCTGTCCGCTCCCGTTAGGCTGCAGATACACACATACAAACACACACACAGATGGTGAGGGGGTGAAAGTGCGCACACACACACACACACAGAAATGTGAAGACGTGCACACACAGAGACAGAAATGTGCCAAATTAACCGAGGTGTCATGAACGCACTTCATTAGCGAGTTACAGTGTTTATTTCAAAACGTATACTTGCATGTACATTATATATTTAACTCATGATGCGCATTAGAGCGGATTGATGAAATGTTTTTCAATGAACAAAAATGAATAGAATGAGGTAAATTGCGATAAAAGGCTTTTGCAATGCGCTTTTCAATCCTTACATTGTGGTATACAACGATACCTTGACACAAGTGACTCATTCTCGAGATAAGAACTGTCAATTCTCCAATACTTTACTTTGAAACAAGCAAAAATTCAGTTTTGAGCTTCAGGCGTAAGTGTGACGTCAGCGCCCCCTAGCGTTCAATTCTCCACGTGCTCCCTTCACAGATTAAAATGCAAGGTTTGTCATGCTGCATTTTAGCCTGTGCTTCCCTTTTTTTGCGAATAACTTTCTTTTCATTGTGTTTTTAAAAATTCTGAAAGAGAGAAGCAACGTCTCAGCATAAATGTTTAAAAAACAGATTGATTTTAAGGAATGCGCGGCCAAAAATTAGGAGTGAAAGGGGATGGAGAAAATTAAAAGGAGGAAAAAATAAAGAGGCCCTTGAATCTAAATCATGGATTTCGAAAACATAAATAAGAATAAAGCATGTACAATCATATGAGCGTTTTCCCTGTAACTGACAAAGAAAGAGAAAAAGTGTGAATTTGACTTCAAATCCTTTGCCCAATGTAGAAATATAATTCCATAAAGCAGGTTTTAAAATCGAAATTGTATTGTCTGTATAGCAAAAAAAAATGGAATTGATAAAATATTGACATATGTAATTACATTTTAATATTTAAACACATGGTTCGTCCTAAACTTAAGAATGGTTGAACAAAAGAAGCTTGTTTATAGCAAATATGGCTGAGAGCCATTATGAAAAGACAAAAAACGGATAAGAAGGAAATCTCAAGAAGAAAAGGTGTTAGATGCTTACAGAAAGACAGCCAGAGCTGTGTGTGTGTGTGTGTGTGTGTGTGTGAGTGTATGTATGTTTGTGTGTGTGTGTGTGTGTGTGTGTGTGTATGCATTACCTGTGACCCCGGCTGCCCCGAGCCGTCAGCACAGACGAACTGCACAAACTCTTTGAGCGGATCCTGATGGTGGTGATAGCGAATGGTGGGGTGAGTGAAATAAGGACTGGACTGCTGGATGATGGAGGGAGCGGGAAAGTGAAGAGCCGAGGCAGAGGCACGTGGACTTCCTGTCAGAGAGACGGACAATCATTGCATTAGAGCATTGCGGTCTGTCTTATAGTGTCTGATATTAATCAAATAATATAGTAATGATAAGAACTGTCTATAAAAAGCCAAAAATATCATCTTCACTTCAACTCCTCGTCTCACTCTTTCTCATGGCTTCTTAATCTCATTACATGCTGGGCCATAGCCAGAAGCTCTACGGTGCCAACACACACACACACACACACACACACACACTCACGCACAAATGCAACCACCAAATCAGAATGAACGCCAACGTCCATCCACACCGAAGTCGAAGTGTCCTGCACAAACGTAAAGTTGTTCATATGAACAACTTAATATGAACATTTCACACAACTGAGGAGGAACACGTGGACAATTAATCCATTTACTGCCGTCACTCCCGCTGACCTTTCACGACACAGACGGAACCGGAGAGCAAGACCGGCTTTTCCCAGGCCGTCAGATGGGATTACACATCTGGGACAGCGGTTTTGAGCGGGAATTTCACAGCGCTCCGAACTCGCCTGCCAAGGAAAGGCCGATAAGAGCGTCCCGTCAGTCTCCAAACACACTGCCCTTCAAACTCTGTCCCCTGCCAGTGTGACTGACAGCGCCGGATCATTCTACAAGCCCAGAGTTTGTAAGGCTCGCTCGGTCACGCGTGTGTTGGGAAACCCTTCTGGCTTTGCATCTTCTTCAGTTTTGAATAATCCGTGCTGATGCGCTGGGAGTTTTGCTTGAATTGATAAATTATGTCTGAATTTTGTCAAAACTTAGAAAATTAACACCTAAATAATTATGATCATCCTCATTATACTCAGAGGTGTAAAGAGTAGCTGGAAATCATACTTGAGTAAAAATACAGGTACTGTGCTGTAAAAATCACTCCATTACAAAGTACAAGTACTATATTAATATCTTTACTTATACGTTAAGCACTTTACTCTCACTGAATTTGGGCAAAAAAAAACCCCACCAAGAAATGTGGAAAAACAAGAAACTATGAGGTTTCATTTTCTGATATTGAAATGAAATTTAACACCTCATTCAAAATGGCAGTACAAAACAGATACAAAAAGAACAAAAAGTCAGCCTCAGCCAAACTCAAATGTACAACCGCCGATTCGTTCACATGATTTAGCTCACAAATAGCATCCAGTACTTTCAGTATCCTGCAGATGGCGATGTCACCTCGACTGCCCAATAAATTAACCACGGTATGCAACGAGTAACGGTAAGTATCCCTTCAAATGTAGCGGAGTAAAGTGTAACGTAACTTACTCGTTTAAGTATAACTTTACTTTAACTATACTCGTAAATATAGTTAAAGTAAAGTAACAATGTCCATTTACTCAAGTACTACTGATTATGCTTCCATAACCATCCTGGCTAACTCGGCTAGCAGGCTAAAATTGAATTGCTTCATCACACCATCCTTGTTCACACGTGAGGTGAGCGCGCACAAACACACCCGACCCGAATGCAGGAGACATGGATGGATGGCTTTTCATGAAGCGCACTTTTGTTTCCGTGGCCTCGGCCAATAACTCGCTGGGATTTTTAGCCAATCGTGTGCTGTTGTGAACACGTGTGTGGGCTTTGAGACCAATCAGATGCGGGTTGTGTCTGTCTCACCTGGTCTCACGCCCGCCAGCATGGGCAGCGGATGGTGTGTGAAGGCCATTCGCGGGGACCTCGTCTGTGCGGACAGGGCGCTGAAATCGAATTTTCCCGCTGGCTTCTTTAGAGACCCGGGAGAGGACAACCCTGCCGGACATCAACAACCACACATCAACAACAGCAACACATCCAGCTCCACCGTCACCGAATCAGGTGTCAAGATTTTCACGATTGCTCAATTTTCGCTCGAGGACAATGCTGAAAAATCTGTAAAATAAATCCTGTGGCAAATGTCAAACCTGTGATGGAGTGAGACTGGTTGGGTTTCATCTCAAGACGCTTATGGAAGCCTTACCAGCGGATAAACACACAATAATTACAAACCAACACGCGCCTCACAACACACCCAGATCCTTCTCCGCCTGACGCGTCCTACTCAACCTCAAACTGCCAGTCAAACTCACTGATGTCACTGGTGCCAATCCTAGTGTCTGTGCTCCCGAATCAACACATTAGCAACACCTCAAGCGGCTCAGTCCATCAGCGGCGAGATGAAAGAGGGATGGAAATAGCATGAAAAGGTGAGAAACGGCAGGAGAATGTGATAACCAAGCATGGATGGCACGTAACTGGAAGACAACCAACAAAATCTCCCGCACACAAACACACACACACACACACACGGTCTTCTTGGCACCCGAGGCTGAAAATGACTCTTCAGTGTGATGCTATTTTTCCCTTTGACGTTGCAGACGTTAAACCGAGAGCGTTCTTCTTTGTACATCCCAATGTATTTGTTCTCACATGCGTGTGTGTGAGCGAGATCGGACGCCCGTGCGTGTGTGTGGGAGTGTGTAAATGCATTTAGAAGTGCTAACGTGATATATTTAGCTAGACATTTTTGCAATTGCATGCATTTGATTTTTATTTCTTTTATTTCTTTGCACTAGGGGACGAGTTATGGAACTAACACAGGGATTTGATGTCGCTCTCAGGAAGATGTTCCTCGGGGCTATAATGTCGTTTTTAACAAATACGAAAAAACATGTTCTGTGTGTGTGTGTGTGTGTGTGTTGTGCTCCATTGTAAGGCGACCTTGAGTGTCTTGAAAGGCGCCTAATAAATTAAACGAATTATTATTATTATTTTTGCACGTTAATCCATGAATTTGACAACTCTGTGGAAGAAAAGCTAAATAGAAATATAGCTGCAAGCAGCAATATGGGGTTTGGCCATGGTAATATTAAAACAACTGTAGTCTTTAGGGGTTTGTAGTTCTTCTATTTGTAGTTGTATGGAGCCAGCCAATTTGAAATAAAAATAAATTACAATTATAGATCAATTTAAAATCATATAATGCATATTATTTGGACAGATTTTAAATAATCCTAAATTTCTTAAATAATAAACTATAGATCAATTTTAAGTCATTATTTGTACGTATATGTTTTTTTTCCCGATGATTATTGATGAAGATACTACATACATATGTTGATAAATCAATTAGATTCTAATCAAACAGAACCTGGTGCAAGTTCTCGTTTTGGTCAAATGTGCGTCGCTGAAATTAGCGAGACCAAGACTATAGCATTACTATGCATGAACAGCCAACTACGCTAATATTACAATATTGTGAAAACGCACTTCGTATTTGTCTGAAATGTTTTTGTGTGCGATTACAAAAGGAGTTAGTGAGACAATTGCCTTGGTTCTGGTGAACTGTACAACAGTACATAAAGCTTGTTTTTCACTTGTGTGTTCTCGCTGGATCATAGCTGTACCATATCTGTGCAAAAAAGCTCATAGATGTGATTCTCACGGCAAGTGTGATATAGTTTATCCGTGTAAAACTTGTGTGTGGTGTGTGTTTTCTAACCATGGTATGGAAACTGCACACCGTCGTTCTCGTGTTTTATCTTCCGCTCCTGTATGCTCGCCAAATGATGCTGCACCGCCACTGAAAACGACAACACACAAAAGAGGGATTCGCTTAATAATAACAGCTTTTCCTTCCGGCGGTCCAAAAGGGTCGGCGCTGTGCTCACCTGCATCCACGTCGCTGGGCCACCCGCTGGACTGAGAGCTGGTGCCCGCCGGAGAGCGACTGGTGTAGAAGACATCATCCACCGGACTCTCCATCTCGCTGTCATCTATTGACTTGCGTTTATTTGAGCTACACAGATATGGAAAGAGAGAAGAATATAGACATGTATTTAAAAAGAGAAATAAAGAACGGGATGCACAAACGACTGATTTTGGCAGATGGACAGAAAGGGAATACAATACCTTCGAGGAAGACTGGCATACAGCTCCACCTCAGATCTAAGGCACAGAAAGTAGCAGATGAGTGTGGAGAGAACAAACGCAAAAGAAATAAAAAATTACAGAGTGAGACAAAAGCAAACAAATACAAGAGGATGAGAGAAAGAAAGAGCAAAGAGGAAGATAAAGAGAAAAAAGGTGACAGGCAGAGACACGGAGCGCCACCTTGTGGACGGCGGAGAGGCGAGCGAGCGGCGGCCCAGCGCTACTTGATTGATGTTGTAGTAACCGGGACTTTCCAGGTCTGCCAGGGAGAAATTCGGGCCCGACGCTGTGGCGACCGGAGCTGCAAGAGAACGGTTTAAATAATTTGGAACATGTTCAGCGAGAAAATAAAATGAGCCCCATTGGCTTTATAAATCAAATGAAATCTGATCTGATTTGGTTAGAAACTCGGACAGAGAAACGGTGTGAAAGTGATTCCTGGAGATTCAGTCCATACGAATGTTCAGAAAAGTGATTTTACTTTTGTTACTTATGTACAGTTATACGTTTATTTTACATAACTAATTCTAGATTTTATTTTATTCAGTGCGGAGACAATGAAAAAGATAGAGAAAGGATATGAGAATGTGAAGAAATAAAAAAAAGAAAGGAAGGTAGGTGAGTGAGAGCGGGTGAACAGAAAGAAAAAAAAATGTTTTTGATATTTTGAACATTCCTTACAAAATTTCAGGTAAAAGATAAAATTTATGATCAAAGATTATTTTTGTCATACATTGCATTGTATTGTGTATATACAGATATGTGTGCAATGCGCTAGGCTTCCTGATGAGCGATTGGTGAGGAACTCACTCTGGGAAACTCGCACCAGCTCGGCTACGTTCCACACGCCTGACGTGACGAAGCAGTCCTGAAAGCTCAGGTGTCCTGCAGAGACCAGAACACACTTCCGTTTCATTAACTGACCACACACCCAGTCCGCGCCATTCTGATTTCCTCACCGTTGGGTGGAGGCTTGATATCCGACTCTCCTTGTTGACTGGAATTCTCTGACTGACCAGATTCTGCGTAAGAGAAAGAAAGAATAACAAAGAATGATGCTTTAGCAAATTGTGAGCGGCGGGCAGAGATAAAAAGAGAGAAAGAGAGACAGAAAAAAGAAAAGTAAAAGTCAGATCAGATATATTAAAAGATATTAAAATTATAAAAATATATATTAATATATAAAGATATACAAATCTATATTAAAATTATAGAGCAAGAGATAGAAAGGAGTTGTGAAAGAAAAAGTGAGAGAAAGAAGGAGTAAGAAAAAAACTGAGAGCATCATGAGGCGAGATAAAGAGACAGAAAGACAAGAAAAAGGAAAAGTGTCAGAAGTGAGTCGGGAGGAAAGACAGACTCAGGCGTAGTGAGAAAGAAAGAAAGAAAGAAAAGGTCAGGAGAGAGTGAAAAAGAGCAAGAGAGAGAAAAAGAGAGTCAGGAGAAGTGAGAAATAGCGAGAAAGAGAGAGAATGCCCAGTGGATTGAAAAAGAGAGTCAGGGGATTGAGAGAGTGACAGAAAGTCAGAAAGGATGAGAAAGTGAGAAGGTCTGGAGGAGAGAAAAAGAGAGAGTCAGGACGATAAAGGAAGAGGGAACGAGTCACCGGCAGGGAAAGTAAGAGTGAGTCAAAATGAGTGAGGAAGGAGATGAGGCCAGAAGAAAACAGAAAGAGAGAATCAAGAGGAGAAAAAGAGAAAGAGAGAATCATGAGGAGTGGGAAGGAAAACTGAATTTTAGCCGAAACATCTGATCACATTTACACACTTCAACTGAAAAACATGTGAACAAGGAAAAAAAAAAAATCAAATACGTTTTTGCCATTTTATCGACTTTAAAATGCTTCTGACAATTCGGTGCCATTGACTTGCTAATGAGTTAGTAGCACTTATGCCTGCAGACAGTAAACCCTGGCTCACACTGCAAATAAAGAGAAATAGCTTGAATGGTCTCTGATTGGTTGGTCTGAATTGCATCATAGCTTGTTTCTAGAAAATGAAACATAATGCCACATTCCTTATGGCGGAATTCTGCTCTATTTTCGGCAAGTTCCGCAATTGGTGTGAGCGCCAACCAACTGCAGAACCAGTAAGCAGCAGAACCTCCTACCACAGCAAAACCACCAGAACTGAGCCGCGTACAACCCAAACTGAAGATCCAGATCCTGCTAATCAATTCCACTGGGAACTGAGAGCTGAAGAGAGAAAGTAAAGATAGAAAGCATGGCCTTCTCCAGAAATCAGTGGAGTAAAGAACTTGAGTAAATGGACTTTGTTACTTGAGTGTTTTTTTGGCTACTTTGTATTTGTACTGAATATAAAATAAATTAGCAACTTTTACTCTCTATCGGACTACATTTATGATTGAATCTATAATTCTTTAGTCCACTACATTTGATTAGACACTTACTGTTGTCATTAGATAGTGATCTTGCATAACAAATCTGCATCTTTTTCTGCTGCAGTGATTTTTGTGTGTGGACGAGGCGATATCACCATCTGCAGGGTGCTGATGGTACTGGATGCTATTTATGAGCTAAATTACGTCAATGTGAATTAGCGGTTTCACTTTTTTTGCATATTTGTGTTTGACCGAGACTTGTTTTTTTAACATTCTTTGGTGTTTTGCTTTTGCCTATATTCAGTGTGAGTAAAATCCTTAAGTTCTTTTACAATTGGATTCTTTACGACATGTTATCTCAAGTCTTATTGGTAATGGTGAGTTCTAATGTGTAATGGAGTAATATCACAATAAGGTATCCATACTTTTACTCAAGTATGGTTATTATCAGCTATTCATTACACCTCTGCCAGAAACCATGTTTAAACTCAGCTGAAAAAAGAAAAACAAATTAGCTTGGGACAATTTGGACAAATCCAAAATCGAAAAAAAGTCAAATTTATTACAATTAAAGACAACGCAGACACTTTAATTGTAATCAACTAACGCTAATCACCCCTCAACCAATCACATCAGTAATTGCTAAAAGAGAACTGAAGGTAGCATTAGCGCTAACGTAGATATGTAGCTTTTGGCGAGACATGTTATAAGTATAGAACGTTTATATTTGCGCACAAAAAAAAATCAAGAGAAATGAGAAGTTGTTGTCTTATCAGTAAAGTTTATGAGCAAGTGTGTATTTATTGCTGGAGCGTGTGTGTTTATCGCAGTCGATAAGAGAACAAGCCGCCTCATGCCAGCACCAAACTGTGTCGAGATTAGAACAAACACACTGACTGAAACAAAAGAACAGCAGTGTGAGAGAGGCTAGAGAGCGAGACAGCACGTCTTCATCTCTCTCTCTTTTCTTTTTCTGGAAACCTGGCAGCCATTTTAGCGTTTGGCAGCCATCTTAGCACTGGCGGCGCACACACATTCCAGCTAGCTAACGTACACACGCAGGATAAACACAGAGTCAGACCCACGGACATGGCTGCAAAATGTTTATGATTGCTAATTCTGACTGACTACAGGGTTTTCCTATGACGGTTAGCTTTGTGCTAAAATGACTAGCGTGAATACGGAGCCAACAGTGAAGAGCCGAGACTGAAAAGCACGACTAGCTTAGCAGAAATATCCCGCAATAATAGCAGACAATAATTAGCCGTTTAAGTGGCTGAGATGGAAAAACTCTGGCACAAATGTATGTGAATTTGTTTTTCCGTTTGTAATAATACAAGAAAATCCATGGCAAAGAATCCTGGATTTGTGTGGGACAGCTTCATTATATTATTAAAGGAAAAGAAAGGCATAGCCATTGAATGTTTATGATGAAAGATTTAATTTATTAAATTACAATATTTTTTCTTGGAAAGATAAGTGTATGTGTAGAAAAAAAATTAATTAATAATATAATTTGTAATAAGATGCTAACTACATTATCATCAAAATGTGTGTGTGTGTGTGTGTGTGTGTGTGTGTGTGTGTGTGTGTGTGTGTGTGTGTGTG